>CM062922.1:12270623-12895623 GCA_031878705.1 Tapirus indicus | reverse complement strand
GTTGTGAGGCACAGGATCACAGCCTAGAGACAAGTCACTCCTTCTGTTTAACAAAGGAAAGCTTCTTAAGGGAAATATTCTTAATGAGTGAGGAAAGGCGAAATGAGAACATAGAAGGAATGATTAAGTGTGAGCTGCCTCTCCATTAGTCTAGCAGCGACTACACTAATTTTGTATTTGCTAAAATAATTTCTCTAACAGGCAGCAAGAGAGTTGAAGAATTCTAAAAAATAAAGAAAAATCACAATATCTCTCCATCCTTAATAAAAGAAGCAGATATTTAAAAAGAAGTATACACCAAGCATATAATGTTAAAATAAAACCACTCAATGTAACAAATAAAAGATCCTATAAAGATTACCAAGTCATATTACTTACTGGGGGTCTGGTTTTATCAAAAGCTCCCATTGCAATTTTGAAACCAGCTCCCTCACCAATTAAAACATTTTCTTTGGGCACTTTCACATCTTCAAAGACAATTCCTCTAGTATCTGAACATCGCTGGCCCATATTTAATTCCTAATAAGGAAAACAATATATATTAAGGAACATTTTGAGCTAGCATGAACTTTTGCTTTAACCACTGTTTTATGACTCAGCAATTGTCTAAAACAGGTTGACAAACCATAACCTGCAATGCCTGTTTTGTAAAGAAAGCTTTATTGGAATATAGTCACACCTGTTCTTTTACATATCATCTATGGCTACCGTCTTGCTACAATGGCAAAAATGAGTAGTTGTGACTGAGACCATATGGCCCTCAAAGTCTAAAATATTTACAATCTGGATCTTTACCAAAAACATTTGTCAGCCCCTAGTCTAAAAACAATGTCTCACAAACTCTGAAACCAACATTCGTCTAAAGATCTACCTGTACATACTACCTACAAAGACAAATTTCATAATATGTTTGAAGGCTGTCTTTTTTTACCATGTCAGGAAGAACATCTAGCAAACGTAATCTGATTTGGGACATTTAATTTTAGCTTAACTAATAGAGCTAGCAAAGTAATATTCAGCAGACTGAAATAAATGATGTGTAGAGTATCTTCCACCTTCAATATTCTATGACCTAAAAGAGAAGTTACCCCTCTTATATACTCTAGCAACATGCTTCCATTTTAAAGAGGCTTGGGTACAACAGAAAGATTCTCATGGCTTTTAATAAAACAAGATTATATGAATACACAGGACTGGTTTAGAAGTTTGCATAACTTGGTCAATTCAAATCAGTCTTTCCAGTTCAGGTTATGCCACCCTGATAGTCTATTATCTTTCTCTATGTGGGAGGAAGAAAATGTATTTATGGAACCTTTAGTAATTCTTAACTAACTTCCATAATTCCTCCTTTGCCTTAGATATAGACATCATTTGATAATTAATGTTTTCTTTTTTACAAATCCATTTTGCAAAAAAAAGTTTTACAGTTGTAAAATTGAGTCTCCTCTTCCTATTCTCGGAGATCGTAAATCATGCTTTACTAGCTCTCACTAGGACTACTTTAATCACATCATCTCTTTCTTTCTTTAATCTGTTAAATTTTAAACTCTTTTCTCTTTAGTCTACTTCAAATGCTACTGCTAAATTATCTCTACACATTCAGATAACAACCCTTTTCAAATATGTTAAATTACCTTTTCCTATTTAAATAAAATTTTTTCTTGCCTTCCCACACTCAAGGCTCTTTGCCATTTCCACACTTTTCTCAGGCACAGATTTTTCTCTTAGTGTTGTATGACCTTTGGCAATCAATTTATGTCAGACTATTTTAACCCATAAAATGGGCACAATGCCACTAATCCTACCTGAAAGGTTGCTGTGAGGAAAGAAAAAGAGTGGGAACAGTCTTTTGAAGTCTCTAATACTCTACTGTAGGGCAGGCCATATGAATGATAGTTTGATTTCTGCTTCATTATCCCTCACCTGTTATCAGCATTCTCCATAGCCTGGTACCACAAATGGCCACTCTTTCAAATAATGACTTGAAATGACTATTCTCAACTTAAATCTTCAGCAACACATAGACTATTTCAACAGATAACATTAAAACACAACTTTATTTTTATTTCAATTTAGTACAAACAAAATTTTTTCAATACAGGAATTTTGAAATTTAAATAAAATAATATTTGAGGCCTTCATCACTGATAAATATACACTTTACCTTTCTTCCAACCTGCACTCCTGGAGTATCTGCTTCCACAATAAATCCAGTAAAGGCTTTATTAGAAGGAGCCTTCGGATCCGGATCAGTACGAGCCAATAAAAAATACCTAATATATATATGATGATAAAGATAATGACATAAGCAGATAACTCAGGGTGACTATCTCAGTTAATCCTCCCAACAATCCCAATTATTATCACCCTTATTTTACAGATGAGGAAATGAAGAATCAGAAAGGTTTAAAAGTTTGCCCAAGTCACATACTTATGATGTGGCAGAGCTAGTATTTCAGACCAGGTCTACTTCTTAACTAATACGGTATTTAACTTCTTTTGGTAGTATGAGTTGTAAATAAAAATTCCTTGTATCAAGATAATATAATATAAAAGCACAGTATGTGCATATTGGAACTGGCACTTTTTCTTTCCCCAAACTGGTTTAATTCTTTAAGGGGCAAGTATCTGGAAAAGGAGGGCACACAGGGTTGCCTGTGAAAAGGAATAGTATGAGATAGAGACCCCTATGTTCTGACTACTGTCCTCTTTATACAGCAAAATCAGTGTTTTTGTTATAGCTAGCTATAGCTAATATTTGGTTTTTCCTTCCAGATGAATTTTTCCCAGAAAGATTTTAAAATGAAACATGAGGAAAAAAGGCCAAATATCCACGTAACCCGTGTTCTATATAGCCTAGTATAGGAGAATTTTTGAAAAATTCCTTAAACAACGAATTTATTTTCTATGCTTAAAACTAATAAATTATCATTCACTCTATAGTTTTACTTAATAATAACAGTAAAAAATAGTAAAAATTGTTTTCTAGTTTCATATATTCCCTAATTTGTCTTACTTCATGAAGAGTTGTATTTAACGAGTTTTTAAAACTATGAAAACTTCGAACTGCATTGTTAAATTTCTCTCAACTTGTTAAATTTTCATCATTTCTTCACTTTTTTATTACCTGCTATTATGATGACTTATTTAAAGATAATGATATAGCAATCCATAATACTGGACATTTAAACAGGGGTTGATAGACATGTTTAAAATGAACAAATTCCTGGTAGGCTTATTCACATGAATAATGCTTTACTTGCCAGAAAACTGCACTTCAGAGCACACAAATATACTGAACCAAAATTTCTGCAGATGAGGAAAGACAGCTCATTTAGTTTCCAAACACCAAAAGTCCTTCTTCTAGGTATATAGTATATAAAAGTCTCTGTTTATATATTTGTAGTGCTGGGTAAATACATTATTTCCCATGACAACTTAACACACATTGGACAGCACCACTTTTCTACCAGTAGCACCAACAACTTTCCACCGCTGTTGGAAAGCTTGTCCCTACATTGAGCTATATTCTACGTTTTTCTAACTTTTACCCATTAATTCTAAACTCGCTTCCTGAAGCAAACGTACAAGCCCACTCTTCTTTCTGTGTGATATTATTTCAAAAATTTCAATATTCTTCCAAAATAACCAAACCTAATTCCTTTACTCTTCACAAGACATGTTTTCTAGGCTCCTCCTAATGCAGGACACTTACTTCCTTCTTAATTTATTCCATTTTGTCAATGCATGTCTTAAAATGTGTTGCCTAGAACTGTTACCATTTTTTCCCTCTTGTTTGATGATATACTTCTATTACAGTCATGCATCACTTAAAGACAGGGAAACATTCTGAGAAATGTGTTGTTAGGTGATTTCATCATTATGGGAACATCGTAGAGTGTACTTACACAAACCTAGACGGTATAGTATAGCTTACTACACACTTAGGCTATATGGTACTAATCTTTTTTTTTTAATTTCTATTTATTTATTTTTATTGCCGTCTTAATAGTTTATAACATTGTGGGGTTTTAGCTGTACATTATTATTTGTCTGTTACCATGTGGATGCATCCCTTCACCCTTTGTGCCCACCCCCCACCCCCCTGGTAACCACCAATCAGTTCTCTCTGTCCGTGTGTTCATTTATATTTATATGGTACTAATCTTATGGGACCACCATCAGATATGCAGTCTGTTGTTCACTGAAATGTTATGTGGCACATGAGTGTCCCATACTTCAGACTGAAACTACATTAACTTTTTTTTTTTTTTGGTGAGGAAGATGTTCCTGAGCTAACATCTGTGCCAGTCCTCCTCCATTTTCCATATGGGATGCCGCCACAGCATGGCTTGAAGAGCAGTATGTAGGTCTGCGGCCAGGATCCGAACCCACAAACCCCAGGCCGCTGAAGTGGAGGACACAAACTTAACCGCTACGCCACTGGGCCTAATACATCACACTGTTGTTTTCTACTGAACCTATAGTTTCTTATTAAACTTTCTTCGTCTTTTTTACACAAATAACGCCATCAAATATGTTTTTCTTCAACATTTTATATTTACATAAGTGATTTTATGATCCTTTGGTTAATGTCATTATTTTTGGACCCATATATTTGGACCTTTTAGATTTTATTAAAGTTAAATTCTCTCTTCTCTAAAAGATAATCTGAGTTTTAAGACTACCTTTGCTTACTGCTCAGAATCTAAGAAATGTGCTATACCAGTGGTTTCTCGTTTTCCTCAGAGTCCTAGGGGGACAGTTCCAGGAGATGCTCGTGTTGGATATGGAGAGCGGAGATAGTAAACCCAGTAGACAGAGCTCTAGATTTCCTAACCAGAGTCACCAGAGCATGTGTTTCTGTTTTACTTTACAAATTAAACTTCTGAGAGTTAATTTAAAGAAATAGTTCAGGGCTGAAAAACAGTTTCTGAAAATCACTGAACTATTTATAATCTTTACGGACCTTCCAGTTCCATGAATAAAACTTATCTTAATTGTGATGGTTTAATAACAGATTCTGAATATTAAGTAATTAAGAAGCAATATACAGAGATGTTTTAAACAACATACCAATTAGCTTTTCCTCCATTGGTTATCCACATCTTCTGACCATTAATAATATACTCATCTCCTTTCTTTTCTGCTTTGGTCTTTATACCAGCTACATCAGAGCCTGCTCCAGGTTCTGTTACACAGTAGGCCTTGAATATACGGAAACAAGAGAAAAAAAATTAAATGTTAATTATTAAATTATGAACACTTAAAACCAGAAGTGTATTTTATTTTTTAAGCCAGTATTTTAAAATATTTAAAAGACTGAAAATAAAACATTCTTAGAGAATCAAATAAACCACTCAAATGTAAAAACATTTAATATATAATTTAAAACTAGATGAAGAATACCCTATAAACCATATCAAAAACTGAAATGGGGGGCTGCCCGGTGGCGCAGCGGTTTAGTTCACGCTTGGCAGCCTGGGGTTCGCGGGTTCGGATCCCGGGCGCCTGCTGGCGCACCTTGTCAGCCGTGCTGTGGCGGCGTCCCATATAAAGTAGAGGAAGACGGGCACGATGTTAGCCCAGGGCCAGTCTTCCTCAGCAAAAAGAGGAGGATTAGCAACGGATGTTAGCTCAGGGCTGGTCTTTCTCACAAAAAACAAAACAAAACAAAACAAAACTGAAATGTTAGGGGCCGGCCCAGTGGCACAGGGGTTTAGTTCGCGCTTGGCAGCCCGGGGTTTCCCGGTTCAGATCCCGGGTGCTGCTGACGCACTGCTTGTCAGCCATGCCGTGGCGGCGTCCCATATAAAGTAGAGGAAGACAGGCATGGATGTTAGCCCAGGGCCAGTCTTCCTCAGCAAAAAGAGGAGGATTAGCAACGGATGTTAGCTCAGGGCTGGTCTTCCTCACCAAAAAAAAAAAAAGAAACTGTTAGATATTGTCAACCAAGTTAAATTCTATTTCACATGTACTCATTCATTCAAACATTTATTGAGTATCTACTAAGTAGCAGGTTATGAACTAGGAGATGGGAAAACCAGAGATGAAAGACATCCTGTCCTCAAGATTTTCACAATGTAACAGTGGAGATGAATCCTATACTGTAATTATACATCTAAGTATTAAGGTCATACACAATGGGCTTGAAAAACTAGCTTAGCTTTAGGGTGTTAGGGAAAGCTTCCCAGAGTTGATGTTTAAATTCATTCTCAAAAAGGAAAAGGAATCTTTGGGGTTAAGGAAAAGAAGAAATAACATAAGAAATGATACTGAGATAAGAAAGCAGGGTTACCCAGTGTTTGTATTAGGAAAGTACCAGAGTTCCATAATATGTAACCTCTGTGCATATAAGGGTATGGTAGGAAATGAGTCTGGAAAGAAAGGAAGGAAATAGATGACCAAGAACCCTTAAATCAGACTAGGAAGTTAAAATTTATCTGGTAGCAAGAGGGGAGCCTCTTAAGGCTCTTAAACAGAGGAGTGACAAGACATAAGCAGTAATGGATAAAGGGGGCGGTGGAAGGTAAGCATTAGATAGCTGAAGTTCATTCAAGTTTACTGAGTGACAGGTACTGCAGATACTCGGCCTAAGGACACAAGTTCCTTGCCCTTAAGGCACTTATGGTCGAAAACAGTTCTTTTTAATTAAAAGTAGTAAGGGTAGGGGCCGGCCTGGTGGTGTGGTGGTGAAGTTTGTGTGCTCTGCTTTAGCAGCCCGAGGTTCGTGGGTTTGGATCCCGGGCACAGACCTACACATCACTCATCAAGCCATGCTGTGGCAGCATCCCACATACAAAATAGAGGAAGACTGGCACAGATGTTAGCTCAGGGCCAATCTTCCTCAGCAAAAAAAGGAAAGAAAGAAAACAAAGTAGTAAGGGTACATAGGGACATTAGAAATGATTTCTTAGACCTATAGGGAGTGGGAGATGATGAGTGGTAAGGAGGATAAAAATGAGAGTAATAGTAAAACTCATCGGAAGAGAAAAGTCTTGAAGGACAAATAAGGGAGACAAGTAGATCAAAGGCATGGAAGGATGAAACAGCAGTTGTACAGGGGAAAGTACTAGCGGTTCAGTACTGGAATGTAAAGTGTGAAACTGAAAGCCACGAAGATGCTAAAGAGGCAGGCAGGGGCCTGGTCACAGAGACTGAGGAACATGCCATGCTCAGGAGAGTACACTTTCACGCATTCAACAACAGTTCACTGAACACTTGCTATGGTGTCACGGAACCTTAAGGAATCAAGAAGATGGGCTTCAGGGGAATCCAGAACACCCTAGTATGCAAAAGTGAGGAGTACGTGCATTTTTCTGAGGAAGTCAGATTCTAAAATGGGTTCACAAACTAAAAAATATATTAGATACCCTTGCCATTGATGAAATGGAACCACTGAATATTTTTGTAAAGGCAGGAGAGTGGCACAGTAAGATTTTTTTATTATTACAAAGTATAAAAGATAGTTATTAAGGAGAGATAATTACTACTCACTATATTCCTGGTGCTGTTCTAAGTGCTTGACTCATTTAAACCTCACAATAATCCCTATTAAATAGGCACTAGGTATCTATATTTCAAAAATAAGGAAACTGAGGCACAGTGAGGTTAAATAATTTGCCCAAGTTCACAGAGCTTAGGCAGAACTAACTACGTAAGACTGGAGTTAGGAGCAAAAATCAGGAGGCTTTGTAATAGTACAGGCAAGAAATAAAGACAGATTTAACTAAGATGCGAGAGGGGAAGAAGAGAAGACGGAATTGAGAATCGTGGTGTGAAATCCACAACATGATGACTAAAGAGCATGTTGGGGAGCTAACAAGGATGTTATGATGACTCAATTTTTTCAGTTTAGGCAACTTCCAGTTAGGGATAATATAGAAGAGAAGCAGTTCTAAAGAGTGGGGAGAAAATACTTTGGTCTGGGACACATTTAGTTTAAGGTATTTAAGTCCAGCCAAGAAGAAATGTCTAATAGAGATAAAAATAAAACCAGAAAGAAAAATAATACCCTATGACACATGCTTTAAGGTTCAAATAATTACTAATGGTGGACTATAAAACTGGCTCTATGCTTCCTACTTACCAAAACCAAAAAATACTAGTTATAAGTATAACTTGGAAGTTATACACGTGAACTGCCCATAAGCTGAAGTCTGGCATACAGCAGGCAACTCAGATATTAAATTAATGAATGAATAGCAGTTAAAGAGAAACAAAGTTTCCCCTGGTCATTAGATATGAAAGAAATTTCTCAAATATATTTTTGCAAAAGGGACACTACATGAAGATATTCCTATAAAAATACAAATATTTTGTTGTATTTTTACTATATCTCTTTTAGATATTATATTCCCTACTTTCAGAAGAGACGTTGAGGTTAAGTGACTGTGTAAGATCACACTGCTATTATATGGCTGAGGCAAGACTTGAAGCCAGGTCTTGGGACCCACAGTCAGTGTTGTTTCAGTTACATTCTAGCTACTTCCTAGCTCCACTGGAAATGCATAGTTTTATGACAAGAGTTCTTTTTTTTTTTTTTTTTTTTTTTACCATTATTAGGCTTTTTATAGAGACTTCTGGATTCTAAGACCATGTCTGGACAAATGAGTTTACTGAATGTCTTGACCATAACAAGCTTGTCCTAAGAGTCTAATACTTGTTTCTAATTGCCTAAAACTAGATATATTTTAGATATATATTGTTTAAAAGATTTAACCCAATCTTTAAAAAAGAAATATGGTTTCTAATTATTATTTTATATATATAATATATATGCAATATAATTAGTTTTGATTTTAGGAAATTTTTTGCACTAAATGGTATTACAAAATAATTACAGTGTGGCCCTTATTTCTCTCTGTACTTGCTTCCTCAGCAAGAGTATATGTGACCACATGATCAGGTAAGAGATTAAGTCTTATGAATATGTAGTAAAAAGATATCTGTACTGTAAAGTTAAATCCAAAAACTTGCATCAACTGCTTCTGTATCAATTTTTACCATGACATTATTTTTAAAAGCAAAAGTCTAAGGAATTTAAATATTCAACAATAGGGAATAGTGACATAATTTATATTACATCCATTAGATAGCATATTATGCAGTAATAATAGCATAGTATTTAAAAAGAGGTAGAGCTTAAGAAAATGCTCATGAAGTTAAAAAGGATATAAAACTGCATATATAATATGACCCTAATGGTTAAAAATACATTTATATGTATTTAAAAATCACAGAATATAATAAGACAGTAATACCAGTTAACTTCACATGTGAGGGATTACAGACGTTTTTGTTCTTCATACCTTTCTATATCTTCTATACTATTTTTACAATCAGAAAAGTTCAAAAATATTACTTTCTAAAAAGTTTAAACAAAACAATATTTTGTGAGGTATAATTTTATAAAGGTTTATTAGGAGTTAAATAATTAACTGAATCTCAAGGTAAATTAACCAAGATTTATAATTAATATACTTATTATTTTCACTTTCACCCTTGGCTTCATGTTTTCAGTACATCTACTGCTACTGTCACTAGAAGGGAAAATGTATAGTAAACCTTTATGAATTCAGAAGTAAGAATAACTTAGGGTCTATAGGGAATGTATTTTTACATATACCGAAGGTATTAATAACAAAAAAAACTGCCAGAGAAATCTTTAAAATACTCAAACTAAAGACTTGAATATTTTAGAATACCTATTTATAACTAATAAGATAATTACAAATATTCTTATCAGTGCATAAGGTTAGGTTCAACCAAGCATCTGTATGCTACAATCTTTAAGCCTATTTCTAATATTATTTATGTTACAGGAAAAGAATCTAGATGTTTCACACAATTCGTAGACAATATTCAGAATTAACCTACTACTCTCTTATTTTTTGGAAAAAATTACCAATTAACTAGGACATATGTATAAATGTCTTTATTAGGTAGTTTGCCTAAAATTTAGGTACCTGAAGTAAATAAAAAACATTTATTTTCAAATATTACTTTCTATTCTTTCAGACCAATTTTCACAATTAGCTAAAAACTAATAAATAATTTACTATATTCTGGTATCACAATCACATCCTAGACTGAAATCTGTTCTACTAACAAATAAAAGAAGAATCCTTACATAAAAACACTTTCAGGATAAAACCTCAGTATGGATGGAAGTGTGTGTGTGTGTGTATCATTTTTAAAAAAATCCAATTTAAATATTTGTTGAGTAGCTCTCAGGGAATTAAATAAAATCTGTAAATATTCTCCCCAAGTCACTCAGTCATTCGACAAATAACTTGGCATCTTTTCAGTGACTTTATCAGTTCAAGAGACTACCGGTTCAAACAGCCACTGTCAGACATTCAACCCGGACTTCACGACACCACCACTCAGTTCTTGAACTGAAAGTGCTCCAGTCAGTAGATATTTCTCTCCTGGAAATAAGCTAGGGGATTGTTCTAACACTTTTCTGGCATCCCAGAAACATCATAACTAGGTATCTTTCTCCTGGAAATAAGCAAGAGGATTATTATGACACTTTCTTGTCATCCCAGAAACATCATTATACCTAAAAACAATGCTAACTTTTGTCTTAATGTGTGACAGCCCCATGAATACATATAGATTGAAAAGGAGAACTAACACCCTTGTTAGCTTCTTTAAACGTGAAATAAAGCAGCAGCTGCACATACTCACACACATCAGTGGCTCCTCAGTCATCCTTCCCAAATACTTCTTTTGTTGTTGATCATTTCCAGCAATAATAATAGGCACTTGCTAGAAAAGAAAAGTGATATTTAAAAAAGCAAGATATTTTCATTAGGTATGTAAATTCAGAGACACCATAATTCAAAACAACAGAATTATTTTCCCCCAAAGGGTAAGTCCAAAGAACTAGCCTTCTCTGCCTCTAAGGAGCCAAAACCATGAGGAAATAAATCTGTTAATCCAAGTACATAAAATAAAGTTATAATAGGACTTTTTGGTAATATAGTATGTAAAAACCTACTGTAGCAAAATGCAAAAATAAAGAATCAAATTTAGGATAAATTACATGGTATATATGACCAGGCCTCCTCAGAACTGCTCACTGAATTTCAGCACTGCCAGCAGAAGCAGCAAGCCATCCTAATCCTTCTCCTGAACGCTGGCGTTTGGCCTTGCCATTCATTACCTAAGAGCTGCCACCGAAGCAGCAGCCAAAGTGTACAGTTTCCCCACAAGGACAGCTAGGACTCCAGATAGTGGAGACAACAGGGCCAGAATGATCAACTCTTGGAATAAGTTACTCCAGGCTTCACTGCAGAATCTTGTGTTCCTTTTTCAAGAAAACTGTGTTCCATCCTAACCTAACCAAGCAGTAACCGTCTCATTAACAGTTCAGTTAGGCAATTAATTTTCTAAGTAACTTACCCCCAGAGAATTTCCTTCAATAGCAGTCTGAATCCCTGTACATCCATAAGCCAATTCTTCAGTAATTAAACAGGCATCAAAAATTCCAAGTCCAAGACCTCCTACAGTATCAAAATGTTTTAAGAGCCCATGATAATATGTAGTGCATCTTGACAGAAATAAAGGTGAACTATTTTAATTACTTCTAATATGACCTAATTGGTTTTAAAAGCAAATTTGCAAATATAGTATCTATACCACAAGAAACCAAAAAAGCATTCTGGCCAGCAAAGTAACAAATTATACTTTAAAACAAGTTTTAAAAATTGAAAAACACTATCTTACTATTTTTAATCTGGACCTATCTTCCTGTTTCAACTTAATTTTGTAAAAACTTGATTCAGCTCTGCAAAAACTTAGACCCTTTAACCTGAGGAAAGGAGTGACAATCTTACAAGAAAAAAAAAAGTCTCAATAAAATGTAAAATCAAAGGTAGAATTAGGGGCCGGCCCAGTTGCGTAGCAGTTAAGTTTGCGCGTTCTGCTTCAGTGGCCAGGGGTTCGCAGGTTCGGATCCTGGGTGTGGACCTATTCACCACTCATCAAGCCATGGTGAGGTGGTGTCCCACATAGAAGAACTAGAAGCATCTACAACTAGGAAATACAACTATGTACTGGGGCTTTGGGGATCAAAAAAAAAAAAAAAAGGAAGATTGGCAACAGATGTTGGCTCAGGGCCACTCTTCCTCAAAAAAAAAAAAAGCTTAACATTAAAAAAAAGGTAGAATTAAAATGCAACAAATTGACCAACTCTCGATAGGGAAGTTACCAAGGTTTAGGATAGAACCAGTTATAAAGAAGGAAAAATGACTCAGCAGAAGGCTTCAAAACGCAGGCAAATGCTGAAGTCTGAACAAGGAGACGAAGGTAGAAAGCCATTTAATGGCAACAAATATTTGAAAGAATGACTGGGTAGAGTTCCACAATTTTTCTTGTTCATATGCATTCTAGGATTAAAAATGGGAAGAACATTTACCACAACTCTCTGGAATGTGTGTATTCATTAAACCAAGTTCCCAGGCTCTTTTAATTAGCGGTACAGGGTACTAAAGGAAAAAAAGAAAGAAAAAAGCCCATCACATTTAAAATCTACACAGTTTGATTATATGATCTTGCAAAAAATGTAAAAGACTTTTCTCTCTTTAAAATGTATCTACCTACCTCGCCGGTTTTATCATATTCTGCAGCAACGGGGATTATTTCCTCCCTGGCAAATTTACGAGCAGTAGCTTGAAATTCTTTCTGCTGTTCAGTTAATTCTAAGGGAAAGTTATTTAGGAAACATTAAAATGGGACAATGAGTTGAGGGAAAAAGTTCTATGAAATGAGAATGTGGAAATTTATATTTATAATGGAGACTTTAACCCTTGATTAACCAGAACAAAGACTACACTGTGTTTTCTTACTCATCAAGATTTCACTCTACAATATAAATAAATCTATGTCAATACAAATGCCAAAGGAGGTAGATAAGATTTCTAGCTTTTATAAATGAGTAATAGATATAAACTTGAGTTTTTCTCTTCTGATTGGTGGGGTAAAAAAAAATATTTTTTTACTTATTACCAGTTCCTAAGCAGAGTTATCAAATGTTTAGTTAACACTGAAATGAAACTAATAAATAAGACATGCCTTGATCTCAAGAATCAATCTAACTAGGGAGATAAAACACGCTCAGTGACCATAAACCATAAAAACCAATGATTTGTTCCAAGATATCATATAAGAATATCAATACCATAACTTCAATTTTACTCCTCCTTTAAACTCAGATAACTTAAATTTATAAATTAGAAAAAAGCAATCAGTAAAAGTGGTAGGAAAGTTTCCCAAAAGGTAATAATAACATAAAACTCTGCTGTAATGCAATAATAAGTGGTGTCCACACAATTCAATTACATAAAATATAGGGTTATTATTAAAATTAACGAAATGAATATGGTGACTGGACTGAGGACAGGAGCCAATCACTATTGCCTTTTTCCAAATCCACACCATCACAGGGATTTAACGTGGCTGCATCCAATATCGAAGGACAGGTAAAATTTAAAACAGGTATACGGTATTTTGGGCAAGAAAAATGAGAGCAAAAGCACAGAGGTTAAGAATGAGCGAGAATGTTTAAGAATGTAGTAATCATTTGTATAGGGATGTGAGAAATAAATGTAAAAGACATTAGAATTTTGATGTTAAAGCAAATAGCCTAAGATCAAATCTCATTTTATAGATAAGGAAACTAAAGCCCAGACCGAGGAAATGACAGCCCTATAGTCTTACAATGAATCAGCTGTAAAAGTACACGTAAGAGTTTCAGTTATCACATCACAACTTTACTTCTCAAATCAGTCCATATCAAGGTTGTGGGTGGGAAAAGGGCAGGGAAGGCAGGGATCTATTATGTATTATTTACCGAGAACCTACTTTGATCCACTAACTGTGTACTAGAGACTTTACATATATCATACAATTTAATCTTCAAATAAATCTTGTATTGTAAATATTACACCCATTTTATAAAGCAGCAGATACAACTGGTCATAGGTGTTATCCCTATTCCTTTACTTGAGCTTCACAATCTCCCCCTATAGAACCCTTACATTATCTCCCCCTCTGTCACTCAGCAACCACCAGATTTCTCCCGCTAGTCTCTTACCACTGAGTTTGAATCTATATGTGACAAACTGAAAGCAGACAGCAATCACACCAAACCAATGCTAATATCTCAATAAGGAAGTAAGAAGATCCAGTGCCCTACACTGCTATCCTCACATTGCTTGCAGATTTTCATTTAATTCTGTTAAGAAAAACTTTATAAAGAAGCTAACCATCTTAAAAGGCAAAATAAAAACCAACAACAACCCTAGAGGCCTGAGACTGTCATTTATACCTGACTATGATTTAATTATCTCAGTTGCCTTTTAACTATTTTTCTGAGAACTGAGAAGCTGAGAACTGAGTTTTTAAGTAGAGGAAAGGTAATAATTTTGAGGCAAGAAGCACTTTGGGAGGCAAAGGATGCCAAAGATAGGGATTCTTTTTTCAAATTTTTGTGCAGGGTCTTCATTTTAGAGAGGAAAGGGGAAGGAAAATCCTCCAACACCCCATGGCTCCCTGGTCCCAGGACTGAGAACTACACCTAGTTAACACACAAACTGCAGTTCAGACATATTATGGCCAAAACAGCCTTTGTCTTATTGGCAGGCACATAGCATTTGTATCTAGAACGTATTTGTAGCATTTGTATCTAGTACGTATTTAAGAAGTATTTGTTACACTCAATTTTCTAGGTTGAAGAGTATTCATACGTATCAGTAAATCTGTTAGTTATTTTGGGCTATATATTTAGAAAAAAGGGCAGGAATATATATATGTATGCTACTAATACAGATCTATGTGTAGGGTACTAGAAAACAAGAAGAAGAAGGTAGTAGAAAACAAGATCAGGAAGAATGAGTGTGACTAACCATGAGAAATCTGTGGATGGTGATTGGTTCTACTCACTGGCAGACATTACTAAGTTTGTTTAAAAACATATTCTGGACAAATACATATACAGAGCTGCGTATATATAACAAATACAAGTTTAAAGTGAAAAGACAGAACAAAACATATACCAAAACTAAATCCCAGTCCAGGTTCCCGTTGTAGGGCAGCTTTTGTATGTTGTGATCTCCAGTCAAAACGAGAAATACTTCTCAGGACCTGTAAAGAACAATTTTATTAAAATACATTTGATAAATTAAACATCAGTCAAATAAGAGGATGCTGACTATTACAAGCGAGTATAGCAACTTGACCATGCTCAAGAGCATAGTTTTTTAAGGCATAACTTAAATGCCTTCAAGTATAATTTGATTTCTATATTAAATAAGCATCAGATATTTGAAGACCTATCATAAAAGAAATTTTTTTTTTACAGAAAGCAATTAAATAAAACTCTTCAGTGCTATAAACACTCTAAAGTGGAGTGTTTCCAAGACAAACAGCACTGAGGCATAAGAGTAGACTTAGGACCACTAATCTGGAAATCTCACTTACAAGCTCTAGGACATTTGTGACTGGGGAGTCTGAGTGGGGGCAACAACAGGATGGTATTGTATTGTGTCCAAGAGTTGCCTAGTCCATCAGCTTTGATACCTGTTCCTGTGAGCCCTGATGGCCAGCCCTCGTGGTCTAGTGGTTAAGATTCAGTGCTCTCACCACGAGGCCTTGGTTTGTTTCCTGGTCATGGAACCACGGCACCCGTCTGTCAGTCATCATACCGTGGCGGCTCTGTGTTGCTGTCATGCTGAAAGCTGTGCCATCAGTATTTTCAAATACCAGCAGATTCACCCATAGCGGACAGGTTTCAGCAGGGATTTCGGACAAAGAGACTAAGAAGGACCAACCTGGCCACTCACTTCCAAAATAAAATTGGCCAGGAAAACCCTGTGAATAGCAGCAGAGCACTGTCTGACACAGCACCAGAAGGAGAGAGGATGGCAAAAAAACGACCGGGCAGGGTTCTGCTCTGCTGTCCACAGGGTCGCTGAGTCAGAATCGACTCTACAGCACTAACAATCTGCGAGCCTCCCAGGTATGCCTCCAGGAATCTTCCCCTTGGAGGACCCCATTTCCTAGAGCCTTCATTTTATTTAACAACACAACTTAGCCCAAAGCCATGTTCCATATTTTCTGCTGTTGTCTGTAAGCCTTCTTAGAATGCTCTAAGCCAGGGGTCAGCACACTATGGCAGCGTCCAATTTTGTAAATAAAACTTTATTGGAACACAGCCACACTGTTGTCTATTGCTGCTTTCACAGCAGAGTTGCGTAGTTGTTAGAGAGATCATATGGTCCACAAAGCCGAAAATATTTACTATGTGTCCCTTTACAAAAAAGTTTGCCAACCCTGTTCTAAAGTATTAATATACTACTTGTCTTAATATCTGAAATATAGTACTTCAAAAGGATATATAAAAACAATATAACCTGATATACACATATTGTTCCTTTGCAGTCCATTTTTATACTCATGACAGTTTAATGTACACAAAAGTAACCACTGGCATTTATTAGTTACCAAACTGGAAACTATATTGGAACTCCTGAATAAAGGCTGGGGAGCCAAAATTACACAATTTACACTCCAAATAACATTGATGGAACTATCTCTAGGCAATTCTAATAAGTTAAACACTAAAAGAAAAGAGAAGCTGAACAACATACTAAAAGATCAAGAACTGAACTTGCTTATGTTTTTCAGAATCTGTAAAAAGAAACTGTCCACTTTGTAGATGACCATTTCAACTTGGAGAAGAATCACCTACATTTAAAGTGACAACATAGGAGCCAGCCCAGTGGCAGAGTGGTTAAGTTCACACGCTCCACTTTGGCGGCTCAGGGTTCACGGGTTTGGATTCTGGGCATACACCTACACACCACTCATCAAGCCATGCTGTGGCAGCGTCCCATATACAAAGTAGATGAAGACTGGCACAGATGCTAGCTCAGGACCAATCTTCCTCAGTAAAAAAGAGGGGGATTGGCAGTGGATGTCAGCTAAGGGCTTATTTTCCTTACAAAAAAAAAAAAAAGAAAACATCCTGGACTAAGCCTTTGGTGCAGGTGTCACTCCTGTCAGGGTACCAGCTCCCTGTCTGACCCACCAATAGTGGGCTAGCATTGGGCCTAGGGAGAGTAGAGCAGGTCTGTGGGTCTAAGTGTTAAGTGTCGTGGTAGCACACTCATGGCGAGAATCGGGAGGAAGAGAAGACAGGGAGACAGCAAGGACACACCCAGACAAACCACAAAATGAAGCAGCCCCTGCAGAAGGGAGAGGAAGATGGTCCTTTGCGAGGGGGCAAAGGCCACCAGCCCACAGGAAATAATATACGGGGACAGGCTCCCCGACTTGCCCCTAATTTCCTATGGGTCATACCCAACAGGCAGGTCAATGATGGGATGAGTGGAGATGGAGATGACATGGAAATGTTTGTGGAGGAGGTAAGAGAAATCAGGAGAAAACTTAGGGAACTGCAGTCTGCCTATTCTTATGGGGGACCTCTCTAATCACCATGACTATGATGATGAATTTTGCCTTATGCCTTGACTCCTGCCATTTTCCATGAGTCTAATCCTGTGATTCCCACTGTTTTCTTTTTCCTTGCATTTTCCTGATATGCCTTTACTGATCCATTTGCTGTGAACCTTATGTAATTTCCATGTGTCAGGTGGGTTGTGTTATCAGCTTCTATTTGGAGATTGCCTTGGCACCTAGTCTAAGTTTCTGTCAACAGTAGAGTGAGTATGAAAATTCACACTTTCTTCGCAATTTTCATTAACTTTATTTTGCAAGTAAAACGTGGTTTCTCTGGTCCTCGCTGTCTAGTAGTCATAGACCAAACCTATTCTTGTTTATAGTCACATTCCACTAGTAATTCATTGACTCTCCATGTCTTGTCTAGGATTAAGATAGTATTTTCATTTCTATTTTGCATATGAAGAAACTGAGGCTCAAAAAGGTCAAGGAAAATTGGCCAAGGTCTCTCTATTAGGAAGTAGAACCAGGATTCTAACTCTAACATTTACTATCAAGAGCCCATGCCATCAACCGCCTTGCTATACCGCTCTTTCAATTTAAGTCTCCTAATTGGTTATTAGGTTCTACAAACAGGAAAAACATCCCACAAAAATCAAGACCAAAAGACCTGACTCTATTCTGAATGTGTGTTTAGACACCAGTGCAGAAAAATTAGACCTCACAAAACAGGTAAAATGGTCTGCTGAGAGACTTTAAATAGGGAATTAGTGAATTTAAAATAATTTTAAACAGTTTACATTGATTTTTCAGGAAAACATGTTATGTAAAAAAAAAGTACAAAGGTCACTAGAGTCAGGGAATAATGCCCAGCAACTAATGTTAGCCATTAAATTAGAGAGGTGGCTTAGGAGACATGGAATATAAAAATAGCACATTATCTGCCCGGCCTGGTGGCACTGTGGTTAAGTTCGCATGCTCCGCTTTGGTGGTCCAGGCCCGGATCGCAGGCATGGACCTAACCTATCCACTGCTTGTCAAGCCATGCTGTGGCAGGCATCCCACATACAGAGGAAGATGGGCATGGATCTTAGCTCAAGGCCAATCTTCCTCAGCAATAAGAGGAGAACTGGCAACAAATGTTAGCTCAGGGCTAAACTTCCTCACCTGCCCCCCCCCCAAGTACATTATTTGGAGTTACAATTGCTGTATTTGAGTCTTGACCCCACAACTACTTTTAAGAACTTGGACCAGTTACAGCCTTCTTGTAGCTTCTTTTCAAATCTGGAAAATGGGGCTAATCTTACGAGAGATTTTGTTGAGATGATTAACATAAGATAATTTCTTGAAAACACAATGCCATATAAACATCGGTTTTATTACTTGGGGCTCTCTGCCCAGAACAACGATCTTCCAAATCTACAAAAGACAGCAACTTTAATTAAGCATCAACTCTGCAATAACAGCACAACTATAATTAAAGACTTTTGGTGGCGCAGCGGTTTCGTCCGCGCTTGGCAGCCCAGGGTTCGCTGGTTCGGATCCCGGGCGCCCGCCGACGCACTGCCTGTCAGCCATGCCGTGGCGGCGTCCCATATAAAGTAGAGGAAGATGGGCACGATGTTAGCCCAGGGCCAGTCTTCCTCAGCAAAAAGAGGAGGATTAGCAACGGATGTTAGCTCAGGGCTGGTCTTCCTCACCAAAAAAAAAAAAAAAAAGACTTTTGCATATTTCTTAGGAATATAAGAGTCTTAGTTTCATGGGAGTGTCAAAGAAGAGGCACAGGGGCAGAAGTTTTATGGACGAGTTCATCTATATCCTTCCTTGAAGAGATTGAGAAATCTTTTTCCTGGTGTCATAGTTAAAAGTCATTTTCAAAATCCCCCAATTTCTGCCTTCAGAGCCCATTAACTTGTATAGCAATGACAAATATCGGGCAACAATCTATTAGAATTATACTGAATTCTAAAACTGCTACTTTTTTGATCAAGGACATAACTTTCTTAATTATAAGTGACATTTAAATGGCAGTCTTGTGTAAATATATCAACATTTAAGATAGCAAAATATATCTAGTGACAGATAATTTATAATCTGTAAGACAATACTAGAAAATATACAGAAGCTTCAAGGAAAATTCTGGGGTATATTTTTCTTTTACTTTCTTTTTTAACTTATGCAACGTAGAGCGTCCACCTCAATGCTGCAAAACCAAAACCGTATTAAACATATTAAATACCCCAAGGAGCAGCTGCTCCATTTTCCTTTCCCCAGTGACTTCGCAGGCACCCAAGATAAAGCTATCTGAATTCTACACAATTACACAATTCTACACAATTACAGAACGACATGTACTTTATGATTTCCTTCTTGGGCTGAGGATAGAGAGCCGGCATAGAGAGTTTTCTCGAAAAGGTACTATGCCAGTTCAGTAAAAAACAGGGTGGTTGTTCTGTGATCCCGCCCAATTCACAGCTTCACTTCGGAAAGGGTGGGATTCCTGGGGGAAATATTTAGAGGGTTCCGGGCCAGAGACAGAAAATGGATATCCTCAAAAGTGGGCGCCCCCAAACAGGCAGCTATTGCCGAGAGAAACAGGAAAGAGAAAACCTGGGCTGCACTATGTCCCCCAGTGAGCCGAGAGGGAGGGCGCGAAAGCACGGCGAGGGGCCGGGATGCTGGCCTGCAGCCAACGCTGGGTGAGGCGGGCTCCTCTCCCACCGCGGCGTCCTACCCCTCGGGCCGCCCTATTTTTGGCCCATGCCCGCGTCCCCAAACAGCACAACTTCCGTTCCCCACCCCCACCGACCCTGGGTTTCCTCTCACCCCGCAGCTTCGCCTCAACACCGCGGCCATGTCGACTCCCGGGCCGACTCCTCAGTCTCCACGCCTCGGCACACAGCCGGGACTATGTAGGGGTCGGACGCAGGGAGCAGACGCGGCCCCGCCCACATTCTGGGCTCGCCCCCGCGTGGGCGGGGCCCGGGGAGGGCCCGGCGGCCGGAGGAAGGGGCATGCGGGGAGGGGAGGGGCAGAGGGGCCGCGATGGCGGCTTAGTGACCTCAGCGCTCGGTGAACTTGCCTGCGTCTTCCGCGCGACCTTGGGAAGGGGTCTAAAGCGTTCCTGGGTCCCCAGGGGTGGTCCCCGAACAGGCTTCGCTTCCTTCCGGTCCTCTGAGTTCAGAAGCCGCGCCCTCTGGAGGAAGCCGAGGCCGACAGCAGCGTCGAGAGGGAGCCGAGGCCCGCGGGGCGGCGGGCCGCGGGGGCTGGCAGGGCGCGCCAGGGGCACGTGGGCGGACTGCGGCCAAAGCCTGGCGGGAGGATGTGTACCTGGCCATCTGCCTTGACCTTTACCCGGAGAAACTAGTGAACCGCAAATCGTTTCTGCTTTGAGGATTCAAAGTACACTTTAATCTCAAATCCTGGACCTAAAGTGAAAGGTGTTCTGTGCTTCAGACAATTTAAAAGGGAATTTAATCACTGAGGTAAATTCGACCTTTTTGAGCGTTCGCGAGGCTATTTAAAACTGTTCATGTGCACAGATGAGGAGGGTGTCCTTGGAAGTAAAGATGCCAGAGGAGCCTATCTAAAGCTCCTGGCTCAGCGAATGAATATTGGAAGTGACCGTGCCTGAAGAATTGTACTTAAAATCACACTCTCTTCCATTAGCCCCTGAGTTTGGACATGATAGCTGTGCTGTTAAAAAGCTGGAGAATTTTTAAAGCTGTCGTGGTTTGGATAGGTATTTGTGAAAGCTAATAAAAGCCCAAATGCAAGCTAGGAGTGTAAATGTTTCTCATAACTCCCAGAACTTTTCATTTTTATTGTTACTGTTACTGACTGGGTGCCCTGAGAAACTCAGAGGTGGGTTCAGAAGCAACTGTTTTTCCCAGTTGTTTCTTTTCCTTTTGTATGTTAGGGAACTGTAACCACCACCATCCTGAAATTGACCAAACCTGAGTACAAGAGCTATGCCATGATCTTTGCCTTATTATTTTTTTATCAGTGTCTTAATAGTTTATAACACTGTGGGGTTTTAGTTGTACATTTTTGTTTGTCCGTCACCATGTGGATGTAGCCCTTCACCCCTTGTGCGCACCCCCCCACCCCCCACCCCCCTTCCCCTTGGTAACCACCAATCAGTTCTCTCTGTCCGTGTGTTCGTTTATATTCCATATATGAATGAGTTCATGCAATGTCTGTCCTTCTCTCTCTGGCTTATTTCACTTAACATAATACTCTCTAGGTCCATCCATGTTGTTGCAAATGGGACAATTGTGTCTTTTCTTACGGCTGAGTAGTATTCCATTGTATGTATATACCACATCTTCTTTAACCAATCATCAGTCGAGGGACACTTGGGTTGCTTCCGCTTCTTGGCTATAGTGAATAATGCTGCAATGAATATAGGGGTGCATACGCCTCTTGTGATGGTTGATTTCACATCCATTGGGTAGATGCCCAAGAGTGGTATTGCTGGATCATACGGTATTTCTATTTTTTATTTTTTGAGGACTCTCCATACTGTTTTCCATAGAGGCTGCACCAGTTTGCATTCCCACCAGCAGTGAATGAGGGTCCCCGTTTCTCCGCAACCTCTCCAGCATTTGTTCTTATTTCTCTTTGTGATTATAGCCATTCTAACGGGTGTAAGGTGATATCTTAATGTAGTTTTGATTTGCATTTCCCTGATGATTAGTGATGTTGAACATCTTTTCATGTGTCTATTGGCCATCTGTATCTCTTCCTTGGAAAAATGTCTGTTCATATCCTCTGCCCATTTTTTGATCGGGTTGTTTGTTTGTTGTTCAGTTGTATGAGATCTTTATATATTACTGAGATCAATCCCTTGTCGGACAAACGATTTGCAAATATTTTCTCCCAGCTGGTGGGTTGTTTATTCATTTTGATCCTGGTTTCATTTGCCTTTTAGAAGCTCTTTAGTCTGATGAGGTCCCACTTGTTTATTTTTTCTTTTGTTTCCCTTGTCTGGGTAGACATGGAATCTGAAAGGATCCCTTTATGTCCAATCTCAATTAGTGTACTGCCTATATTTTCTTCCAGGAGTTTTATAGTTTCAGGTCTCACTTTCAGGTCCTTGATCCATTTTGAATTGATTTTTGTATATGGCGATAGGAGATGGTCTACTTTCAATCTTTTGCATGTTGCTGTCCAATTTTCCCAGCACCATTTATTGAAGAGACTTCCCTCTCTCCATTGTATGTTCTTTGCTCCTTTGTCGAAGATTAGCTGTCCATAGGTGTGTGGTTTTATTTCTGGGCTTTCAATTCTATTCCATTGATCTGTGTGTCTGTTCTTGTACCAGTACCATGCTGTTTTGATTACTATAGCTTTATAGTATGTTTTGAAATCAGGGATTGTGATGCCTCCAGCTTTGTTCTTTTTTTTTCAGAATTGCTTTAGCTATTCAGGGTCTTTTGTTGCCCCATATGAATTTCAGTAGTTTTTGTTCTATTACCATGAAGAATGACATTGGGATTCTGATTGGGATTGCATTGAATTTGTAGATTGCTTTAGGTAGAATGGACATTTTAACTATATTTATTCTTCCAATCCATGTGCATGGAATATTTTTCCATTTCTTTATGTCCTCCTCGATTTCTTTCAATAGTGTCTTATAGTTTTCATTGTATAGGTCTTTGACCTCCTTGGTTAAATTTATTCCCAGATATTTTATTCTTTTTGTTGCAATTGTAAATGGGATTGTCTTTTTGAGTTCTCTTTCTGTTGGTTCATCATTAGTGTATAGAAATGCAATTGATTTTTTTAAGTTGACTTTGTACCCTGCCACTTTACTGTAGTTGTTGATTATTTCTAGTAGTTTTCCGATGGAATTTTTTGGGTTTTCTATGTATAAGATCATGTCATCTGCAAATAGTGAGAGTTTCACTTCTTCATTGCCTATTTGGAGTCCTTTTATTCCTTTTTCTTGCCTAATCGCTCTGGCCAGAACTTCCAGTACTATGTTGAATAAGAGCGGTGAGAGTGGGCACCCTTGTCTTGTTCCTGTCCTCAAAGGAATGGTTTTCAGTTTTTCCCCGTTGAGTAGGATGTTTGCTGTAGGTTTGTCATATATGGCCCTTATTATGTTGAGGTACTTTCCTTCTATACCCATTTTGTTGAGAGTTTTTATCATAAATGGATGCTGGATCTTGTCGAATGCCTTCTCTGCATCGATTGAGATGATCACATGGTTTTTATTCTTCATTTTGTTAATGTGGTGTATTATATTGATTGATTTGCAGATGTTGAACCATTCCTGTGTCCCTGGTATAAATCCCACTTGATCGTGGTGTATGATCTTTTTGATATATTGCTGTATTCAGTTTGCCAATATTTTGTTGAGGATTTTTGGGTCTATGCTCATCAGTGATATTGGCCTGTAGTTTTCCTTCTTTGTATTGTCCTTGTCTGGCTTTGGTATCAGGATGATGTTGGTCTGGTAGAATGTGTTGGGAAGTATTCCATCTTCCTCTATTTTTTGGAATAGTTTGAGAAGGATAGGCGCTAAATCTTCTTTGAACGTTTGATAAAATTCTCCAGGGAAGCCATCTGGTCCTGGGCTTTTATTTTTTGGGAGGTTTTTGATTACTGTTTCAATCTCTTTACTTGTGATTGGTCTGTTCAGATTCTCTATTTCTTCTTGATTCAGTTTTGGGAATTTGTACGCTTCCAAGAATTTGTCCATTTCTTTTAGGTTGTCCAATTTGTTGGCGTAAAGTTTTTCATAGTATTCCCTAATAATCCCTTGTATTTCTGTGGTATCTGTTGTAATTTCTTCTCTTTCATTTCTGATTTTATTTATTTGAGTCTTCTCCCTTTTTTCTTAGTGAGTCTGGCTAAGGGTTTGTCAATTTTATTTATCTTCTCAAAGAACCAGCTCTTTGTTTCATTGATCCTTTCTACTGTTTTTTTGGTTTCAATTTCATTTATTTCTGCTCTGATTTTTATTATTTCCCTCCTTCTGCGGATTCGGGGCTTTGTCTGTTCTTCTTTTTCTAATTCTGTTAGGTGCAATTTAAGGTTATTTATTTGGGATTTTTCTTGTTTGTTGAGGTGAGCTTGTATTGCTATGAATTTCCCTCTCAGGACCGCTTTTGCTGCATCCCATATGAGTTGGTATGATGTATTTTCCTTTTCATTTGTCTCCAGATAGCTTTTGATTTCTCCTTTAATTTCATCAATGACCCATTGGTTGTTCAGTAGCATGTTGTTTAGTCTCCACATCTTTGTCCCTTTCCTAGTTTTTTCCTTGCAGTTGATTTCTAGTTTCACAGCATTATGATCGGAAAAGATGCTTGTAATGATTTCAATCTTCTTAAATTTATATAGGTTTGCCTTGTTTCCTGATGTATGGTCTATCCTTGAGAATGTTCCATGTGCACTTGAGAAGAATGTGTACTCTGCTTTTTTTGAGTGGAGTGCTCTGTATATATCTATTAAGTCCATTGTGTCTAGTTTTTCATTTAAGTCCATTATTTCCTTATTGACTTTTTCTCTGGATGATCTATCCATTGATGTAAGGGGGGTGTTAAGATCCCCTACTATTATTGTGTTATTGTTAATATCTCCTTTAAGGTTTTTTAGCAGTTGTTTTATGTACTTTGGTGCTCCTGTGTTGGGTGCATAGATATTTATGATTGTTATGTCTTCTTGGTGAAGTGTCCCTTTTATCATTATATATTGCCCTTCTTTGTCTCTCATTACCTTTTTTATCTTGAAGTCTACTTTGCCTGATATAAGTATGGCTACTCCTGCTTTCTTTTGTTTGCCATTAGCTTGGAGTATTACTTTCCATCCTTTTATTTTGAGTCTGTGTTTGTCTTTAGAGCTGAGATGTGTTTCCTGGAGGCATCAGATTGTTGGATCTTGGTTTTTAATCCATCCCGCCACTCTGTGTCTTTTGATTGGAGAATTCAATCCATTTACATTTAGAATGATTATTGATATATGAGGGTTTAATGTTGTTATTTTACTGTTCATTTTCTGGTTCTTTTGCATTTCCTTCATTTCTTGTCACTTGTGTTTCAGACTGCAAATTCAATTTGGTATTTCTGCATGCTCATTCTCTTGGTTTTCTCTTTATTTGTCATGTGTGGTTCTCTTCCGGTTATTTGTTTAGTGGTTACCGTGAGGCTTATATAAGCGATCTTCTGGATAAGATAGTACATTTTCAGATATCTCCTTTTTCCTGAGGCTGAGTCGATTCAATCCCTTACCTCTTCCCCTCCTTATTTGTTATCTCTTTATTCCGTCTTGTGTCATGAATGTGTGTTTCCAGTGATGAGCATGAATTAATTTTTGATGTTATCCAACTGTAGTTTGTTCTGGTTTAGTCTCCTTGCTTTTCTCCTTGCTGAAATCTTTGTATCCCCTTTCTCATTTGTTTTTTTTTTTTCCAGGCCTAAGGGTCTTCTTGAGCATTTCTTGTAGTGGGGGTCTTGTGGTGACGAACTGTCTTAGCTTTTGTTTATCAGGGAGAGTTATTATTTCTCCATCATATTTGAAGGATATTTTTGCTGGATAAAGTATTCTTGGCTGAAGGTTTTTGTCTTTCATGATTTTGAATATATCATTCCAGTCTCTCCTAGCCTGTAGAGTTTCTGTCGAGAAATCAGCTGAGAGCCTGATGGGGTTTCCTTTGTATGTTATTTTGTTTTTTTGTTTAGCTGCCCTTAATATTATTTCCTTGTCACGGGTATTTTTCAAGTTTGCTACTATGTGGCGAGATGATTTTTTATTCCTGTTTATATATTTAGGTGATCTATTGATTTCATTCACTATTTCCCTCTCGTTCCCTAGGTTGGGGAAGTTTTCAGCTATCATTTCTTTGAACAAACTCTCTGCTCCTTTTTCTCTTTCTTCTCCTTCTGGAATACCTATTATCCTTATGTTGCTTTTCCTCATTGAGTCTGATATTTCTCGAAGAATTTCTTCATTTCTTTTTAGTCTTAGCTCTCTCTCCTCCTCTATCTGGAGCGTTTCTGCGTGGCTTTCCTCAATAATGTTAATTCGTTCCTTCATATTGTCAGTTCTGCTCTTTAAAGACTACATTTTTTCCACTATCTCGTTCATTTTGTTTTTCATCTCCAATAATTCTGATTGGTTTTTCTTTATGGTTTCAATCTCTTTTGTGACAAAATCCCTGAATTCGTTGATTTGTTTCTGTGTGTTCTCTTGTATTTCGTTGAGTTTGTTTATGATAGCCATTTTGAATTCTCTGTCATTCAGGTTATCGAATTCTGTGCCTTCAGGGTTGGTTTCTGGGTGTTTGTCATTTTCTTTTTGGTCTGTAGACATAATAAATTGCTGCATGGATCCGACCGCTTTACTTTTTCCTCTCATCTTGAAGTTGGTCCTGCAGTTTCCACCTGCTGCCACTGGATGAAGATTGCGAGCGGTATGCTCTGAGCCTGCTGCAGTCCCCGGAGGGATTATGCTGAAACGTGGTGTGTGTGGGAAGAGGGGTTCTCTTTTTCTCCTGCTCGACCCAGGGTTTCCTTTCTGGCTCTCTTAGGGCGTTTGCTACACCCCCGAAATAGTCCGTTGTCACTTCCCGGTGGGTATCTCTCAACAATCTGTGAGAGCACCTGGAGGGCGATAGTTTCCCCCCGCCCCCGCAATGGGCCGCCTCACCTCCCTCTGTCTGTGGGCCACGCTGTTTTTGCCGATTGATTGGGGAGGGGGAGTACAACTTCTTACCTCTCCTCACATCCTTTGGGGCTTCCCGCTCCTCCACTGTCCGATGTATGGCAGCAGGGGTTTCTCAGAAGTCCTTTGTAGTGTTTGTTTTAGCTCTGTTGGAATGCGAATTATGTTTTTGTTGTGTCTTAGGGGGCAGAGATTCAAAGAGGGAATCTCACTCTGCCATGATGCTGCCGTCACTCTCCTGATGTAGTCTTTTTTTGATCTGTGTATTATGAGGTGGTTATCTACTTGTGGAAGTCATCTCTTAACCACTAGCTGGCCCCTACTCTCTGTTTTTTACAGATTTAACTTTTTTAGATTCTACATATAAGTGATATTATACAGTACTTGTCTTTCTCTGTCTGACTTATCTCAGCATAATATAGTCAAGGTTCATCCATGTTGTTGCAATTGGAAGGATACCCTTTCTCATGGCTGAATGATATTCCATCGTGTATATGTGCCACATCTTTTTTATCCATTCATTCACTGATGGGCATTTGAGTTGTTTACATATCTTGGCTATTGTGAATAATGCTGTGATAAACATGGGAGTGCATAGATCTTGTTGAAATCCTATTTTCATTTCCTTTGGGTATATACCCAGGAGTGGAATTGCTGGATCATATGGTAGATCTATTTTTTAATTTTTTGAAGACCCTCCGTATTGTTTTCCATAGCGTCTGAACCAATTTACAATCCCACCAACAGTGCAGAAGTGTTCCCTTTTCATCACATTCTCACCAGCACCTGTTGACTCTTGTCTTGTTGATGATAGCCATTCTACCAGGGTGTGAGGTGACATCTCATTGTGGTTTTGATTTGCATTTCACCTGATGATTAATGATGTTGAGTATCTTTTTGTGTGTTTGTTGGTCATTTTGATGTCATCTTTGGAAAAATGTCTTTTTAGTTCTTTTCCCCATTTTTTAATCAGATTTTTTTGTTATTAAGTTGACTGAGTTCTTATTTGGATATTAACCTCTTATCCAATACATGGTTTGCAAAAATTTTCTCCCATTCTGTAGGTTGTATTTTCATTTTGTTAATTGTTTCTTTTGCTATGCAGAATATTTTGAGTTTGATGTAGTCCTGTTTGCTGATTTTTTGCTTTTGTTGTTTGTGCTTTTGGCATCATATTCAAAACATCATTGCCAAGACCAATATTGATACTTTTCTTCCCTATGTTTTCTTCTAGGAGGTTTATGGTATCAGGTCTTATGTTTAAGTCTTTGATCCATTTCAAGTTAATTTTTGTGAGTAGTGTGAGAGAGGGGTCCAATTTCATTGTTCTGCATATTTCTCCAGTTTTCCCAGCACCATTTGTTGAAGAGACTATATTGACACTTGTCAAATATTAGCTGACCATAGATGCTGGGCTCTCTATTCTGATCCATTGGCCAGTGTGTCTATTTTTGTGTCAGGATCGTACTGTTTTTATTATTATGGGTATGTAGTGTAGTTTAAAATCCAGAAGCATGATGCCTCCAGCTTTGTTCTTTTTTCTCAGGATTGCTTTGGCTATTCAGGGTCTTTTGTGGTTCTACACAAATTTTAGGGTTGTTTCTTCCCTTTCTGTGAAGAATGTCTTTGGTATTTTGATGGGGATTGTGTTGAATCTGTAGATGGCTTTGGGTAGTATGGCCATTTTAACAATATTAATTCTTCTGATACATGAACACAGGATGTCTCTCCATTTGTGTCTTCTTTGATTTCTTTCAGCAAAGTCTTGTAGTTTTCATTGTACAGATCTTTCACTTCTTTGGTTAAATTTATTCCTAAGTATTGTATTGTTTTTGATGGTATTTTGAATGGGATAGTTTTCTTTATTTCTTGTTCTGATGTTTCATCCTTAGTGTAAAGGAATGCAATTGATTTCTGTATGTTGATTTTGTATCCTGCCACTTTACTGAAATTGATTAATTCCATCAGTTTTCTGACTGACTTATTGGAACTTTCTCTCTGTGTAATCATATCATCAGCAAAAGGCAACAATTTTTCTTCTTTCTTTCCAATTTGGACGCCTTTTATTTCTTTTTCTTGCCTAACTGTTCCAGCTAGGACTTCCAGTACTATATTGAATAGGAGTGGTGACAGTGAGCATCCTTGTCTTGTTCCTGATCTTAAAGGAACTCCATTAAGTATACCGTTAGCCATGGGCTTATAGTATATGGCCTTTATTATGTTAAGGTATGATCCTTTTATTCCCAATCTATTTAGGATTTTTATCATGAAAAGATGTTGTATTTTGTCAAATGATTTTTTTGCATCTATTGAGATGATTGCATGATTTTTATCTTTCATTTTATTGATGTGATGGATTACATTTATTGATTTGCATATGTTGAACTAACCTTGCATCACAGGGATACATCCCACTTGGTCATAGTGTATAATCCTTTTAATGTGTTCTTAAATTTGATTTGCTAATATTTTGTTGAGAATTTTTGCATCTGTATTCAACAGGGATATTGGTCTATAATTTTCTTTTCTCATGTGGTATCTTTATCTGGTTTTGGTATCAAAGTATGCTGGCTTCATAGAATGAGTTTGGAAGTGTTCCCTCCTTCTCAATATTTGGAAGAGTTTGAGGAGGATTGGTGTTAATTCTTCTTTGAATGTTTTGTAAAATTCTCCAATGTAGCCATCTGGTCCTGGAGTTTCCTGTGTTGTGAGTTTTTAAATTACTGATTCAATCTCTTTAGTCCTTATTGGTCTGTTCAGATTTTCTGTTTCTTTCTGATTCAGTCTTGGTAGGTTCTGTGTTTCTAGAAGTGTATCCATTTCTTCTATATTATATAATTCGTTGGCATATAATTGTTTGCAGTAGTATCTTATGATTCTATGTATTTCTGTAGTATCAGTTAATTGTCTCTTTCACTTCTAATTTTGTTTTCTCTTTTTTTCTTGATTAGGGTAGCTAAAGGTTTGTGAATTTTGTTTATCTTTTTGAAGAAACAGCTCTTTGTTTCATCAATCCTTTCTATTGTTTTTCTAGTTTCTACCTCATTTATTTCTGCTCTGCTCTTTATTATTTCCTTCCTTCTGCTAACTTTGGGTTTAATTTGTTCTTCTTTTTCTAGTTCCTTGAGGTGTAAAGTTAGGTTGTTTATTTGATATCTTTCTAATTTCTTAATATATGGGTTTATTGCTATAAACTTTCTTATCAGAACTGCTTTTGCTGCATCCCACAATATTTGATACATTGTGTTTCCATTTTCATTTGTTTCAAGATAATTTTTTATTTTCTCTTTGATTTCTTCTTTGACCTAATGGTTGTTTAGAAGTGTGTTGTTTAGTTTCCACATATTTGTAGATCTTTTCACTTTCCTCATGTTAATTTCTAGTTTCATATACCACTGTGGTCAGAGAAGATAGTTGGTATGATTTCAATCTTCTTAAATTTGCTAAGATTTGTTTTGTGACCTAACATATCATCTATCCTGGAGAATGTTCCATGTGCACTTGAGAAGAATGTGTTTTCTGCTGCTGTTCAATGGAATATTTGGTATATGTCTATTAAGTCCATTTATTCTAAAGTGTGATTCAATTTCAATGTTTCCTTGTTGATTTTCTGTCTGGATGATCTATTCATTGCTAATAGTGGGATATGGAAGTCTCCAACAATTACTGTATTGTTGTCTATTTCTCCCTTAAGATCCGTTATTATTTGCTTAACATATTTTGGTGCTCAGGGGGCCTGCCCAGTGGCATAGTGGTTAAGTTTGCATGCTCCCCTTATGGGGCCCAGGGTTTGCAGGTTTGGATCCCAGGGGCGGACCTACTCACTGCTTGTCAAGCCATGCTGTGGCAGGTGTCCCACAGATAAAGGGGAGGAAGATGGGCATGGATGTTAGCCCAGGACCAATCTTTCTCAGCAAAAAGAGGAGGGTTGGCAACAGGTGTTAGCGCAGGGCTAATCTTCCTCACACATACACACACTCAAAAGTAAATATTTCAGTGCTCGGATATTGGGAGCATATATTTTTACAATTGCTATATCTTCTTGAGGTACTAACTCCTTTATCATTATATAATGACCTTCATTGTCCCTTGTTACCCGTATTCGCTTGAAGTCTGTTTTGCCTGATATAAGTATGGCTATGTCTGCCTTTTGGTTTTCATTTGCTTGGGATGTGATCTTCCATTCTTTCACTTTGAGCCTATATGTGTCTTTAGAGCCAAAATGAATCTCCTTTAGCCAGCATATAGTTGGGTCTTGTTTTTTTATCCATGCAGGCAGTCTGTACCTTTTGATTGATGAGTTCAATCCATTTACATTTAGGGTGATTATTGATATGTAAGGATTCACTATGGCCATTTTGTGTTTTGCCCTCTGGTTATTTTGTTCTTCCAGTGTTTCTTTTTCCTTCTATTTCTGTCTATCTTTGTAAGTTGGTGCTTTTCCATGGTGATTTGCTCAGTCTCCTCCTTTTTTATGTTTTGTGTCTCTCCTCTATATTTTTGCTTTGTAGTTACCATGAAGTTTACATAGATAAAATAGTCCTTTTTCTACTGATGGTCATTTATTTTCACTTGCCTAAAAAGTTTCCATCCTTTTACTCTTCCCCTTTTATATTTTTGATGTCACAGATTATCTCTTTTTATGCTGTGATTTCATTACCAAGTTGTAGTAACTATAGTTATTTTTAATGTTCTTTTCTTTTAATCTTTATGCTATAATTAAGAGTTTACTATAGTGTTCTAAAAAAGAGTTAGTTTTCTAATTCTGCTATTTATCATCATAGTTAGATTTTGTTTTGTTTTGTTTTTTTGTATTTTTGTCTTCTCATTTTAGCTTAAAGAGCTCCTTTCAACATTTCTTGTAAGGCAAGTCTAGTGCCTAGTGAATCCCCTCAGCATTTTTTTGTCTGGGAAAGCCTTTATTTCTTCTTCATATCTGAAGGATAACTTTGCCAGATAGAATATTCTTAGTTGGCAGTTTTTATCTTTCAATACTTTGAATATGTTATTCCTCTCTCTCCTGGCCTGTAGGGTTTCTGCTGTGAAATCTGCTCATAGCCTAATAAGGATACCTTTTTAGATTACTGTCTTTTTTTCCCTTGCTGTTTTAAATTTTTTTTCTTTATCATTGACTTTTGACAATTTTAATATAATGTGTCTTGGAGAAGGTCTTTTTTCATTAAGATGATAAGATATATTTGTTTCTTATTATATATCCAGTTTCTTCCCCTGGTTTGGGAAATTCTCAGCTATTATTTCTTTAGATACACTATCTGTTCCCTTCTCCCTCCAGTATACCCATTAATCTTATGTTGGCTCATCTGACATGGAGTCTGAGAGTTCTCATAAGGTTTCTTCACTTTTTAAAAATCTTAGTTCTCTCTCCTCTTCCTGAATCATTTCTATATTCCTATCCTTGAGTTTTCTAATTTTCTCTTCCATCTGATCTGCTCTATTTTCAGTGCATTCTAATGCATTCTTCATCTCATTTATTGAGTTCTTCAACTCCAGAATTTCTGTTTGGTTCTTTTTTAGAATTTCAATCTTTTTGGTAAAGTACTCCTTCTGTTAATTTTATTTCTAAGATCATTGTATTGCCTTTCTGAGTTTTCTTGTAGCTCATTGAATTTATTCATAACAGCTATTTTGAACATTTTATCAATTAGATCACAACATTCCATGTCTTTGGGTTCAGTTGCTGGAAAACTGTCATTTTGTTTATGTGATACCATATTACTGTGATTTTTCATGGTGTTTGATGAAAAGTGCCTCTGCTGCTGCATTTGAATTAGCAAACACCTTTCATATTTATGCAAGTCTTTGTTTACTTTGATTCTAACATTTCAACAGATTGGTAATTATGAACCTTCCTTTTGTTTTGCAGAAGGTGATGCTATTGCACAAGTTTTTGGCTTCTCTTATCAGATCTGACTTGCTGCTAAAGTTTGGATCACATGCATAAAAAGAAAGCTGGTGACAAAAGAAAAAAGTGACAGCAGAGTGGGGGGAAGTGTGTACTTAGCACTTGAGGCTTTGGGTGTGTCCACAGCCCAGTAGAAGGATCCTTGGGGGGGGGGGGTCCTGGAGGTCTTTGGTGGTCCTCTTGCCAGAATCCTGGAGCAGACAACAGGTGATGCTTTTCTTCAGTTCTCTTTGTCTACCTTCTTCCCTTTCCATTTCCTCTCTCCAGTTACTGCAGTCTCTCCTAAGAGAGAGCAATGGGTTCCAACAGCTGCATCACCTATGACCAGGCAAACCCCACTCACTGCCTTCACCCTTCACCTCCTCTGCCAGAAAGGTCATGCTGGCCCACTGCCAGACATACCTCTGCTGCTTCTGCCACTTCTTAGTCCACTGCCACTCCCTTTGCTCTGCAGCCTCCTCTGCAGTCCAGTCCATCCACTTTTGGGTGCACAGATGGATGGATCTCTTGGGTGTCCTGGTATGCTGCAGAGAAGCACGTTTTTTCAGTTATGGGTGTCTGATTAGTTGTAAATTGAAGGGGAGAGAAAAAAGGAATACTCACACCATCATGATGCTGATGTCACCCCACAAGAATATGTTTAAATGCTTACATAAAATGCATGGAATTTCAAAGAAAACCAATTATGTTGAAATGTCCTTCTGGAATTTGGCAACTCTATCATGTGTTGTCTTGTGGGATTCTGTGTTTTCCTGAAATAATGGTTCTCATTTCTGATATCGTTCACTGTCTCACAAAGTTGTTTTAAAAATTTGTACTATTTTCACAAATAAAAATCCATGAACACCATTTGTCCAACACACTGCATGTATGTGCCTTTCTTTCATAATATAGACAGTGTACAAAAAAGAGCACAAAGAACAAAATAAGAGAAAGAATCTCTGCTACTGAGCTAACATACAGGGCTGGATTGTTAAATAATTGCACAAATCACAGATGTCACCCAGTATCAAGCTTTACTAAATAATTTCAAGGGTACAGGCAATCTAGAGGTTCAGAAGAAGTGAAGAGATTCTGGGACACTTAGGCTCTCCAGGGCTCCCTAGGTCCTTTCCCCCTCCAGACATGCACCTCTACCCCAGAATAGATGGGGGCCCTAAGTGAGGTTTGTTGGCTTTCTCACGGGTGGTATTTTAACCTCAAAGCATCTCTATTTTACATCTTAGAGAATTGTATCTTAGAGAATTGTATAGTATATGTGACATTCTCCAAGAAGATGTGCCTCGTAGATCCTGATTCTACTTACTTTAGGTTTTAGCCAGTGACATTCTACTAAGGAGAAGTTCTCTTTCTATCCAATATCATTAGTCTATTTGACTGGAAGTCCAGTTGGCCAACAGATTAGTTTGGGTAAACTTCCTTCTTTTCTCAGAGGTAATTGTTCCACAGGTAGTTATGAATTTGTTGTGTCCATGGGAGGAGGTAAGTTCAGAGTCCTCCCAGACCACCATCTTTCCAGCAATCTCTAACCTTCCTTCTTTTATTTCTCCCAGGGACCACCATTCCCCTCCCCCTTCTTGAAGGAATTGTATGGAAGGCAGACCAGCTGCTTTAACACCTTCCTCACAGCTATTCACGGAAATTCAACACCTTGTATGACCTGTGATACTGTGTAATCTGTTATCAATAATAAAATTTTATTCTCAATAATAAATAGAAATAATAACACAAATAATTATTTCAACAGCCAGATGTGTTTGAATTTGTCTGGTCTACCCATTTGGGCTGCATGCCTGTTTGTGTTTCAAAAGGCCACGTTCCCTTAGGGATTAGGATAAGATTTCTCATTTGAACTGTGTTGCAAAATATTAACAAACAATGAAAATGTTATTCCTCATTCTGTGTAATGGATCAACAAGCAAGAGATTTCAGGGTCACCATTGTGAAAACATGCAATGTCACCATTTTTTGCTGATAAGTACTAGCTCCAGAGTTGCCCCATAGTTTCCCAGCTACATCACAGGGGCATCTATTGAAAGGAAGACTGCAATCACTTTTAATACAGGTTCAGGTCTAACTACTGTAATTTCAAAATAGCATGAACCTAAGAGATATTTCAAGCTCTGTACAACAACTTAATGTGCTATAAAATATCTGTAATTTCTATTTGAGACAAAGTCACAGGCACTTTAAATATTACAGAGATATTGATTGATTGATTTGCCTACATTCATACGTCAAGGACACATTAAATTTCAGATTCCTTAGAACCCTTGCTTTAGAGTAAAAATATTAAAAGCAAGTAACAATAATTGTTAGAAACATTAACTTTTTTTCAGAGGTGAACTTTTGTTAAAAAGTCACTCAGGAGTATGGCAAAAGCACAGAAAATAGAGGGATAGTCTCTAAAGATGGTGGCACAGGTGGCTCCTAGACTCCCCTCATCCCATGGACACAACAAATCAACAGCTACACATGGAGCAATTACCTCTGAGAGAAATCCAGAAAGGAGCTGAGTGACTCCTATACATCAGGTGAATGAGAAAATACCCACATCAAAATGGGTAGGAAAGACAGATGTACTATCTCTGTAAACCCCACCCCAGCACAGTTCCATAGATTGGGAGGGAACCCCAAAATCCCAGCTTCTCTCTGAGGAGTAAAGGGTTTGGACTCCATATCTAGCACCCCAACTTTTAAAACTCCCACCCAAGGGATGGGCCCCCAAAACATGTAGGTCTGAAAGACAATAGGGCTTCATCCATGAGACACACAAGACTACAGTAAACGAAGAAGCAGTTATTAATGCATTCAAGCACCCATCGTGGCTATCACTGCAGAGCTCAGCACAGAGAGAGCAGGCAAAAAATGCCCATCTCCCAGTCTTTCCCTGAAAAGAGTCTACTTACATTTTTTAAAAGCTGCTGCCCGAAGGTCAGGCTTCCAATTTAGCACATATCTAGGGGCTAAGTGTGATTCTCTCCAAAGATCAGAGTATCCAGTAGACACCTCTTTTGCCCTCTCTATCTAGGCCACTCCAAGTCACCGGTATCTCCCTGGAAGAAGCTTGTACAGACATCTGTGCCCCAACTTTTCTAGCTGCCACCTGAGTGTCAGGCCTTCGGATTGCCTGCACTGATAGCCATCGGGGCTTGCATTCAAGAGTTCCACAGGACTGTAGCAAACAATGGTGAATGGGCTAAGGAGCACCTCCTCTCCTCATGGCTATTCATCCTGGTCCAATGCAGAGAGAGCAGGCAAAAATGCTCATCTCCCAGTTTCTCCCTGGAAGGGGCCTAACTATATACTTTCCTAGCTGCTGCCTGAAGGTCTGGCTTTCAGCTGGCCTGCATCTAGGTGCTGGCTGTGAACCTCCCCTTTGGGACACTGGCTCAATTGGTCTCGGCACACCCTCAATTCTTGGGAGTCATTAGGAACAAAGAACAAGCACAAGCTTGGACAAACACAAAGGTTTCAGAGACAACCAGGGGGTGCCAGGCAGGCTGATTGTCAAGGTTAATCTCCTACATGAGACCACTCTGTCAAGACTGGCAGAGGTGTCTGTTTTATCTAGTGCACAGAAACCAACTCAGAGAGTCAAGGAAAATAAAGAAATTGAGGAATATGTTCCAAACAAAGAAGAAGATAAAACTCAAGAAACAGATTTTTTAATTAAAAAATTTTTTTATTGAGGTAACATTGATTTATAACATTGCATAAATTTCAGGTATACATCATTATATTTCACTTTCTGTATAGACTACATCATGTTCCCCACCAAAAGTTTAGTTGCCATCTGTCACTGTACACATGTGTTCCTTTACCCCTTTCATCCTCCTCCTCCCTTCCCCCCTGGTAACCACCAATCTGTTCTCTGTATCTGTGTGTTTGATTGTTTATTTTCCATGTATGAGTGAAATCATACAGTATTTGTCTTTCTCCATATGAATTATTTTGCTTCGCATGATACCCTTAAGGTCCATCCATGTTGCTGCAAATGGCAATATTTCATCTTTTTTATGGCTGAATAGTATTCCACTGTATATATATATATATATATATATATATATGCTATATATATATATATATATGCTACATATTCTTTATCCACTCATCCATAAATAGGCACTTGATTGTTTCCAAGTCTTGGCTTTTATGAATAATGCTGCAATGAACATAGGGTTGTATATATCTTTTTGAACTGGTGTTTTTATGTTCTTTGGATAAATATCCAGAAGTGGAATAGCTAGATCATATGGTAGTTCTATTTTTAATTTTTTGAGGAATCTCCATACTATTTTCCATAGTGGCTGCACCAATTTACATTTCCACCAGCAATGTACAAGTGTTCCCTTTTCTCCACATCCTCTCCAACACCTGTTATTTCTTGTCTTTTTAATTGTATCCACAGAAACAGATCTTAATGAAACAGAGATAAGTGATTTACCTGATGGAGAGTTCAAAATGATGGTCATAAAAGTGCTTAATGATGTCAGAAGAATAATACATGAACAAAATGAGAACTTCAATAAAGGGACAGAAAATATAGGAAAGTATCAAACAGAAATCATAAAGCTGAAGAATACAATAGTTAAACTGAAAAATTCAATAGAGGAGCTCAACAGCAGAGTAAAGTGGAAGAACAGATCAGAAAACTCAAAGACAGGGCAGTGGAATTCGTCCAATCAGAGGAACAAAAAGAAATAAGAATGAAAAAAAGTGTAGATAGCTTAAGGAACTTATGGGTCACCATCAAGCCAACCAATATATGTGTTAAAGGGGTCCCAGAAGGAGAAGAGAGAGAGAAAGTGCCAGAAATCTTATTCAAAGAAACAATAGGTAAAAACTGCCCAAACCTAGGGAAAGAAAGAGATATCCAGATCCAGGAAGCCAGAGAGTTCCAAAAAAGATGAATTCAAAGAGATCCACACTGAGACACATTATAATTAAATTGTCATTGTTATGGGAACCCCTCCCCCATAAGACTATGAGTAAATTTTTCAGCAGAAACTTTGCAAACCAGAAAAGAGTGGCACAATATACTCAAAGTGCTGAAACAAAAAATGCCAATCAAGAATACGCTACCTGACAAAGTTGTCCTTCATAATTGATGGAGAGAAAAAAAGTTTTCCAGACAAACAAAAGCTGGTGTTCATCCCCACTTACCAGCCTAACAAGAAACGTTAAAGGCAGTTCTTCAAGCTGAAATGAAAGGATACTAATTAGTAACAGGAGAACATATGAAAGTCTAAAACTCACTGGTAAAGGTATAGTTAAATTTAGAATACTGTAATGTAATGGTAGTGAGTAAATCACTTATAACTCTAGGATGAAGGTTAAAACACAAAAGTATTAAAAATAACTATAACTACAATAGTTTGTAATGGATACACAATGTAAAAAGATGTAAATTTTGACATGAAAAACATAAAAATTGGGGGGATAGAGTGTAAAAATGTAGAGCTTTTGTATGTGTTCAAAGTTAAGTAGTTATCAGCTTAAAATAGACTGTTATAAATATTAGATGTTTTATGTAAGCCTCATAGTAACCACAAAGCAAAAATTCATATTAGATACACAAAGATGAAGAGAAGAGAATCAAATCATACCACAACAGAAAACCATCAAATCACAAAGGAAGAGAGCAAGAAGGAAGAAAGGAAAAAAGGAATTAAAAAACAAGCAGAAATCATTTAACAAAATGGCAATAGTAAGTCCATACCTATCAATAATTACTTTAAATGTAAATGGACTAAATTCTCCAATCCACAGACATAGAGTAGCTGAATGGATTAAAAAAAACAAGACCCCACTATATGCTGCCTACAAGAGACTCACTTCAGCTTTAAGGAGACACATAGACTGAAACTGAAGGGATGAAAAAAGATATTCCATGCAAATAGAAACCAAAAGAAAGCAGGGATAGCTATACTTTTAGCAGACAAAATACACTTTAAGTCAAAGATCATAACAAGAGACAAATAAGGTCATTATATAATGATAAAGGGGTCAATTCATCAAGAGTATATAACATTTGTAAATATTTATGTACACAAAATAGGAGCACCTAAAAACATAAAGCAAATAAAACAGTTGGGAATCGAGAAATAGATGACAATATAATAATGGTAGGGGAATTCAATACCCCACTTTCAACAATGGATATATCATCCAGACAGAAAAATCAATAAGGAAGAATTGAAGGAACTTAAACTACATGTTAGACCAGTTGGAATTATCAGACTTCACAGACTTAGAGAATAGTCCATCCAATGGCAGAATACACATTCTTCTCAAGTGTGCATGGAACATTCTCCAGGGTGGATAATGTATTAGGCACAAAACAAGTCTTAGTAAATTCAAGAAGATTGAAATATCAAGCAAGTATCTTTTCTGATCACGATGGTATGAAACTAGAAATCAGTTACAAGGAGAAAACTGGAAAGTTCAGCAATATGTGGAGATGAAACAACATGCTACTTGACAACCAATAGGTCCAAGAAGATCAAAAGAGAAATAAAAAAATAGCTTGAGACAAATGACAATGGAAACATAACATACCAAACCTTATGGAATGCAGAAAAGCATTTCTAAGAGGGAAGTTCATAGTAATAAATGCCTGCATTAAGAAAAAAGACAGAGCCAGCCCAGTAATGTGGTGGTTAGGTTTGCGTGCTCTGATTCAGTGGCCCAAGGTTCATGGGTTCAGATCCTGAGCGTGGACCTACATACTGCCTATCCAGCCACACTGTGGCAGCATCCCACATACAAAATGGAGAAAGACTGCCACAGATGTTAGCTCAGTGACAGTCTTCCTCAAGCAAAAAGAGGAGGATTGGCAACAAATGTTGCCATTTTCAACAACATGGATCGACCTTGAAGGCATTATGCTAAGTGAAATAAGTCAGATAGGGAAAAGCAAATACTGTAATTGATGTTTCAATTATATATGCAATCTAAAAAAGCCAGACTCATAGAAGCAGAGACTAGAATGATCATTACCAGGGCCCGGGGGTTGCGAGGAATGGGGAGATGTTGGTTAATGAGTACTAATTCATTATAAGATGAATGAATTCTAAGGATCTAATGTACAGCATGGTGAATATAATTAATATTATATACTTGAAAGTTGCAAAGGGTGTGAATCTTAAATGTTCTCACCACAAAAAAGAAATTTTTGTGGCTGAGTAGTATTCCATTGTGTGTCTATACCACATCTTTATCCATTCGTCCCTTGATGGGCATCTAGGTTGCTTCCAAGTCTTGGCTATTGTGACTAATGCTGCAGTGAACATAGGGGTGCATATATCTTTACTCATTCAAGTTTCCATGCAAAGAATAGCTTTTAAATTTTGCTCTGCTCAGCAAATTTCAATTGCCATTAATTGTGAAATTTGCACCATACCTTCTTCCAGTCTCTTTTTTCTTTACCATTCTAGTCATATTACTAGCTTCTTTTATCTCTCTTTGATTCTACACTATATTATGCCTTTATATAAAATTTAAAATGTGGCCATACTTATGTTTTTAAATAGAAAATAATTTAATTACAATATAATTTTAAAAGTATAATTATTTCAATTTACTTACCAATTATAATTTATATAGGTTTTACTATAACTTGGGCTGGCTGCATAAAATATTCAAATTAACACATTACAATCGTTACATTGATACATAGAAAAATTATTTGGAACCAGATCAATCCATTGATACTGACTAGATTGGTATTGGTCAAAGTTCTTCAGAGAAACAACCAAATATATATACATTTTTTTTTTTCATTATAAGGAATTGGCTCATGTAATTATGGAGGTTGAGAAGTTCCAAGATCTACAGTTGGCAAACTGGATACCCAGGAGGACTGGTGGCATAGTTCCAGTCCAAGTCCTAAGGCCTGAGAACCAGGATAGCTGATGGTGTAAGTTCCAGTTCAAGTCTGACGGCCAATGTTCCATCTTAAACAGTCAGGCAGAATAAATTCCCTCTTAATCACCCTTTTTCTTCTAGTCAGATCTACAATGAGTTGGATGGGGCCCACCCTCATTAGGGGGGCAATCTACTTTACTCAGTTTACGAATTCAAATGTTAAGCTTATCCAGAAACACCCTCACAGACACACCCAGAATAATGTTTGACCAAATGTCTGGGCACCCTATGGCCCAGTCAAGTTGATGCATAAAACTAACCATCACAATTGGTGATGTGTTTGTGTGTCATACTAGAAATTATACATGTGCTTGATACACAGACTATTATACATCTTACACAATGTAACAGTTAAAGTGAAATGTAGAGCTACCGAAACAATAAAGATATGTTTAACAGAAAAATATTTTGCGCTGCATAGTTTTTTAATGTAATAAAATATATATAACATAAAATTTGCTATTTTAACCGTTTTAAGTATACAATTCAGCAGCATTAATTACATTCACAATGTTGTACAACCAACCATACCACTCTCTATTTCCAAAGCCTTTCATCACCCAAACAGAAACTCTGTACCTATTAAGCAATAACCCCTCATCCTAATATCGGCCTAAGGCAAGGTTGATCTGAGGGAAGCCATGTTGTAACTCACAATAGCCTCTGACTAACCCACCCAGCTATATATGTTCTAACTTTCATGTAGCCTAGGTGATGAATAGCTACACTGTAGGAAATATGCCTGCTCTGTAGATTTTATGACCCTGGCTGATGCATGTACCTCCCTTTAGCAATAGATGACTTTGTTCTTTTGAGTTTTTTGGGAACATGATGATCTTGGAAAAGAACATCTTCGCTGGCATCCGTCATCGATGACAGCTGAAAGACGTAATTTGGCCCCTCCAGTTGCCTATGCCAGACGGTCAACATTCCTGAGCCCCTCCTTCATAGCCTACTAGTCCCTATATAACTGCCTCAAGATTATGTTCTTGTTTAAGGTGGTCTTTGGGACATGAGTCCACCCTCTTCCAGTTCTGCTGGCTAATCGAACAAAGCCCTTTCTCAACCACTGACTTGTCTTGCAATTGATTGGCTTCAAGGTTGCAGTGAGCAGAACGAGCCCTTGCTCAGTTAACAATTTCCCATTCCCTCTAGCCCCTGGCAACCTTTAATCTACTTTCCATCTCTATGAATTTGCCTATTTTCGATATTTCATATGAGGAATCCCAAAATATTTGTCCTTTTGTGTCTGGTTTATTTCACTTAGCATAATGTTTTCAAGGTTCATTCATGTTGTATCGGAGCCATTTCTTTTTATAGCTGTTTTATATTCCATTGTATGTATATCCACATTTTGTTTATCTATTCATTTGTTGATGGACACTTGGGTTGCTTTCACCTTTTGGCTATAGAGAATAATGCTGTAATGAACATTTGCATGCAAGTATCTGTTTGAGTCCCTGTTTTTAATCCTTTGGGTATATACTGGGAGTGGAATGCTTCAGTTTTAAAATTTAAATTGATTAAAATTAAAGTAAATTAAAAATTGTGTTCCTTAGCCATACTAGCCTTATTTCAAGAACTCAATAGCCACATATGGCTAGTGACTACACTATTGGATTGTGCAGGTCTAGATTAGAACATTACAAACACTCAATAATTTGATGAGTGACTTCATAATAAATCTACCAGTTGTGCCTCTTTCTCTGCTACTCAAATAAGCTTCATGCTTCCTGCTTTTGTTCACTTTTTCTCATGTCATAGTTATTTTTCCCTGAAATATCCATTTATTTCCTATTTTCCTTTATGGAAATTTTATCTCTTTTAGGAAATATTATCACTGCAGCCCACATTGATCTCTTTTACTCATAAATTATCAGAGCATTTGTTAACTTTTAATTTCTATGACATTTACTTTGCATTATAGTTATTTATATATATTTCTTAGTTTCTTATCTAGATTTTAAATTCCTTAGTGGCAAAGATATTAATAATAAAAAGAAGAACTACATCACTATTTGTTAAGTGATTACAATACATCAGGCAGGGTGTTAATCATTTTATACACTCCATTTCATTTAATCCTTACAAAAGACCTAGGAGAGGAGGTAGTGTTATCTGAATTCTACATCAGGACTTAGGGCTTAGATGCCAAGTAATGTGTTGAAGACCATATTTCTAATGAGTGTTAGCATCAAGATTCACACTCAGGTCTGTCAGATGCTATTACACGTCTAGTAATATTACTTTATAAATATTACTTTGGGAAATCTTTATGAATAATATAATCTAACATTTATTGATTATTTATTATGTGCTGGATCTTATTGTATTTTTCATGTAGACAATAATTTAATTCTTACAACCACCTTATGAAGTAGGAGCTGTAATCACCACTGTGTCATGTATGTGATAGCAGTACAGAAGAGTTAAGTCTCGTAGCTAGTGCGGCAGAGCCAGAATTTGAACTCAAGTAGTCTCAGTCCAGAGTCTGTATTCTTAATAATCATATTATTTGTAAATCGCATTTAACAAATATTTGCTGAGTGATTACTATGTGCCAGGCACTGTGCACAGTGCTAGGGATTTAAAGATAAATAGAGCAGAGTGTGTGTGTCTTTTCTAGGAGCTTAGTCTACTAGAAAGAACAAATAAGAAACTTTTGTCATTGGTAGGAAAGTTATTAAACACAACTATCACCACCACCAAACAACAAGAATAGTGAGGACTTGCTGTTTCCCAGGTACCATTCTAAGTGTCTTCCAGGCATTAATTCATTGAGCCTCACAACAACCTTGCAAGGTCACTATTCTTATTATTCTCATTTTCAGATGAGGAAACTGGGTGGCAGAGATGTTGTCCAAGCTATGAAGTGGAAGAACTGGCTTATGCACACAGGAAATCTGGCTCCAGAACCCAAGTGCCTAAGTGAATATTACCAATGGGTAATAGAATTTCAGTTTTTCTGGAGTGTGAACATGTAGTATTACACATAGCACATTAAAAAACTGGCTTTAGCCAATTTCAGTAACTTGGAGAAATGCTTAGTCATTCCAAAACGAGACTTGAGAAGGTGCAGTTACTAGAATGGTCAGCAGAGGGTGAAGGGAGGCAGCATTTGTAATGCACTGCTCCATTAAAATGGAGTAAACCATGGGAAACTGATAGTCCCTAAAGTCCCTCTTGCTCTAACATTCTATGATTATCCTTGTCTGAATTTCACAAAGGAGTGGTCCCTTCTCAAATATGTATAGATAAGATGATTTTTATCTGATTTAACATGGTATTTATTTCAATATTTATTGAATGTTTGTTAAGAACTTCTCTAAAGAAATAAGAAGCGTAAGATGATCCATATCCTTAAAGAGCTCAGCGTCTCACTGAAGAGGCAGGATAAAAAAAATTTAAATGGTGATATAAAACATCATATTAACAAAGTTTTGGAGGAGTTCAGAGACAAGGAGAAATTAATGGGGCTGAAATGACATGGGACTACTTCATGGAAAAGTACTGAAAGGTGGGTAGTATTTGCATAGTTAGAAATGAAGGGGAAATTTGGTCTTTCTTTAAAATTAAATTCAATTCCCCAAGCATTTATGGGCTGTCTTCGGTGAGCAAGGCACCATCCCAGGCACTGCAGACAAAATAAGAATGAGTGATACAGTCTCTGCCTGAAGGAAGTCATAAATCCCTCAGCAGTAATAGTATGTCAGGATATGGTAGACGAATAATAGAATGCTCTATTAGAGGCCTCAAAAGCTGACAACAAAATGATGTGTGCCTCTCATTCTCAGGAGAAGTACCAGACCATTCATGTAGAACATTCCAAGTTGATGGTCCTAAACTAGCTCTGCCAGCTTTAGCTGCTCACCCATCTCCAGCCTACATACAAAGCTGAGGTTGAAGAGAAGGAGATTTTGGCGAGGAGGTGACAGAATACTTTGCATTTCACCCATCTTACTACCCTTCTCCAATGGGAAAGAAAAAAGATGTGTTCCTCTGTGGTAGGAATCCCCTAAATAGATACAAATGGAAAGTCCTAGGCCCTGCAGAACTTGCTCAGAGAGGAGGAGATTGCCCCAGTGCAGGCACAGCAAGAATTTCAGAGCCTGGACAATATGGCTTCCTGCATAGCAGAGTTATTGCCTAATGTTGCTGTTCTTAGTTGTTTCTGGGTATGGCTATAGCTGGGGGCATGGAAGACGGTGAATCCACATCTTCCTCTGACCTGCAAAATTGGCAGGCTGCCAATCCCACTGAACTTCATGGGTTTCTGTAGAATGTATATAAAGCATGGGGAGCTGCATCCACTGACTTCTTATTTTATTTTTATCAGCAGCAGCTTATTCACTGCTTTGGGAGTAAATAGAAGTCAAAGAAACCTTGTATAGAGGCCAAGCTGTGTTTTCACCTGTCCTTGAACCAGACAAATAGCCCAGTAATGAGAATAATAATAGTAATAATAATAATGATGATGATAAAAGGCAGAATATGATAGATGTCCCCTCTTCTCAAGTCAAGGAGAGGCCTTTCTAGGGAGCACTTGCAGAGCTTTATGCATGTCTCTAGGAACTCAAGGGTCTTACTAGTGAATATTGTAAAGGTGAGATGCTGCAGCTGGAACTACCCTGTCTGGTGGCAGAACACAGGTGGCTGCTTTAGGTCTGGGTATACTTCTCCCCATAGCAGGGTAAAGGAGCATATTTTTGAGACTTGATAAGGACTCGGTGGAAATGATCCTAAGCAGGTGTGCTGCCTGAGGGACATGAACAGAGGGTGATCCCAGAAATCCAGTAGCCAGACAGAAAAGAGGCAGACCAGGCAACCACAGGGGATTCATGAGGAACCCACAGAGGTACCTCACAGAGTCAGCAGTTGTACATTGCACCTAGAGGGCGCTGCAGGTAGATTATAACCGTACCTGCCACAAAAACTGTGCCCCATTTCCCCCGCACTTACTTTCTCACCCTCCAGACATCAGAAACAGTGACTAACATATTGGGGAGATGGAGCCAGGAAGAGAAAAAAGCTAATTTTGACCTCCTACCAGGCATAGGTGAGGGGATAGAAGGAATTTAAATTTGAATGGGTTTGGAGTTTGAAATTATATTTGATAGGGCTATTTCAGTGCTTTCTAAATTTTTGGTTCTATAATAGTGCTGTATAGTTCTCAGTTTGTTTTCTTAGCTTTGCATTTTCTCATTTTACCTTTAACATTGCTTTACATCTTATTATTAAAATTGATTTTATGTTCTCATTAATGTCTATATCATGAGGTACTTGCTGGAAATTTTTTCTCTGTGGGACTCTGCTTAGTTCCAGATTCATGTCTTCATCTGTATTATCCTTTCTCATATTTATTATTTTTGCTGATATGTGTTTGGAAAGTTGTTGTGCCCTTTCTTTTTATTTTTTTTATATTGCGTATGAGCAGCTTTGTCTAGAACTTCTGTTTGCTCTGCTATCGTGTGGGTGAATTCCACTTGTTTTCCTGTTACCTTAGGTTCAGGGAGGAGAGAAGAGCTCAGACGTTGCCGTGTACAGCCTTGTTTGGAGAACTTGTGCTCTGCTCCTGGGACTTTATTAGTTTCCTGTGCTAAACTCTGTCCTCTGTTGGAGTTTATCTTCATCTCACTAAGGAATCACTGGGCTTTGTATTATTCCTTCTAATCATCATGGAGCCCTGGGTTCTTTGTTTCCTTTAGAGAAAGCAATCTAAAATTTTGTTTTGTTTTATTTATTGGGTTCTCTGCTTCAATGTCACCATTTTTCCCTTTCCACATCCACCTGTTTCTCCCCAACAGCAATTTCTCTTCCTCTAACTCCAACTTTTTCCTCCTCTGGGGAAACGATGAATAATAAATGGAGAGGTTCCCCCTGTATCAATAATCCACGTGTAGGGTACTTCCCCGCAGGCATTAAGCATGCCTCTTCTCCACTTTCCCTCCCTCAGAGACTGTTGTCCTAATTATTTCCTCTTTTTTCTTCCTTTCTGTTGAATCACTATTGTTGGAGACAATTGATGCTGGGTGTTTATGATTCTTTCTCTTTCTCATATTGCAAGGTGGTTGGGGGTGGTTAAGATTTTTCAGGACTTTGTTCACTCATCTTCCCCACATGGTACTTTTGGAGGATGACATTCAGAGGTTTGCCATACTGCTCTGAGCTTTGTTCTATAAATTCTTGGAAACTCCTGTGTCTTTCTTTGATAGTCGCCAATATTTGAAGGTTATGACATGACCCTTCCCCGTGTTTGATTGCTATTGATATGTTTTTGCTGCTTTAATTTTTTTTCCCATTTGCTATTCATATAATTAAGTTATATGGAAGGGAAATTTTGATTTGGCTGAACTTTAACATCTGAACCTTGAACTCTCTTACTCTCATTTGTCACTTGTAGAAATTAAAGGTCATCATGTTTAAGCGATTTGCTTGAAACACAGCTTATCAAAGAAAGTGGCAGGGAAGAGCCATGATTTGAATCTAGACCTGTCTTCTATCCTGTAATCAATATTCTATTCTGTAATCAATGGAGAGTCAGGATTTTTAAATAGGTGACTGATGAAACGAAACATTCATTTGGGAAGCTGGGATGTGGTCTTGTGGAGATATATGGGATGAATTTGCAGAGAGGGAACTATGAAAGCAATGAAACAAGTTAGGAAGGTTTTATAAAATCAGATATAAACCAATGAGGGACTGAGGTAGAGAGGAACCTCTTTCATATCTTGAGTTTTGAATTGGGTAATCAAGGTCTTTTTCCTCAAAGGTTTCTAGGGTACCATCAATTTGTCTATCACACACTCAAATGTGTAAGAATTTTAAATTAAAATTGGAAAGCTCTGGGTTTGAAAGGAATGCAAGGAAGAAATGCTTCTCCTCATTTTTTTGCTGTGGACTTGCAGTGAGACCTATACCACATCATTTCAGTTTGCTGGGCCTCAGTTTCCTTATGTTTAAAGTGGGGAAGTTTAATCAGATGGACTCTAAGTTCCCTCCTGATTCATAGCAGACACTCAGAAGCAGGGGAGTGATGTCAGCATCCTAAGACATTCCTCCTTTCTTTCCCAGTTTTAAACAACAAATTCGGCATCCATTCATGAATAAAAGTACCTCTGTGGGAGTTGTGGGATCCAGCACTACACGCCAAGGGACCAGGAGGGGTCTTGCCCACCTGTACATCAGGTAATGGCAGACAGACCTCGGTACAACTACTGGACCAGCAGGAGCTTGTGAACTGACCACAGCCCTTCTCACCCTGGTTGGAGAAAATCAGGAGAGTGTTGACTTGAGCAGACACCCAAGGATGAGGGAGACTTTATAGAAGTCCATGCTTCCCAAGGAGAGATTCTAGCACTCCATTCCAACAGAAAAGAATACAAAGTTTGGATGCACTGGAGAGTGTCGGGAGGGAACCCCTCCCCCCCCCCAAAAAAGAGGCACAGCGCCGAGCTGAACTCTGGGTGGGGGTGGTGGGACCTATCCCGTGAGGGAGAACAGTGAGTGCTCAGCTTTCCCTGCTGTGCAGGACAATGCTGGAGAAGCCCATTCTCTCCTGCAGCACCCAGAGTATTGAGGCAGGACCTCCATAAATAGGGAAGGGAGGAGATCAGGAAAGAGGCAGACAAGACTATCAAAGGGCATTAAAGGGATGCGGTTCCTGTTGACTGCTTTCAGGACTCCAGCAGGAAGCCAACCCTCACTCAAGGATCCTCCCACCCGGCCCACAGGCACCCTGATGCTCTGAGTGCTAAAACCACACCTCCCCCACTCTGCGGCTGGCTCCTGGGGCCGCTCCTGAGTGCAGCAGGAGCAAGCTCCCGTAAACAGGGAGTCTCCTCTTAAAACAGGCCAGAGTCTGTGGGCAAGGGAGAAAACACAAACTTAAGCTGTAGCGCCACCTTCTGGAAAACAAAAGAGAGGTTTCCAGTATCCAGCCTGGTGAGTTGTAAGAACCGGAGAAGGCATACAATCTTAAGAATTATACCACAAGAGGGAGCAAGAAGCGTGGAGCAGGTGTATCCATACAGGGCCGGAGAAAGTACGAGATATAAACTGGACCAATAAAAAATATCTACCACTAGAAGACAAGAAGTAAAGATTTGAGGAGATCTCTACTGCTTCAAATGCTGAAACAGCAATGCAAAACTCTGAGGAATGTGAAGAATCAAGGAAATATGTCATCACCAAAAGATAATGATAATCCTACAGTATCCAATTTCAAAGGCATGGAATTTTGCAATTTAGCTGATAAGGGATTCAAAATGTTTTTAGAAAACTCAGTGAGTTCCAAGGAAACACAGAAAGACAATTCAATGAAATCAGAAAAGCAGATCATGAACGAAACGAAAAATTTAACAAAGAGATAGAGATTATAAAAAAAACCAAACAGAAATTCTGGAGCTGAGGAATTCAGTGAACAAAATGAAAAATGCAATAGAGAGCATCTAAAACAGAAGAGATCAAACAGAAGATAGAACCAGTGATCTAGAGAATAGGAACTTTGAAATAATCCAGTCAGAGGAGAACAAAGAAAAAAGAATGAAAAAGAGTGAAGAAAGCCAGTGTGATCTATGAGACACCATTAAGTGTACAAATAGTAGAATAATTGGAGTTCCAGAAGGAGGAGAGGAGAAAAGGGGAGCAGAAAGTTTATTTAAATAAATAATAGCTGAGAATTTCCCAGACCTGGGAAGAGATTTGGACATCCACATTCTCTGAACTAATAGATCACTCTGTTGTCTCAATGCAAAATGACCTTCTTCAAGACACGTTATAATGAAACTGTCAAAAATCAATGACAAAGAGAGAATCCTAAAAGCAGCGAGAGAAAAAAAGATTGTAACCCACAAAGAAATCCCCATTAGGCTATCAGCGATTTCTCAGCAGAAATCCTACAGACCAGGAAAGAGTAGAATGATATTTTCAAAGTTTTAAAAGAAAAAATAATGCCAGCCAAGAATACTCTATCTGGCAAAGTTATCCCTCAGAAATTAAGGAGAAATAAGTGCTTCACCAGAAAAAAAAAAAAAAAAAGCTGAGATAGTTTATCATCACTAGACCTGCCTTGCAAGAAATACTGAAAGGAGTTCTTCAAGTGGAAAGGAAAAGATGCTAATTAGTAACATGAAAACATACGAAAATATACAACACAATGGTAAAGGTAAATATACAGTCAGATTTAGAGAACTCTAATTCTGTAATATGAGAGCGTGTTAACCATTTAACTATAGTATAAAGGTTAAACAAGAGTATTAAAAATAACTACAGTGACTATAATTTAATAAATACACAAGATAAAAAGAGGTAAATTGTGGCATCAAAAACACAAAAGGGGGGAGTAAAAGGGTGGAGCTTTTGTATGTGATCAAAGTTAAGTTGCTATCAGCTTAAAATGGACTGTTTTATCTATAGGATGTTTTATGTAAGCCTCATGGTAGCCACAAAGCAAAAACCTATTGTAGATTCACAAAAGGTAAAGAGAGGGGAATCAGAGCATGCCATCACAGAAAAGCACCAATTCTCAAAGGTAGGAAGAAAGAGAGGAAGGAGAAATAATGGAAATATAAAACAGCCAGAAAGTAATTATAAGTTGGTATTAGTAAGTCCTTACACATTAGTACTTACTCTAAGTGTAAATGGATTGAATTCACTAATCAAAAGGCACAGAGTGGCTGGATGGATTGAAAAACAAGACTCAACTATATGCTGCCTACAAGAAACTCACTTCAGATTTAAGGACACACATAGGCTTAAAGTGAAGGGATGGAAAAAGATATTCCAGGCAAGTGGAAACCAACAGTAAGTGAGAGTAGCTATACTTATATCAGACAAAATAGACTTTAAGCCAAAAATGATAACAAAAGACAAAGAAGATCATTATATGTGATAAAGGAGTCAATTCATCAAAAAAGACATAACAACCATAAATATATACACACCTGATGTCAGAGCACCGAGATATATTAAGCATATATTAACAGATCTTAAGAGAGAAATAGACAACAATATGATAATAATAGGGGACTTTTAATACCCCACTTTCAGCAATGGATAGATCATCCAGACAGCAAATCAACAAGGAAACATTGATTTGAACCATACATTAGACCAAATGGACCTAATGGACATTTATAGAACTTTCCACCCAACAGCAGCAGAATACATATTCTTCTCAAGTGCACACAGAACGTCCTCCAGGATAGGTCATATAATAGGCCACAAAACAACTCTTAGCGCAATTAAGAAGGTTGAAATCACACCAATTAAGAAGGTTGAAATCACACCAACTATCTCTTTTGACCATAGTGGTGTGAAACTAGAAATCAACGAGAGGAAAGCTGGAAAATCTGTAAACATGTGGAAACTAAATAACACACTCCCGAACAACCAATGGGTAAAAGAAGAAACCAAAAGGAAAATAAAAAAAACCTCGAAACAAATGAAAATGCCAACACAATAACAACTGCAAAAGCAGTTCTGAGAGGAAAGTTCATAGTGATAAATGCACATATTAATAAAATAGGAAGATTTCTAATGAACAACATAACTTCACACCTCAAGGAAGTAGAAAAAGAAGAACAAACTAAACCTACAGTTAGCAGAAGGAAGAAAATCAGAAAGATAAGAGCAGAAATAAATGAAACAGAGACCAGAAAAACAATACAAAAAAATCAATGAAACCAAGAGCTGGTTTTTTGAAAAGAAAAACAAATTCACAAATCTTTAGCTAGACCAACTAAGAAAAAAAGAGAAGACTCAAATAAATAAAATCAGAAATGAAAGGGGAGACATTACATCTGATACCACAGAAATACATAGGATCATAAAAGACTACTATGAATAATTGTATGCCAACAAATTGGAGAGTCTAGAAGAAATGCATAAATTCCTAGAAACATACAACCTATAAAGACCGAATCATGAAAAAACAGAAAATATGAACAGACCAATAACAAGTAAGGAGAGTGAATCAGTAATGCAAAACCTTCGAACACAATAAAGCCCAGGACCCAGTGGCTTCACTGGTAAGTTCTACCAAACATTTAGGGAAGAATTAATGCCAATCCTTCTGAAACTCTTCCAAAAAACTGAAGAGAAAGGAACATTCCCAAACTCATTTATGAGGCCAACATTACCCTAATACCAAAGCCAGATAAGGATACTACAAGAAAAGAAAACTCTAGACCAATATCTCTTATGAAATGCTCAACAAAATATCAGCAAACCAAATTGAACAACACATTAAAAGGATTATACACCATGATCAGGTGTGAATTATCCCTGAGATGCAAGCATGGTTCAAAATATGCAAATCAATAAATGTGATACACCATGTTAACAGAATAAAAGATAAAAATCATATGATCTTCTCAACAGATACTGAAAAAGCATTTGGCAAAATACAATATTGTTTCATGATAAAAACCCTCAACAAATTAGGTATAGAAGGAACATACCTCCACATAATAAAGGCGATATATGACAAACCCACAGCTAACATCATACCTAATGGTGAAAGGCTGAAAGCTTTTCTTCTAATATCAGGAACAAGATAAGGATGTCCACTCTCAGCACTTTTATTCAACATAGTATACACTAAAGAAAAATTGAATGAATAAGTGATGTTCTAAAAAATAAAGGAAAAGTTTCCTGCCCTATGCAAATGGGAAAACCTATTAGAATCTGTCAAATGAAAAGGAAGATATTTGGGCTATTAACAGCTCTTCAATTAGAAAGTGTTCATCAAGTACCTAGTATATACTAATGTCCTTTCTTTTTTATAACTTGACATTCAGGGGCTCCCTAACCTGATCCCAAAGTATCCTATCTTTCAGTCCTATCCCTCACTGCTCTAGCCAAGGAGTTACTTACCAGTAAACTAGGAGCTAAGCTCCCATTATAATGGCCAAGACAAAAAATCTCAACCCTAATGGACCATCTAGTTTAATGGGGAGACAGATATCCACACGGTTTACCAGGATATAGGTAAATAAAATAAATATAATAATAAAGGCACAAACAACATGCTGTGTAATGCACAAAAGGAGCAACTACTTCTGAGCAGAAGATTGGAATGAATATCATATATGCCAGGGCTTAAGGGATGAATAGGACTTTAAAAGGTGGAGATGGGAAGTGAGGAAGAGCACTCGATATAGAAGAAACAATATGAACAAAATAAAAAATATGAACATACATGACATATTTAAGAAACTGTGAAGAGTCCAGTTTGACTAGAATAGAACAGAGTGTTGAGGGCAAAGAGGTGAAAAGGGGAGGCTGGAAAGGTAACCTGAGGCCAAGTAGTGGAGAACTTCACATGACATAGGGGGCTTGTGCCTTATTATACCTCTTTCAGAGTAGGAGAGTAATATGCTTTGCTCTGTGTAATAAAAAGATAACCAAGGCATCTGTGAACGCGAAGATGGACTAGAGAGGTGAGGGCAGAGAGGAGGCAGAGAGACCAAATAAGCTTCAAGGAGAGGAAAAGAAATGAAGAAAAATCAACAGTGGGATTGCTAGTGACTCTAAAGGGGTGAGGCTAATGAAAAATAAGCTCACAGAATCCAAAAAGATTTGGCTAAAAGGCCAGGCTGAGGGGATGCACACGGCAAAGAGAGGAAATAGAATTCATTGGAAACTGTATACTTGGATTACTTTCTTCAGCCTACTCTGCACATGGTTTGAGGGTAGAGAGGAAAGGGAAGAGTGACACAAGAGGAGGCTGGCAATAGTCATGGGTCACATCATTCCCATGCAGGCATGTTGAGGATTTGGGACGTTTTTCTACAAGCAGGTGAACCCCATTGCAGGGATTTCGCAGGAGAGTGAGATGATCAGCCTCCTCTCTTCGTCGTAACCATCCCTGTTCTGGCTGGATTCCATAATACATTACTTCTTCTTCACCTCGTTATCCTTCTCTCAAATCCTTCCTACAAATCACACACTAAAGATCAATCCAATTGCCTGCCTTCTCTGGTCCTATACATTGAGTAAAAAAAATAATTCCCAGCTTGAGTCTGCTATAAATCCATTGTCTTCAACATCATCTTGCCCTAAACAATGCCCAGGATTCCTACAGTGTTTCCTTAGTTAAATCATTCTGTTCTTCTTGGATGTTCTCTACAACAACTCCCTCAAACTCAACAGATCTCTCACATCAAAGAGAAAGTAGAGGCCATTAGACAGAAACTTTCTCAACTTTCTGCCACCATATCTACAAACTTACCTGCACTTGTCCCTCCCCGCCCCTGTATCAGTTAGGAAAGTGACTGCAAATGTCAGAAAGCACAACAGCAGTTTAAACTGTATGAGTTCTTGTTTTCTCACATAAAAATTTAAAAAGGTTGGGGCCAGAGATTAGAGGGGAATGGTGAAGACTTAGGATAGTAATTTAGGGACTGGGACTGGAGTACCAAAAAGTAAATAAATAGAAGACCCAGCATCACTGATGGCCCAGCTTCACTGGCCATCATAACAGGACCTCTGTTGTTGCCACTATTATTTATTTATTTATTTTTTGTGAGGAAGACCAGCCCTGAGCTAACATCCGTTGCCAATCCTCCTCTTTTTGCTGAGGAAGACTGGCCCTGGGCTAACATCCGTGCCCATCTTCCTCTACTTTATATGGGATGCCGCCATGGCATGGCTGACAGGCAATGCGTCGGCAGGCGCCCGGGATCCGAACTCGCGAACCCCGGGCTGCCAAGCGCGAACTAAACTGCTGCGCCACCAGGCGGCCCCAGCCACTATTATTTTTTTTATCGAGGGAGTTGTCCAAAGTCACAAATCATATCAGTAGATAAGTTGCGACTAGAACTCAAATTTCCTAATTCAATATACTTTGGTAACCCTAATGAAGGTAGTATTTTGGGCCTAGGAAACCAATGAATATTTAATTCTTCATAAACCATTTGCCCTGTGGCTTCTTGCACATTGAATCAGTGGCATTCATTGTTTCTGGGAAGATATAATCCACCTAGAGAAAAGGGATCTTTGCTTAGTTTTGAATCTCATAGCCAAATTTCTTGAGTTCCTTATAAGACAATTCTCTTGAAATCCAGGCTTTTCAAAAGGAAAAAGAGGCATCTAAATTCCAAAAGTGTCTCTTTACAAACCAAGAGGAAAGTTTAGTTATTTGAAAATAGCATTTTACAATGAGCATAATAGAGAAAGGATGGGGGATATAATTCAGGAGAAGTCCCACCATATGAAAAGTAGAAAGTGTTGGGGGAAAAGTTGAGGGATGTGTGTGAGAGACGAGTGAGCAAGAGATTAGACAGTGTCCTTTATTCACAGTGCAACTCAGTGGGTTGATAGTTTTGGGGGGAATTTGGGAACATCACTGACCCAGAGGTTGGAAGCCTCTGAGAGAAGCCCTGTGCTACCATGGGGTGGCCACAGTAGCATAAAAATGGTGGCATGGTGTGTTAGGCAGAACAGTAGCTGGTTCCTCATGTCTGGTGCATATTGCAGAAGATATCTAGAGGTTCCTGATCAAGTTTGAGAGATATAAATGGTAATTTAGAAATAAGCATTAATATACTTTCCAGAAAGTCACAGCAGAGAATTCTCAGTAGAGGTTTTTGTTCAAAGGAACACTACACAGTGGTAGCTGTGAGTGGGCAACTCCAAATTGAGGTCCAGATGGAGGATATTGCTGAGTCTCAGAGGATTAGCAGCATCAGTGAAAATCAGTGTAGATAGCCTAGTCACAGGACATGGCTGAGCTTCTTGAGAGCAATTGTCATGCATTACCTATGCCAAGAGATCAGACTCAACACCACCAGTTTTAGCAGTGGTCACAGTAAGCATATAGACCAATGCCCAGAGCCCAGGTGAGGCAAGCTATGCATCAACCAGACATTATATGGCTGCCAGGAGAGAAGGATGACACGTAGCCCAGACAGCACCCCCACTGTGCTATTGCTAAGATGTTGTATAAACTTCTTCTGTGCCCAGATCTCAAAAGATGAGAGGGGAAGAGAAAGAATGAGAGGGGAAAAACCTTGAAAAATTGAGCATTAATTTCCCAAAATACTGAGTTTATCTTAAATAAACTGTTTCACCTTTAATTGAGAAAGCCTGAGTTTTTCACTTTTTCCCCATTTTCAACTTTGTATTTTGAAATTTTTCAAACCAACAAAAAAGTTGAAAGATTTCTACAATGAACATTCCTGTTCTTTCACCGGCGTCCATCAGTTTTTAACATTTTGTCTTATTTGATCAACCTACCTACCTACCTACTTATCATCTATTAATTTTTTGCCTATTTGAATGCAAGTTGCAAACATCATGGCTTTCATGTCTAAATATTAGGTTTAACTATATGAAATTGCTGATTTTTAGTCATTTCTGTATGTTCTACTTAATACTTTGGTATGCATTTTCTAAGAATAAGAACATTCTCCTACACAACAATGCTACTACCAACAAGTAAGAAAATTCACATTAGTTCAGTAATATCTAATATACAGGCCATGTTTAACTTTTTCCAGTTGTTGAAAATGTCTTTTCTAGGTGATTCATTTTCCCACCCTCGTCAGCGGTATTTAGAAGCCAAGATTTAGGTGCCAATTGTGCTCATTGCTGTGGAGTGCATTGCTTCTAGGCCCAATAAGGGACTCCAGAGTAATCTGAGTCTTAGTGTGAAAATTTAACTCTCACCCAACCCCATAACTATATAATTAATTTATTAGACTTATTCCAGTTACTCATACAGGAATCAGAGTAGTATTTTAAAACGTAAATTAGATCATATTTTCCCTGCTTAAAATCATCACATGCTAACCTTCAGCCACATTGGTTTTCCTTCAGTTCCTCTAATAGAGTAGTCTCTGGAGGTGTCCAAAATGGTCCATTTTTAAAAACCTAATCCTTTAAAACTTGCGAATTTTTGTGTATTTGTATAATGCATATAATATACTAATACAATAGTGCACAATGTAAATATAACCAAATAAATATAGCTGGAGTTGTGTGAGCAAAAATTTTTTTAATTGATGAAATGCCTGATCAATTTAGAATTTGGAAACCACTGCTCTAATCCTGAATTTTCTACTGGAGGCCTTTGGATGTGCTGTTTCCATGAGGAATTTATAGGCTAATTCTGTCTCCCCTGTAAAACTGTAAATACCATGAATGCATGGACCGTGTTATTTTATTTCTCCACTGTATAACCATCACCTAGAACAGTGACTGGCACACAGTATTACTCAATACATAGTTGTTGAATAAATGTTGGCTAGACTAAATAGAAATAGAAAAGAACAGAAAAGAATGGAAAATACAAGTTGGTACATTGTCAAAAATAACTCGGAAACATTTAATTATTCTGTATGCCATTTATTTTGCATGTCAGTTGCTCACTCATGTATGAGGGAATCAGTCAGTAGGCTGGTAGACAGAGTAAAAAAACAGAGTGATAAACAGGAATTTTAATGAAGGGGGATACTGCAGAGTTTGAGAATGTTTTTGGGGTAAACTGATTAAATGGAAGATAGCAGAAGTCAGATTCTGTCCTTGAGCATCAAAAGAACAATTTTATTTGTTTATATATATCCTATAAAATCTTGAGAGTTTAGCTGTGGATCATATACAGCAGTCTCTCTCGAGGTACTGTCTGACCATCCTTCCATCCACACTCCGCCTTACTCAGGCCAGGTCTGTCACTTCCCTCAGGGGAATTTCTGGGTACTTTGAGCAGAAACCTAGCTTTAAGGTTTCTGGCCCTCCCAATTGCCTTCTTCTGTTTCTCTTGGATTTTTATGGGGTTGAACTGTAATAAGCATACACTTCATTGTGGGTACAAAAAAGCTCCCTGTTAATTAACTCCTTTTTAGAGGAACAGGTTCTAGAAGGTTGGTGACAGTTGGTAAATTGAACTTAACAAAATTCAATAAAATTTTCTTTGGCACAGATTCAGCATGATATTTTCAGTTGCTAGCAGTGACAGTAGAGTCATGGGCATGGCAACTATCTCTGTAGGAGAAGTTTGCTCGGAAAGTAGTGAAGTGATAATGGGGCTTTATGTAAAGGTTTCATATAAGAAACCTAGAATTTACATTTAAGTCTCTAAATGATGTCTCTGAATTTCATGTCTTTCTGTGCAATTCAAACATGCGTAAGTGAAATTACTGTTCTTGAGGTCAGGGTCATCAATGGGAGAATCAGAATGAGGTGAAAAGATAAAGAAGCTCTCACTCCAGGACCCCCCATTTAAATTCAGGTGAAATTTTATTATAATGAATATCTATGTCAGTCTGGTTATCAGAGAGAAAAGGAAGAAGTGTGATTGAAGGCCTCATGCATCCACAGCAGTATGTGGGTGGGGTAGGAAGCCAGCCTCAGTTTCCCCACTCCTTCACATGTTGATTTTTTTTTTGAGGAAGATTGGCCCTGAGCTAACATCTGTTGCCAATCTTCCTCTTTTTCTTTTTTCTCCCCAAAGCCCCAGTACGTAGTCGTATATCCTAGTTGTAGGTCCTTCTGTGTGGGACGCTGCCTCTGCATGGCTTGATGAGCAGTGAGTAGTTCTGTGCCCAGGATCCAAACAGGAGAACCCTGGGCCGCCAAAGCAGAACGCGAGAACTTAACCACTACACCACCAGACAAGCCCCACACATGTTGATTTTGAGTATATAAATGCTGCAGGAATTTTTTTTTTAAATGTACTAGGTGGGCTATCCCACTCTCTTTCCACTGTCCTTTCTATTTTTACCTTTCTTTGGCTCTGGTCACAGAATTGTAGGCTCCCTTAAAACCTCAGCTGAGGTGCATATTATGAGGTTTTTTTGCACGCAAAATTTTAAAATACTAGATGTTTTTTAAATAATGGGGCAAGTTCAGATTTTTTTTGTCATCCTTTGATAGCAACATGATTAAAATCTATGGGGCCTTTGTTTCTTCTTTTCATTTTCCCTAAACTACAGTAGTCAATTTATGAATAGGCATTCAATATAAAATATTTCGGCCAAAAATATTCTTCTGAGGGTTATAGTTTTCAACCTTTTTACTGAAATTTCAGTAACATACAATTAATGACCATCATGCTTTGTGTAGTATGAATTATATTTTCATTTTGGTCTTTAGAATCTCTTGTATGACAAGTTCCTTTTCTCTGTTGAGCTCACTTGATACTTCCACACGAGGAATATGTGTTCCTTTTCTCCATTCTGAGTATCTTTAACTCCATGTAGTCTTGACAGGTCTAGCATAATCTAAGAAGAATGATTCCAAAATGATTACACAAATATAACTAAAGTTATCATTTTAAGACTATGGCTTTTTTTTTAAAGGATTCATTCAGAACCTTTCTGTAAGAGAAACACAGATTTGGCCAATTTTGTGCTTGTCATGACCATCATCATCAATACTCTGTCACCATTATCATCATCAAATAAAATGTGTAAGTTTCCTTGCCCAGCAGAATCACATGTGACTTAAAAATTATTTGATTTATTGTGGTCTTTCTCCTTGGTGGCTCCAAGAAGAGCCAGAAATTTAGAAACACCAATTTCTGGAAATCTATGTTTAGAAATCATGATTAATTGGACCCAAAGCCTTGGTAATCTCTACTTCTAAGTGCATGTGGATACCATCGGAATTAGATGCTCTGTTTTGATAAAACTCAATTGATGGAATGTAAAAACAGACATGAAGACACATAGCACATAGGCTGCATTATTACTGGCAGATGTGTCCTGTTAGGCCTGCCTTGTTTTGCTTTATGTGTTAACCACCATCAAAAAAGATATTTTACCTGGAAATCTGGATTCTTGACTCCTCTTGAAAAATCAGAATCCTTATATCCCTAGGTTTCCATTCCCACAAGGCAACCTGTGGCTGCGTGGTGGTGCGTGTGCTCTCAGCTCCCTGTGGCCCTACGGTTCACTCAAGCACAGCATACATATTTATACTGCTTGTGTCATGTATTATGCCATACTGATCCCTACAGGCATTCCACCTGCAACCCTTAAACAAAAACATGCAGTGTAGGTTAGGGCTACTCAGGAAATACTAGGCCTGGAAACCCAAGACCTGGGTAGTTGTAACTGTCATGTCGGTGAGTCTGTTTCCTCATCTGTTCAGTGGGGCTGAATAAACCTCTTTTGATGATCTCCTGTGATAGTTGTGACCTTCAATTGAGAAAATGCACATAAAAACACTTTGAAGTGCTACACATGTAAAAATAGGTTAATCATATCCATGTACAAAAAAATAGACATAATCTGTCAACTAAAATTTTGAGTTCCCTCTGCTGGGAATAGTATTGACACCTTGCGAGGAATAAATAGAAAAAAGGAAACTGTCCTCTCCCTGGTCTGAAGCAGAAATCTGTTTCATAGGCAGCTGGTGTCTTGGGAAGAGCTTGGTGCTGAGTTAGAAGAGCTGCGTGGGACAGAAGTCCTGGAAGCTGTGCACAAGTCATTGTACCTCCATGAACTTCATTTCTTCATCTATAAAACATGGATGACAGGACTTGACCTCTGAACTCACAGGCTTGTGGTCAGGGTAAAATGAAATAAGGTAGGTGAAAGTAATGAGTAAACTGTGAGACATTATTCTAATATAGGCAATAATTAGTACTTAGTGATAAAATATGAACATATAAAATAGACTAAGAATATTTACAAACCAAATATTTACATACGTTAAGAGTTTGAAGAGATGACAAAGTAGTTTTGAATTAAATCAGGGACAGCTTTGGGAAGGGGCACATTGTGACTGAGTCTGATTTCCGGCCATCCGTCTGAGAATGGGCCTATTTTCTTCATTAAAATAAGCTTGCTCTTCGTGTTTTATTTCTGATGCATACCTCTTTCGTGAGAGGAATTGGGGATTTCATGTGTTCTTCAGATTACTTACTTCAATATAATACATTATATAAAGTTAAATTTAGAAAGAGTGCAAAAAATAACGTGTGATGATTTTGTGACTAAAAAAACTCAGGATATTTATTAGAGCTGGAAGGAATCTTTGAGGCGATATTTTACCAAACAGAAAACAGAGGAACAGAGGAATTAATGACTTGTGCAAGTTCTCAAAGCTATGAAGTTGCAGGGCCAGAACTCAAAACTAGGGGTTTGGACTCTATGATGCTGGGGCAACTTCTGCCTAATGGTCCTGCATTGAATCATCAGATGTTTATATAATCAGATTGGGCTGGGAACGTGGGAGGAGGAAAGAGAGGTGTTAGTAAGATCGCTGTCAGTTATAAAGTGGGTTTTGGAGAAACCTCAGCTCCTATAAAGAAAAAAAAAAGATTTTGCATCCTTCCCTCACACCTGTAATCCTCTCCCCACCCTACCCCTTCTGCCATTCTTTTAAAGCCCAGTCACTACCTTTATATTGTCAGACGTGTCTTAAACTTTTGCGTGCCCTTGCAGTCCTGGGACGCTGGTGAGATTCCTTCTCTGATCAGCACGCTAGAAGAGGACAGCTCCTGCAGGAAAAGGAAACTTTCCAAACCCTCAGTCAGAGCAAGAGAGAACGCGGCCACCGGAACAGTTTCTACTGGGGGCCAAGAAATCACTCCTCCTGCTCCCAGTTCCTCCAGCATCTGAGAACGTGAACTTTCTTTCCTCTTTTCCCACAGCCCCAAGGGAACCGTCTTCAGTCTTAGCTATTAAGAGGTTTAGGGCCTCAACTAGGTCATTCTTCCAGGTGTCTGGCGGCTGGCTGCCTCCGGAATTTAATGTCTCTGCTCTCCACCAGCCGCCGGTTTCCCTCTTCCCTTCTAGGTTCCGGAGGGGCAGAGGCATCCGCGCGCCCAGGGGCTCATCGCGGGCCTGGAATACGGGTTCGGTGCCCGAAAGGAGGCTTTTTGGGGAGGACGGCGGCGGCGCCCGGTCGCGAGCGCGGATGCCTGTCCTCTTGCAGTTGGAGGAGTTCTTGTTGGCTTATGGGGACGGGTGCCTTTTGCGGGTCCACCCCACCTCCCACATCGCTACCTGCCTCCTGGGATGGGGCTTCGGAGGCCCGGAGGCAGGCAGGCAGGCAGAATTCTGGCTCCGCCAGAGTCAGGCTGCCTGGCTTTCTCCTCCCCGGCCCCAGATGGCCGCGGGCTCCCCGCCGCCCCCAGCAGCCCCCCGCCGCCGCCGCCGCCGCCGCCGCCGCCTTCCCCAGCAGCGGCTGCTGGATGACGGCGCCGTCACTGGTTGGATTGGAGCTGGCAGCTCAGACGGGACACGGGGGGTGGGGGCGTGGGGGAGGGAGGGTGTAGGAAAGGGGGAGGTCAGCGCTGGGCGGGCGCTCGGGGGACCCAGCGCTGCCCCCTCCAGCAGCAGGAGCAGCACGGCAGCATCAACAGCCGCCGCAGCAGCCACCGCGGCCACAGCGGCGCGAGCGCGAGGCTGGCAGCGCGGCACGGCCGAGAGCAGAGGGGCGGCGGCGCCCGCCCCAGCCGAGCCGAGCGGAGCCGAGCGCGCAGCCCGGCCGCCGCCGCCTCGCAGATGCCATCACAGCAACAAAGAGCTCGCTGAGCTGAGAGCCGCGGCGAGAGCTCGCCTGGAAGCCACGGCGGCGGCTCGCGGAGCTGGGCGGCAGCGGGCGGAAGCGCGTGGGGGGTCCGGGGAGGGGAGGGGACAGAAGATGGCCAAGAAGAGAAAGGCCCCCAGCATCAAGGGTGAGTGCCGCTCCATTCCCACCTCGCTGCATCCCACCTCCCACCCGTCCGCCCCTCGGGCCAGCCTGTTTACATCCAGGCTCGGCCAAGTGGAAGGCTGCCTGCGGGAAAGAGTTTGCCTTCTCCGGGAGGTGGGGGCACCTCGGCAATGCCGCACCTCCCTTTGCCTGCGGGGAGACTCTGACAGGAGTTTGTCTCTCTTTCGTAACCTGGGGAAACCTGGAGACTCCTTCTTTCACCCCACCCCTTTCCTACTCCACAAGCTTGGGTATCTGTTGCACCTTCCCCCCCTCAGGGCAGTGCGGAGAGAAGGGACTCTCGGCTCCTAGCGTCTCCTCCTTTTCGGAGTCAGGCTGTGTGTGTATGCGTGTGTGTGTGGGTCTGTGTGTGTGAGAGAGAAGGAGAGTTTTTCACAGTCTCTTCTATTCCCTCCTCCCAGTCTCCCCCTCCCTCCGCCCCTTTATCCCTAGGGTGACAAGTTCTGCATCCATTTTCCCAACCTCCATCCTCAGGAGGAGATAGCAGCCCTCTGGCTCTCCTTTTCCCCGATTGTCAAGGGGACTTGCTACCAGCTGGGTCCCTGCAGGCGATTTCCCCTTTCCCGACCTGCGAGGCGGGCAGTGACTCCGGATGAGCAGTCCCTGTTGCTCCTTTGGAAGCGAGGGCTTCCAAAGTTGGAAAGTTCAGGAGGGGGAGGAGCGATGGCAGGGAAGACAAGGAAGATCTTGTTGCTGGGGTGACTTGAGGCATCGCGGCGTGGTCCGGGGCTAGACTCAGGAGGGAGCCTCCTGGGCGGCCTCGGGCTGGGGACTTCTCCAGGACTCGCAGAGCGCGGCGCGCGGGGAGCAGGTGCACCGGCCGCCGGCGGCCGCGCTGCGGACTCGCAGAGGTCGCGGCTGGCCGGCTCCCTGGCGCTCCCGCGCTCTCGCTGGGGAAACAGCAGCGGCCGAGAGGTTGTCTGCAGCACTGCGGAGGGGTGGAAGCCGGTGGGCACCAAGCGCCGGGAGGGCGGCTGAGCGCGGCGGGGAACTGGACCTGAGCATGGTGGAGAGGAAGAAGGGGCGGCGTTTGAAGTTGCATTTCGACCCAATGGACCTAAAGGCCCGGGAGAAGAAGACTCGTTGCACCTTGTAGTTATATAAAATAGGACCAGGACTCTGAGATGGGAGGGGGTGTATAGTTGAATAGATCGGCTTGGTTTACAGAAGCGCGCTTGGCTTTGGCGTGCTTGCTTTTTTTCCCCAAGTCTTGCTTGTGGGAGCTTAGCTCCACTCTAGAGGTCACTAGGGGGACACAACTTTATCTTGGTGCTCCAGCTTGCTTTTTAATTGCTCCGGGGTACCCAAATCACTTATTGGAAAGGGTTGAAAACCATGATTCTTAATCTTTTGGAAGTCGTTACTGCAAAACACCTGAGATCTTCTGTTTGAAACTGTAATATATGTATAATAATTTTATTGTAATGTATTTCCTTAAAAATATTACAGTTCCTGTAAATTAGAAGAGGCTTTAACCCTGACTTCTTTTCTCTCAATGAATTAGTACGTGTTTATAGTGGTAGATGACTAAAGAAAGGAGGAAATATATTCATCTACCAACAGGTTCCTTACCATAATATCAAAGAATTAGTCTAAACCCAGATTGACAAGGTGCATTGGCTGCACTTTTGGTTTGCTCCTTTTTTATGGAACCATATGGCACGATGAGTGAAACAGAAGGATTGGTTTTCAGCACTGCTGATGTGGCTATCCATTGGCAGGAACATATTTCATACCCACCCCAAACCTTGCAGATTGTAAATGGTCCATGAAGACTGGAAAAAAATTTTACAATTTTACAGTGCATGCTAGCTGGAGACAATCTTACCCTTAAATTAATCTTGGCAGAAGCACAGAAAGATACAAATGAGACCAAATTAATGAGAAGTGAACTAGTATAAGAGGTTTGATGAAAAAGACACTTCTTTACTCCCCCCCCAAAACACCAAGAAGTATTTGTTTTGTATGCCAAAATGGGATTGTGAATATGTACTTTCTTAAATTTGGTAGTGAAATAACTGAAGTTATTTAACTGAAGGAGTTAACAGAGTTTTGTCATTTAAATGTTAACAGTTCTTCTGGAAGAGTTAATAATCAAGCTTTCTTAAGACATGTGGTCTCAAGAAATTTCATCTTGGTTCTTTAAAAATAAGGTTTTCTCATGCTACATGTTTTTCTTAAAGGGAAAGTTATGTTACTTAGCTCTTATCGACTTGTGTGTGTTTTTTTTCTCTCTCTCTATTTACTAATGTCGAGTTTATTTTTTAAGCAGTTTATTTAATATTTCTTGGAAGGAATGATAGCTTTTTTTTTTATCCTTGGAGTTTCACTTTAGCAAAGCAGGATTAGTTGTGATATTTTATAGATAACAAAAGCAAACCCAGGAAGTTGTAATCCATTGACTTGCCTCAATTCTGCCTTTTAAGAGAGCTCTGCAAAATCATCTGACTGCAGGCTTACTGAACTGCTTGCAGACATCTGCTTCTAAGCTGCAACCAACTAGCCTGGGACTGCCTGGTAGAAAACCAAAATTGCTAAATTGCTATGCTGGGTTTTTTTTTTTTGGCAGGCTGCTAGGGTGAACTTTGCTGGATAATAAACTATAGGTTTAGCAATATTCCGTGCTGTGTTGGTTATCCTCTTACGAGAGCAGTTCTCTGCTTAGCTACACTGCATGCGGGGAGAGATCATTCGTTGGAGCCTGTGACAAGCAAGTTGCTCATTGGCTTCTGAAGTCCTAGCAATAGAGACTACATATCCAGAACAGCTAGAAATTGGCCAAAGGGAAATGCAGTTTCTTAACATGGGCAGAAGAGTAAGATGAGTTGGCAGTATTTCTCAAAGGATACTAGCATTCATTTGTGACACCTCATCAAAAGGACAGCTTTTCAAAAAGGCAAATGGAATATTTATCAATCCAATGTTTATAATATTTTCATGAAAAAATGCTGTAGTCCATGATCAATAAAAGTCTTATAAACACAAGTTACTTACATTAATTATAGTGATATTAACCCCTCCTCCCCCTGCTTTTCCAATGTTATTACAACAAGGATTTCTTACTCAAGTTTAACAGTTAAGTTAAGCTTGGATTCATCTACTTATGCATTCATTCAGCACATATTTACTGAGCACCGAATGTATACCAGGTTCTGTGCTGCACTAGGGTTGCAGTGAGGAACATGATAGGTGATGAAGGGGACGTTAGGAGGGAGCCTGGAAAGGGCAGGTAATCAAATACGTGAATAAGAAAGTTTCACAGTGATTAAGACCATGAAGAAAATAAAATAGGATGATGTGCTAGAAGGTGACTGTGGGGTTACTTTAGATTGTCTGAAGAGGTGACATTTGAGCTAGGAACCAAATGATGAGGAGTAATTTGTGTGCCAAGAACAGGCACACAGCACTGCAGACCTGAAGGCAGGAGTGAAGTTGGAGCTCTGCATGTTCAAGCACAGAAGGAAGCCAGTTTGGCTGGAGTGTAGTGTGTGTGGCAGAGGCAGGTAGGGAGAGGCCAGACCTTTTTGACCCTAAACAGGTGTGTAGATTTTATTGTAAGTGCAATGGGAAGCCAATTGGATACTCATTAGATGTTTGGGGGTACATTCCTATCCTTGGGGAAGATTTCGGGGAGAGCAGCTTTCCTATATCAGCTCCCTAGGCCTACTAAAGCTACCCAACGGACTTCACTGTTCTAAAAGGTCTAGTTATACTCAAGAATCACCTCTTACTGTTCATCAAAATACCTACAATATTTTGGGCTGAGATGTTGATAGCATTTTTAGGAATCTCTGCTTAAAAAACAATTCTAAAGAGAATGAGGACAGATTCAACATTTTAGTAAAGACAATCAGGTTAGTCACTCACCTGGCAAGCCTCTGAAAGCAAGTAAGTTTTAGAAAAAACATCCTGTAATGTTAGAAGGGAGGATTATAAAGAGTCTGGAACAGGATTGTGCAGTAGGCGGAATGCGGAAGGCAGCAGAGGGGCTCCTAGGTAACGGAAAGGGGTCCATGAAAGAAGAAGGATGCTGGGAAAGGGGACACGGGAAAGCCTCTGAGACAACGTCAGCCAATTCGTGATTTTGCCAAGAGAAGCGGAAGCCTGATGTGAGAGTGTTCCAAGGAAACACTCTAATTCAAGCCCAAAGGAAGTTCAAATCAGGGCACCTTTATGCTTTTGACTGATCTTTCACTTGTGAAGCATTCGTGGCAATAAAAGCATACAGGTTTTTAAAAGATCTCTTTGATTTTACTTAATCATTATTAGGTTGTTCTTATGGATCACAGACCTCACAGATGAAAATAGCATGAAAAAATTAAGATAAAAACTGCCATTTGTTGGAGGTAGCTGCTTGACAGCTAGTTAGCAGGGAAATTGTGCTCTTGGGTCTCAGGTCTTACTGTAGAGACGTTGGCAGGGGGAAAATGGAGTCTGTTGGATAATTTTCTGCCCCTTAAGCATTTGTGACTAGAAAGTGCTATGATATTTAGGGAAGATATATATAATAATTATTTTAAACCTCTCCACTGCCTTTTCTCACCTCCAAATCTGCTTCTTTGCCAAGGATTAATAATGAAACATAGACGAAGAAGTTTTCTAGCTTCATGTCTTTGTTCAGTCCCCTCCCTCTTTCTTTGTACTCCAAGTGTCTCTTTTGAGGCTGGCAAGGCTGGTAATACCTCAGAGATTATGTGACTAAGAATGGATCTGGCCCTTAGTGATACTGTGACACAATGTGTTTATGACATCAGCTTTTTTTCATGGTATTGAGAGTCATAGTATGTTAGAGTTAGAAGGAAGGCTCAGTGTTTAGAGAGTTATTGGAGGAATGATATAGTAAGAGGTGAGTGACACTGCCATATACGGATAGTCGATGTCTATAAGGAATTTGGTCAAGTTTATTATTTGTAAATACATAGTCTAGAAAAGTCAAGATACATATCTTGATTATATATATATATATATATATATATATATATATATATATCTTGAATTTGGTCAAGTTTACTATTTGTAAAGATATATTCCATGTAAGTCAAGATATATAGCTCTATCTTGATATATATAAAATAGAACTCAGTTCCCAACTTATATTCAAACTTTTTATACATGTGAGCATGGTAATATTATCTGCATTTTACATAAGAGGAAATTGAAATACAAAGACATTAGGTACTTTCTTGAGGTTTAAGAATAAATTATGTACTATGAATGGAGGTGTAACCAAGCCCCATGACTCTTTTTCCCTTGTCTACATCTAGTATTTTAATATCTGTTCACTCCTCAGGGTCTATCAAGTCTAAAATAGAAAGGTAGACCATCAACTTCTTTTCCCCATTGAATCAAGAGGATGAGATATCTTATACTTTCCTCAGAAATGTCACAACTTTATTGTTTGTGATCCACTTATAAAATTAGAAATGCATTGCTAACATAAAGTAGGCTAACTGCTCACAGATGCTAAGATGATATCGTGTGGAGGTTTCAGGGCTCTCTAGAGATAGGGGCAAGACAAGGTGAACAAATGTTCTCACTTTTTGAAGTGGTGTAAGCAGGAAAAAATGCATCTGGGTCAAGGTTGAGGTGGATTGGGCTTATTTGCCATTCCCGCGGTAGGCCATTGCACTGCGTAGGACCAGCCTTCAGGATGGCCTCAGTATTCTCCACCAACTGGTGTTCACACCCTTACCTACTGCCCTCCCACACTGAATCTGGGCTGCCCTGTGTGACCACTAGAGTACAGTAGAGGCTACATTGTACATAAATGCATTGTGGCTTCCGCCTTGGTCTTGTGTATCCTTTGCTTTCTTATATTGCTTACTTTGGGGGAAAACTAGCTGCCATATTATGAAAACACTCAAGCATCCCTGTGGAGAGGCTCATGTGGGAAGGAACTGAGGCCTTCTGCTAAGAGCCAGCACTAACTTGCCAGCCATGAGTGACCCACCTTGGAAAGAGATAATCCAGTCCAGTGAAGCCTTCAGTTGTCCATAGCCTTGGCCAACACCTGACTGAACTTCATGAGAAACCCTAACCCAGAACTGCCCAACTGAGCTGCTTCTAGATTCCTGTATTGCAGAAACCATGAGAGATAATAAATGGTTACTGTTGTCTTAAGCTACTAAATTTTGGAGTAATTTGTTACATTGCATTTGGTAATGAATACATCTACAGTTCATTATTTTTGCACCAGAGGGAGGTAGGGACCATTGGTGTGTAAATTTCAGGAGAGACTAATACGTAGTATGTGTGAAAGAATATTTTTAAACTGCCCACCCCCTAATGGAATTAATTTCCTTATTTGTACAATTACTTTAGGGTTTCCCCTGCACCCTATCTGCCAATCCCAGGCTCCTGAGAATAAAAGGAACACTGTAATTCACAATCTTCATTACTAGTTCGTGAAGCAGGAAAGACCTCTTTCCTGCTTTAGTGAATTGGGGTGAAAGCCTGAAATTCTCTTTTCCTGTTTCTCTGAGTTCCTTTTAGCAGCTTGTTTCCTCTTCCACTTTTTTGGTCCTCATTCCTAGCCCATATAGTTCACTTAGTTTAGAAGGTGCCTTCCAAAAAGAAGCCCCACCAAACTAAAAATCAGAGTGATAAAAAGCTCCACAAAAGTCCTAAAATCCCCCAACAGCTCAAGAGTTCACAGCCCCCCAAAACTGAAAAGAAAAAAAAATTCCTTAAAACCTAAAATCTTCCAATAAAAACGTCTTCAACTATATTTATCTACTCCTCCCTACCAAAGTGTCCCTTTCCCTCACAGCCCAACTAGTCCTTTGATGTACAACCAGGAGAGTGAGAAGGAGGATAAAGGGAAAAAGGAGAAGGCTGCCATTCCTTTTACTTCACGATGGGATACTAGTCCACTTTATTTCACTTATTCATTTATTCCTTCATCCATTCAACAAATGTTAATTGAATGCTGACTCTGCATTAGACACTATTCTAAGTGTACTTGGGATACATCGGATAACAAACTGGAGCCTCGTGAGGTTTACAGTCTAGGTAGGGAAGACAGACAATGAACAACATAATAAACAAGTAAATTGTTGATATTAAAAATTCAAAAGTGAGAAAAAATAGAGCATGGTTAGGGGTATTTCGAGCACTGGGGATGGGTAATGAGGGAGGGCCAGCTGTGAGTATTAATAGAATGGTTAGGGTAGACCTAAGTGAAAAGGTAATATTGAAGGAGGTGAAGTAGTTATTTATGGAAGGGGAAGAATTTTCCAGAAAGAGGAAAGCCAGTGCAAAGACCCTAAGGTGAGAGTATACCTGGCATGTTTGATGAACAGAAAGGAGGCCAAGTGGAATTAGTAAGGAGAATAGAAATAGGAAAGGGGGTCAGAAAGATGAGGGAGGAACAGATCATATTAGCCCTTTAGACAGTTTTAAGAACTTTGGCTTTAATCCTGAGTGAAATGGGGTATGACTGCAGGTTTTAAACAGAAGAGTAATATGATATGACTTACATTTTAAAAGAATTGCTGTTCCTACTGTATTAAGAGTATTCTATAGGGCAAGGAGAGAAGCTGGAAGACCAGTAAGGAGTCTTCTGCAATGTTTCAGTTGAGAGATGATGGTGGCATCTATTAGGGTGGTGGCAGTGGAGGACATGAGAAATGGAAGATATTGAATGTATTTTGAAGGTGGAGCTAATATGGTCTCCTGAACTAACAGGATGTGGACTGTGAGGGAAAGATAGGAGTCACGGACGACTCCTCAGTTTTTGGCCTGAGCAACTAATAGTGTGGAGTTGCCATCAACTGATATTGGAAGAGTGTGCATAGGGCAAGTTCAGGGGGAAGGATCAGGAATTCAGTTTTGGACACATCTGAGTTTGAAATATTTATTTGATATTCAAGTGGAGATGACAAGTAGGAAGTTGGGTACATGAGTCTGGAGTCTGGGAGAGAGGCCCGGAGTGATGATATGGATTTGGGAGTCATTGGCAGATAGGTGATATTTAAGACTGTAGATTGGACGACTCACTAGAAAGTGAGTGCAGACTGAGATAAGGATCTGAGCCCAGGGGTACTGCATTATTAAGAGGAAGGGGAGAAGAAGAGGAAACCAGTAAAGGAGATTGAGAAAGAACAACTGGTGAGGAAGCGGGAAATCAAGAAAGTGTACAGGGGCCAGCCCAGTGGCCTAGCAGTTAAGTTCGCGTGCTCTGCTTTGGCAGCCCGGGGTTTGCAGGCCTGGATCCCGGGCGGGGACCAATGCACCACTTGTCAGCCATGCCGTGGTGGCGTCCCATATAAAGTAGAGGAAGATGGGCACGGATGTTAGCCCAGGGCCAGTCTTCCTCAGCAAAAAAGAGGAGGATAGGCAACAGATGTTAGCTCAGGGCTAGTCTTCCTCACACACACACAAAAAGAAAGTGTGGAGTCCTAGAGCCAAGAGAGAAAGTGTATTAGGAGGAAAAGAATGATCAGCTGTGTCACATGCTGCTGACAGGTGAAGTAAGATGAGGGCTGAGAAATGACCACTGGATTTATTAATATGAAGATCGCTGAAGACCTTGACAAGGGCAGTGTAAGTGTAGCCATGGCAGCTGTGATCTGAATGGAGTAGGCTAAGGGGAATGGGAGGACAAGAATTGGGGACAGCATAGTCAGCTCTTTTGAGGGGTTTGGTTGCAAAGAGAGCAAAGAAATGGTGCTGAGGCTGGCATGGGGAGGGGTAGTCAAGAAAAAGAATTGTTTTTTTAAGATGGAAGAAATAATAGCAGATTTCATTTCTTGTTGTTTGTTAGTCATTGCTTTTTGAGGTGGTCTTTAGCCTCTCTTTCACCATTTTAAATTTTGGCTGCTATAAAAACTGTCATAAAAGACAGTTTCCCTGGGAAGTAAGGAATTAGTGTAGAATGGCTTTATATCACTTAGTTATGAGGATGTTTATCTTTATTTTATTTCATTAAATACATTGTTTTTTAAAGAATACTAAATAGGGGCCGCCCGGTGGCGCAGCGGTTTAGTCCGCGCTTGGCAGCCCGGGGTTCGCCGGTTCGGATCCCGGGCGCCCGCCGACGCACTGCCTGTCAGCCATGCCGTGGCGGCGTCCCATATAAAGTGGAGGAAGATGGGCACGGATGTTAGCCCAGGGCCAGTCTTCCTCAGCAAAAAGGGGAGGATTGGCGACGGATGTTAGCTCAGGGCTGGTCTTCCCCCCCCCCAAAAAAAAAAAAAAAGAATACTAAATAGAATATTAAAGGAGATGTAGAAATGGACTTCCTGACAGAATATTTAATAAAATATGCCACAATAGGAGAAAGTTGCCAGGAAAGAAAAGTTTGTCAGTCATCATGTTGCTGGCTGTAGCAGTACATGCTCTCAGCTGGGAAGCTCAGAAGGAACTAAAGAAAACTTAAGAAATATTTTGTGCAGGGCCAGCCTAGTGGTTCTCCACTGGAGGCAAGTTTACAGTGTCCGGAGACATTTTTGATTGTCATGACTGCGGTGGTCCTATTGGCCTCCAGTGGATAGAGACCAGGGATGCTGCTAAACATTCTCTAATGCCCAGGACAGCCCCTCAGAACAAAGGACTATGTGGCTTGCATTGTCAATAGTGCCGGAGTTGAGAAATCCTGGCTAGCCTCATCATTTTCCCTTTCTTCCAGCGAGAAGCTAGGAAGCTACTTTTGAAAAAGGAATCCAAAAGAATCTGGTCTACCCCTCCCATTGTTCTATGTTTGGATGAGGCACAGCTTTGTAACAAATAATTAGGCTTCAAAATAAAGACATCTGTTTTTTTGCCTTTCCTTTTTTCTCTGCCCCCTCCCTTCTCTTTCCTTCTGTTGGTTACCATCGTATATTACGGTTTTGATAAAGTTGGGTAGTTTCCCATTAGGGCCCAAGACATTAGAGGAACATTAAAATTAGAGTAAGAAATCCCTAGGTCAGTTGAGGAGCCACAATTTCTCATTGCTGATTCCCATTCTGCATCTGTCTGACAACTTTGTGAAGGAAAGGATGAGAACAGGGTGACTGTTAAGCTCTGGTTGAGAGCTCTTTCATGTGAAAGGCCGGGTGGCCTCGCAGCCATCTTTTCTGTGGCTCCTTTTGGCCATTAGGACTTCAGAGGACAGCTGCACCCTCAACAACCCTACCTTCCAGGTGTGCTTTGCCTGATAAGGAAGACTGAGCCAAGTCAGGAGTGGTCTTAAGTGCTTGTTGAGTGAAAATGTTCCTGTGGGATCAAAAATTTAAAATCCCATTTTATGCAACTTAAAATGTATGCATTTTAAAAACTTGAAGGACAGATTCTTTAATAAATTTTGTAGTTCACTGGATTGTGTTTCAGTATTCAAATCCACAGAGAAAAATAAGATTTTTAAGGGCTGGCCTGGTGGCGTAGTGGTTAAGTTCGTGTGTTCCGCTTTGGTGGCCCAGGGTTCCTGGGCCCAAATCCTGGGTGTGGACCTACATACGGCTCATCAGGCCATGCTGTGGCGGCATCCCACATGCAAAATAGAGGAAGACTGGCACAGATGGTAGCTCAGGGACAATCTTCTTCAAGCAAAAAGAGGAAGATTGGCAACAGATGTTAGCTCAGGGCCAATCTTCCTCATCAAAATAAAACCCACTTTCTACCTGAACTAAAATAAAGCCAACAACCATTACTTAAAAAAAAAATAAGATTTTTAAATTGACATTAAAATGTTATTAAAAATTTATTATCACTCCAGGTTTGCCTTACAAAAAATTCAAAAGTCATTTTAAAAGTTAGCCTATGGTTACATATATTTTGTAAGTATAATCTAAATGTATCAAAAGTCATAAAATGAAAAAAAAACGTAAAAACTGCTTAATGGACATTCACACTTGACAAATTCTAGTATTAACAGTATCTTTCACTTTGAATTAAGCTCTTTTCTTATTCACTGTTCTCATCCTCTTATCCACACTTCTTCTGTTTGGCTGCACAAGAATGTTACACATTCTTTTCCCATGGCAATGACATTGATTCTGCTGATTTAACACCTTTACTGTAGTGAAAGAATATCTGTGACTAAAGAAGGACCATAATGTTGTTTAAAAAATCTTTGGTCATAAATAAATGTGTCCAGGGATATCTCAGCTGTGTGAGGTGGGACAGACTTGAAGTGATAAAGAATAGTTTTGGAACCTCCCCTCCCCTCATCCTTCTTCTTACATTAAAATGTATACTTTGTAAAACCTTATGGGAACTCTGCATTGTATAATTATCACACTTCTCACAAATAAACTTTATTTAGTGATCTACAGAAGCAACACAAAGACAAAAGAAGGACATATGCTTCACGGGCCTAATTCTAAGATCAAGACTCTTTATGTTTTAACCTCTGCAAATTTTCACTACATGATTCTAAACTAATGCCTTAGGTGGGATACAGAGTAAGCATGTTCATAATTATACATAAGTTTGTATGAGTCAAGAGAGGCGTGTAACCTATTTAACCTATTTAGGAAACAAACCATTTTCAAGTTTTTGGCAGCATTAAATGGTGGAAAAGCATACTAATTAGAAATAACTTACTAAAGCAAGTCTTTGAGGAATTCTAATGGGCAATATTTTTAGTTAATTGCTTACATTATATTAAAACACTGAAATATCTTTTGAATATTTAGATTTTTCGTGTGTTTAGACTTCTTTTCCTTCAGTTGGCCCTATTTAATGAGGTTTTATGCTGCATCTTGTGTTTCTGAAAACTGGGTTTTTATATGTATTGAGGCTGAAGAATCTCGAGAACGGCTGTTTGTCAGACCAGTGGCTCAGTAATCATTAAGACCACTGGGGGCGGGAAGGTGGTTAGATGGTATCCTTGAGTAACTTTATGGGAGGGCTATTTTTGAGGGATTCCTGAATAAACATGCGGTCCTTTCATTCCTTTAGATATGCTAAAACTTTTCTTGGAATCAACCAGATCCTGAGACGCTCTCCACCCAGCCTGTGTTATTTGGCTCCCATAGAAATGCTTTTGCTGATTTGTGCTCAGCTGTTGTAACACTGACTGGCATTGAGAAACTTAACGTGGTATTAAGTTGAAGGATATTTCTTGTGCTGATCACTATTTTACAAATTATCTGTGTTATGAGTACCTGATGGAGAAGTTTCTCTGAAATATTACTAGCTAACAATGGACAAAGTGAGTCATGCAACTTATTATGTTTCCCACTGTGAGTAGATAGCTAGGAAGCTCAGAACTGAGTCTGAGCCCTCTTGCACAAGACTGTGGGATTGTAAATTACGCACCTGTGGATTAATTTTGTTTTTCATACCCTTATTCTTCTTTCCCATCATTGTCTCTCTTTATATACTTTGTTTTGTTGAATTGTATGTATTTTTATAAATTACTTTAAATCTTCTTGAAACAAGATGAATTATAAACAAATTAATATTGGCTTAGACTAAATTCATAGAGATAAAATAATCTACTCAGTCATAAACCAGTAATTTGCAGAGGCTGCATTTAAACCTAGATGTAGCCCCAAACAATTTTTTTTACATAAAATAGGACATTGCAACAAATGATCTTACCGCTCTAACCCAACTTTTTATTTGCAGGTTACCATCTAGTATTTGTTCATGTATAATTTTCCATAGGTGCAATTTTATTTAATGGCATGTTTATCCACCTGGTTGCACAAACTGAGCATCTGGAGTTATCCTTGACTCTTTTTTCCAGGCCTCTGCTCAACCCTGATTAAGTCAGTCACTTCTATCGATGCTAAGTATCTACTTTTCTTGACCTCCACTGCCACAGATACAATTCAGCGCTCATCATTTGTAGTATGGATTAGAACAATTTATACACTAACAAGTCTCCCTGCATTAGGCCTAAATCACCTTCAATTTATTCATATTATTGCGAATATGATACTCCTAAAAGGCAAATTTGATCACTTCACATCCCTAAAATCCAATAATAGCTCTCCGATACCTACCCAGGACAAAGATCAAAATTCCAAAGAAAGGCAAGCAAGACTGTCTAGATTCTGACCCATGCATGATTATCTTCCATGCCTATCTCCCACCGCTTCCCACATCCATCCTAAGCTTAATGATCCCGCCATTCTAATACTGGGGGCCACACACATTCTTTTATGCTTCTCTGCATTCATGATGCTGTTTTTCTTTTTGTAAGGCTGAAAATTTCTTTTTATCCTTCAAGCCTTAGCACAAATGTCACTATTTTCTATGTAAAATGCCATCTTCTCCTCTGATAGTCTCTGCATGGCCCCCTCCCTGCAGGTACAGTTAAGCACTTCCTCTGCTGCTCCCATTACCTCTTGCATGTACCTCTATTAGTGCTCCTATATTGATTTAAAATGTTGAGTTTACTCTCCATCTCCTTTCTCAGTCCTCCTGTGGGTCTTCAGTCCTATCTCTGCCCTGAAGCAAAAGGAACCCAAAGCCTGACAGGAAATCAGTCAGTGGCTTAACATCCCAGGGTCAAAGTGTCACTGTAGCTTACTCCCGCCTTCCGTTGTTCTGGTGACACTACTGGGCAGTTTCAGGCCAGCCAGTCTGTGCTTGGTGCCCGAGAGAACAGTGCCCTATTCCCAAGCCAGTCAGCTAGAAACTTTCCACTCTTTCCTAGGGCTGCTTCCAATCTTTCTGCATCTCAGATCAATTTTCCAGGATCAAACTTGGCTCTGCGTAGCTTGTCACGTGCCTAGAATTGGACCTGACTTTTATGGGATTGCAACAAGAGACTGCTCCCTCTCAGTGCGTGGGGTTTGCCAGGTGGCTGTTTGCATTCCACGTGTCTAGGTCCCTCCGTAGACACCCACTACTAGGCTATGAGTTCCTTGAGGGTTCTGATTGTGTAATATTTATCCTTTCATCTAAAATGTCCAGTACAGTTCTGGGCATATCACAAATACTAAATGAATACATTATTGAATGAATCAAGCATATATATATTTCTTTACTTTTTAATGTACTCTTCCTAATTTCAATTTCAATGGTTTGATAATATCCAGTTGTGTTGGTGTAACATAACTAGCACAATTAACTGAATTTTCTGGGTTCTCTCTGCAAATATAATGATCTAATGAGTGTGTGTGTGTGTGTTTGTGTGTGTGTTGTATACTGTGTTGAACTCTCTAAATTCAGGAGACCCAGTAGTATCTGAGTCTAAATGTTAAGTGTGGCGCATGAAAGGGAAAGTGAATTTGTTGTTAATGTATCCAGGGACTTGTACTGATTGGATATTAGAATATTTGATTTAGCTCTAAATTGTAATAGTATTATCTTGTAATAATGTTACAAATTCTCAGAAGTTTAGCTAGACAGTTAGTCTATGGGTCAGATATGAAACAACAGCTTGAGTTCTAAGAAAAATGGTGCAGAAGAAAGTGATGGTAAATTATCTTCCTTTAACTGGAACTCTTTTTTTTTTTTTTTTTTGTGAGGAAGACCAGCCCTGAGCTAACATCCGTTGCCAATCCTCCTCTTTTTGCTGAGGAAGACTGGCCCTGGGCTAACATCCGTGCCCATCTTCCTCCACTTTATATGGGACGCCGCCACGGCATGGCTGACAGGCAGTGCGTCGGCGGGCGCCCGGGATCCGAACCAGTGAACCCCGGGCTGCCAAGCGCGGACTAAACCGCTGCACCACCGGGCCGGCCCCTTAACTGGAACTCTTAAGGTTTATGTTTCAAGTATTCTTTTTTCTTTCTGTCCTATTCTTCCTTTATTGATGGTACATTTTCTTTGTTTGTTGGTTGGCTGTTTCTTTTTTTTATTGTGGTAACTGGTTAATAACATTATATAAATTTCAGGTGTACATCATTATATTTCTATTTCTGTATAGATTACATCGTGCCCACCACCCAAAGACTAATTACAGTCCGTCACCACACACACGTGCCTAATCATCCCTTTCACCCCCCCACCCCCTTCCCATCTGGTAACCACCAATCCAGTCTCTGTCTCTATGTGATTGTTTGTTGTTGTTTTTATCTTCTACTTATGAGTGAGATCATAGGGTATTAGACTTTCTCCCTCTGACTTATTTCTCTTAGCATAATACCCTCAATGTTGATCCATGTTGTCACAAATGGCTGGATTTCATCATTTCTTATGGCTGAGTAGTATTCCATTGTGTATATATACCACATCTTCTTTATCCATTCGTCCCTTGATGGACACCTAGGTTGCTTCCAAGTCTTGGTTATTGTGAATAATGCTGTAATGGACATAGGCATGCATGTATCTTTACATATTCATGTTTTCATGTTCTTTGGATAAATACCCAGCAGTGGAATAGCTGGATCATATGGTAGTTCTACTCTTAATTTTTTGAGGAATCTCTGTACTGTTTTCCATAGTGGCTGCACCAGTTTGCACTTCCACCAGCAGTGTATGAGAGTTACCTTCTCTCCACATCCTCTCCAACAGTTGTTGTTTCCTGTCTTGTTAATTATAGCCCTTCTGACAGGAGTGAGGTGATATCTTATTGTAGTTTTGTTTTGCATTTCCCTGACAGTTAATGATGTCGAACATCTTTTTATGGGCCATCTGTGTATCTCCTTTGGAGAAATGTCTGTTCAGATCTTTTGCCCGTTTTTTAATTGGGTTGTTAGTTTTTTTGGTGTTGAGATGTATGAGTTCTTTATATATTTTAGATATTGACCCCTTATCGGATATATGGTTTGCAAATATCTTCTCCTAACTCTTAGGTTGTCTTTTCATTTTGTTGATGGTTTCCTTTGCTGGGCAGATGATTTTTGGTTTGATGTAGTCCCATTTGTTCATTTTTTCAATAGTTTCCCTTGCCTGGTCAGACATGGTACTTGAAAATATGCTGCTAAGACTGATGTCGAAGAGTGTACTGCCTATGTTTTCTTCTAGAAGTTTCATGGTTTCAGGTCTTACATTCAAGTCTTTAATCCATTTTGAGTTAATTTTTTGGTATAGTGTAATGGTCTACTTTCATTCTTTGGCACATGGCTGTCCAGTTTTCCCAACACCATTTATTGAAGAGACTTTCCTTTCTCCATTGTATATTCTTGGCTCCCTTGTTGAAAATTAGCTGTCCATAGATATGTGGGTTTATTTCTGGGCTCTCGATTCTGTTCCATTGATCTGTGTGTCTGTTTTTGTGCCAGTACTGTGCTGCTTTGGTTACTATAGCTTTGTAGTATATTTTGAAATCAGGGAGTGTTATACCTCTAGATTTGCTCTTTGTTCTCAGGATTCCTTTGGCTATTTGGTGTCTTTTGTTGTTCCATATAAATTTTAGGATTCTTTGTTCATATTTCTGTGAAAAATGTTGTTGGGACTTTGATAGGGATTGCAATGAATCTATAGATTGCTTTAGGAAGTATGGACATTTTAACTATGTTAATTCTTCCAATCCAAGAGCACAGAATATCTTTCCATTTCTTTGTGTCTTCTTCAATTTCTGTCAACAATGTTTTGTAGTTTTCAGTGTACAAGTCCTTCACCTCTTTGGTTATATTTATTGCTAGGTATTTTATTCTTTTTGTTGCAAATGTAAATGGGATTGTATTCTTAATTTCTCTTTCTGCTACTTTGTTGTTAGTGTATAGAAACACAACTGAGTTTTGTATGTTGATTTTGTATCCTGCAACTTGACCATATTCATTTATTATTTCTAAAAGTTTTTTGGTGGATTCTTTAGGATTTTCTATATATAAAATCATGTCATCTGCAAATAGTGACAGTTTCACTTCTTCCTTTCCAATTTGGATCCCTTTTATTTCTTTTTCTCGCCTGATTGCTCTGGCTAGGACTTCCAATACTATATTAAATAGGAGTGGTGAAAGTGAGCATCCTTGTCTGGTTCCTGTTCTCAGAGGGCTAGCTTTCAGTTTTTCACCATTGAGGATGATATTAGCTGTGGGTTTGTCATATATGGCCTTTATTATGTTGAGGTACTTTCCTTCTGTACCCATTTTATTCAGAGTTTTTATCATAAATAGATGCTATATCTTGTCAAATGCTTTCTCTACATCTATTGAGATGATCATGTGATTTTTATTCTTTGTTTTATTAATGTGGTGTATCACACTGATTGATTTGTGGATGTTGAACCATCCCTGCATCCCTGGAATGAATCCCACTTGATCATGGTGTATGATCTTTTTAATGTATTGTTGTATTTGATTTACTAGTATTTTGCTGAGGATTTTTGCATCAATGTTCATCAGTGATATTGGTTTGTAGTTTTCTTTTTTTGTGTTGTCCCTGTCTGATTTTGGTATCAGGGTAATGCTGGCTTCGTAGAATGAGTTAGGAAGCTTCCCCTCCTCTTCAGTTTTTTGGAATAGTTTGAGAAGGATAGGTACTAAGTCTTCTTTGAATGTTAGATAGAATTCACCAGGGAAGCCGTCTGGTCTTGGACTTTTATCTTTTGGGAAGTTTTTGATTACTGTTTCAATCTCCTTACTGGTGATTGGTCTATTCAAATTCTCTATTTCTTCTTGATTAACTTTTGGAAGGTTGTATGATTTTAAGAATTTATCCATTTCTTCTAGGTTATCCAATTTGTTGGCATATAGCTTTTTGTAGTATTCTCTTGTAATCTTTTGTATTTCTGAGGTGTCCGTTGTAATTTCTCCTCTTTAATTTCTGGTTTTATTTATTTGAGCCCTCTCTCTTTTTTTTCTTGATGAGTCTAGCTGAAGGTTTGTCAATTTTGTTTATCTTTTCAAAGAACCAGCTCTTAGTTTCAGTGATTTTTTTCTATTGTTTTTTCAGTCTCTCTTTCATTTATTTCTGCTCTGATTTTTATTATTTTGTTCCTTTTACTGATTTTGGGCTTGTTTGTTCTTCTTTTTCCAGTTCCTTCAGGTGAACTATTAGATTGTTTATTTGAGATTTTTCTTGTTTGTTGAGCCTGTACTGCTATACACTTCCCTCTTAGAACCACTTTTGCTGTATCCCATAAATTCTGGCATATCGTATTTTCATTTTCATTTGTCTCCAGGTATTTTTTGATTCCTCCTTTGATTTCTTCATTGACCCAATTGTTGTTCAGTAGTATTTTTTTAAATCTCCACATATGTGTGGCTCTTCTGATTTCCTTCCTGTAGTCGATTTCTAGTTTCACACCATTGTGATCAGAAAAGATGCTTCGTATTATTTCAATCTTCTTAAATTTATTGAGTCTTGTTTTGAGGCCTAATATGTGATCAATCCTGATCAATTCCATGTGCACATGATCAATTCCACATGCTTTTGAAAAGAATGTGTATTCTGTGGTTTTTGGATGGAATATTTTGTATATGTCTACTGAGTCTATCTGGTTTAATGTGTCATTTTAGGCCAATGTTTCCTTATTGATCTTCTGTTTGGATGATCTAGCCATTGGTGTAAGTGGAGTGTTAAAGTCCCCTACTATTATTGTGTTACTGTCTATTTCTCCTCTTATGTCTGTTAATAATTGCTTTCCATATTTAGGTGCTCCTATGTTGGGCGCATAGATATTTACGAGTGCTATATCCTCTTGTTGGATTCTTCCCTTGATCATTAGGTAGTGCCCTTCTTTGTCTCTTGTTACATTTTTGTTTTAAAGTCTATTTTGTTGGATATAAGTATCGCTATCCTAGTTTTCTCTTCATTGCCATTTGCATGGAGTATCTTTTTCCATCCCTTCATTTTCAGTTTGTGAGTGTCTTTAAGTCTGAATTGTATCTCTTGTATGCAGCATATATATGGGTTTGTTTTTTTATCCAGTCAGCCAACCTATGCCTGTTAATTGGAGCATTTAGTCCATTGACATTTAAGGTAGCTATTGATAAGGATGTACTTATGCCATTTGTTACTTTTTTCCTGGGTATTTTAGTAGTTCTTCTCTGTTCCTTTCTTCTTCTCTTGCTCTCTTCCCTTGTGGTTTGATGGTTTTCTTTAGTATTGTGTTTGGGTTCCTTTCTCTTAGTTTTTAATGTATTTATTATAGGTTTCTGGTTTGTGATTACCATGAGGTTCATATATATTAATTTACGTAAATAGTAATCTAAATTAAGTTGATGGTCTCTTTAGTTTGACCTCTTTCTAAAAGTTCTCCTCTTTTACTCCCTTCCTCCCACATTTTATCCCACGCTTTTGATATCATATCTAACCTCATTTTTTGTGTGTGTTTATCTGTTACTCTCTTTTCATGAATAGATAATTTTTTCCTATTTGTGGTCTTCTCTTTCCCCCTTAAATACATCCCTTTAGCATTTCTTGTAGGACTGGTTTCTTGGAGATAAACTCCTTTAATTTTCGCTTGTCTGGGAAACTCTTTATCTCTCCTTCCATTCTGAGTGATAACCTTGCCAGGTAGAGTATTCTTGGCTGTAGATTTTTTCCTTTTAGCACTTTAAATATAATCATGCCACTTGCTTCTGGCCTGTAACGTTTCTGCTGAGAAGTCAGCTGATAGCCTTGTGGGGTTTCCTTTGTATGTAACTTGTTATCTTTCTCTTGCCACTTTTAGGATCCTCTCTTTATCTTTAGTTCTGGACATTTGAATTATAATGTGTCTTGGTGTGGGCCTCTTTGGGTTTATCTTGTTTGGTGTTCTCTGTGCTTCCTGTACCTGGATGTCTGTTTCCTTCCTTAGATTAGGAAAGTTTTCAGCTATTATTTCTTCAAATAGATTCTCTGCCCCTTTGTCTCTCTCTTCTCCTTCTGGGACACCTATAACATGGATGTTAGTGTGCTTCATGTTGTCCCAGAGGTCCCTTAGGTAGTCCTCGTTCTTTTAAATTCTTTTTTCTTTTAGCTGTTCAGCTTGGGTGATTTCCTCTTGTCTTTCTTCCAGCTTGCTGATCTGTTCTTCTGTATCATCTACTCTGGGTTTGAGTCCCTCTAGTGAATTTTTCATTTCCAGTATTATATTCTTCATTTCTGATTGGTTCTTTTTTATATTTTCCAGTTCTTTGTTGACATTCTCATTGAGTTCACCCACTCTTCTCTCAAGATCAGTGAGATCCTTGTGACTTTTTGTTTGAACTCTTTGTCTGGTAGATTGCTCATTCCTGTTTCATTTAGTTCCTTTTCTAGGGTTTTGTCCTTTTCACTTACTTGGAATGTATTCCTTTGCATCTTCATTTTGCCTCTTTCTCTGTGCATATATCTATGTATTAGGTAGGTTAGCTACGTCTCCTGATCTTGGAGAGGTGGCCTTATGTAAGAGATGCCTTGTGAAGCCCAGCAGTGCTCTTACCTCTCATCAGTAGTTCCAAATGTTCCAGAAGTGACCCCTGTGTGGGTTATGTGTGTCCTTCTGTTGTGGCAGGGTTGCTCTTGCTGCAGGTGCCCAGGGAGGCTGGACTGTCCCCCTGGGTGGCTGGTTGTATTGCTCAACTGCATGTGGCTGCTATGGACCCTTCAGTCACTTTATTGGGTGTGGGGGCCCCAATAGAGTTGACTGCAAGGTCTTGTACCACATTCCTGTTGCAGTTTTCCTGTTAAGTGAGTAGGCCCCCAGCATGGCTTGTTGTTAGGTTCAGGGGCTTAGAATTGCTGTGGGCCTCCGACCTACAAGACTCTTGTCAGCTCTCTCAGGATTGCAGCTGAGTGGGGCTGGCCCCAGGCATGGGAGCACCAATTGCTTTAGGCTTTGGAAGGTGGGGCCAATCCCCTATGTGACTGTTTGAGAAGCACAAGTCTTCTGCAGGTGACAAGCCCCACCACCCATGGGGACACACACCCCATCAACACAGTCCTTCCCTGTGTGTGTGCCCTGACCCCCTGAAGTGGATCCAGACACCCTACTGAAGAGGCCCCACACACTCCACCTGCTCCTCGCACATGCCCTGCCCCACAGAGGTGGACCCACTCACCTGGTTGTAGATGTTCCAGGCACTCAGCATATGCAGGCCCACCAGCTGCCAGAGGGCTTACTTTTGGGTGGGGCCAGTCCCTAGGGTGGGCTACCTGCCCTGGCTGAGCTGGATTAAATAGGTGCTCTAGTGGGTGGGGCAAATCCTGTGCTAACAGGCCAGGGAAAGTACTCCAATGGCATCTGCGAGAGTCTGTATCAGCATGCCTGTGCTAGGTCACAATAATGGCTGCTGCCAATATCTGAGTCCCTGGAGAGGTCTCACTTCTCACTGAGATGCACCCAGAGCCTCTCAAGTAAGTCTCTTTTCACCAAAGGACTGTGCACCTTTCTTTCTGGTGATTTTATGTTGCTTTCTGAAGTGGGTGAATTTGTGCATGGGCCTTTTAAGAGCCAGCTTTTTTTCCCTTATGTCTGATAGCTTTTCTGGGGGTAGTCCCTGCCACTGTTAGTAGCCCACAAATCCAGACGGTATGATACTCATCTCGGTTGTGCTAGAACCAAAAGATGCTTATAGAGGTAATGCTCCCCGGTTCAGGCCCCCGACTCCTCCAAGGAAGACTGCGTACCTTTGGATTGCTCCCTGTTGGCTGTAAAGTGCTGCAGCTTGTGAAGTTGTCTTTTTTTTTGTTTCCAGAGAGGAATATCTGCCTCTTCCACCACAGTCAGTTCTGACTCTTGTTGCAGGGGTTCTTTTTGTCCAGTTTTCACTTCTCTCTCAGGGTTTGTTCCAAGAGTAGCTGTAAATTTGTTGTGTCCATGGGAGGAAGTGAATTCAGAGTCTGCCTACACTGCCATCTTGACACCTGATGGTACATTTTCACACAAATATGAAATTAAGCTGTAAACGTCTTCAAGGTAGTGACTACTACATCTTGCTCTTGGTGCCTAGCACTTAGTAAATGTTCAATAATAATTTTTTGAATGAATATATGAATGAATTTTAAGACGCAGTTCTTTTAAAATTATGCAAATGAGTGGACTAGAGTTCTGGTGCTGGCCACAGACCTGAAACCCATAGACACAGCTCTGAGCAGGTATTGCTTTTTCCTGTGGTATGAAGAATTCCCAGACCATGACTGAATAATCCATAATGTGAATCTATTTCTGGATAATCAGGAATTGACTATTACTGTTTTTATTTTTTCAAAATTTTAAATAGAGTACTGTTCAACTCATCAAAAGTCTTTTATTGTAGAAAAAAGTTGGTTTCATGATCCACAGGAAATAAGTAACTTCTGGATCAGGGCCTCTGAAATGTTTTTGAAACACTGAATCTGGTATGCTTAGACAGGAAAATTTTGATTTAAAAATATAGACAGTGGGATGGGGGTTGGTGAATAAAGTATGAAAGCTTGCCTTTAGGCAGTGTCTTTTCCAGAAGATTCATCACTGTCACCTAGAGATAGTCTTCAGTTAATTCCTAATAAATGACTTTTCCACATTCAGAATCTTTAAATCTCATTACTCTAGGATTATTTCTGAAATACCTGTAGAGACATTTTCTCTTCCCCCTCTTCTTACTTTCCTTCCTTTGTTATAATTATTTTCTTATTTTGGGTTAGTCCTGGTTAACAAAAGGCAATTTATTGAAAAAGGTTTCATTAAAAACTGCAGATATGTAATACCATGTATAATTTTAAGGACTGTCAAATGAATTTATATATTTGTGTTCAATCGTGTATGTTTCACTAAAATCTGAGGCAAAATAATATGCTTTGAAAAATCAACTTTCTTTTCAGATTGTTATTATTTAACATTGTGAGTTTAATAATCTTTCTTTTTTACTAAAATGATTTTCTTTTTAAAAGGTGTCATATTCCTTCTGCCTGTTTCTGTTGCATTATTAGCTTTCTTTCAAGGTATAAAACCCTTATAATTGTTAACTCACTAATCTTCAAGAGGCAGGGAAAATTCACAGCTGTTATTTTTCCCTTTTCTAAAGATAAGGAAGCACAGAATCGTTGTTGCTTGCTATCAATTTACATATCACTTGATGATTTCATTATAATTTTGAATGTCATTCTACATTTGACACATGGACATGTTTTAAAAAGGTTGACCTAGGAATGAAATATTATTGACTGAAATTCAGTTTTCCTAACTTTTAGTCTTATTATTTTTCTATTTTGTAAGCAGTCAGATATTATGATAGAAGATGAGGAAAATTCCAGCTTTTAACATTTCTTTTCATTTGAAGACACTAATGACATTTGGATCTGGCTTAGAAGACTCTTATGCTATATTTAAACATGTTCTTTTTTCCTTTTAGTACTTCATTTTTTCATTTCAATTTTTCAAGAGCTGATATATTTCCATTTATGATGTCAGTTTTCTCACCTTCTTTGATATTGATTGTGAAATTCATGTGACTGTGGGGTTCGGCATATTTTTACAATAATGTAACTTGAAATAGTCATCAATATAAAAGTCTCAAGAGCTAAGATAATTTTCAACCAATTTCTGATTAGCAAGCTGTGATAGGTAGTTAGAAGTCATTAGAGTTAAACCTCCAGAGTGTGTTCAAACTGGGGGAAACTTTACAAATGGTTTAGCTTAACTCCCTCTGCAGATTAGTAAACTTAGGCTCAGAGAGGTTAAAGTTACTTTTCCAAAGTTACACAGCTAGAACTTGGGCAAGCCTAAATTAAAATTCAGACCTGACTTTTAGTCCAATCTGGCTTTTCCCCACATGCTCTGGAATTGGAATCTATTGTCTATGGATGACATGGCAGATGCAGCAACAGAGGTTTCCCATGTATGGCCTGGAATTAGAGTATTGTTGATGTGTGTGTGTGTGTGTGTGTGTGTGTGTGTGTGCATGCACATGTGCAGTTCCTCCAACCTGAGTCTTAACAGTAGAAGAAAGGTGTTACCTTTGCTTCCTCATGCTTTCAGTCTCAACTTGAAGCTTTGTCTGAACTCTCTCCTCGCTGATACTTGTGTTCCCCTACCTCCTTGTGGTTTCCCTTGTTATAGCATTTTTCAAACTGTGTTTTGATTTCGTGTATACTTGTCTCTCTCACCTACTAGACCACAAATTTCATGCCTTCTTACAGGTGTACCCTTGATGGTTACTAGCACCGTGCCTTACTCGCTTAATGCTCCACAATGATTTGTCGAGGAAATAAATGAATAGTATCTTTTCTAAAAAGGAAAACATTATGGAGTAGGTATAGGGATCAAATATCCTGTTTTAGAAAGAACAGTTCCATATCTCAGTTGAGATTCCTATCATGTCTGGTCACATATTCTCAAAATGATTTCTCTTAATGTTTTTAACAACATCTTCCCAGAGCATACCCCCTTTCTTTTTCTTTTTTTCTGTACTTTTGGGTCAGACACACGTGTTCGAATCCCAGCTATGTGACCGTGGGCAAGTTACTTAACCTCTTTGAACTTCACTTTCCTTATCTGAAAAATGGAAACACTACTACTGACCTTACAGGACTATTGTGAGGATTAAATAACATAACAAATGTCAAAGTACATAGCATTGTGTGTAGTAGGTGTTGAATAAATGGTCATTTCATTTCATTTCCCTTTCTCCTTTCCTCCTTCCATCTTTTCTCTCTGCTCCCTCCCTCTACCCCTCCCTTGTTCCCTTCCTTCTCTCTTTCCTTCCTTCCTCCCTCCCTTCCTTCCTTCCTTCCTACTTTCCTTCCTTCCTTCCTGTCTTCTTTCCCTCCTTCCTTCCTATCCTCTGCTACTTTCCCATTTCTGGAAATGAGAGAACTACAGAAAATTAGAATCATGGTTAAAGCTGGCTTTTTCTTAGAGCAAAGGTGCTCTACCCAGTAAATTACCTCCAGCCCAACTTTCCTCCAGGTCAGCTTCTGTTTTTCACACTTCTTCTCTGCCCTATTTGTACCCACAACTGACCACATTTGCCTTCTGTTTTCCACATTGACTTGTCTGAAATCTGATTATTCTGCCATATGCCTGATGGTCAAAAAGTATCTGTAGCAAGGTACAGAAGAGGGAGCGAGTGCAAACAGGAACACCTGGGAGTTCCAGAGGCAGGAAAACGCCAAGAGGTTGTGTTGATTGCAGAAAGTTGTTCCAGGAGCAGAATCTGTGGAATGACATTCAGGGCTGTCTAAAAAGGAGAAGAGAAAAGTCACAGATATTTGTTTTTCTTGTTCTTGACTATTAAGGATGCTGTTTCATTATGTTTCAATCAGGCCATGTTGCAAAATATTTCTGTCCAAGATTAGAATTAATATTTAACATAGGCCTAGTCTGAAAAAGAAGAGCTGAACCACATAACAGATTGAAAGAAAATCATAAAAATAAGTTAAATTATTATCGAAACAACATCTGAAGGAAAGGTCTCTCTTGACACGGGCAATCTTGCCTAGGCCCAGAAAGTGAGGCATCATAAGCAATCAGTGGTCAAGCAGCTACTGGTGAGGTGGGATTAGATGATGGATCAGCTGGCCAAGAGTTAAGAAGCAAGCCTTCAAGAGTGTTTGGCCCAGAGACTGTATTTTATTTCTAATCTCCCACTAACTAGCTGTGTGACATTGAGCCCTAGGTTGCAAAATGTTATCTGTAAAACAGACTGTTATATATCACTTATAAATTGTTGCTACTGATACTCTTTGGTTTAAGGCCAAACTGGTTTAGGAGGGTGGTGAGAGAGTTCAGGACCCCTGCTTAATTAGTTCAGTTGGATGCCTCTAATGCTGAATTTCCCAACCTAGGCACTTTTGACATTTTGGGTTGGAAAATCCTTTGTTATGGTGGCTGTCGTGGGCATTGCAGGATGTTTAGCAGCATCCCTGAACTCTGCCCACTAAATGCTAGTAGGACCCTCTTCAGTTATGACAGACAAAAATGTCTCCTAACAGAGCCAAATGTCTTCTGGGAGTACTCCTCCCCCTTTTTTGAGAACCGCTCTAATGAAAGAGAGATGAAAGGAAGATGGTTGTTTATGCACATCTAGACTTTCCCATGGAGTTACCATGAGACAAAAAACCCCACAAAATTTATTGTCTTCCAAATTGAGTTTTCCTTCATTCATTAAACATTTTGTTGAATGTCTGCTGGCACTGTGCTAGGCTCTGGGGTACATGGATAAGTATGACTTGATCTCCACCTTCAAGAAGCTTGCTTTCTACTAAAGGGAGGAAGTAGTGCCTCCCTAGTTCATCTTCATACAAAGCTGTTAAGTGCAATGATACATCTCAGGTCAGTATAAGGTGGATGGGACTGCAAAGTTGTGACCTTTCCATTCACCCTAGGGGAAAGGTGTCAGTTAAGGCTTCACTGAGGCAGTAGTGAGACTATATTTCAAGTCATCAAATAAAATCAATCTTGCTGACATCTAAACTATAACATTTTGATACTATATTTTCTGCCTATTGTTTCTATTTTATTTTATATGTACATAATTCTTTAGATATGATTAATGTTTCTCTAATACAGTGGTTCTCAAAGTCTCATCTTTGAAATAGCAGCATCAGCATCTCCTGGGAACTTGTTAGAAATGCAAATTCTTGGGGTCCACCTCAGACTTACTGAACTGGAAACTCTGGCGTAGGGCCCAGCAATGTGTAGTTTTTTTACAAGCTCCCCCACTGCCCCTTGGAATCATGCTGAAGTTTGAGAACTGCTGCTTTAATAATTCACTGATTCTTTCTTTTTTTTCCTCTTCCCCAAAGTCCCAGTACATAGTTGCATACTCTAGTTGTAAGTCTTTCTAATTCTTCTATGTGAGCACTGCCACAGCATGGCTACTGACAGACGAGTGGTGTGGTTCTGCGACTGGGAACTGAACCTGGGCCACTGAAGTGGAGCGCATCAAACTTTAACCACTAGGCCGTCAGGGCTAGCTCTGATTATTTCTTAAATGTGTTATATAAAATAATCTTTATGAATAAATATATATAAAATAATTTTTTAAAAAAATAGGATATTATCTCTATACTTACATGAATTAAGCATGTGTTCAGTACCTTTATACATTATCTCATTTAATCCCACAGCAGCCCTCAGAGGGAGCTTAGTGGTTCCCAGCCCTGGGTTGGCTTCCAAATACTGTGGAGCTTAAATGCTGTTGTCCAGGTGTTGCCTCAGACCTACTCAATTGGAAACTATAGGGTTTCTAACAGGTACTGTGAGAATCCCTGAAGTAGGAATTCTTATTTGTATATTTTATATTCATGAAAATTGAGTTTTGGAGAGGTTGCATAATTTGACTAGGGGTTCTGACAAATGATGAGGCTGGACAAGTATTTCGTTATTTGCTCAGCAAATACTTATTGACATTGAATGATTACTGAGACTGTCTGACTTCAAGGACTGTGCTCCTAATCATTCAGGTAAATTCTGTTTATGTGAAGTATTGCAAAAAAATGCTTTTTTAAAGAGAGAGAAAGCTAATATTTGCAAAGCGATTTACAGTTCTTTTACAAAGCATAACAACCTTGCAATGTTATTATCATTGCTATTTTATGAATTAGGAAACCAATGCTGAGTGAGATTAAGCAATGTGCCTAGAATTATACAGCCAGCAAGACCTGGGGCCAAGAGTGAATCCAGGTTTTCTGACTCTAGATTTCAGCTTTTTTTTCCATTACTACTTAACTGCATATTTATGTATAAAATTAGATCAAGGAAGCTAGTTATGTGATAATTTCAAGATTAATTACCTTCCTGATCATTAATTTTACTTAGAAATTGTAGAATAACAGAACAAAACAAAACAAGCATAATATCTTTGGTTGGATTTTATTTTTCTAAGGTTTAAAGAAAGTGTCAGTGGATTATCCATCTTCCAAATATGAGGACTCTAGATTTTCTAATTAGCTAATAGATATACTGACAGTGTCCTATTTCATTGCTATTTTGGAATACATTTACCAATTTTACTATGATAGGGTTTTATATTTTAGCATGATATGGTACCTGGACTAGTTTGCTGGTGTGGTGATGGAAGCAGACGGATTTATTAACACCAGAAGAATGCAATTAGGATAATGTTGTGCTGCTCTTGATGCCACGACCCTTTTAATTACCTTTGCCTTATGCCCTTTTCCCCTGGGCTGGATCGCAGAAGAAGCTCAATAAAAGGACAGTTTCATTCTAAAGGGACAGAGCCACTTAGGGTGAGGGCTTTCAGCTCTTTATTTTAATTTCTCCTTTGGGGGTAGTTGGGTGGCAATTCAGAAAGACAAATTCTCATTAAATGAGCTTTATTCAAAAGTCACTTTACATTTATAACAATATATAGAATGGGAGATCTTCTGTTGTCTAAATCATTTGAGACCTCAAAGCTTAGGACATTGCGTGACAATTACCTCCACACTTCAAGGAGAGGTGCTAGACACCAGCCCCACAGGACTGACTGAAAGTTGTTCAGCTCGCCAATCCTGTCCTCTGCCTCTTGTCTGTTTAGAAGAGAGATTCATTTAAGATTCTTTGAAGGGAATTCATAGGAGTGGAAAACATTGTGGCGTTTCTTTCTCTTCTTTTTCAGGGAGGAAAGAGAGATGCTTCCCTCACCCCCAAGTCAAGTGTTGGGGAGCCCAAAAGTATTGCTTATAAAAGTTAGAGTTATCTATGGAATGGTGGATTGGCATCTCAGCCCCTGGCCGGGTGCTTGGAAAATTGCAGAAACTAGCGGGCTTTTCCAATGCCTCTACCTTAGCAGAGTATGAGCATTTTCTTGAGAGAACCTGACATTGTAGAGCCCCATAATTTGGAGCAAGGTGTGATAATAACAGGTCTGTGCTTCTCTTCTGGGGAAGACTTAAGACAGGAAGATAAGTAGAGCTGCCCTTGACTGCAAGGCAAGGAGGAAGGGGTTAGTTTGTTAAGCTGCACTTCGTTGTTAATACTTGTGAGCCAAGTGGACACTATCTAAGAGGGCTGCCCACGGGGGCAAAGCTGACAGGGGGTGGTGGTGATTGTAACAGGTCGACTGAAGAGTTCACTGTCCATTGCAGGAAACATGTAGGCCATAGGACCTTGCTGAGGGTCTCCCAGGAATCTACAGATGTTCTTGTGAGATCCAATATTTGGAAGCCTGCCATGCATAGTGCATTTAATAGTCAAATGAGAATTGTAAACAGGACTTCCATTTTTGATCCCTGCCATCTTCCAGGATCCAGAAATGCAAAGGGCAAAGATAGGGTTGGGGTGGGGAGGGAAGAAAGGAGCATAAAAGAACAGAATAGATCCCTCTTTTATATCTTCCTGCTGCTTCTCCTCTTCTCACGCACCAGGAGTCGTTCTTGAGCCGCCAGGAGGGGATAAGCTCCAAATCGAAGATGAGATTAATGCTTTGATTTAGACAAGACTGAATTTTTAATACCTGACAGCGAAATTGTTATGAAAAGGAATCTGAAAGAGATGTTGTCAAGGGTAGAGGAGAGGAGATCTGAAACAGAATGTTTGGATGCAGTGATGGGCGAAAAATGAACCTCTTGCCTGATTGCTATTGAGTCTAGTTCATGCAACGGCGAATAATGAAGGTCCCAATTCCTCTGACAGATAAATTGTAAGGAAAAGAAAAAGATGGAAGAGTATTCAGCTTTTTGAATTATAAACAATTTAGAGAAGTACTATATAGGAATGCTTTATTTAAATGAGAGGCTAAATTAGATCATTTCTGTGAAACCTTCAAATTTCAAAAATCTATACCTTTTTGGGGGGTGTATGTGACTTTTTAATAGATTATGGCCAACAACATTATGTTAGCTCTCAATATGCTTTTGTACAAGACTGGGGCTCATATATTGTTTTTGAAATATTGTCTACCATTCCCATATTATTGTATCCCATATACATCATTTTTATGAGTTATGATACGAGAGTTTTCATTATAATTTTGAAATTACACTCTTCATTGCTGACAGTGCAGCTTTTAAATTGTTTGTCCAAATAGTGGTATTAATGAGCTGGCATTTTTATTATTTTATGGTAGTGGACCAAGCCTTTTGAATAGGCCAGTTCATTTAGCTAGCTCCATCATTTCTTTAAAGCCAAGATCCCCATGGAACAATTTCAATGGATAGACTCCACGATCAATTTTTAAACAATGAACTTTTGTTTTTGAAAAAGCTTGATCATGTATTGTAATATAAGTGCTAGGCCCCCTCCAGTTGTTTTCTTTTTAAGCCTTTACCTCTAATGCTAATAGTCGTTGACTCTCTGTAGGTAATGGAAGAATTAAATCATTGGAGTCATTATATGTTCAATTTGGCTGTTTTCATCAGCCTTCAGGATCTGGCCTGTCTAAATTTTAAATGGGCACAATTGAGTAATAACATTTGTTTTTAAAACTTTCATTGCCTTAGGAGATTTCCAACTTTTTGACATATACTTATAGCCAGGCATCATGGATAGTAGGTATTTAGAAAGATTCTTTCCTCTCCACAAGCACTAATCCTGTCTTGCAGGTTTTGCTTTAAAAAAAAATGTCTTCTCTGCGCAGTATTCTAAGTGTACTGCTCCTAACTCATTATTCTCTCTAGCTCCTACAAATTCTTTAGCAGAACTAACTTTGGAGTATCATGGTCCTTTCTGCTAACAAGCCTGGTTATCTAGTCCTCAGTCTATTTCCTCTCCATGAACCAGAGACTATGCACCGTGTGGTTGAGACAACACAGGAAAACACACATTTTTGCATATGACTCTCAAATCACAAGTTTTAGAGGTAGTCATATGAGAAAATCACCCTCTTTGTCTTGTTCAGGATGCTGCAAGTTTTGCTTCTTGTTGCCTAGGCTCATAGACCCTACAACTGTCCATAAATATTCTTTAAGGCTTAAGTTAGGATTTTGCCTTTTTATTTCATTTTTTGCTTCTTATAATACTAGTATTATAGCTGGGACCTAGATTTGCATCTTTTGACCCTATAAATGTTTTTTTACTCTGTGCTATAGGTAGTTGGTTTTGTTTTGGGAAATGCCTAAATACAAGACTCTGCTTTTACTGTTTTTATCAATAAATGCTTATGTAATGTGAGTACAACCACAGAGATGTGCTCACTAGATTGTTTCCTATTTTCGACCAGTAAAAATACACATGCAAAATGTTATACTCACTCCTTACAAGCTAAAATATTAAAACATACAAAAGCTTGACTTGAGATCTTAAAAGCTAGCCTTTTGTGTTACCTCCTTGAATTCCTCCTTTTCTTTCCCTCCTGGTTAGCATAGTGAGATAGGTTGACTACTTCTTTTTTAGTGTAGATAGTTAATTGAATTTTGGCTTCTCAACATTTTCTCTTTGTTAAAGGTAAGTCTATAGAGTCATTTCAGATTTGTTCTCATCTATTCTGTCTTCTCCAAACCCTATCTATCGAGAAAACTATTTTCATCTTCTGTCATTTCAAAAGCATTCCTGTGTCTTAGCTCACTATATATGACTCTTGACAAGAGGTGTAAGTAGTAAGAAAGACATCTCTCAAATGCATTGGGTCCATAAGGAAAGGGTGTCCGCATTTAGAATTCATGATGAAGAGGAATATGTTAGTATAGGGAAGTGACTGAAAGAGATCTTTTTATAAGATTTTGCTTAGGGACCTAGAATTTATTCTTATTCTACAGCCATGGACTTAAATTTATATATTCTGGTCAAATCCAGCTGATTAGTCAAGGCATTTCCCTTCATTCTGATTTACTTTTAGTTGTCATCTAAATGTAACACTTTCCTGATTACAACCAACTCTTTTTCCTGGTAAATTAATGGTCATATTTCAGAGTCCATTTCATTTTCTAACTGAAACCCCTACCTTCACGAATTTAAACTGTAGACTTTAATTCTTTGGTTTATAATGAGCATGTAAAGCCCAAAGTTTCCTGTTTTTAATCAATATTACTATTATTGATTAGAATATTTATAATAACATGTGCCATTTTAGCTCTTATGGTAAATTTTGTATGTTAATATTTTTATATTCTTAAATGCTGAAATTTGCCAACATAGGTGATTTTTTTCTTGGAGACTTAAAGTACTGTATAAAAACATATATGGTACAATATATCTATATTATTGGTTAGGTAGGAGAATGAGGCATTTGGTAAATAAAATACTTGGAAGATTATTACATATGCATTATATATTAATAATCGATTTGACAAAAATTATAATATAATAAAATGCCTACACCACTAAAATTATGCAAAACAATCAAGGTTTTCTAATAGTGAGTCAGAATAATTACCATGAACATTTGCTATCCTTGTGCTACAGATATAGACAGGTGTGAATTATGAGAACACTGGTTATGCTGGATTCCTAAGGGCCACCTGAGTATTGTTCATATTTTTAACTTATGATCCTGTTATGTATGGAATTTAAAAACAGGTAAAGAGAATGATAGAGGAAGATAATGGTATGCTAGATCTTTTTCTTTGCTATTTCAGTAATTTATTACAGAGCTTGAGTAAAATTCTTTTAACTAATTTTTTAAACTCATTTAGCTCATAACCTTTAAGAAATCATAGAAAATGAATAGAGAAATATATACAAATTATATATCACTAGGATTTTTTATAATTCTTCTTACTTAAAATGTGCTTAGAGAAAAATGTATTTAAGTCCCTACAGTATATTTTGCAGTATAAAAATATGTATTTAAAGGCTATTAAAAAGTAGTCTTTAACAAATCATCCTTGTAGGGGTGTCTTTGGAGCTTTATAATCATGGGTTTTTAATGTTAGATTAATTGCATATTGAAGACAAAACAAAAGCAAAACTTTAGGGAACAAATTATTTTGAAATTAGTAAAATCTATGAGCAAAGTATATATTGAGAAGACTTAAAAAACTGGAAGTGATTACATAAACGAATACCCTCAGGAAACAATAGCCAACACTTATGGTACACTTAATATGTGTCGGGCATGTTTTAAACGTTTTGTATTTATTAACTTATTGAATCCAACTATTTAATAAATGTTTATTGTGTACCTACTCTGTGGTAGGTATTAGTTTAGGCTCTGGGGGATATATACTGGGTAAAAACCGAAAAAACCTCTGCCCTCAGGGAATTTATATTCTAGTGGGAGAAGACACACAATAATAAAAATTAATGAATAAAACATGGTGTGTTATATGGTGGTAAGTTTTATGGTGAAAATAAAGGAGTAAAGGAGGAAAGTGTTTGTGAGTGAATGTGGGAGTTCTTAAATTTTAAAAAGGTTAGTCAGGTAAGCCCTCATTAAGACTGTGACATTTGAGCAAAGACCTGAAATAGGTGCTAAAGACATCTGGACATCTGGAAGAAGAAAGGCCCAGAAAGAGGGGACAAGGGCAAAAGCCCTGAGGTGGGAGCAGCTTCACACACTCATTCCAGGTAAAGCAGAGAAGCCCCAGGATGCAGGAATGGAGTGAGGAGGGAGTAACAGAAGATGAGGTCAAGGAGGTATGAGGGACCTGATCATGTAGACTTGGGCTTTTATCCTGAGGGAGATGCAAAGCCAATGAAGGGTTTGAGCAGCCAGTGAAGGGTTTGAGCAGAAAAGTGACACAATCTGATTTACATTCTAAAAGGATTTTCTACCTGCTGTGTTGAGACTAGACTGGGGTGGGGGGCAAGGATTGGAAGACGAGATCAATTAAGAAGATGTTGGAATAGTCTAAGCAGTGATTATGGTTCTTGGAACAGGGTTGTGTAGTGGTGGAGTGTAGGGAGAAGTGGTTGGATTCTGGATGTGTTTGGAAGGTAGAGCCAATAGGATGTGGTGTCTGAGAGGAAAAGAATCAATTATGACTCAAGGCTTTTGCCCTGAGCAGTGAAAAGAGAAAATTATGTTGGAGACATGAAGACTATGGAAGGAGCAGGTTTAGAAGGGGAAGATGAGGAATTCAGTTCTGGACATTTTGAGTTTGAGATGCCTGTTAGTCATCTAAGTAGAGATGAATCCTTACGACAGTTCTGTCAGATAGTTGCTACGATTGTCCCTCTTGTGCAGACAAGTGTCAGTACAGAAATGTCAAGTTCTCTTTATTCACTCAGGAAGTAACGGAGGCGGGATTCAAACCCAGGCAGTCTGGTACCACAGTTCCTGATGTTAAACATGGAGGGGTCCACATCTAAGGAATTTAGAAATGAATATGGTCATGTTGAGTTATATATTATTATAACATGAAAAAGTCCTACCACCCATCAGATCTAGGGCATCCAGCAGCTTAGATTAAAATGGTTCTTTTTAAAGGACCATTTATGAAAACTTAAGTGGTTTGTGCTATGTCTACATCTAGCTCCATCTCCATCTCTCTCTATTTCTCTCCCTCTTCACCTTTATCCTAGAAAGCTGCTTCTCCATACCTGTCTAGCTGGAGTGGGAAAGAGTTTTCCATACTACATAACTCTAAATAGCTGGGGCAAGAGGTCCTACTTTGATCACTACAACATTTCTGGTACTGTTTGTATTCACACCTCTTAGTCTCAAGCTCTCCAGTATCTTAGCTTCAAAGAAGATCCTGCAGCTCCCAATAACTTCCTAAACGTAGGTTGATCCAACATTCTGGTTTCCTAGGAGTTCATAGCTAGTGGCATTGTTCAGGTTTAGTATATCCTTACAGTTCCATTTGGCCCAATGTACTTGTTTAACTTACCACAAGGCAGCTGCTTTTTATTTTATTTTATATTTATATATTTTTTAATTGCAGTAATGTTGGTTTATAACATGGTATAAACTTCAGGTGTACGTCATTGTACTTCTATTTCTGCATAGATTACATCATGTTCACCACCCAAATACTAATTACAATCCATCACTACACATGGCAGTTGTTTAGGTATCCTTTTGTCAATTAATCTCACCATACAAGACTAGCCCAGTTGTGTTGCCTTGTGTACTATATAACTCAGCAAAACAAATTATTACAATTTAAATATACACCTTTTGTATTAAGTAGGAGAGCATTAATGTGAACTACTCTATATAATTTGTCCAAACAATTGTGGAGTTAAAAAAATCATTTTTTTTGCTTATGATCTGGACTAAGTTTCCTACTAGCTCATAGGAGATTTTATATCTTGGCATGACATCCCTGGAAATATGTATTTGTAAGTGAGTGGCTGGCATACCATTAACTATTCAACAATACATTCACCAAATCTATACAAACGTAGTGCATAGTCAGTAATAGGATTCATTTGTCATTTGGCGGTGGGTCTCATCAGAATAAGTACAATATTATAAAAAGTAAAATTCTTTCCTTCCTACATTGTATGCTGTTTGACTGCATGATTAAACCAAAGTGTTAAAGTGTGAACTCATATTTAATACTTACAAATAATAATACACATGGCTGGAAGCATTTAGTGAAACAATATAATTTGTTGAGGGAATTTAATCTAGTGCTGCATTGACTTGGAATTAAGAAGCGTGATTAACTATTAAAAATGTGGAGGGTATAGAAGCTAAGTAGTTTTAGGAAAAGAAATGATTTTTGGAGTTTCTACTTGTGTAAACTTTAATAAGCATTTTAATGTGTTATAAGTTTTCTCTAGAAAATATAAGTGATAGCACCCCTTTCCCCTGGACTATGCTTTTCAGAGTACCCTCCCTGAGACTTCCCTCATTCTTCATTGTCCTTGTTTATTACCCTGAAGGAATGTGTAGTGCTGCCATTCACTTGTAGTCTTTTGTTTGACTCCTATTAATTCTCAAGCATGTTGCATATAAATATTCATAAGTGCATAATCAATCTTTCTCCTTCTGTATCTTTTATTGTTTAAATAACTTGCTTGTGTTACTCAGATTCCCCCTATATGGGCTTAATGCTTCTGCTAATGACTGGACCTCAGAGAGGACAGAGCCACATCTAGGAGGGATGTGTTTTGCAAGGTAGAAATAGCCTTGGGCTGATCTTGAAGGGTACAGGTACAGGATTATGGGGTGCTTGTAGGAGGGAGGCTCCAATAGAGGTGGGTCACTGCAGGGTATTTATTCTACTGTTTTGCCTAAGAGCCAGATCTCTTTCTGCTCATGTTATTAAGCAGTTTGTTTTATCAGAGCTGCTGGGTTATAGTTTAGTATCAGGAATATTTATTCTTTTCAGAATTTCATCAAGATTTGTCTGTTATTTAAAACTGCATAAATTACAGGTGACACAGAAGAAGAAAAGGTTTCAAGTTTAGTGACAAATAATAATTTACTTTTAAGATTTTGTCTTAAGTCAGGTAGACCAAAGCCAGGTGGCCCTATTTAATCCTTTACTAAACAGTATCAATGTATATTTTCTGTCTAGGCTTCCTTGAGATTAGATGGCTGCAATGCAGCCTTCCTGGAATAACTTTGGAAATGCAACTCAGAAAATGAGCGAGGCCTGATTTCTTAGTAGAAAAGCCACAGGGAGAACTTGTTTTTTTCCTCTGGTTCCACAGTTTACTCCTGGTGCAATTCAAGGTGTTGGCTTACATGTATTCTGCTCTCTTCACTTGTTATCTTTTTCCAAATGTTGCCTCATGAAGTTTATTCGGCTGAGACTGAAGTGAGTTGAGACTTTTGCTGACAGTCTCTAGTTTTGCCATATTTGCTGATGCATTGGTGCACCAGTGCGTGGGGTGCATAATTATCTTTACCGTAAATATTATGTCCAGGTAGAAGATACAAGCACTATTTTTCAACTTCAATATGGTGAGAACATTGTACACATTTCTCAAAGCAATAAACATCCTCACAGGAAAAAGAGGGAAAGTTATTTTCTGGCTTCATTACTTGGATTATACTCCATTTCATTTTATTCTTGTGCTAACTTGCATGATATTTACTGGAGCAGCTTCTATTTGTTTCATAAAATAAACCTCCATCATTTTGTTGCAGTAGGGCTCATTTGGGGTGGGGTCACTCCTCTTATGTACAATCATTGTCACCTGTGATAGTCAGGAACACACTCAGAGACATGTGAGCACGTTCATTTTACATTACTTGCAAGGGGAAACCGTTAAAAATTGGTCACCTCTGGCGTAGGGAAGGATGTGGCTGGATATTGTGGCTTTTTATTTTTATATATACACACATCACCATTTCTTGATTTACCATTAATTTCCTTCTTGATATGCTAGATTAGGACTGAATTTATTTATACTACTCTTCACATCGCCATTCCCCTTTATCTGCTTATAATTATATCAATAGTCTGTTTCCATACAAGTTACTTTGGTACTTGAAAAACATAATTAAATCTTTCTTTCTTATTCCATTGACCATGGATGGTACCTCTTAACTCCCCACTTCGTAAGACACATTATAGCTCTAATTCCTTCTTCCACTTCTTTTCACCCTCTACTTAACAATCTTCCAAGTCGGTAAACAATATTCCCATTAATATGACCAGATAAATATTCTTTCCTGCAGAGCCATACATAGAGTGTTGGTATTACTCTTCCTTCTCTATGGGTCTAAGGTAGGGACTTCTCTGCCATTCAGAGGAGACAAGTTTCTAGCTTCAAACCCCAGTGAATTATATATTTAAATGTTCAACCAATCGACTTTACCATATCCTTACGTTTTTCAGAATTCTCAATCCATTCAGTTCCCTTTTTTCCCCTGGGGACCTCCCTCTTGGGACACTGCATGCCCTGGGTCCAGTCTGACCTGGCTCCTCTCTAGGGCCTTTCCAAAGCTGTCATCTTGAGACTTACTTTCACTCTCCCCTGAACAGCACTGTTTTTTGGATCTTATGTTTTCTTCCTGGCTTACATCCTCAAGTTAACTTCCTAAGGAAGGGTATACAGGAGGTAAAATGAATGAGAACTTGTAAACCAGTAATGTCTTTATTCTTTCATGCTTAATTAACCCAGTCACTGTCTGGCAATAGAATTCTTGGTTGAAAATCATCTGCTTTCAGAACTTTGCTTCATTTTTTTCTAGTACTTAGTTTTGCAGATGAAAAAAATCTGATGTCACACTAATTTTAATTCATTTGTTGACTACCTGTTTTTTTCTCTTGAATCTTTTAGGATCTTTGCTTTATCCTTTGCGTTTCAATCGAACAATTTATGTATGTATGTATCTACTTTTAGCTCTAAGATATTCTCATGTTATTTCTTTGATAATCTCCCTGATATGTACTCTCTTCTTTATTTCTCCAAAATTTATTAGTGGATATTGAGCATTTTGGATTTATCCTCCTTGTTTCTTTATTCCATATTTTCTGTTTCTTTGTACTGCTGCTCTATGTCCTGGGAGATTCCCTGGGTCTATCTTCCAATACTTCTCTTGAGTTATATTTTTTATCTAAGAGCACTTTCTTGTTTACTGATGTTTTTTCCCCTAATATCTTCTTCCTGTTTACAGATTCAGCATTTTCTGGGATCTCTCTGAGAATAATATTTTGAGGTTTTTAAAAGATCTCCGAAATCCCCTGGGTTATCGTTGTTTCTTGTGGTATCACTTTTTTCTGCTAGTTCGCCTATGTGTCTTTCTTCTTTGATAGTGCAGGCTTTACTCAAGTGTCTGGTGATTTTGGTGGGCTGTTCGTATGGAAGGCTGAAGCTGACTGGGGGCTCTGGGTAATGAGATGCCTCCCTGACTAGCATCTGCTTTTCTGTTTGTGGCTGGGGCACCAGCCAATACGCTTGGGAATCTCTAGTCACCAGGCTGAGGACGGCTTTATTTAGCACACTAACACTTACACTCACTGCTGTACTCTTTCCTAGTATGATCAGGGAAGATAGCTCAGATTTATCTCGCAGGCTTCCTGGGATGTTGGAGGGGCTTGTACATCTATTGACTGTTCTGTAAACCAGGGGTCAGTAAGTGTTTTCTGTAAAGGCCCAATAGTAATATTTAGCCTCTGTGCACCACACACAGTGTCTGTCACATAGTCTTTTTATTTTTAAACAATGCTTTAAAAATATAGAAACCAATCTTAGCTCACTGGCTGTACGAAAACAGGTGGTAGGCTGTAGTTTGCCAACCCCTGCAAAACAGACCTGCAGTTAATCCCTCTGTTTTCAGCCCTACGTTTCGCTCTCAACTTCTGAGTTTCAATCCTATCTGGGATCCCCCACCTGCCACCCTTCCTGAGCTTCAGCCTTTCTTCCTGTTATTCCGGGCTGTGCTTCTTTCTTCTCCGACTTCTCAGTACTAGGCTTCCATCTGCCTTCTGTCTTCCAAGAGTCAGTTGAAAATTCATGTCTGCTTATGGCTCCCTCCCTGTTCTTTTTGTTACTGTGTATAGTAGATGCTGTTGGTACCTATATTATCCTCTCATCACTTCCAACTTACCAGTAGCCATCCCATCTTTCAAGTGCCAGCACCTGCAACTCTTAGCCTGAGGGTTCTGTCTGGCTGTGGGAGCTTGCTCTGCCTGCCCACATGGTCCCCTTCCACCAGCTCTCTACCAACGGCTAACAGGAATTGGTGAGTAAATACCCCAGATCCCTCGCCCTTCTCTTGGGATAACTCTGAGGAGCATGTTCTACACTGGCTCCAGAGTTGCTAGCAGGATTGGGCTCCAAGTGCTAATCATATCTCATTTGATAATGCACCTTCTATTGGCTTTCCTCTATTCCATGACTCACTTTCTCTCTCCCTTGCTAAAATTTCCTGGGATTATTTCTCACATAAATTGCTTGTATTTAAAGCCTTCTCTAGAGTCTGCTTCTGAGTAACCTAAATGGAGATAGCTATGGTTTAGTTTTTTCCTTTATTATAATTTTAATGAAATCTCAGGTAGAAGAGCGGATAAATTTGAGTACTTCTTTTATTATATTGAATCTGAATTAGATTAATCAATATTATATTAAGTATTTACTATAGGTCAGGCATTATGGTGGGGGATAGAATAATGAATCACATATGAATTTCATCTACAAGGAGCTTGTGTTCTAGGGAGCAGATAATCCGGAGAGTAGAGTGTTTTAAGTGTATTTAAGAGAGGTTGAGATACATGTGTGTGGGGCTTAGCAAGCATGAGAAGTTATTTGCAGATAGGTGATTAGGGATGACTTCAGGAGGAGGTGAGATTTGAGGTGGGTAAAGGGGAAATCCATTTGAAAACAGAATGATAAGGCTGGCCGTTCCTAAGGGAGAAAACAGAATGAACACAAACTCTCTTGAAGAGGGTCATGAAGAGGAATGAATAGTTGCCTAAAGAGAAGGCATCCATTCCTGAGTGATGACAAATTCATGTAAAACAGGAGTACATGTAAAAGCACAGATCTTTCTCTCTCCCTCTCTCTCTCGATGTATATATCTAGTGAATTAATTAAAGTTGTTGGGAGACATTCATGTGAATATTGATGGAAACTGGTGATAAATTATATCATTAGGAATTTGGATTTGATGTGGGAAACAAATGGGAGCCGTTAGATTCCTCTGTGAAAGGAAACTGAAAACATCTTTAAGGGAGAATGTTGTGAGTTAGGGTGTTTTATTCTTGCGAGGAATAGATTGAATGGAGGTGAGGAAGAGGCTATTGCAGGTGAGTGGTGATTTCTCAGTCTGCATCACTGTGGAGGACTGTGGGATTAGGAATCTAAGAGCTAATTTGAGAAATATGGAGAAAAAAGCTGAATTGCCAAAGGAAGAAAAAGCAGATAGAAGTATGGAGAATAGGAAGGCAAGAAAAAAATTTAAAGGAAGAGGTCAAGCTCTTAGGAATCTCTCATAGTGGGAAGGGTACTAAAGAGAGTTAAAAAGAGAAAGGCCTCTATGTGAACCAGTGAGAATGGAGAAGGTGGGCTGGAGAGCTTATTGGTGGGAACTCTGCTTCATCTTCTATTTATCTTGTCACCATTTCTAACCAACTGTGTCCTCCAGAATAGATTGTGAGGAATTGTATAAACCTATTGAAGGTTAAACTTTGGGTTTATTTTGGAAAAAAAAATTTTGGGGGGGGGGACACCAGTTCCCTAAAGGGGTTTCAATGGGAACAATTTTAAAAAATAGAAAGTAATACATTCTTCATTGATAATAAAGTCTTGAGCTTAAGTGAAAGACTTTTAGAGCCTTCAAATTGTATGTGAGAGTTTCTATTTAAACTGATTTACTGCTGTAGTCACAACAGTTATTTTGCTGATTTCCATGTGAAGGCTTCTTGATGGAGAAAAAGTATAAAACAGAATCTACTGCTTCCCCACAATGTCAATTTCTTAGGCACCAACCTGTAAATTAGCATTATTAGTGGAGAAGGACACCCTGTGTCTAGCTACATGTATTTAACTATATGCCCAAAAGACTGCGCTCATTACTGCAGTCATAGGGTAGCTGTAGCTACACGTTAATAAGTTATGAGCTACTATTTCAGAGAAATTGCTCCACCAATAATAAGTAGCCTATGTTCTATTTTTCTTCTTCTTTGGATACCTGCCTGGAATAAAATTAATTCAGAAAACAACCTCGGAGAAGTGAGAAAGCTTAAATCATACCATAATGGGCCTTTGTTCCCCTTCCCCAACCTTATTAAGCAGCATTTAGCATTATTCTAGCATATTAGTTGCTCTTTCATACCCTAAATCTTAAGCATTTGTTTTATTTCACACATCCTTCCAAGGTCACCTCCCACTGTCTTTTCTGTTAGCAACTGGTATAAGTGGGATCACACTCTTTTTGTTTTCTAGGTTTTTACCTATTAGTAATTTGCTCTGAAGGTTCTTTTCCTTTCCTTTGTTATCCAACAGCGCAGGCTACCCTATAGGAATTCTGCTCTTTTCTTAGGATTTTGGAATGAAAAATTCCTCAAAAAGGCCTCGGGTACTCTAAGAACACCTTCTTCCAATCTTACCTATTCTTTTAACAAATGTATCATTGCTTATAACCTACAATAATGTAATTAGAATATTGCTGCTTGGTTACTGTCGGATATTTCTGCTTAGCAAATTATGCAATACGTTCTAATATCAAGGCAGGAGGTATACCTTGTGGGGAACTTCTGAGGTTGTCATATAAAGGTTGGAGCTGTGCTTAAGAAGATAGCATCTTTTCTATTCCACAATTAACTTTGGAAAAAAGTACAACATCCTGAAGAAACCAGGGGTACCTGAATACCTGCAGAAGTTGTGTGACTCTGAACTCATCCACTTCCAAGATCATATAATCATTAGGCTAAGAAGCCTGAAAGAGACCCTGTAGATTGAATCTCCACCTTTGCTTCCACTCAATATTCCCATCCAGTACTTGACCAGTGAAAATATGAGGTAGAGATGGAGCAACATAATGTAGAAGCTAAAAATATGGACTCTAGATTCAGACATTGAAATCCAGATCTTCCACTTACAATTATGCAATTTTTGGAAAAGTTAATTAACCTCTTTTTGCCTTAATCCTCTCAACAGTAAACTAGGGATATTAATAATACCTACGCCATAGAATTGTTGAGATTAAGTGAGGGACTTGGAATATCTTAAAAATTAAATAAATGTAAGCTGTTTATTTGTTACTTTCAGAACATGTAATGACCGTTTCTTTAAGTTTGTGCTAAAATTTTTTATTGGTTCTAGTCAAAGAAATGCGTTGTCAGGCCAACTTTTTGAATGAAATCTTTTCTGCTGTGCTCTGCATTGTTCCAAACTAACTTAGTAACATAATTTACCCATCTTTCACATGTATATAAATGTTTGAGTTATTTTAAAAAATCTAGCTATATTTTCACAAAAGTTTTAATTAAAAGGTTGTTAGAGATGATAAAAATATTTACCTTTTGGCAACGTGATTTGTTTTCATGCTGGTATTGGGGCTTCGGGCCAGTGATATTTTGCATGGCTGCTTATGTTAAGAAAAACAACACACATTCTGCTTTAACTATGGCTGGAATTGACCTTTTTTTCATAGACTCAGGCTCAGACCTTGAAAAATAAAGTCATTTTTATTGAAAATTTGATTCTATCAAAATGATTTCTGAATCTCATGGGAGAACTTTGGCTGTTACAAGTAGACTCGAGGTGACTATCACGTGTATTTTATCATCATATAACCAGGACTGGGATGAATTCTGCCCCTTTTAATTTTGTGTGAGTCGGTCCTCTAATCCTCAGGGACTGAGTCTCAGTCACTCTGGAACTGTGGCATTCTGTTTTCTCCGGTTCTCACAGACCTCAAACACTCCTCTCAGAAGTGCCTCATTACTGCATAGTGTTCCTGCTTCATTGTCATGAACAGATAGCCTGAAGTGGAATGTATGCTGTTTAAAGACAACAATGTTTTCTTTCTTTCTTTTTTACATTTGAATAATGCATCAGTGTGGAAAATAGCACCTTCAATATTAAGTTTTGGAAGCCAAATTGAGTTGCACCAAATTTTAAGTTTATTTTTTAAAATTCAAATGCTACTTTACTACTTATGAAGCTCTATCCATACCAAGTAGAGAAAGCATCTCATATTTATTTAGTGACTTTCCAGTGCCAGGCACTGTGGATAAGCTGTATTATTTAATTCTCATACTAGCTCCTGGAGGTAGGAATTATTACTCTCATTTTATAGAGGAGGAAACAGAGTCAAAGAGGTTAAATGATTTGCAAAACTAGTAAGTGCAAAGCGAGGACTTGAACCTGGATCTGACACCAAAAAGACTGTCTACCTTTCCACTCTGCTGCCTGGAGTGAAGGAGAAAGAAATGTGTGTAGTGAAAATGGAAATGGCTATGGCCATCTGGAAGGATAGTCCTGCCAAGTTCTAATATGAAAAGTGCTGGACGTTGTTATGGCAAACATTAACATAAAGTTGAACTCCTTTACAGAATGATCCCACTCCTGTAAAACACTCTGATATAGATACATTTTAGTTCTGAGTTTTGTTCCCATTTGTGAGGGTACAGCGCTGGCCATAATTACTGCTATTGTAACTTTGTACGTTAATGGCAATTTTGTGAGGCTAGGTGAATTTTCCTATTTAGCAATAGCGTGATTGTTCTCTCTAGACTTCCCTCAATCTCCTGCTGAGATCTTGTTAAACATTTTGAGGATGAACTAATCAGTGTTTTGCATCCTTTCAATAATGTGAATGCTTTTTTTTCAACATAATTTAATGTGAGACTATTCAGATGGAAACAGACGGAAAGACTCCCTCACCAGTCCTGGTCTGGGAAAAGGGGCTGGCTTAGTGATGCTGATGGGTAGGCAACCTCATTAAGGTTTAACCTGAGGTAGAGACTGCAGATGAATGTTTGTAAGGGGCAACAATTTATAAATAATTTCTACTCATTTATTCTCTCATTCTCAAAATTAATGATTTCCGGCCACTTGTAGATACTGAAATTCCTTCCAGAGGTGTTGTGAGAGGAGGATGATCCATCCACAAAATCCTCACAGCCAAGTTGATAAGCTTTCGATAGAGCCTACTGATGCTTGAAAATCAAATTTGTTCTTCCCCCACCCCAGTGGATCACTTCTGCATAAAGTTAGATGCTTAATTTGAACCTATTTCTCCCAAAAGGAGAAAAAGCTCCAATTTTCCTGTGGAGGTCCTCAGTACTGCTTCTTTGGGCTTAGTGTTAGTAGACTACAGTATTTATCATGTTGTTCCCGGGTCAAGACAGTGATCGGCATGTTACAACTTGTGGCAAGGAGCCAGCGTGTATTTGGATAGTACTCTGATGTACATGGTGAAAATACATTTTGATGTCTTTGATGGCAGGAATCTTTTAATATAATTTCTTCACCGTTTAAATGTGTAGAGACATGGGTAATAAACCAGTCTTTTTTTTCTATATGCTACCGGGTACAGATTTTAATTTTCAGCAGTGTAATTCAGATTTTTGTCTTACGTTCTCCATTACTAATCTGATTATTTTCCAGTCAAGATTTTTGAAGACAGTTCTTATGATTTGGTTTGAAAGAAAGTTGAAAATCATAAGCTGTTTGCATGATTTTCAGATACCTGTATGAAAACTGAAATAGTCAAATGCTTCAATATATAATGTAATGGAACAATTATGTTATTTCGAGTTATTGTATGGTTTAGGATGACGAGTTCACATAAATATAACCATTTCTCTTACATTTGATATGAAGAGCATGACCCTGGCTTGTCTTACAGAGGAGATTTTAAAATTCTTTCAGACTCATGTATAAAACCATACTCTAAATTATTTGTTTAGCTATATATGTTGTTTGTATGCATAGTTTATCTTAAACTATTGGTTCAATTATTCCTAACTAATCCTTTTGGCTATCATCTAAAATATTGTATAAAAACAATTTTTCCTAATAGTCTTAAAGATAATGTTTGAACTGGGATGACACAGTAGAAAATGTCGTTCAAGATTTTGGAGTTCACAGTAGGTAGAACAGGTAACCTGCTTCCTTTACAGAATGGTTTCTGAATGAGGCCTCTTCTTGTTCAGGTGGGCCATGTTCACTCATTTTAAAAATACTCACCTACACTTATCATCATCTTATACTTTTCCTCAGTGTTAATGGGTTGGTAAGGCAATTGGTCCTAAACTGTTAACCTCAGCAACTGCTTAACTTAGTTTTACATCTCCCACAAAAACTATCCCTGAGATTTTACTGTGCAACTCTATTTGCATCCAAAATCCTTTTATTTTTCTACAAGGAGCAAGGATTCTTTTATTTGCATACTTTTATGAAATGTTCTTGTATAAAACTATACTATCTTAATGACATTAAGATATATGTAGTCTATATTTAAAATTCCACAGAATCTAATTATTGTCCATCAAAAAGGAAAAATAACAAATAGAAGTTTCAGTAGTTGAAAGGAATCCAAACTAAATAATCTCAAAACAGACAAAAATTTTGAAATACAATATACAAGCATATTTGGAAAAACTGCCCAGTGTCTTCCCATGAACTGTTTCTTGAGTTATCTCACATTTTGAGGATTACCGTGATGTTATGATAGCCAGAACAAAGTGTAGGAGCAAAAAAATTATAGACAACTAAGAAAAGTGGGTGGTGTCACTCATCTGACAGAGAAAGAGACTGGGGGAGGTATAGAGCCTGAGGTGGCAGAAGATAAAGATTAAGGGAAACTTTCATAAGGATTAGAAAGACAAAAATTACAATATTATGTTAGGAATTACTTTAAAATTCTGTCTTATAAAAATAATTTTAAAACAAAATTATGCAAAAAATGATGGCATAAATTTTGGATTTATTTCTTAAAAAAAGGAAATATGTTTAAGAATTGAAAACATTTTCCATAGAGAGGTGATGATGGAGGTGGGGCAAAGGAGAAAGAAAATATGAATAATAAAAATGGGAAATAGTGTCTAATATGACTATCCACAAGGAGGGTATTTATCAAAATTTTATTGATAGATCCTAAAGTTGTGTTTGTTGTAATGAAAAATATTACATTAATGTGGTTCTTGATAAGAAGTAACCTGTATCTCCAAATAAAATTTTCTCATTTCCATTATTCTAGTGCGAATCAGATAATAGCCATCACTTCACAGTAAATTACAACAATAATAAGCAATAAATTTAAAATAACTGTAGTATGACAGTAAATGATAACCTCAACCATTTTTGTTCACTCTGTTTGTTGAAAATGGCAAATCTTATTCTTCATACAGTAGAGATGAGGTCCTTAGGAAACTGGAGGGATTTCATGATATAAAATAGTTAAAATTTAAAAACATTTGATCTTCTGTTTTTAATTTTATTTAGCCAAGGATCACAGGACTCTCCCAGTGCTTCCTAAGTGATAAACTCATTAAATATTTATTCATCTCCTAACATATTGCAATATTGAGCCCTACAATATTGGATGTTATTGGTGCTGGAGATATGGTAGTGAAAAATACCAAAGTCACTGTTCTCATAGTATTTATATTCCCTTGGAAGAAGATGGACAATTTAAAAAAATGGTGAATACTTGTAAAGTATACTAATTTATATTAAATACTATTCAGAAAAAAATTGAGCAGAGGTAGAATAACTTTTTTGGGAGGATAAGAGTAATTTGAATAACTTAGCTTCAGTGTAATAAAATATTTTTATTCTTGCCTTTTCTATTATCAGGAAATTTACTACTAATAAACTGTTAGTATACTACGAGACCTCATGTCTAATTATAGATAATTGATTTCTCCACTTTTTCACATATTACAAAGAGCAGATTATGATTCTAGTAAATTTGGATCAGGCAGAGAAAAGATTTCAGATAAAAGTGATCCATGGAAATAGAGACTGACATCTTGTTTGCTGCCAGGAGCCACAACTAAATAGCTAGCAGAGTGTTGAATTCACTCATGGACAGATGTACGGGAGTCTTGGAGAGAAGTTGTTTTAACCAGAGGTGATTTTTAACCCTATTAAATTTTTAAAATCAGATGTAGCTAAATAGGATTGGGTACATGATCTATTATCAACCTGGTTTAGGTTTTGATCACTGAACGCATACATCTAAAATGTAACTAAGTTAGAAAACTGAGTAAGTCATAGGCCCATTTGTCACTATAGTAGATAATTCATAGTAGGTGATAAACATTTTTTTGAGGGACTAGCCTGTTTAAATGAGCAGAAACTGGGGTTACTTCCATCCCTGGAGGCATTTGCTCAGTCTTGGGGCAAAGAAAGGTAAAGGACCAAATCTACCATAGACAAAACTTTGTTGGGATAAATAGAAACCAGCCCCAAATTTTAAAACCCTATTTTTGTAAAGCATTCTTTTTCAAGATTTCACTCACATATTTACCATTCACCCATTTAAAGTGTACAATTCAGTTTTTTTAGTATATTCACAGAACTGTGCAATCACCATAACAATCTAATTTTAGAACATTTTGTCCCCCATTAAAGAAACCCCAATCCCATGAGGAGTCACTCCCCATTCCTCCAAATCCCCCAAATCCTTGACTTTGCCCATTTAAAATAGATTTAAATAGATTTGCCTATTCTGGACATTTCACTCAGACTTTTTATGGCCAAATAATATTCCATTGTATGGAAATATGCCACATTTTGTTTATCCATTTATCAGTTGATAGACATTTGGGTTGTTTTCACTTTTTGGCTTTTATGAATAATGTTTCTACAAATACATGTGTACATGTTTTTCCGTACACACGTGGAGTGGAATTGCTGGGTCATATGGTAACTCTACATTTAACTTTTTGAGGACTTGTCAAACTGTTTTCCAAAATGGCTGCACCATTTTACATTTCTATTAGAAACGTATGAGGGTTCCAATTTCTCCATATCTGCACCAACACTTGTTATTGTCCTTTTTTTTTGCTGAGGAAGATTTGTCCTGAGCTAACGTCTGTGCCAATCTTCCTCTTTTTTTTGGCTTGAGGAATATTCGCCCTGAGCTAACATCTGTGCCAATCTTCCTCTATTTTGTATGTGGGTCGCTGCCACAGCATAGCTGACGAGTGGTGTAGGTCTGTGCCTCGGATCCAAATCTGTGAACTGGGCTGCCAAAGCGGAGCTGCTGAACTTAACCACTATGCCATGGGGCCAGCCCCATTATTGTCTTTTTTATGATAGCCATCCCAGTGGATGCGAAGAGGTATGTCATTGTGGTTTTGATTTGCATTTCCCTAATGTCTAGTGATGTTGAACATCTTTTCATGTGCATATTGGCCATATACATATCATCTTTGGAGAAATGTCTCTTCAAATTTTTGTCCATTTTTTAATTGGGCTACTTGTCTTTTCATTGTAGAGCTGTAAAGTTCTTTATATTTTCTAGATGCAAGTCCTCTATCAGATATATGATTTACAAATATTTTCTCCCACTCTGTGGGCTGTCTTTTCACTTTCTTGATTGTATCATTTGCAGAACGAAAAATTCAAATTTTGATGAAATCCAATTTAGTTTTTCTTTTCTCACTTATGCTTTTCATGTCATATAATAAACATTTGAATGTGTAGCCCATAAGCACCTACTTTGTGTTAGGCACTGTACAAAGTACTAAGGATGAGTGAGTCCAGGGACTGGCAACTTTTCTGAATTGACATCATAAATCATCACAAAAAATTTCATTGTATTTGAGAGGATGTTTTGTGATGAGTGGCTAACGGTTCATGAAACTACTGTGATTTGGAGTGGCCTGATCAAGCCACTCAGTAGAAGTATGAATGGGAATGAAATGAGGTAGTATTTTTAGGAGGACTAGAAAGATTTCCTTCCCCTTCCTCCCAACCACCTCTTAAACTCTTAAAGAGGGTTTTTTTTGCTTGTGTGTGAGGAAGACTGACCCTGAGCTAACATCTGTTGCCAGTCCTCCTCTTTTTGCTGAGGAAGACTGGCCCTGGGCTAACATCCATGACCATCTTCCTCTACTTTAGATGGGACGCCGCCACAGCATGGCTGACAAGTGGTGCGTCTGTCCGCGCCTGGGATCCGAACCCGAGAAACCCCTGGCCTCTGAAGCGGAGCACATGACTGTTTTTTTTTTTGAATGAGAACTTCCCTATAAGAGTGTGTGGGGGGGTGAGGTTTAACGCTGGCCCCAGATGTGCCATTCAATCATTTATGTGTCACGCACTTTACATAAATTACTTCATTTAGTTTTCATAAGATCCCACAACCAACTCCTCCAACTCCTCACTCCACAGAATGTTTCAGACATTCTGAAATTCCATTTCCATTTCCCTGCTGTTTCAAAAACCTGATTCTTCCAAAAGGACACTTTCCCGTAGAGCTTCCTGGAGCAGGTGCTGCTCATTCTCTCACGCTCCATGTGTCATAGATCCCCCAAATCTCATTTGAGTTGCAAGCTATCTGGAAATCACTCCCTATCCCTTCTATAGTTTGCTGGCATCTTGGTTACTCTCTCACGCCCATCATGGCTTCAGCATCTTGCTCACAGCTTTCCCCTCAAACTTGAGACTTAACTATTCTTCTTGGTGTTTTCCTCTGTATGTTGACCACTCATTTCTTCTTTACTACATCCAATGGTTCCATATTGTCACTAGATCAGATTCAAACTCCTCAGTCTGGTACTCAGTGCTCCTAACTTAATTGTCCAACACTATCATACCCAGTTTTTGGTGCTAACTGCCCATGAGAGCTAGAGCTGCCCTTTTTTAAGGCCAGCCAATTCCCACAACCTGTGTGCTTTCCAGCTCTGTGTTTTTGCTTGTGCGATTCCTAGCATTTACACTGTTCTGCTCTTCTCTTATTCATCTTCTGTCCATCATTTAACACCCTATTCCAGTTCTGCTCTCTGTTACTTGACTGCTCGTTACTATTTCCTATTAAACTTGTTGGAACCAGGTGATTAAGACTTATTAGGAACTGTTTATTTACTATAGTTTCTAATAATTTGCACAGTTCGGTTTAACGCTTGAAGAATATACACTTTTATTTTCTCATGATTTTGTGTTTGTAAGACTTTTCTTCTCGGTAGATAACAGGCTTCTTGTGAGCAAGTCAATGTCTGCACCTCTACCACAGTGCCTGAGACATGGCGGATGGTCAATAAGCACTTGGTGTGTATACACTGACTCCCTGAGACCTCTGGGGATCGCAAGTCTCTACCAGTGACATCATGAGTTTTATTTAATAATAATAATATATTTTATCTTTTGTTGATTTGGGGGGAAAGTGTGTGACTGAGATCACTCTGCACTTTCCTTCCTTTTGGATGAGTTTGATTCCGCATGAACGTGTGTTTTCTCAGATCAGACAGTGTTGGTTTCATGACAGTGACTTGATATTGAGGTCTCAGGACCTACATCAAAACATCACATAATCATTGATGATAATAGAAGAAAATTATGCACAGTTCGTGTCCTGTAGTTCTATATGAAAGTTTGGGGATTCTCTGAATATGATCTTTAAATTTTTTTCGTTTTAAACAGCAACTAACCAACAGTATTAAGGCAGTATTTTTAGATGAGTGTTTCCCTTTCTCTGAGTGGAATGGCAAATCAACAGTGTGCAACTGCCGTGCTCGTTGATGACAAAGGGCAGTGAACTGTGCTTGTCTTGAATACCCACTTCTGTTGGTTTTAGCACAATGCAATATCTGTGCTAGTTTCTAGGCAGCAGTCTGAAATCTCCAACAGAAAATACCTGATATGTCTCCGTAACCAACACTTGATCTTTGGCAAAGTAATTTGAAAATTTGTCTTACATTTTATCAAGTGATAAAAATTTTAGATAGTACATTTCTAAAATCTCTCAGGCGTAAACTCTACAGTGCTCTTGCTATTATTTGAGCATCTTGCTTGACTATCTTGCTTTCATTTCTAAAGAAATTATAAAAATGAAAAACATGAAGGAAACAGAAATCAGAATTAGAAGGATATTTGCTGTGCCAGTTACATACATCTACTGCAGCATGTATCAAATTGTCATTATTAGAGTGTGAATTTTTTTTGAGGGCAGGGTCTATGCTTTATTTCATTTCTGAACCTAGTACAATGCATAGCTCATAGTAGGTCCTCAATAAATGGTTGCTGAATTTACCATGTTTTCAGAGTGCGCAAACATATAATGAAGCTTTAATAGTTTAGACTGAAAATGAATTCTTAATGTTTGACTCACTGACCAAAAACTGTATATTAATAGATTCATAAATAACAATTAACATTCAGATTTTATACTTGAAAAAATGCTTTTCACGTCTACTGAATTCTTGAGCAAATGAACGGCATCCATTCCAACTGACCAGAATACTGGGCATACACTACATACATGACAAATGTATATGGGCTTGATCTCATAGCTGGAAATGAATAATGGAGTGTGGTTTGGATTTCGGTCATTGTGGAAATATTTAAGCCTTCTAAGTATGAACCATGTACTTTTTCTTTCCTCATTTTTTAAATTGTGGTAACATTGGTTTATAACATTACATAAATTTTGGGTGTTCATCATTATATTTCAATTTCTGTGTAGATTACATCATGTTCACCACCCAAAGACTAATTACCATCCATCACCACACACATGTGCCTAATCACCCCTTTTGCCCTCTTCCTTCCCCGCTTCCCCTCTGGTAACCACCAATCCAATCTCTGTCTATATGTGTTTGTTTGTTGTTGTTTTTATCTTCTGTTTGTGAGTGAGATCATACCATATTTGACTTTCTCCCTCTGAATTATTTCACTTAGTGTCTTTCCTCATTTAAAAAATTTATTTTCTTAGAGATGATGTTTTGCCTGTCTTGCCTCTTCTTCACACCCAGATAACACTTGTAGATGAGAAACTTACCCTGACAGAACATCAGAGAACTTTCTAGATATGAAACATTCAGGAAGTGGTTCTGTGTCACAGGGCAACAAAAGAGGCAAAGCTATTGGATAGAAAATATGTGAAGTTAAGCTATCGGTCAAATTTCCCACAGCCCCCCTCCCTCATAGTCACTCCTTCCTTTCTCTTCTGCTTTTTGCTTAATTATGTTTGCTCTCCCAAAAGATAAGAAACTAGTGTGTCACTTAACAAATACCTACATGCTCCCTATGGCACTCACACTTTATCAAGTCCATGTTTCCCAGGATGAAATTTCTTCCCCTTGCTTGGCATATTAAGATGCTTTTTGGAAGAATTTATGGAAAATTTTACTCATATAGCATCATGGTTAACAGCACAGGCTTGGGAAATAAATCTAGATCAAATCCTGACTCTATCTGTCAGTAGCTGTGACAGAAATTACTGGTTTGCTCCTCTGGCCTCCATTTACAATCCCCTTCTCCCTAGCCATCTTCCAGTTATGGGTGGCCATGTGAAACAATTCTGGCCAATGATAAATAAGCAAAAGTTTGCTGGGTGGGGCCCCTAGGGAAGCTAGGAGATTCAGCTATATGACCCTTTTGTCTTCTCCTTCACTCTTTCTCTATTCTTCCTGCCTGGATCCTGTGATGCCTGAAGGTGCAACACCTACCGTGTAACTACGAGGCAATAAGCACACCATGCACGGCGGAGCAGAAAGAGGAAGAGCCTTCCTGTCCTTGTCCACATTACTTTGCAGCTAAAACACACCTGAATTGCCTACCTCCAGCCCTCTTGTTTTATTTGTTTGTATTTTTTCTTTTTTGTGTGAGGAAGATTAGCCCTGAGATAACATCGTTTGCCAATCCTCTTCTTTTTGCTGAGGAAGGTTGACCCTGGGCCAACATCCATGCCCATCTTCCTCTACTTTATATGTGGGATGCCTGCCACAGCATGGCTTGACAAGTGGTGCGTAGGTCCGTGCTCAGGATCAGAACCTGTGAACCCTGGGTCGCAGAAGAGGAGCACGCGAACTTAACCAGTACGCCACTGGGCTGGCCCCTGTTCTTAGTATTTTTTAGAACAGTTTTGTTGAGGTGTAATTGACTCATTGGTATAATTGACTATATTGATATATAGACCTGTATAACCACCAAACCAATTAACATATAGAACATTTTCATCTCCCCAAAGTTCACTCTTGTCCCTTTGATTGTTTGAGACTGACTCAAACTGTCAGTCTCTTGCACTAACCCTTTGTCCCAGGCAATGACGGGGTTTTGATCGTTATCAATATAAAGTGGTTTCATCTTATTTAAACTTTCACATAAATTAAATTATTCAGTATGTACTCTTTTGGTTCCAGTTTCTTTCACCTAGCATAATATTTATGAGGTTGAACCATATGGCATTGATTTGTCCTTTTAAGTGGGGGGTGTTTAGTTTATTTACATTTAGTCTAATTATTGAAATATTTGGGTTTAAGTGTACTATCTTGCTATTCTTTTTTCATTCTGTCCCTTCTGTTTTTTCCTCTCTTGCTCTTTTCTTGACTTCTTTTGTGTTGATTGAATGTTTTTTTGTGTTCCATTTTGTATCCCCTATTGGCTTCTTAGCTATACCTTTTATTATTATTATTTTTAACAGTTGTTCTAGGACTTATAATGTGTATCCTTGACATAGCATAGTCTACTTAAAGACAATATTCTACCTTTTCGTATTTCCTACTTCCTTTTCACACATTCCACTTCTCATTTCACAAATATAAAATGTCAATCATTATTATTCCATTTATACCCTCTCCCAAATTCACTGTTTAATTTAAAACCACTCAAATGATTGTCCATTTCTTTTCTGGTACTAAATTTAAACTCCTAACATGGCTTATCAAATCCATTATGTTTTGTGCCCTGTCCACATCTCTAACCTCTTCTACTGCCACTTCAACTCCAGGAATACTGATTTTTCTACAGTTCTTCAAATACATCTTGCTGTTTCAAATCTCTGTGTCTTATATGTATTGTTCCTTCCTTCTGGAATACCCATGCCCTTTTGCCACTTGAAGAGTTTTTCTGAGGAATTGTATGTCTGTGAAACTTTTCCTAACCCTTCTCCCTCCAGGCAGAATTAATCATTGTCTACTCTGTTCTACTTCTGCGCCTTATATATACTCATATCAGTTGCTTCTTGTGCCACTTACACAATTTTCTTGACCTTACCTCTTATTCCCGCCACGATTGCAGTGACCATTTCTGTGAAGATGCTGTCCATCTTCATGCAGGTATACCTGACAGTACCCTGCCTTTGGACAGTGCAGTTTACCTCTCACTCCTCCACTTCATCTTCCCCATGGATTCTTTACTTGATGATGAAGTAGCATGGGACACCCTTGGGATTTTGCTCAGCACTCAAGTGTGTGCAACCCAGAAGTGGTGGGGAGTTAACACTCTGGGGGAACACTGTTGACCAATGAACAAGAGTAACAGATAAATGCTTCCTGCTTTCTTCCCCTGAAAGGTTATCAGGGTGTCCTTATAAGACTGAGTATCCAGCCATTTGGATGGACAGTCAAATGGGTGGCCAATAAACTCAATAACTAATCTGTTTTTGACTCTTCTTCCTTCCCTGCTTTTCCCTAACTCTTATTCCTTGAATCACTCGTTTCTCTTAGGCTCTGTGCTCTAGGGAATCCAGGCTGAGAAAAACAATTATTTCCTGTATAACACTGTATTGTAATTATTTAAATGTCTGTTGCTTCCTCCAGACCAGTGATTTTTCAAACAGCTTAAAGCAGTAATTTCTTATATCAAACCCCCAAATATACAACTGGTAAAAGTAGAGCAATTCTGATTGAAATGAGAACGAGGCCAGAGGCTTTGAAAAACAAAAAACAATGTACTAATTAAGCTATGAACTTCATGAGAGTTAGAAAATATGTCTTATTAATCTTTGACTCCTAAGAACCCGGTATAGTGGCTGGCTCCCAGCAGGAAGTCAATAATGTTTGTTAATCTGAACTAAATTGAACTGAGAGAACCTGGTCTAAAAAGTATAAATAATTTTATTTAGGATACCATGATTGTGGATAAAAGAAGAAACAAAGTAGAAATATAGTTCTAGTACTTTTTCCAGAAACGTGAGGTTTATTAGAAAAGACAATAAAATCTTTTCTTCAAGCTCAAGGTTTTCCAATCTTGACTTGGTATGTTAATTTTCAAACTGTTGTTCTGGTTTCTGCTATATGCCATCAGTAATAAATTGAAATTAAGTTTTTAAAAATCTCGCATAGTCTTTAAATAGTTTAACAAAGGTGAAAGAAATGGAAGAGTTATCATTTATAATTATTTTATAGTCACAAATGTGGAATGGGTGAGATAGAAAGCTAAAGATAATTTCTAGAAAGTAAATATGCCACTACAAAGTCAAAGAGCCATAAATGGAAGCTCCTCTTATGTACTGTGATTACACTCAATATTGAAGGGTGTCATCCTTTCTTAAAAGTGACAGAAACTCCGGAGGGATAGATCTGTTGAATTAGTTATTGTGAACAAGGTTTTCTGAGAATTCAGACATATATTTTTGTATGGATAAGGTATTTTGCTTATCGATTGATCCATCAATCCACCCACTCATTCACCCACCCATCATAATGGTGTTGAGGTTGGCATATAGAAAGCCTACCGGAGAGTCTGTTCTTTATCATTAGTCAATGAACTTTTGTCACTCATGTTTCTTTAAACAAGAACTTTAAACTTTTACAGATAGCAAGTTAGTGACTGATTTCCATTTTTTTTATTATAAAAATTGGGCTTATTTATGAGAGTTGCAAGGAAAATACAGTCTTAAAATCATCCAATCATTCAACATAAATGTCAATAGCACATACTTTGTGCTAAGTGCTGGAGAATTCAGTAGTGAATATAGTTTACAAACATTAGAGATAAAAGGGACACCAAGAGACACTATAGGATGGGCTGATAAGGTGCATAGTTACTGACTAATGAGATGCAGACATATAGAAAGGTTAGGTGACTTGCCCAAGATCAGAGAGCTTGTAAATTATTCCTCAGAGTATATAAGATTATTTTCAGGTATTGTTTTTATTTGCATTGACCCTCTCTTTAGGCATTATAGAATGATATACTATGAAGACAGCCAGTGGCAAAAGGTAGTTGCATAAATGAGAAACCACTAGAAAGGAAACTCTTTGGAAGAGGAAGGGTTAAGGATAGATTGGGATGGAGTGGAAAAAAAATTTAGAATCATTTCAGCTCATCTGGAAATTTTTCAGACTTGGATTTTTTTCCCTGTTGAGTTGCCTATGGTTTAAAAAAAATAATGTTATTGAGAGTCTAACATGTTCCAAGCACTTTAATATATATTAACTCATTTAATATTCACAACTACTCTGTGAAATACTGTAATATTAAATCTGAATGGCTGTTTCAGCCTGGTGTCGCAGTGTATGTGTCCTTCCTTGACATCGCCCAGAGTCCGACATGCAGCTTTCTGGGTCAGAAACAGGGCTGTTATGTGGTCACCCAGAGGTTAACAGGCCCAGGCAAATTGATTCCTTCTAACCAAACTTACAAGAGTCTGATTATAAACCAGAACATCAATTTACAAGTCTCTATGAGGAAATTAACTGCCAAGCAGACTGGAATACTCATGTCAGCTTGTCAGCACATTTTATTCCCTGTGGGAAAGAAAGCTTGGGAAATAAAATTAAGGACAGGAGGATGCCAAGGAAGTATAAAATTAGAAGAAAGTGAGTTGGATGCTTTTAATAAGGAAAATGTCAAGCAATTATTTGAGCCCACTGTGCTTTCTACCTGCCTGGCTAAGGGATCTGAATATTATTTTCAGCAAGTCAGGTCCATCTGTCAGGATGTCTCAGATCATGGCCAGTTGTGGACTCAGCTGCAGCAAGACAGAGCAGATTGGGAGAGTCCGAGACTTTGTTCAAAACCAGCCCTCTAGGTGGGACCAAGCATCTGCAGGTGCTAGAAGGAGGAACAGAGAGGCAGCATATGGAATAAATATAGTAATCAAGCCAGAGATTATAACAACAATAATAATCTCTAACAGTGATTGAGGATTTATCATGTGTTAGAAATTGTGCTAAGAACTTCACATCAATTACCTAATTTAATTCTCACAACAACTATCTCAGATAAATACTGTTCATATTCATGTTTTATAGATAAGAAAGCTGAAGTTGGGAAAAGTTGAAGTAATATACTGGAAAGTGGAAGTTTACTAACATAGGGTAGTCCAGACTGGGTCGGGGGCATCTCAAGGTTAATGTGTCCAAAGTTGAGCTCTTCATTTCTTCGTAAAGCATATTTCTCCTCCAGGTCCGCAGCCTCTAAGTGCTTCTAGGTCCCTCCCCCTTATCTCTCTTTCTTCTTCTCTCCTTCCCTGCCTCCCTCTCTTACCCTCAGTTCCTGACATCAGCAAATCCTGTAAATTTTGCTTCCAAAATATACAATGGATCTTTCCCCTTTTCTCCACCTTTACAGTCTCCACTCTAGTCCAGTTATGGACTGCCTCTTGTGATAGCTATACCCCTGCCCCTACAAACCAATCTATTGTCCAAAGAGTGGTCTTTTTCTTTATTGAGGTAAAATTCCTGTAACATAAAATTCGTCATCTTAACCATTTTAAAAGTGTACAATTAAGTGGCTTTTTGTATATTCACAATGTTTTATAACCATCAATACTATCTAATTCTAGGACATTTTCAAAAAGAAACTCTCATCCATTAAGCAATCACTTCCCATTCTCCTTACCTAAGCCCTTGGAAACCAGTGATCTACTTTCTGTCTCTCTGAATTTGCCTATTCTGGACATTTCATGTAAACTATACATTTGTGACCTTTTGTATCTGGCTTCTTTCACTTAGCATAATGTTTTCAAGGTTCATCCACGATGTAGCATGTGTCAGTACTTCATTCTTTTTTATGGCTGAATAATATTCCAGTGTATGGATATATCACATTTTGTTTATCCATTCATCAGTTGATGGACATTTGGGTTGTTTCTACTTTTTGACTATTATGAATAATGGTGCTATGAATGTTTGTGTACATGTTTTTATTTGAAAACCTGTTTTAAACTGGTGAGAGTAATCTTTTAAAAATTAAAATCATGTGGTTTCCCTACCTAAAGCCTTCAACGGCTTCTCATTGTAATTATATTATAATCCAAATTCTTTCCCCTGGTCCATAAGGATTTGCATGATCTGCCTCTCCTTTCTCATTTAAGCATCTTTCCTCTTTCCTCAATACATTTCAGCCACACGAGTCTCCATTTAGTTCCTCCAACTCCCCAAGCATTTTTAGGATATTCACATCTGCTGTTTTCTGGCCTGAAATTCTCTTTCCAGTGCTTCACATGGCTAGTTCATTTTCATCCTTCAAATCTCCATCCTTTGTGTTACCTTCCCAGAGAGATTTTCCCTGACTAAACTCCATTATTCCCTATTTCCTTCCTGATACTTTTTTCACCTGATAATTTCATGGTTGTTTCTTTGTGAACCCACTTACAGTCTGTCGCCTTCACAAGAATGGAAGTTCCTTAAGGTCAGGAATTAAAGCACATCTTTTTCATCATTACTATCTACACTTGTGCTTAGCACAATGTTTGACATAGAAGAGATAATGAATAAATGTTGAATAAATGAATAGGTGAGAAAGATCACAAGTGTTGGAAGTGAGATGGAATAATTCAACATATAGTGACAGAGGTATACTAACAAGAAGGAAGAGCAAGATGGTGGAGAATTTTCAGTTATGCTAATATTTGAAGATCTAGGCAGGTGGGTGGTCAACAGGTAGAAGAGGTCAATCATTGGTTCAAGATGGGAATTTGGCCAAGGAATCAGAGCAAAACTTCTGCATATAAAGTCAGAGTTAAGAAAAAAGAGGACGTTTAATTTGATGTCAGTTCTAGAGAGTTTGGCTAAATTTCCTTAAATCTCACCCGTCTAAAATCAGGATTGCTTCTAGAAGCCACGCTGGGATTGAGATTACAGCCATAGCTTTTGTGTCTGTGTGTGTGAGGAAGATTCGCCCTGAGCTAACATCTGTGCCAATCTTCCTCTACTTTGTATCTGGGATGCCTCCACAGCATGGCTGAGGAGTGGAGTAGGTCTGCACTAGGGATCTGAACTCACAAGCCTGGGTTGCTGAAGTGGAGCGTGGGGAACTTTAATCACTTGGCCACGGGGCCAGCCCCCTACAGTTGTAACTTTTGAGAGAGGAAGGATGCAAAAGATGGGGAACTAGGCAGGGCTTGACAAACCCAACATTGTGTTATAAAAACACTAATAGACTTACACTCTTTAGATCATCAACCTCTTTTCTGCATTTTTAATTAACACTTCATCCTTATCTACTTTGACATGAATTTGACCAAATCACATCATGTTTCCTTGTCTTGATTTCTTCATCTACAAAGCGAGAGCTTTGGATTGGACATGACCACCGAAATCCTTTGTAGCTCTGAAAATCTGTGATCCTCTATGCCATAGTTTCCTGGTTTCAAATTATTTTTCACTGTACACAATTGGTGTTGACTGTTTCTTGATGATTTCATTGGTAAACAATCTTCATGGACTTATATAAGAAGTGTTATATGTAGTCTGTGAGTCCCTGTTAGTCCCTTTCAGACAGAGTGGCACTTCTTGACTTGGCTGCTTGACTTGGGAAAAGAGCATATTTTAGGATCTGTAACATTTAATGTACTGACTAGAGATAGAACTTTAGAAATAAAGAATTTTGATAATATTTAGTAGCAAAATTGCCTAAATTATTGTTTAGTATAGTGGTTGCTTAGTAGTAAACACATACATTTAAAAAAATTATTAAATTTCAGGAAGTTAATATCCTAAGTATTGTTTCCACTGAAGTTATTAGACCAATCCATTCTCTGAGGATTTCATTTTGATTCTTGTCTGAACACAAAATTGCACTAGTAGGATAGAAAGTTACTGGTCCCAGAATTACAAGATTAGACTAAGTCTTCCTTATTCTCCACTCTGTGATGAAACATGATAGAAATGAGAATTAGTCTGTACAAACCAGAGATGTATTAACAAGATTCTTAGATAGGAGTTAGACATTTTCCAGGACTGGTAGCATTGTAATGAGACAGGGCTAGTCTTGCATTATAATGAGAAGTTTGAAGCAAGACTTAGAGGTTTCAAACAAAGTAGAAAAATGGTTAAGTGGAGCAATACGAAATGTCAGCTCTAGGCTTCTTAACATGTAACACTGAAAATGTAAAATTAAAGAAAAATGTGAGAACATTTAAAAATAGATTTAAAAACAACTTTTGAAAAAGACTTGAATTTGAACATACTTATAAGGAATAAAAGTACAAATCAAGGAGAGGAACTTTAAGAAAAAATAATGGTTATATTAACTAATAAAAGTAGAAGGAATAATGGAAGTAGGAAATGGCCATTTTGCAACCACTATGGAAAGAATTGATTCAGAGGAATAATCCGTGGATGCTAAAAGTTTGAAGAGGAATGGCATATTTATATATTATCAAGGTATCTCCCCAGAGATTACTTATTAATTACAAAGTGAGAAGTGGTAACTTTACAGTGGAGAAGTCTGACGGACATCACCTTATTGGGTGATCGAAGTTAATATCAGCAATGAGGGGATAAACTGAGATTTGGTTCCTTATGTGATGCGCTGAGTAAGTCACATACACATCGTTTATGTAGTATTCCTGCCAAAAATACTTAACCCGAATCTAGTCAGGAAACATCAGACAGACCCAAAGGGAAATTCTTCAAAATAACTACCCTGCTACTTTTGAAAAATTTCAATATCATGAAAAACAAAGTATGAAGAACTGTTCCAGACGAAGGGGACTAACAAGACATGCCAACTACATATAATGTGCAATCTTGGATCTGGATCAGAGAAAAAAAATTCTATAAAGGACATTGGAGAAAAAGAAATGTAGACTTGTGTATTAGATAAAAATATTATATAAATGTTATATTCCTGGATTTGATAAACGTGCTGTAACTACATAAGAGAATGTTCTTGTTCTTAGGAAATGAACACTGAAGTATTTAGGGATAAAAGGGCATGATTCTGCAAATAATTCTCAAATGGTTCAGGAAAAATATTTTGCAGGATGTATGTGTGTATGTGTGTGTGTGTGTAGAAAGAGAAATCAAACATGGCAAAATGACAACAATTGGCAAATCTGGTTGAAGAGTTTACAACCGTTCTTTGTTCTATCCTTCTGTAAGTTTGAAATAATTTCAACATGAACAGTTAAAGAAAAAATGAGTGATTATTAATCTTTTACCTGAGGAAAGGTGTTCTTTTCTGCTTGAGTCACTGTTACTGAATAGAAAGCATTTGACAGTGCCAAAGTGACACTGTGGACCCCATGAGACAGAACTGATGGCAGAGTTGGTAGATGAACTTGCAGTATTATTTTTCAGTATAATTCAGAAAAAAAGGTCGAGTTTCTTATAACTCTCCCAGAAGATTGTTACCTTATGTGGATAATTCAGTTCATTTTATATACATTAATGGAGCTCCTATTGTATGTCAGGAACTTTGCTCCACACTGGGCTACAGTGATCACTGAGTTTCCTGTTCTCAGGTTACTGACAGGGGGGAGGGGGCAGCTATAAAAACAAATTTAATATGTGACAGTAAAAGTAAACATAGAATTATCAGAGAACACAGTAATTAAGACAATATGGGGGGAAGAGGTGATATGGTGGTGTGGGGACAACAGTGAGGCCCAGGAGTTTTCCACTTGGTGAGGGCAGAGGGATGGAGCAGGAGAGATTCTAGGCAAAGCAAAGCAAGCAGTAGGGCAGAGGCAGGAGATGTAAGAAAGCTTGGGCTGTTTTGGGGACTTTTAAGCATTTGGCATTGACATTTATAAGACATTAAAATAGTATAAAATAATTAATACTAGAGAACATACAAATTGATCCTTTGATAAACTGTTTTTATTTTATATGACGTGACATCTTATTATAACTTGGGATTCCCCCTTTGACTTTTGTACCTATTGCAGTTTTTGTTAAATTTGAATAATATGAATCCTTTTGTAAGGCAAGAAATTCCCATAATTCCCAACAGTCACATCTTCAGATGCTTGGTGATTGGTGGGTCTCAGTTTGAGAAACACTGAGTTAGGGAATGAGAGTCTTATTTTATAAAGATATCTTTCAATCACAAATTTCTACTGTAAAAGAGATATTTTGTTTTCATTTGGCAGAACTGTTTTTGATTATCAAAATGCAATCATCAATAAAAAATATTTGTAATCTTTGAGTCAAAAGCTTAATGTTCTTAATATGCAAGCTTTACACAAATTTGTAAGTAACACATTCAGACACCTGCAAGTACATGGGCAAATAGCTTGAATAAATAATTTACAGAAGATGAAATAATGACTAATAAGTGTTTAAAATGTTCATCTTCAATAATAACTAAAAAAGTAATTCAAAATGAGAGACCAACAGTGTGGAAATAGTTAATGAAATTTGCATTGGCATAGTATGACATTACTTAGATATTAAAATGATGTTTTTGAAAAGTTGTAAGTAATGGAAATGTTTATGCTGTCATATTAAATATAAGAAGCAGTGAACAAAAAGTATAATTTCAACCTTGTCAAAATATACAAAGAAGATTTCGATAATTATACCATAGTAGTGGAAGATGTTATGAGTAGGAGAAGCTGGGTGAAGAATATGCAGGGACTCTGTACCATTTTTGCAACTTCTCTGTAAGTCAAAAATTATTCCAAAGTAAGAAAAGTTAAAAAACATACATAGGAAAAATAAAATTTTAGTAGTGATTTCTACATGGTAAAATTAAGTAGCTTTTCCCTTTCATTTAAAAAATGCTTTTCTGTAACAAATTTTTACAATGATTTGTGTGTTTAGTCATTTAAAAAAGCCTCTTCCTAGAATTAGAACAAAAAAAGCTAACCTCAAAAGAAAAATACCATCTCTCACAATTTGTTGATCAGTGTGGCAGCTAAACATACATGTGATGCTGAAAAAGGTTGCCTCTGGGTGGAGGCTGAGATAGAAACATCAGCTGGTTAGGGATGCATTTTATAGGTGGATGTGAAATGTGAGAGTAGATAATAAAAATAAGGACTGAGATAGATTTAGGAGGCTGTGGCACTGAGAATTTTATTTTAGTAGTAAAGATGAGAACGAAGTCTTCTCGAGAGAGTAGATACCTGTAGTGTTTTATGTTAGAAGAGAATTAGGCTAATTCTCTGGGTTTCTAGGGAGCATAAATCATAGTAGGTTATGGGAGTATTCCCAAAAGGTTGGTTTTTAATAAGTTAAAGTCATTTGCTTTAGATAACCATCTTCATACTTGTTTTTGTCACAGACTCCTTTCTAAGCCACTCAGTTTTGCGGTGTTCAGGCCTCCTTCTGAAGAGACAGCTTCTTACCTTAATGAGTGACGAAGGTAATCACCTCCTCGAATTAAGTCCCTCTTGACCTGGACTTTTGTGTGAAATATTATTTGTTCAATATTAAATAAGGACAAATGGAGAAATGAATATACACTGTGGTGTCGTTAGGAGCTGCCACCTGAAAAACTAGAGCATGTTGGACATTGTGGTTCCCAATCTTTTCCAGTCTCCGGGCCTCTGAGATGCATGGCATCCTCTCTTCTACACTTAGAGACTCCCATGGAAGTGATTCTGGGGGAGGGGTGGTCAGCGGGGGATGTTTGTAGAAGCACATCCCCTTGCACACACAAGTCAATTCTGAAACTGCTCCCTTTGTCCTGCTTTGCCCCCTCCGCCTTAAGAGTTATTGCTAGAACCAAAATCTTTAACATTTACCTTAGAGGATCATTGTTTCCAGCCTCCTTTCTCATACTGGGAAGCCAGAGCTTGCTCCTTAGAGAAGCAACATGGTGTCAGAAGTTGTGCCTTGGGAGAGATTATGAAGTTCCATTTTAAATTTTGACCCTGATTCCTGCTATTTCTGTCTCCATAATTCGGTTTTAAGCCCCTGGCAGGGACAGACCAGGTCTTGTCTATCGTTTTACCCTCTTCAGTCTTAGCCTTTAACTTTCAAAAAGGTAGTTACTTAGTAAATTTTTGTTGAAAATGAATACTATTTTCCTTAAGGGCAAATTTTATTCCTTCATGAAGAAAAAATCTATTCCTTACTATGAAAAAAGTAAACTGTTGCATAAGTACAAATTAAAATGGAAGATATAGAACGTGGAGCTTAAAGCTAAGCAACAGCTTTGATCTTTGGCTATTTTAAAAAGATTAAAAGGGTTATTAAAAATAGAATCTAAAGGTCTAACAAGACTCTTCAAAAAAGGGCTCAAGAATGTGTAAATCTATGTAGGCTCCTTGAAGGCTGCAGATACATTGTACTGTGTGGGCGGTCACTGACAGGGACCACGGCTCCGGAGGATGTGTTACAGGGGCTTCTGCGACCACAGCCTCTGCCCTCCGAGAGTGGATTGCAACTGTTCCTTAAGTATGAAAACTTGGGAATTACTGACTTAAAGGACAGAAAATTTGCAAAATTTTATTTCATGCAAATATAGTGTTAATAACGTACTCGTGCCTGAGGGAGATTACTTTAGTTTTTTAGGCCTGTTTGCTCCTCTATAAAAGAGAATAGAAGTAATTATCTCACAGACTGAAGTAAGGATTAAATTGGCACACTGCCTGAGAAGTAGTATGTATGTGCTGAATAAACACAGGTTTTTATTTTGTTCACAAATTGAAATTCAGAAGTGTGTTACAAATGGTTAAGTGTATTTGAGATAGAATTACTAGGGCCTTACTGTACTTCAACTACATTGTAGTTTAGATTGGCTTATGTGAGCAGAGAGCAAGATATTGCTACCATGTCTAACAGCGCTTTAAGGGAAAATAGTTTCTCAGAACCACACCACTGGCATGCCCCTGGAGTTTTGGAACCATGGTACACTCCTAAGTTGAGTGTTACTGAGTTCTTTTCCACGTTGCCTATTTAATATTTATCTCTCTTTTCTGAATACTGGCTGTTAGATAACTCACAAGAGACATCACAACTTTCACCATCAGAAAGAAACCATTTCTTTAACAGTGGTATCCACTTTTTTTTACTTCCATTAATTGATGCTTTTCTTGGCTTCCATTTAATGTCAAGTAGCTTGCAGGCCTTTGACCCTAAATTAATAAGTGACTTTTTCTACAGCACTTATAAGTCAGACTCCTTGGGCTTGAGTCATTACTCAACTCACTCTGTAAGGACATTTACTTTTCATTTTTTGGTCAAATCTTTTGCAGTTTTTATATGTGCAATAAATGAAAAACTATGATGATTAGAAATCTGTAACAAAAATCAAAGAAAATAGCATTGATCTTGGTAGAAACTTGTTTGAGTGGGGCAGACAAGCTGCAGCACCACCAATGCCACCACTATCAATGCAAGATGGTCAGTAAACATCAAATGACCTGTGACGCTGTGCTGGGTGTCATAATATGAGAATCACATCGAGAACAGTGACCAGGAATTACTTATACAGAGTCAATAGATGGACAAAATAAGAACATTAAGCAAATATCCATAGATGGGCACTGTGGTTTTCATTATATATAAGTAAGGTACAAATGAAATTTGGGCATGTGGAAAAGGTTAATTATGTGACTGAAATAGAGATTAGAGATAAAGTTTAGGACTTCCATGTCTTGTCGGATCGATGTGTAATAGTAACAGTGTGACTATGATCACTTGAGTTTGTCAGGGGCTAAAGCATTTCCGTTTTGGTGGACACCAGGACAGAGGCAGGGAGAGTGACGGCTGTTTTTCTTTGGAGTGAGTTCTTCAAGGCTGGCCCGGACTCTGGTGGAGTCTTGTACTAGTACCGTAGGCAAGCGAATGCCTTGTGCTCCATTTCAGAGTGTGCCATTGGCTCCTGTGACCAGGGGAGGGGTCACGGAGGGGAACACCAGTATTTTTGTGCATGTAGCTTCCAGGGCAATATATGGCTTCAGGGACAACAAAGAGGAATGCCAACGCCCGAGATAACCCAAAGGAGACCTGGGTAAATGATTTAGCACCAAACATTGCCTCAGAAAGGAATAATACATTTCATCTGAAACTGATGTGAATTTTATGTTTCCAAGTGCCTGTGTTAGCAACAAAGCCAGTAAACGTTTAAATAGGATATTCAAGCTGACAGTTTACTCAGACTTTCTACTACTTTCTCTTAAATGGGAGTGCATCAATTCACTCCTTATTCATTTCTGCAATTGAAAGGAAGTCTTTACGGTATGTCTTAAAGCTGCTGAGGATTTATTTGTATTAACATCTTAATTTTGGTAAATGCCAATAAATGCTGTGCCTTGTATTCACTTTCTGTTAGGAAATTGCCTGAAAGAAAATGTTGCATTGTAAAATTTAAGAAATATGTCATAACTAATATTTCCAGAAGCCAAGAATCTACTTCTACATTTATCTCTACATCTACATCTATATCCACATCTACATCTATCTATATTGTCCAATGGTCACATTCTCAAGCATACTGTAGAAAATAGAAATTGACATGTTTAGATGGAGTTAATAAGATTGAAAACTGTATAAAAGTTAAACATACACACATACTTTAAAAAAAGACTGCAATAAATGAAGGTAAAGACTTTTTCTTATACCCTAAGACAAACGTAGTTGATAAGACCCATCTGTCCATTCCTGGATTTTCTATTCTACTTCTGGTGTTGGCCTCACTCCTGTAGCACACATAACAACAGTGGAATATTGCAGAGAAGATCAGCATAGCTCCTGTGCAAAAACGACTCACAAATTTGTAAAGCTGCCATATTTTTGCATAGTAAATTACTCCGTTCTTTGGGTTCTCATGGCATACTGTATACACATTAGCTGTCATCTTACTGTGTTATAATTATTTGTTTACTTCTCTGCCCCTCTCATTAGAAACAGAATTCCTAAAAGAAGGAAATTATTCTTTGTATCCATAGTGGGTAGTGCAGGACCTGGCTTCTAAAAAGCACCCAGAAAATGATTAATGAATGAATAAAAGCTTTATAGTCTATGAGTAAGAAATGTGCAGCAATTCTTTCTATATATCATGCTAACCCAGAAATTGATTCTGAAACAGTTAATTCTTTCTTCCCTCCTCACCTTGTCTTCCTGATGACAGAAATTCTATTTTAGTGTGATGCCCACATGGCCACCTCCTGTTGATAACTAGTGGGCACAACTCAGTTCAATGATGGACAGATGGACAAGCCTGCTGTTTTTCTTGGCCATAAGACTGTTCCTGCCTACTCTCTTAGATGCATCAAACCTGCCTTTCTCCCTTCTTTTTTTGTAGGACTGTGCATATTTGCTCCTAACAGTCTTCCTATATTTGTAATATTAGAGGCCATAAGCGGGCTCTGGAAGGACAGATAAGCAAAAATATTTTGAGAGATGCATGCTGTCTAACACAAAAGAAGAGGACTCCACGGAAAAGAGGCTATAAAATATTGCTACTATTCAACTGAAGAGGGGTAGATCTTCTCTCTTTCTTTTCTACCATAGTGGGCTTTATTAGAAGAGAAATAAGGTTGCAATATATTCCTGGAAAAAGAGATCCCAATTATGGTAGCCATTTGATTTTTTCAACTAGATGACTGCACAGAGTTATAATTCACTTAAATTTTATTTATATTACATACATAAATACTAGTTGCTTCAAATTAGCAATGTAAATTACAGTTGCATAGATAAGACATTGACATGTTACTTAATTTTTTTAAGCCAAATACAACATTCAAAAGCATTTTAACAGGTATTTTCTTTACTAGAAAAAAGGAAATGGAGGGAGGAAATTAATATTTATTTAGTTTCTATCATGGGTCAGGCATTTTTATGCCTTTTCCTATGTTTTTCATGTAATCCTCAGAGTTGCGTTGTGTAATACATTTTATTATGATTATTTTACAACAGAAAAAAACTTGGGCTGAAAGACAATAAGTAATTTGCTCATGGTCACAGAGCTAGGAAGTAACAAAACTGATTCCAAATAAAATCTTTCCAATTCTCAAATTTATTCCCTCCTCACTATGTTGGATTAGCCAGCACACAGTCAGTTTTCAGAAATTTTGGTTTTTATTATGTAAACAGTAGTGTTTTAAAGAATTCTCCATAATTGTGAATGGTATCTTTGATACCAACAAAAAATATTTCTGCTAAGTGAGTTGGGATACTTGTCCCCTTTTCCAGTTAAGTAAGTGGGTTGATTGAAAAAATGATTCAATAATGTGATACAGAGGAAGCTATCTCTGAAGTTTTGGAATGACTAGGCCAGAGAGCAGAGTGCTCCGGTGTTTCACAAACGTTCTTCAGGAACTACTGTCCACTTTCTAAAAGTCAAGATTTGTCTTGGCTACCTTGTCTGCCTGAAAGATCTATGCCTGCGCTAGCATGAGGGGGTCTGACCAGAGCTCTCGGTTTCATTCTTGTTTTGACCCAATTCATGGAATGCCATTGATCTCGCCAACAAAGGCGGTTGAGTTAAGAATCACTCCAGCCTTCTGCGGCTCTCTTAGCAAGCATCAATTTGTGGCTAGATTTTTCTGAGACTCACTGGGATAGTTCCTGTGTATGTCCAGACCCTAGGGGAACCCCCGAATTGACTGCCCTTCTTCGTGGAGCAGGGGCAGTGCAAGCCCTGAACTTCCTCTGCCTGCTTCAGCATTCACTATCCTCTACCTGCCTCCCTGCCCACACAGTAGCAGGGTGCATATTGAAAAGAAGAGACTGTGTTTGCTACTTCCCTCATCCTACCTCAAATATGAGTCAGGCTCACCTTCTCAGGGTGAAAGGACAGGCTGCAGGACCAGTTGCTGGTATCTTGTAACTAAGTAACATAGTTGCTAAAACGGATTAACTCTGTGAAGTAATAGAACTGCCAGTTGTCATCCTAGTTTCCTTGGGTAATGCAGACTGTGCCAGAGGCAATTTCTAACAGTGTTAGATGATGATTTCTCCCCAAGAAGCAGCTCCAATTGTAGTATGCCTAAAAATGAGAGTTAATCAAGACAGAATTATCAATTGGCTAGGTAAAATTTGACAAGTCAGTTTCTTTCCAACTGAGTTACAAAGGTGATTGTAATATTTGGAAGAGAGAGAGGCTTTAGAGAGAGGCTCTGGAAAATTATAATTGTAAAACGTGGGCATAATTTCCATGGTGAGGAAATGGTCATTATTTATTTTAAAATAGATGTTTTTTTTGCTCCATTTCTTTTTTCACATTCTTTCAAATATGTACATTTTCCCATAATTTAAATTTAGTGATTAAGCTATATTTAAAATAATGTTTTACCATTAATGAGAGAAAGGTCACCTTTAAAAAGTTGATTCAGTAGTATAAGTTATTTCGGGACTGGATTTGAGCCCAGTTCCCATTAATGAAGACTATTTCCCTTTTCTTTTTCTAGGACAGTGGAATTAAAATCATCTGTTTTGTCTGTTTCCAGTCATGACACATTCTAGGCTTAGGTAAATAAACCCAGCTGATAAATAACAGACTCACCGACTCTGTCTATCACTCAACTTGGAGCTGTCATTTTTCGTTTCAATGTTATATTCATGAGCATTAATATGAAAACTCTCTGTAAAATGTTTGCTTCCTGTGTTTTGATTGCTTTAGAATAGAAATTTAAATACTGAATTTCAGAAAGGAATTCGGAGGGACAATGGAGAGAGTCCTGGAAGAGGAGTCAGGAGGCTGGTTCTGGTCCTGTCTCCTACCACATATGTGCCTAGACAAGTTGCTTTAAATTTTTTAGCATCAGTTTCTTTTGATTTTAGAACCAAGATGGTTAGACTAGGTTAGGATAGCAAGTGGGTGTCCCCTTGTCTGCCAGCTCTGATCAATTGGCGATGTCTGCCTAAAGGGCTGCATTGGGGATGACGGTGAGCCTTTTCCAGACCCAGTTAGCAAGATGACTAGGGGCAAGAAAGCCACTAATTTGCCATTGCTGAACTTGACAACTTCTTGGGTTATTATCTCCCTTTATTATGACTTTCGTGATTTGTTTTGTTTTGTTTTGTTTTTTGTGAGGAAGATTAGCCCTGAGCTAACATCCATCGGCAATCCTCCTCCTTCCACCGAGGATGATTGGCCCCGGGCTAACATCCATGCCCATCTTCTTGTACTTTATATGAGATGCCATATATGGCTCGACAAGCAGTGTGTCGGTCCGCACCTGGGATCCGAACCTGTGAACTCTGGGCCTCCAAAGCGGAGCTCACGAACTTAACCGCTATGCCACTGGGATGGCCTCTCGTGATTTATTCTTAATTCTTCACATCAAGAAATGGTCTCTCCATATTTTACTTAAAGATATGTTGAAAAATTGAGACCAAGGAGACATCATCTTTGAGATCATCTAGTCAAAACTAGGCTGATGTGTATAAAAGTGCTTTGTAAAATGTAGAGCATTATTTTTGTTATTTGATGAAAATGTGGCTAATTAATGGTAAGTTTTCCCATGGTCCCATTGGGGTCCCCTTCCTCTCTAATTTTTTGTGAATGCTTGTTGCATGAAGGATGAAGCCTCTTTCAGTAAATTTCTTAGAAGTTACTCATTCCACTGACAATTAATTAAGATAATTGTGTTAAATTGTACAGTATAGACAGTAAATACTGTAGACATTCAGAGAGCTAGAGAGCTAGAGTCATCAGGGAATATTAAAGGAAGGAGTAGACCTTGAGCAGGGCCTAAAATGAGCTGAAGTTAGATAGAAAGGCATTGTTAGGTATGGGACAGAATTTGAATAAAGCGTAGAATAAGACATAAGCACAATTTGGAACAATAAATAGAAGGTGTAAGCTGTTGGTTCTCAATAGGGAAAAATTTGGATTGATAATAGTTAACATTTATTCACTCATTTATCCCACCAACATTTTTTGAGTACTTCCAACGTGCCAGACCTTGTACTAGACACTGGGGATGCAGCTCATAGAGATACAGACAAAAATCGTTGATTTTACAGAGCCTGCACCCTAGTGGGGGAAGACAGATAATAAACAAAGCAATAAGTGGAATATGTAGTATGTTAGAGAGTGATAACTGCAAAGGAGAAAAGCAAACTGGTGGAGGGGACAAAGGAATGGTAGGGGTAGGTTGCAATTTTGGATAAAGTGGCCAGAAAGTCCTCGCTAGGAGGGTAATGACTAACAACCTGAAATACCACATCTCAGGCACTCTGCTAAGTGAATTACATGTACGAAATAATTTAATTTTCACAACAATTCTATGAGAATAGGTACTGTTATTACCCTCGTTTTATAGATGAGGACCTGAAAGACAACTAAAGTATCTCCTCAAGAGTGCACAGCAATTAAGTGTGAGAGCTGGGATTTAAACCCAGGAAGTCTAATTCCAGACCTTATGCTTTTAGTCTATAAAGTCTGGGTAACAAAAGTCCTTGAAAAGGCTATCGGAGGTCAAAGAATGTTAGCATTTTAGAGCAGGAGGGAAATTTACTGATTGTTTAATCCAGTGATTTTCAAAGTGTATCAGAATCACCTGGGGAGCTGGTTAAAACCCAGATTTCTGGACCCTGCCCCCAGAGTTTTTGATTCAGTAGGTCTGGGGTGAGGCCTGAGAATTCTCATTCTAACATGTTTCCAGGTGATACTGATACTGATGGTTTGGGCAACACTTGAGGAATCTTTGGTTAGTCCAGTGTCCTCAAACCTGGCTGCATGGTAGAGTCCCCTGGGGGAGCTCTTAAGACCTGCCCATGCCCTGCTGCAGGAGGTACCGAGAGCCTGCATTTCGTCTGTCTGGGCTCAGACTCTGCATCAGGACAGTATCAGTGACTGTGGTGCACATGGAGGATTAAATACCACTGGTCTAGTTTAATCCTCATTTTATAAATGAGGAAAGTGAGGTCTCAAGAAATCAGCTATTCTCTTCTCTTTTTGGCTCCTAGCATTCTGCACGCTGTTTCTTACTCACCCACTTGGTTCTCGACTCTGGAAGGTCAGGGACTGTCTTAATTTCTTTGCCACACAATAAAGGTTCAGTAAACATCTATTGCTGACTGACAAATGTTGAAGGGAATGGGGAACCACTGAAAGTTTTTGACCAGCAAAGTGACATATTGAAAGTAATATTTTAGGAGGGCGTTCATTATTGGGAGGGGCAAGATAAAGAGACTGGGGTTGTGACGATCTTCCTACTGCAATATTCCTGTAGAACCTTGCTACTTGAAATATGATAGAGACCAGCAGTGTCAGCATTACCTGGAGCCTTGTTAGAAATGCAGACTCTTGGGCCTCACCTCAGACCTACTGATCAGAAGCTACTTTTTTTGTGTGTGTGTGTGAGGAAGATTGGCCCTGAGCTAACATCTCTGCCCATCTTCCTCTATTTTGTATGTGGAATGCCGCCACAGCATGGCTCGATGAGTAGTGCATATGTCCACGCCCAGGATTCAAACCCGTGAACCCTGGGCCACCAAAGTGGAGTGTGCAAACATAACCATTATGCCACCGGGCCAGCCCCAGAAGCTACATTTTTATGAGATCCCCAGTGATTTGTATGCACATAGAAGTTTAAGAAGCACTGCTCTAGGACGTCATATGACCAATGGCTGGGCTTATGGGATAGCCCTAGTGCATCCAGAAGAAGAAGCAAATGTGAATGGCTAAGCAGGTCAGCTTTTCCTTAAGCCTATTCCTTGGGATACCAGTTCTCTGGGATCTTATCAGGTGTTCAAAAGTCAACAAAAAAGTATGGCAAATACCAGGTTAAACAAAGCTAAACAGGTTTCTTTCTGGCCAGATTTATTTTATCTTTTAATATGCTTTTGTACTTTCTGAATCTCCAAGGGAAAAACTATTGTGTAGCTGCTTCTATATTTATTGATCAAATGATCATATCTCTATCATATTTTGAGTAGCAAGGCTCTACAGGAAGCCAGTTTGGGGGGCATCTTCTCTTGTTACTATTTTGTGGAGCACATCTTGGTAAAGCTATAATAGGCTTATGTGATTGTTAGGTTTCCAGACTTATAAGACATTCTAGCCTCTGGGCAGGAAACCATCTTATACTTCCTAAATTTAGTATCCATTACTTATCTGTGCAAATGCCCAACCTTCCCATCACTGTCCAGGTATGTGACTTCACTTCTGACTCACTTTCATTGGCTGAGGCCTATTTGGACAGAGTCATAGGATAGGTCTGTGGGTTCTGTCAGTGCTGGTCTGAGAAAAACATTGAAGAATTAGTTGCTGGTTATGTTGTCTGATGGAAATGAGGAGGAGATACTAGAAAATGTTAGGGTCGCTGGTAACATATCAAAGTAGTTTGTGGTAGGAGTGAAATCAGGAGGTATGACTGAGAGCAATTACTGAGTGAACAAAGAAGAAACACGAAGTTTGATTGACAATTATGAAACACGACATCAGTCAGCAAATTTATAGTCAAAAATAAAATGAAGCAAATGAACAGATATATTGGGGAACTATGGTTGTTTTAGATTTAGGACAGTCCAAAATGGCTTTTCTACATTTTATTTCCATCGATGCCCTTTTTGAAAATTCATGGCCCATTTTAACCCTGACAGGTTGATTATCCCACATTCCATAATTCAGAAAGCATTTGATTTTAAATTATACTCACCAATAAATTGCCAATATTTTGGGCACTTTGTTTTACTTTCATGTGTCCTTGACATGAAGTTTCACTTTTTTTTTTTTTTTTTTTGCTAACAGAATACTTAGTACTCTTAGTAGTACAAGAAATGAAAATAATTTCTCAGTGATGCCCTTACTTTGGGCGGTAAGCCACATCACTTTTCATTTTTTGTTGTTGTTGTTAATGAGCCAATGGAAAGTATTTTTGATTTGGATCTTTCCCTTCAAATGCTCAAAGGCTTTATTTTTTATTCCTTTTTCCTGACATTTACAAAATGTCATTTCTTGCAAAAATCAAGGAAGTACTGTTATTTCTACTTATGACATCAGTATAATTTTTCTTAGGAATTCTTCTCTTGAAAAATTTGATATTACCTTACTGGGTAAACTTGGATATGTAAACATTTCAAATATGATTCAATTCAGTTTCTCTTTATTATACCCCTAGTTGATAGAATTTCCTGCACTTTCAGGAGAAATTTTGAAGAGAAGGGAACAAAATTTTAAAAATCAAGCAGAATATATTGAATTAAGTAGTCTTTGATTTCAGAAACTTCTAGAGGGGATTAGTATAGTTTCGAGCCACTTTTCTCCATCTATAAAATCTTCGGTTCCCAGAATGCTATGACTAGAATGATGATCCTGAGATCCTATAAGCTGCTAAGTCATCACAAAGAAATTCAATTTTATTTATTTTACTAGATTTACTAAGACAGAAAAGTAGACTGATTCATTACAGAATATATAGAGGTTGACAGTCTTTAGAAGGAGTGCTGAAATGCTTGATCTGTCCTATTGTCAGGCTAACAATGGTGGGAGATGCAGTTTACTAGGCAACCCTGACTCTCCAGTGGAGTGGGACATGAGAGACTGTGGTAGCTGGGTGACTATCTCTGAACAGGTGAAGAGGGCTAGGTGGATGCTGTGAGAGCACCAGCTGCTGAATTTTGGATAGCATGGCTAGCCTGTACCAACTACAAGCCCTTATGGTCAGTAGGGCAGAGATAATAGAGGCAGCAATTGTCTCCCATGCCAAAGGTAACTTACTAATGAGCCTTATTTCACATACACACTAAGGGTTGCCAATACTTATTCTAGAAAGATTTTCAAGAAAGGATTGAAACCCAAATTAAGCCTTGGGTTACTAGACGATGCCATCACCTAAATATTTGTACAACGTCCATCCAATAAAGTATTTATCAAACATCATCAGATGCCAGGTTCTGGGCTGGGTGCTAGAATACCAGGGCAAAAAAGATAAACATTGTCATTGCCATCATATTGCTTGCTGACTAGACTGGGTTGCAGATAAGTAAACATGACAATATAGCATAATATATTATGTGCTATGATAGGAGAAATACAGTGAGCCATGGTGTTATACAGCAGTGAGGTACTAAACTTTTAGTTAAGGAGTCAGGTAAGAAGAAGCATCTACATGCAGGATGGAAAGACATTGGACAGACCAAGAGGAGCTGGGGCGGGAAAGAGCATTCTGGGCAGGGAAAAAAGCACATATAAAAACCCAGAGGAAGATCATAAAGAATGTTTTGTTTGGAGCATACAGATCTTGGGAAGAAGGAGAAATGGCTAGAAATGAGGCTAAAAGGGTAAACAGAGTCCAGACATGTAGGATTTTGTAAGCATTTGGGCTTTATTCTAGATGGAAAAGAGAGTCATTGAAAGGTTTTCCAGTGGAGGAATGACTAGATAGGCATTGTAAGACAATGACTCTGGAGGCATTCTGGAGAATGGGTTGGAGATAATACTGGAGAGAATGAGACCAATGGGGAGACTATTGCAAAAGTTACCTAGGAGAAGATAGTGGCCTGTATGTGACAAGGGATGGCATTCTCAAAGCTGGTGCATTGGTATCTGGCATGTTAGGCTTCCAAGTTATTTACTCTCACTTTTATAGGATTGAAGTGTTTCTATCATTCTTTAACTCAGTATTTCCCATTTTATAATTCTTCAAGAAACCATTCTTATTTCGTCTTTCACATATCTTTGCAAATTATTGTCTCTTTGTTACTTCCCGAATATTCTCCTACAAATGTCTTTATGCTCTCGACACATATGTCTTTTCCACTTTTCGTCATTGTGGTTTCTTTTTCAAACTTGGATGCCGAGAGTTAATGTTGAGAGAGGAGTAATTACGATTCTAGTGAACATATCTTGGTTGCCACAACTGTGGATAGGTTGAGATTTCCTGGAAAGGACTGGTAGAAAAAAATTCAGTGGTTCTCAGCACTGGAAAGAAAGTAGTTTAAAGACAAACAGTGTTCTTTGAGGGGAGGAGGCTTGCTGTACAGCAATCAATACAGTAGGATTAGAAAAGACCAATGTGGATCAACCCCAAAGTGCAAAATATAATTAAGGGCACAAAAGGCACATAATACATGTCAAGTTCAAAAGAGAAGCTGAGAAATTACAGAGTGAAGTTCAGAGTTTAAAAATGACAGAAAGAGCAAAGGTGGAAAATGACAAAAGCATTTCACGTAATAATAACTAAAAGTGCTGCAATATTACATGGGACACAAAAGGTCAGTGAACAGCCTAGAAAGGTGTCTAATGGATAGCAAGGGTAACTCATTGACTGAGAAGGTCTGGTAGACATTGATTAAAAAAAGTAAAATTAAATGAATTCTTTGCCTCAGTGCTGAATTTCAAAAAGCACAGTCTTGCTAAAAAGAGAAATCAATTTAAAATGAGAGATGTAAAATTGCTCCTTGGAAATGTTACCAATCAATAGGTGGTAAAGAAATTGAGAAATTTGAATTCTTATGTAGGACCAGACACACTTTCTCCCAGGATTAGTGCTGTCCAAGGCCAATAATTCATTCTTAATGTAGAAATCCTTTTTAAAAAGTATTATGTTGCTTTTGTGTATTTTGTTTCCAAGTCACCCAATGTAGGCCATTTTTAATGCCTTCTTGGCTTTCTATCTATGTGTCAGAGTATGACACATCTGGCCCTGACCAGGTAAAGCAAAGGAAAACATCAGGAGGACATGCAGAAGTCCCAGCAAAAGAACTTCCAACCTAGTAAACATTTTTTTCAGAAATGTGCTTGTTGCTGTGTGAGGTAGAGATTTGGAGGAATCAAGTATTGCTCACTCTGGAAATCCTTTGTCTTAATCACTTTGGGTTGCTATAACAAATATACCACAGACTGGGCGGCTTAAAGAACAAACATTTATTTCTCACAGTCCTGGAGCCTGGGAAGTCTGAGATTTGCTGGCAGGCTATTTCCTGGCTTCTTGTAGGCAGCTGTCTTCTAGCTATATCCTCACATGACAGAAAGAGACAGACAGACTAATCCCATGATTAGTAAACATCAGTAAACATGGGTGAAAGACCTAATTACCTCTTAAAGGCTCCATTTCCAAATATCATCATATTGAGGAATAGGATTTCAACATACAAACTTTGAGAGACACAACATACAGTCCATAGTATCCTTGGAGATTCAAATTTTCCAAAGAGACAGAAATCGTTTTCTTAATTGCATGTCAAAGACAGGATTCGAAGAATGGGTATGCCTGATACAAAAGCAGAGGGGTTTCCTATTACCCTAGAAAGGATTCAGAAACAATTTCATATGAAAGTGCTTTGGTAGGCCAAAATCAATTGAATATTGGCAATTTCATATAGTTCGATCTAATATACATAGATGAGGGACCACTACATTAAGATTGGTATAATTTTTCTACATTTGTTCCATTTTTCTGTTTTCCCAGGTCTGCTTCTCCATTGTGATTAGAAATTAACCCAATAAAGCAAAACAAACAATAAAAGATTTTCCTTGTGCATATTTTCAAGGACAGAAGAAAAAGAGAGCCTTGGGGATGCAGAGTACATAGCGGTAATTATCACTAGGAGAAGAGAGCTGGCTGTGGGTCTGGGCACAGCTGCAAAGAAACAAGGATGAGCCTGGGCCTGAGACTTAGCTTGAAGGGAGCAGGTGGGGTTCCCCAGTTCTCTGTATTTTCTTAGAGAATAACCAGCATAGTTATTCCAGTATAGGTTAGTTGTTAACAGCTTAGGCTAAATAATCAGATAAGCGCTGGCTCTGAGGCCTGCCACAGGAAAGAAGTTAGTTGCTGATTGATCTCTGCTCTATCCCCTTGATTCTTGGAGTAGGTAGAGAAGGTGGTAGCACCTGAGAGTGAACAGGAGGGCCGTTGAAATATATGACAAGAACTGAGGACATTGATGGACGTGGAACACGAAGAGCTGGTCTGAAGCAATGTGGAGGATGAGGAAGTCTGGATCCTCAGAGGGCTGTTATGGGGTCTCAGTTCCATGTAACCATTATATATCTGGTTCTGGAAAGACAATGGTCAACTCTGGGATTACTAATTATATTACTTAAAGTGTAATTATGTTACTTCAAACATATTACTTTAAATATAATTTTTTTTGTTTTTTCCTTAACTTTATGTTTAAACGTTTTTCAAACATACAGAAAAGATGAAAGAATAATACAATATGAGCACTTGTATATTCATTACTTTGATTCAACAATTGTTCATATTTTGCCATATTTGCTTTGTGTAACTGTTTGTAGGTATGTATACTTTTTGCTGAATGCCTTGGAAATAATTTGCAGATATGCTCTTCACCATAAATATTTTGTATAACCACAATACCATCATCACATCTAAGAGAATTAAATGTCTTAATAGCTTTTACTGATCAGCTGGGACTTAATTGTATTTCTTCATAAAGAAGAAGGATACATTCACAATTTAAAAAATTATTAAAACAATTTTGAATGTAGAGAAAAACACAAATATCAGCTGTAATCTCAATAGCCAGGGAACCAATGTACAATTTGATGTTTTGCTTTCCATTCTTCTTTCAAAGCCTATAAGGATATATACTATAAAATTTGATACATAAATTTCATATCCAGCCTTTTACAGTTAATATTATATCATCAGCTTTACTATGTTGTTAAATATTTAAAATATTTTTGCTGGCTGCATACCATTCCATAATAAGGATGTGGCATACTTTATTTCCCTATTCCCTCACAACCAGAGGACTATATATCTGTCCAAAGCAGTCCTTATTTATGGCTATTGTCCTGGAAAAATTATTAAAGCACTCCCTTTTACTCCCAGAAACATCCCAGTTTGGAAGACAAGTTATACAGTCACCTTTCCTATACTCGCCCTACCTACAATTGACCATTTGCTGTTCTTAATTTTCTAGTCTGTTTACTCTTACATAATCTTTGGATTGATTTCTTATTATTTCATGAGGGTAAATTCCAAAAAGTGAAGTACTGTAACTGGATCAAAATGTATGGACATTTTTTTAAATTGCGGTAACTTTAGTTTATAGCATTATATAAATTTAAGGTGTCCATCATTATATTTTGACTTCTATATAGACTTCTGCATTGTGTCCACCACAAAAGTCTAGTGGCCATCTGTCACCGTATACCTGTGCCCCCTTACGTCTTTCTCCTTCCCCTCACCCCCTTCGCCTCTGGTAACCACCGATCTGTTCTCTGTAACTATGCCTGTGTTTATCTTCCACCTATGAATGATTGTCTTTCACGATCACTTACTTTGCTCAGCATAATACCATCAAGGTCCATTCATATTGTCACAAATGGCAAAATTTCATCTTTTTTATGGCTGAGTAGTATTCCATTGTGTGTATATGTGTGTGTATACACACACACACACACACACACCATGTATTCCATTGTGTGTATGTATATATATTACACCACATCTTCTTTATCCATTCATCTGTTCATGGGCACTTAGGTTGCTTCCAAGTCTTGGCTATTGTGAATAATGCTGCAATGAACATAGGAGTGCATACATCTTTTCGAATTAGTGTTTTTGTTTTCTTTGAATGAATGCACAAAAGTGGAATAGCTGGATTAGATGGTATTTCTATTTTTAATATTTTGAGGAATCTCTATACTGTTTTCTGTAGTGGCTGCGCCAATTTACATTTCCGCAGACAGTATACAAGGTTCCCTTTTCTCCACATCCTCTCCAACACTTGTTATTTCTTGTCTTTTTTAATAATAGCCATTCTGACAGGCATGAGGTGATATCTCATTGTAGGTTTGATTTGCATTTCCCTAATAATTAGTGATGTTGAACATCTTTTCATGTGCTTGTTGGCCATCTGTATATCTTCTTTGGAAAAATGTCTGTTCATATCCTGTGCCCATTTTTTGATCAGGTTTTTTTGTTGTTGAGTCATATGAATTCTTTATGTATTTTTGAAATTGACCCCTTATTGTATACATGATTCGCAAGTATCTTCTTCCAATTGTTAGGTTGTCTTTTGGTTTTGTTGATGGTTTCCTTGGCTGTGCGGAACCTTTTACTTTGATATAGTCCCATTTGTTTATTTTTCCTTTTGTTTCCCTTGCCTGAGGAGACATGATATTCAAAAAGATACTGCTAAGACCAATGTCAAAGAGCGCACTGCCCATGTTTTCTTCTAGGAGTTTTATGGTTCCAGATCTTACATTCAAATCATTAATCCATTTTGAGTTAATTTTTGTGTGTGGTATAAGATAATGGTCTACTTTCATTCTTTTGCATGTGGCTGTCCAGTTTTCCCAATACCATTATTGAAGAGACTTTCCTTTCTCCATTGTGTGTTCTTGGCTCCTTTGTTGAAGATTAGCTTCTGTAGATGTGTGGTTTTATTTCTGGGCTTTCAATTCTGTTCCATTGATCTGTGTGTCTGTTTTTCTGCTGGTATCATGCTGTTTTGATTACTATAGCTTTGTAGTATATTTTGAAATCAGGGAATGTGATACCCCCAGCTTTGTTCTTTTTTTCTCAGGATTCCTTTGGCTGTTCAGGGTTTTTTCTTGTTCTGTGTAAATTTTAGGATTCTTTGTTCTATTTCCATGAAAAATCTCATTGAGATTCTGTTTGGGATTGCACTGAACCTGTAGATAGCTTTAGGGAATATGCATATTTTAACTATGTTTATTCTTCCAATCCATGAGCACAGAAAATGTCTCCATTCTTTTTGTTTTCTTCAATTTCTTTCAACAATGTCTTATAATTTCCAGTGTACAGGTCTTTCACCCCTTTGGTTAAATGTATCCCAGGTACTTTATTCTTTTTGTTGTGATTGTAAATAGGATGGTATTCTTAATTTCTCTTTCTGCTAGTTCATTGTTAGTGTATAGAAACACAACAAATTTTTGTATGTTGATTTTATACCCTGCAACTTTACTGTATTTTAAAAATTATTTCTAATAGCTTTTTGGTGGATTCTTTAGGGGTTTCTAATATAGAATCATGTCATCCACTAATAGTGACAGTTTTACTTCTTCCTTTCCAATGTGGATATCTTTTATTTCTTTTTCTTGCCTAATTCCTTGGCTGGGACTTCCAAGACTATGTTGAATAAGAGTGGTGAGAGTAGGCATCCTTGTCTTGTTCCTGTTCTTACAAGGATAGCTTCAATTTTTCACCATTGAGTGTGATGTTAGCTGTCGGTTTGTCATATATGGCCTTTATTATGTTGAAGTACTTTCCTTCTGTACTCATTTTATTGAGAGCTTTAATCATAAATGGAAGTTGAATCTTGTCAAATGCTTTCTCTGCATCTATTGAGATGATCATGTGATTTTTATACTTCATTTTGTTAATGTGGTGTATCACCTTGATTGATTTGTGGATGTTGAATATCCTTGCATCCCTGGAATAAATCCCACTTGATCGTGGTATACGATCCTTTTAATGTATTGTCATATTCAACTTGCCAATATTTTGTTGGGGATTTTTGCATCTATTTTCAACAGTGATATTGGCCTGTAATTTTCCTTTTTTATGTTGTCACTGTCTGGTTTTGGTATCAGGGTAAAATGAATTAGGAAGCATCCCAACCTCTTCAATTTTTTTGAAGAGTTTGAGAAGGATAGGTGTTAAATCTTCTTTGAATGTTTGGTATAACTCACCAGGGACACCATCTGGTCCTGGACTTCTGTTTTTTGGAAGATTTTTGATTACTGTTTCAATCTCTTTACTAGTGATTGGTCTATTCGGATTCTCTATTTCTCCTTGATTCAGTTTTGGGAGATTGTATGATTGTAAGAATTTATCCATTTCTTCTAAGTTATCCAACTCATTGGCATATAGATTTTCATAGTATTCTTTTAAAATTCTTCGTATTTCTGTGGTATCTGTTGTAATTTTCCTCTTTCATTTCTGATTTTACTTATCTGAGCCTTCTCTCTTTTTTCTTGTTGAGTCTAGCTAAGAGTTTGTCATTTTGTTTATATTTTGAGAGAACCAACTCTTAGTTTTATTGATCTTTTTTATTGTCTTTTAGTTTCTATTTTGTCTATTTCTACTCTGATTTTTATTATTTCCTTCCTTCTACTGACTTTGGACTTCATTTGTTCTTCTTTTTCTAGTTCTTTTAGGTGTAGTGCTAGACTATTTATTTGGGCTTTTTCTTGTTTCTTGAAGTAGGCTTGTATTGCTATATACTTCCCTCTCAGTACCACTTTTGCTGCATCCCATAGGTTTTGGCATGTTATGTTTTTATTTTCATTTGTCTCCAGGTATTTTTGATTTCTCCATTGATCCAATAGTTATTCAGTAGCATGTTGTTTAGTCTCCACATATTTGTGCCTTTTCCAGCTTTCTTCTTGGAGTTGATTTCTAGTTTCATAGCGCAGTGGTCAGAAAAGATGCTTGATATGATTTCAATCTTCTTAAATTTATTGAGCCTTGTTTTGTTTTCCAACATGTGGTCTACCTTTGAGAATGTTTCATGTGCACTGCTTTTATGTGATATGTTCGCTAAGTGCATCTAGTCTAGTGTTTCATTTAAGGCCAATGTTTCCTTGTTGACTGTGTCTGGATGATCTATCTACTGAGGTAAGTGGGATATTAAAGTCCCCTACATTTTTGTGTTGCTCTCAATTTCTTCCTTAGGTCTGTTAACAGCTGCTTTATAAACTTTGGTGCTCCTATGTTATGTGAATATATATTAATAAATGTTACATCTTCTTGGTGGATTGTCACTTTATCATTATGTAATGTCCATCTTTGTCTCTTGTTATCTTTTTTTGGCTTGAAGTCTATTTTGTCTGATGTAAGTACGGTTATACCCACTTTCTTTTGGGTGCCATTTGCTTGGAGTATCATCTTCCATCCCTTCATTTTGAGCCTTTGTTTGTCCTTAGAGCTGAGATGGATCTCCTGGAGGCAACATATTGTTGAGTCTTGTTCTTTGATCTGTATAGTCACTCTGTGTCTTTTGATTGGTGAATTCAATCCATTTATGTTTAGGGTGATTATTAATGTATGAGAGCTTAATCCTGCCATCTTATCTTTTGTTTTCTGATTGTTCTATGTTCCCATTATTTCTTTTTCCTTGTGTTTCTGTCTGCCATTTCAGTTTGGTGGTTTTGTGTGATGTGTTTCTCAGTTTCCTCCCTTTTTATGTTTCATGACTCTGCTCTGAATTTTTGTTTTGTGGTTACTGTGAGGTTTGTATAAAGATCTCATAGATAAGGAGCCAGCCTAGTGGTGTTTGCATGTTCTGCTTCAGCAACCTGGGGTTCGCAGGTTCGGATCTCAGGTGTGGACCTATGCACTGCTTATCAAGCCATGCTGTGGCGGCATCCCACATACAAAATAGAGGAAGATGGGCACAGATGTTAGCCCAGGCCAATCTTCCTCACCAAAAAAAACCCAAAAAGATCTCATAGATGAAATAGTCCTTCTTCTCCTGATAGCATCTTATCTCCATTTGCCTGCATAGATTCTGTCCTTTTCCTCTTCCTCTTCTATGGTTTTGTTGTCACAAATTATCCCTTTTTGTACAGTGAGTTTGTTACCAAATTGAAGTGGTTATAGTTATTTTTAATGCTTTCTTTCCTTTTAGCCTTTATGTTACATTTAAGTGTTTACTAACCTATTCTGGTATAGAGTTGCGATTTTCTGATTCTATCTATTTATCACATTGCTTAAAGTTTTGTATACCTTTGCCTTTTTGTTTCAGGAAGGGAGCTCTTTTCATTTTCTTTTTTGTGTGTGTGAGGAAGACTAGCTGTGAGCTAATGTCTGTTGCCAATCCTCCTCTTTTTTGCTGAGGAAGACTGGCCCTGGGCTAACATCCTCTACTTTATATGGGATGCCACCACAGCATGGCTTGTCAAGCAGTGAGTCTGTCTGTGCCTGGGATCCAAACCTTTGAAACCTGGGCCGCTGAAGCAGAGTGTGTGAACTTAACTGCTACGCCACCAGGTCCGCCCTCAAGTTTTCTTGTAAGGCAGGTCTCATAGCAATGAACTCCCTCAGCTTTTGTTTGCCTGGGAAAGCCTTTATTTTTCCTTCATATTTGAAAGATAACTTTGCTGGATAGAGTATTCTTGGCTGACAGTTTTTATCTTTTAATATTTTGAATATATTACTCCACTCTCTCCTTGCTTGTAGAGTTTCTGCTGAGAAATCTGCTGATAATCTAATGGGGGTTCCTTTGTAGCTTATTATTTTCTTCTCTCTGGCCACCCTTAATATTCTTTCTTTGTTATTGACTTTTGACAGTTTTAATAAAATGTGGCTTGGAGAAGGTCTTTTTATGTTGAGATAATTAGGTCTGATATTAGCTTCATGTACTTGTGTATTCAGTTCCTTCCCCAGGTTTGGGAAGGTCTCAGCTGTTATTTCTTTAAATAAGCTCTCTGCTCCCTTCTCCCTCTCTTCTCCTTCTGAGATACCCATTATCCTTATGTTGCTTTTCCTGATTGAGTCAGATATTTCTCATAGAATTTCTCCATTTTTAAAAATCTTAGTTCACTCTTCTCTTGCACCTGAATCATTTCTAGATTTCTATCTTTAAGCTCACCAATTCCCTCTTCCATATGGTCTGCTCTATTTCCAGTGCTTTCTACTTTATTCTTCAACTCATTTATTGTGTTTTTCATCTCTGGAATTTCTGTTTGGTTCTTTTTTAGACTTTCAGTTTCTTTGGTGAAGTACTCCTTCTGTTAGTTAATTTTATTCCTGGGCTCATTGAACTGTCTTTCTGAGTTTTTTGCAACTTATTGAGTTTCTTCATGACAGCTATCTTGAATTTTCTGTCAGACTGTAATCTTCCATGATTTCAAGTTTGGTTTCTGGAGACATCTCATTTTCTTTTTGTGATACAGTGTTACTGTAGTTCTTCATGGTGCTTGATGAATTGTTCCTCTGCCAGCACATGTGTAGCAGACACCTTTCTTGTTTGGGTAAGGTTTTGTTTACTTTGATTCTGAGCTGCTTTGGTTGTACTTGAGAGCCTGCACTTTCCACCCTCCACTGCCTCTGCCAGAGGTGTCACCAGTGCCCTCCTTGTGCTACTTGTGGGGGTTGTTGGTACTTTGCTGCTTACAATGTCACTGAAGTCATGGGTGTTGCCACTGGGGTCACTGGGTTGGCAATCACATCTGCTACTTCTTAGGTTGCCTGGGTCACAGTTTCCCTCACTGTGGCAGGGGAAGGGGGGAGAGTGGAGTGGGGGCTGGGGTCATGGGTACCTCCACCACGTCTGGGTTTATTGGGTCTGCAACACCACAGCTATAAGTGGGGGGCTGAAGTTGCTGGCACTGCTGCAGCTGGGGGGTGCTGGCGTTGTGGGCTCTGATGTTGCTGTTAACTGGCTCTCAGCAGGCTCTCCATGGGCTCAGTCACTGCTGCCATGTGTTCTGCCTGTGCTACTGCACTTAGGTTTTCTGTGGGTGCTGGTGCTGCCACTCCTGGGGGTGTTGGGTTCACTGGTCTCACACCACTGCTCAGTGGGCTGGGGTCACAGGTAACACCATCGCTGCCATGGGGGAGGGGTCCCTGGGTCATGAGTGATGCCAGGGTTCCTGAAGTCACTGTTTTTGGTGCTGGCATGGTTCCTGGCACCCCAGGTCATGAGCACCACTGCTGCTACCAGGGTCCTAGGATCTTGTATGCAGCATCCCCTGCTGGAGGGGTTGGTGTGGGAGGTGCTGCCACTGGGGGAGGGGGCTGGTTCACAGCCACCACTGCGGTTCCTGCAGTCTCTGGTCTTGGGTACTGGTGTAATTCCTGGAACCTCAGGTCATGGGCACCATTGCCACTGCCATGGGCATTGGGGTCTTGAATGCAGCCCCCATTCCTGGGATCAAAGGGGACAAAGGCACTACCACTGGGGGAGGGCAAGGGGGCTGGGTCACAGGTATCATCCCAGTTCCTGGAGCCTCTGGTCATGGCCCTGGCAGTGGTTCCTGGCACCTCTAGGAGTGTGGGCTGCCCAGGTTCCTGGGGCCACTGTTCATGGGTGTTCCCACAGTTCCTGGGGCCTCTGGTTGCCAATGCAGCTGCAGTTCCTGGAACCCCTGGTCTCAGGAGCTGCCGCCACTGCTGCCTGGTTCCACTGCCTCCAGGAGGTCCAGCCCACCCACCTTCAGGTGTATAGATGTGTGGACCTCTCAGGAGCTCTGCTGTGCTGTGCAGAGTCCTTTTCTGGTCTATGGATGCCCACCGGTAACTTACACAAAGGGAACAAATCACTCCACCATGATGCTAATGTCACTCCTGTATGAACATTTTTAAGCTTCTCTCTACATAATGCCCGACTTGTTTCTGTTAAATAAGTAAAATACTGTACTGTTAAATTGGATTTAACAAATTTATCTGCTCTCAACTTTGAATATTTTATTCCCTTTGAGAAGGGGTTCTTAACACTGGCATTATTAGCATTTTGGCCCAGATAATTCTCTTTGCAGAGGGCTGTCTGTGCATTGCAGTATGATTTAGCAGCACCTCTGGCCTTTACCCCCTAGATGCCAGTGGCACCCCCACACCTAGTCATGACAGTCAACAATGTCTCCATATATTGTCAAATGTCCCCTGGGAGGCAATATAGCCCTCAGTTGAGAACTTAGAAAAATGTGTAGAAATAATAACAGCAACATCCTCCTTATCTAGGTTATTTGTATTAAGCTGTGAGTTTTTGATAAAAGAACTGCTTATTTAGCATTCTGGAAATGGTATAAGTTAGCTGTTTAAGATTATATGACCAAAGGTGACCAAATAGGACTTTGAACCTAAGTCTGTCTGTCTGTCTTCAAAATCTTTTCCACATATCCTGCCGGCTGAAGGGCACATGTAAGGACTGCCCATAATGCACCTGCCATTGCTAAACAGGCAAACAATGGGAAAAGGAGTATTTTCTCTCCGGTGAGTTTTTGGCAATCGTTTGGGATATTTTGATTGTTACCAAGGTGTTCTTATTTATTTTTATCATCTGTAAATGGGATTGGCTGTGTGAAGTCAGTGTATACAAACATGTAGTTTAGGTCCTGGCACCTAGTGGGTGCTCAGTATGTACTAGTTTCCACCTACACTTGCACTGGGTTATCATAACCATCTGTTGATGAGTCTGTGCAAGGCTTAGAGAGGAAACAAATGAAGGAGGACTGATTACCTTTCTCTCTTCCATCTTCAAAAACTGCATGGGGCCAGCCCAGTGGCTTGGCAGTTAAGTTCGTGTGCTCCGCTTCAGCGGCTGTGGGTTCTTGGGTTTGGATCCCTAGCGCAGACTGACGCACTGCTTGTCAAGTCATGCTGTGGTGGCTGCGTCCCATATAAAGTAGAGGAAGGTGGGCATGGATGTTAGCCCAGGGCCAGTCTTCCTCAGCAAAAGGAGGAGGATTGGCAATGGATGTTAACTCAGGGCTAATCTTCCTCACACACACACACACAAACCTGTCCTCCCTGCTTTCCCTCAATTTTGATGATTTGCACTTTGAAGATGCGAACAGCAGGCGAACAGACTCCAGGTCATCGACAAGGGAAGGAAATACAATTTAGGTTACTGGAAGAAATGTTGATTCCTCTTTTGATCTTCTGTTTCAAAAGCTGTTTGTTCAGAATAAGAAAGCCATCTTCAAGCTCTGGAAGTGGAATGCTGCAGAGGTGGACTAGTTCCAGGTTGTTTGGGGACAGGTTCTAAGCCATAAACATGGAACTAGTGAGAGGGGAGAGGAAGATAGGAGAGTATCATCCACAGGTTCTTGCTGGAGTCAGTCCACCACACTGCCAGTTAACACCTGAGTGGTGATGGGTGGTAGAAGGAATCTGGCGGACTGTCCTCTCCTAACACTGGAGGAGGTGGTTTGGCTTTAGTTTAGCAGCTAAACTCAACTTAGAACTTTAAATGGGAATCTCAGGAAGTTGGATTAAAACTAGTTTTATCTGGGTTTTTCTCATTCTAAATAGGGGACATTGGTGATTGTGGAGGCTCTTGAAAGGAAAAGCAGAGAGGCACTATGACAAAAATCACTTTTCCCCCAGAAGATACTAGACCAGGAAAGAAAAAGGGACTTGATCTGAAATACAGGGAGTTCTCATCTATTCTTAACTTCAAAGTATGATACCTTCTGTTTTGTAGTACTCTGTGGTTTCAAAAGGTTTTCACAAATATTAGTTCTTTGACCATTGTAACACAACCTCAAAGGGCAAGTCAGGCAGACATCCACATTCCAGAAGAAGAAACGAAACACAGAGAAGCTGGGATTTTTCCCAGCTTTATAGAATTAGGAATGACAGAGGATGCTTGACGCCCACATCTGTGTTGTCTGTACTCCACCCCACTGCTCATGCAGTTCCAGAGGTTACACCATTTCTCTACTCTTAGACTTTTTCTTGTTTTGTTGGCATTTTAAATGAATCCATCTGTGGATAGTATTTAAAAGAACAATTACATGGTTGCCTTTCTCTAAATTCAGTGCAACATTTCAGAGTGTGCCCACCATTTTCTCTGAAATTTGGGTGTAACCCCCATTCTCTATTTTTATGTTTTCCTCTTTTATGTCCTTGTGTAAGGCTGAGCAGAGTTTATTGCTGTACATATATCACATTTTGAGTTTATGATAGTCTTTCTGTTAATGGGTTGGATATTATTGTGTTTCAGCCCCTGTGACCCTGTGTCAGGACGACTCTGCTCAAGATATATTGCTGAGTTGTAATTTAAAAACCCTTGGGGGCCGCCCGGTGGCGCAGCGGTTTAGTTCGCGCTTGGCAGCCCAGGGTTCGCGAGTTCGGATCCCGGGAGCCCGCCGACGCACTGCCTGTCAGCCATACTGTGGCGGCGTCCCATATAAAGTAGAGGAAGATGGGCACGGATGTTAGCCCAGGGCCAGTCTTTCTCAGCAAAAAGGGGAGGATTGGGGACGGATGTTAGCTCAGGGCTGGTCTTCCCCACAAAAAAAAAAAAAAAAAAAAACCCTTGGCCCTTCTCCCTGTCAAACAAACTTGGATATACAACAACGTTGTCTTAAATAGGACAGAGTTAGGATTTCTTTTTCAGAAATGATGGATATTTGAAAAATAGTGTGTGCTTAAAATAGCACACAATCTCCCTCCCTCCCTCTCTCTCTCTCTCTCCCCTCTGTTGTTTTTAGATTGCTCACAATGTGTTAAAGCATAATATAAAGCAGAGAAATGATCTTCCCCACTTTATGATACTATTTAAACTTATACCTCTTAACTACTTCACTTTATGAGTCTTTTAGACCCAAATTATTTTCTGTCTTAAGCAGCCTTGTAGCTTATCATTGCCAGTTGAAATTCTCAGTATTTTCTCTCTCCCTCCCTGCTTCCTTCCCTCTTTTTCCTTCACCACCTCTATTCTTCTATTCATCCATCCATCTATCCATCCATCCACCATCCATCCATCCATCCATCCCTCTATCCCTCTATCTTTGTCTCTTAGTCATAGGGAAAGCCATATTTAGCATGTGTGGTAGCCAAAGCAGCACAATTTGAGAATTTGAAGTTTAAAAGTGTTCCAAAATTGAGCAATTTTGAGTGAGTCTGGAATTGATCTGCTCACTCCAATTTTGAGAGTGTTTCACCATAACAATATTATTATCTTTTAAGTATGATCATATTACCAAGAGCTCATAATTTAGAGGACTTTATGTGTTGTCAAAAACTAAGAAATCTTTGCTTAAGGGATTGAAATTTAGTGCCAACTCAAGAGTATAGATAAGGATGGCTTTCTGTGTCCATCCTGGTGTGTTTCAGTAACTGATCTTTATGATTTCAATGGCTATGCTATTTCAGTGTCTTTTTTCTCTCCCAGGATGGAGCCAGTCCTGCTAGCATCATGACGCTCAGTCTTTGGCATTCTCATCAACTGTCTCAAGATTATTTCACACTCAGTCCTTGAAGGAAAATGACAGGTGGCTAGGGAGTTTTCTTTCGGCAATCCAAAGAGATGTTTTACTTCCTTAGAGAAAACTCTGCCTACCAATTTCTGTCTTACAAAAAGCATCATGAGGAGTTTCGATAACTCAGAGTTGAGTGGTTAGAGAGTTGTAATTACATGATAAGAACATATTATTTAGAAGATGATGGTCAGAGACATGTAAACTAAAGGAAGAAAGAAAAAGTAATAGCTTCAGTCTCCGCAACTTTATTGTTTATGGAATACTGCATACTTTGCAGTATATAACACGTTTTCCTATGTTTTATTATTGAGAACTTTATGTGTATGTTGTGGGGAGGGTACAAGCAATGATGTGGTAAATCCAGAAGGATTTCTACTTAAGGTAACCTAGCTTATGACTCAAGAAATATATCTTATGTGGGTGGTCTCACACTTTTTGCTAAACTTATCTCTATTATCTTTTGTTGAGATGTTATGAGAAAAGAAAAAAAATTTTACGGATATATCCAAAGCTCAGTCCTGAAGCCCTGTTCATGGATTCAAATTTTAAAAAAGCTTGTAATGAAATAATTTTTATTAATATTTAAAGTATCTTAAACAACTTTATTGAGCTACATTTTACATTTGCACTTCATATAATTCTGTTTAAAGTGTAAAGTTCAATGGGTTTTTTTTAGCATATTTACAGAGTTCTGTAACCATCACTACATTCTAATTTTAGAACATTTTCATCACACCAACAAGAAATCTCTTTGGCATTTATTTTTCAACCCCATCTCCATTCCCTTATCCCCCAGCCCTAGGCAACTACTAATCCGTCTTTTCTATTGATTTACCTATTCTGGACATCTTATATAAATGGAATCATATAATATGTGCTCTCTGGAGATTAACTTCTTTTACTAGTAACTTCTTGTGATTATGCAAGATTATCATTTTTGAATTTTTTAAAGAAGAACATTAAAGCCATTTCTATCAAATCATTCCTAACAAAACAACTTTAAACTTTAAGTCATTGTTTGTCTGTTTCTTTTAGCTTTTTTTCTATTTATTTGTTATTTCACTCATTAATTTGTTTAGCAAACATTTATTGAGTACATAGCGTGGATCAATCACAGTGCCGGGCACTGGACATCCTGAGGTATAAAAGACAAGCAGCTTCAGTGGTGTTGATGGAACAAGTAATAACCGTTGCAGCTAGTGTCACAAATGAGAAGGGGAGACCGCTTATACCATCCACTGCAGACCTAATTTAATTTTTCTAAAGAAGTTATTTAATATATGCCTATGAACATGTATTTTAAGTAATTGGGATCATATGACACGTGCAAAGTTTACTATCTTTTTTCTTTAAACTGTCTCGTGAATATTTTCCCATTTCTCTAAATATTCTTTGAGAACATTATTTTTACTTTATAGAGGTCCTACTGGTTTATAACATTGTGAAATTTCAGGTGTACATTATTATTTATCAGATTCTGTATATACTGCATCGTGCTCACCACCAATAGTCTATTTTTCATCCAACACCATATATGTGTGTCCCTTTACCCCTTTTGCCCATCCCCTGACCCCCTTCCCCTCTGGTAACCACTAATCTGTTCTCTCTGTCCGTGTGTCAGTTTATCTTCCACATATGAGTGCGATCCTGTAGTGTTTGTCTTTCTCTGTCTGGCTTATTTCACTTAATACCCTCAAAGTCCATCCATGTTGTTGCAAAGGGGACAATTTTGTCTTTTTTATGGCTGAGTAGTATTCCATTGCATATATATATCACATCTTTATCCATTCATCAGTTGATGGGCACTTGGGTTGCTTCCACATCTTGGCTATTGTGAGTAATGCTGCAATGAACATAGGGGTGCATAAATCTCTTTGTATTGCTGATTTCAAGTTCCTTGGATAAATATCTAGTAGTGGGACAGCTAGATCATATGTTATTTCTATTTTTAATTTTTTGAGAAATCTCTATACTGTTTTCCATAGTGGCTGCACTAGTTTGCACTCCCACCAGCAGTGTATGAGGGTTCCTTTTTCTCCACATCCTCTCCAACATTTGTTATTTTTTGTCTTGGTAATTATAGCCATTCTGTCCAGTATAAGGTGATATCTCATTGTAGTTTTGATTTGCATTTCCCTAATAATTAGTGATATTGAACATCTTTTCATGTGTCTGTAGACCATTTGTATATCTTCTTTGGAAAAATATCTGTTCATTACCTCTGCCCATTTCTTGATCGGGTTGTTTGTTTTTTTATTGTTGAGTTGTATGAGTTCATTGATCCTTTCTACTGTTTTTTTAGTCTCTATTTCATTTATTTCTGCTCCAATTTTTATTATTTCCCTCCTTCTGCTAACTTTGGGCTTTGTTTGTTCTTCTTTTTCTAGTTCTGTTAGGCGTAGCTTAAGATTACTTATATGAGATTTTTATTGTTTATTGAGTTGGGCCTGTATTGCTATGTATTTTCCTCTTAGAATTGCTTTTCATGCATCGCTTAAGAATTGGTATGTTGTATTTTCATTTTCATTTGTCTCCAGGTATTTTTAAATTTCTCCTTTGATTTCTTCTTTGATCCAATTGTTGTTCAATAGAATGTTGTTTAATCTCCACATATTTGTGACTTTTCCAGCTTTTTTCTTGTAGTTGATTTCTAGTTTCATGGCATTGTGGTTTGAAAAGATGCTTGATATTATTTCAATCTTCTTAAATTTATTGAGACTTGCCTTGTTTCCCAGCATATGGGCTATCTTTGAGAATATTCCATGTGCATTTGAGAAGAATGTGTATTCTGTGGTTTTTAGATGGAATGTTATATATATATCTATTAAGTCCATCTGCTCATGCATGTCATTTAAATCCACTATTTCCTTGTTGGCTTTCTGCCTGGATGATCTATCCATTGATGTGAGTGGGGTGTTGAGGTCTCCTCCTATTATTGTATTGCTGTTAATTTCTCCCTTTAGGTCTGTTAATAATTGCTTTTTATACTTTGGTGCTCTTGTGTTAGGTGCATATATATTCATAAGTGTTATGTCCTCTTGATGGAAAGTCTGTTTTATCATTATATACTGCCCCACTTTGTCTCTCATTGTCTTTTTTTTATCTTGAAGTCTGCTTTGTCTGATATAAGTATGGCAACACCTGCTTTCTTTTGCTTGCCATTTGCATGGAGTATCATCTTCCATCCCTTCATTCTGAGCCTATGTCTTTAGAGGTGAGATGTGTTTCCTGAAGGCAGCATATTGTTGGTCTTGTTTTTTAATCCATCCAGATACTCTGTCTCATTTGATTGGAGAATTCAATCCATTTTCATTTAGAGTGATTATTGATATATGAGGGCTTAATAGTGCCCATTTTATCTCATGTTTTCTGGTTGTTCTGTTTCCATTGTTTTCTCTTCCTTTGTATTTCTGACTGCCATTCATTTTGGAGGTTTTCTCTCTTTTTTTAACGAACTGTGGCTTTGCTGATTTTTTGGTTTAGTGGTTACCTTGAGGTTTATATAAATGATCTTGTAAATGAGATAGTCCATTTTCTGATAGCCTCTTATCTCCATTAGCCTAAGCAGATTCCTTCCCTTTCCTCTTCCCCTTCTGAGTTATTGTTGTTACAAATTATTTTGTTTTGTTTTGTGAGTTTGTGACTAAGTTGAAGTGTTTATAGTCACTTTTGATGCTTTCCCTCCCTTTATCTTTTCAGTTATAATCAGGTATTTGCTTCCCTGTTCTGAAAAAAGAGCTGCAGTTTTCTGATTTTGTCTGTCTATTTATATCCTTGCTCAAAGCTTTGTAGACTTTTACCTTTTTGTCTCTGGTATGAGGGCTTCCTTGGTCATTTCTTGTAGGGGAGGTCCAGTGGTGATGAACTCCCTCAGCTTTTGTTATCTGGGAAAGCTTTTATTTTTCCATCATGTCTGAAGGATAATTTCACTGGATAGGGTATTCTTGGATGAAAGTTTTTGTCTTTCAGTATTTTAAATATATCATTCCATTCTCTCCTAGCCTGTAAGGTTTCTGCTGAGAAATCTGCTGAAAACGTGATAGGGGTTCCTTTGTGGGTTATTTCCTTCCGTCTTGCTGCCCTTAATATTTTTTCTTTGTTGTTGACTTTTGCCAGTTTTACTGTTATATGCCTTGGAGAAGGTCTTTTTGCATTGATGTAATTAGGAGTTTTATTGGCTTCATGTATTTGTAAGTCTGGTTCCTTCCCCAGGTTTGGGAAATTCTCAGCTATTTTTTCTGTGAACAAGCTCTCTGCTCCTTTCTCCCTGTCTTCTTCCTCTGGAATACCTATAATCCTTATGTTACTTTTCCTAATTGAGTCAGATATTTCTCGAATAATTCATTCATTTAAAAAAAATCTTAGTTCTCTCTCCTCCTCCACTTGAAGCAATTCTATATTTCTATCCTCTAAATCATTAATTCTTTCCTTCATAACATCAGCTCTATTTTTTAAGGGTTCCAGATTATTTTGTGTGTGTGTGTGAGAGAGAGAGAGAGAGAGAGAGAGGAAGATTAGCCCTGAGCAAACAGCTGTTGCCAATCCTCCTCTTTTTGCTGAGGAAGATTGGTCCTGGGCTAATATCTGTGTCCATCATCCTCTACTTTTTTATATATGGGATGCCTGCCAGAGTGTGGCTTGACAAGCAGTGCATAGGTCTGTACCTGGGATCCAAACCCGCAAACCCTGGGCAGCTGAAGCAGAGCACATGAACTTAACCACTCTGCCAACCCCATCTAGATTAGTTTTTATTTCATTAATTGTGGTCTTCATATCCAGAATTTCTGGTTGGTTTTTCTTTTACAGTTTGAATCTGTTTGGTGAAGTATTCCTTGTTCTCATTAATTTATTCCTGAGCTCATTGAACTGAAGCTCCTGAGTTTTCTTATAACTCATTGAGTTTCTTTATGACAGCTATTTTGAAATCTCTGTCGTTTAGACTGTAAACTCTGTGACTTCAGGGTTAGTTTCTGGAGAATTGTCATCCTCCTTCTGCTCTGAATTGTTGCTGTAGTTTCTCATGGTGTTCAATGAACTAATCTTTTGTTGGTGCATTTGTGGTAGTATCAGGTCACAGATTCCACCTGCTACCACCGGGGGGAAGCAGGAGCTGTGTTTCTGATACCACCCCATCTGCTAGAAGTTGTGGGGTATTATGGGTGCTTGCACCAGTTGGGAGAGCATTCACCTGGGCATGTAGAACTGCAGCTGCCTCTTCTTAGGGTCACGCCAGCCTCTGTGCTTGGTGGGCAGGGCTTCCTCATAGGGTCTGAGCCTGGGCCACTCCTTGGGATTGCAGCGGCACTGTGGGCTCTCCCACCAGAAAGCGATAATGTGTGGGCTCAGGGCTGCTGCCGCCTGCTCCCACAGCCATGCCGAGGCATGCTCCCACCTTCAGGATTTCAGCGGTACTATGGGTGTTTGTGCCAGCTGGGATATCGTTCACCTGGGTGTGCAGATCTGCTGCTACCTCTTACTCCAGTCACACCGGCTGCTGTGCTTTGTGGGCAGGGCCTCCCCACTGGGTCTGAGCCTGGGCCACTCCCTGGGACCACAGCAGCACTGTGGGCTCTCCCAGCAAATGGGAAAGTGATCACCTGGAGACTCAGGGCTGCTGTCACTTGTTCCCACAGTTGTGCTGAAGCACGCTGCCACCCTTGGGGCTGCAGCAGTACTGTGGGAGCTCTCATCAGCTGAGAGAGCAGTTGTGCATGTGCACAGGGCTGCTGGGAGGCCAGAGAGTGCTCACCTATCTCCACCACCTCCTCAGGGGTAGTCCATCCACCTTCAGATGTATAGCTGCATGGGTCTCTCAGGTGCCCTGTTGTGCTGGGTGGGTGTCCTCCATTGATCAATGAATGTCCATTTAGTTGTACTTCAAAGGGAGAGAGATAAAGGGAACAGCTCACTCTGCCATGTTGCTGATGTCACTCGAGAATGCTATTTTTAATGACTCCATAATTTTTTACTGGATGGATATACCAAATTTATTGGAAATTTGAACATTCCTGGAATTTAAACTGCTCATGAGTGGCATTCATCCTGAGGTTTAAAGTGACAAAAGGCTTACGTGTGAAAGGTTTAAAGTGACAAAAGGCTTACAGCCAAGACCTGCCAATTAATTCCTTTTAATATATATCTGCCCTATACCTTTTGCTTCAAGATCCCTCTAGAATCAGGACTTATGATTTATGGCTTCTGGAGATAAAAAGGTGATTACAGCACTGCTTGCTTTAATAACCACTCTCACTGTCACTGCTTTAAGATATTTGGGAAATCTCAGAGAAATCCAATAGAAGGGGTGGCAAAAATGACTGCTGAGATTTCACAAGCCCCTCTGGACTCCAAATTGAGAGCTCTTTCTGGACTTAGTATAGGTACTTGGGTGATTGTGGGGAACTTAGGGGCAAGAAAAGACATTGTTGAAAATCAACTTTTAAAAGAGATGGTGACTCCACAATCACTGATGTTTGGGAAGATTTCTTTCTTTGATTTTTATTTATGAGTTTATTTGCTTTTTTATTTTCCTTTTCCAATTTTTTGCTTTTCCTCCTTTTAGCCTCTTTCTGTGTGCTCCCACCATGTTTTGTATGACATGCTCTCTATTTATCTGACATCATTTCTTTCATGTGAAGGTCAGACCTTATTGTCAGCTCTCTCCTGGGGGCCAAAGTCATCTGAACATAAATCCTCTTTGTTGGTCTCTTGCTTTTCTCCTATCCTTTGTGTGTTGCCATTTCCTTCCCTGCTTTTGCATTCCTTCTTTTGTTTTCTTGGGCTGTTTGCTCCACCTCCACTCCTCCTTGACTTTATTGGGTCAGAAGTTCTCTTTTTCATTCCGTGGTATAGCTCCTCCTTTTATTCCACTGTGCTTTGGTATTCTGTGCTGTTTCTCTCTCCCTCTCCCTTTCTCTCTGTATGTTTAATAAGTGTCTCACCTTATTTGTGCCCTTGGATTCCTACTGCAGCTTCTCAAACAACCTATGAAGACTCATGAAAGCCAGAGAAATTGACAGGAAAGGGAAAGGGTAGCTTTTGGAGTCACTGATGGAACAGCATTTCCAAATGCAGACTCACTTAGAAGAGGAGCTAAGTGAAGAAGGAAATTTCCCTAACACGTTGCTCCTATTAAGAAGTTCCCTGGCTTAAGTCCAGAGATCCATCATTGTTTTCAAAGAGGACCTCTAAAAATAGGCTTGTCCTCCAAGTATGATTATTTCTATAGCCACACCCAATTCTTCTCATGAACAGAACTAACAATGTTAGAAACTTGTAATGGGGGAGATATTCTAGGAGGCACCTGCTTAGAGCCACTTTGAAATAGGTTTTAAAAATTTTACACACATGGTATGCTGCAGAACTCCATGTGACAAGAATGGTTATTCAAGTGCTCTTACCCCACCTTGTAAGAAAAGAGGGCTAAAGGTCAGTTTGACAAAACTTATTGTGGGGCTGCTCTGTGTCGTATTCTGTGCTGGTTAATGGGCATACATAGTACCTGCCCCAGTCATAGTCTAACACAGAACTTGTGTTCATCCATCTGTTCCTTCATTTATTGATGCAACATGAATGAACAAAGTCTTAGACCTTGATCTCAAGTGATTTATAGCCTAACTATTGCTCACTGTCTGTAGGGGTTTGGGAACTCACATTTTTCATATAGAAACAATGGTATTTTTGCGAGAATAGATGACTTCAGATTGATACAAAATTTTTGAAATGACCAAGAGCTTTTCATGGTGGCCCCAGCTACCATAAAAAGGAAATTGGAATGGATGATTTCTAAAGCCCCTTTCAACTATTAAAAAATAATGTTTTCTGATTTTATTTGTGTCTGTTTTATCAATTGCTCTCCATCCATAAGAGTCATATACCTGAAAGTCATTTATATAACTCAGACAAGATAAAACTAATTTCTGTACCAAAACATCACATTTTCTTATAAGTTATAATAGGTGCCCACAAATAGTACTGGACATATGGTCTGGGTTTGTCTTATAGATCAGTGTAGTTTTTTGGCCTTGAGTAATTATATCAAAATAATTCACCTTTATTCATAATTGGATATTTAAATCCAAAGTCTGTCATTACCTTTGCATAGTCTGAAACAAACTGCTTAGCTATGCAATCAGTATGTTTTCCAATGATGTGTGTTTGAAAATACTAATTACCTAATTAAGTACCAAAAAACAATCCTGTTCCAAATCAAATTTATGTTGGTAAAGGAGAGAGATTAAAATGATTATCTCAGATTAGAAGGGGAGGAGTCCGAAAAGAAAAGAAGCTCATCCATTTGGTGTCTGGTACATCCTGTTTTTCACTTGGACACCACATCAGCATTTCCTTTAGCACATGCAGAGCATCTGAGTACTTCAGATGATGGCTGCATTAACTTGCCTGGAAATGTAACATAGTTTTACAGTTGTTGTCACCCTCAGAATCTTGGTGTGACAGACAAATGTTGGCTGAAAGGGAAGTGTAGAAGAATATGGGTCAGCTTTGAAGGGCTCAGAAGTTAGCTTCAAAGAAGTATAGAGCCATCAAGTCTTAGCTAGGGATATTTGGCTCTAGTAAATGTAACAGAAGAGACAATAAACAAGAGCCAACCGGGATAAATAGATTTTTTCATACTTATAGTGACAAGGTATAATTTGAATACAAAATGATAATTTAGTAGTCCCTTATATAGTATTGATTTAAAAATTAGAGTGAGATTCAATATACTCATCATGCAGTGAAGAGAAGAAGCAATAGGAAAAGTATAATTTTCCCTTCAAAGACTCCCTTTTGCATGCTAGAATGGAACTCCTGTACCTCTAGTTATATACTGATCAGTATTGTTGAATAGCATTCATTTTCAAGAAAGTGGTTGGCAATCCTTAACTAGAAATTTAAATCTACTAGAATTGTTTTAGATGTATATAAGAAAACACATATATTTTTGCTTGTATATGCTGTTTTAAGATAATCTTTAAATTTACTGTTAGCACTACTATATTTCTTCGATAAACTCAGCATTTTTTATTTTTAAGATTTTATGTTATAGAGTGGTTTATGTCATCCATTATCTAGTAAAAATGGATAAAGCTATGGACAAAGATGCACTTTACAACATCCTTAGACTATGAGCTTTATGAATAAAATATATAACAATAATCTGAATTTGAAAAGCCAGATGATTGGATTCTGATAAACATGATTCCTCCATTAAAATCATATGTATTGGCAAATGCATTTGGGAAATGTGTTATGCCAGTTCATCTAATTCAGGCTCCAAGATGAGTTTTCCATCAAAATTATAAATGTTGGCCACCTACACAAGTCACAACAGAACTTCTTCCTTCTGTTTAACCTTATCTGTGTAGTTCAGATCTGAGTCTCTCTCTAACTGTACTAGACCTGGAGTCAGAAGATGTAGGTTCCAATTCTGGCTTCACTGTTTACGAACCATGTGACATTGAGTAAGTCCTTTCATCTTAGGTTCAAGGTTCTTATATGTGAAATGAACCTAACAGTGTCATCCTACTTAATTGATAGAGTTGTTGTGAGGATCAAATAGAATTAAGAGAATGGATAAAAGAGTCCTGATACTGTAATCACCCCAAGTAAGTTAATAATAAAAGTAAGGTAGGCAATGTTACCAAATACATTTTAATAGAAAATTTTCTTGTTTTTCCAATAATGCAAAGTGAAATTACTGGCATAAAATATATGTGGGAAACATAAATATGGAATATGACCTTATAGAAGCCCATTTCCTTCCTCACCCTCTTTGCCTAGATAGCTTTGCCTCAGTCTTCCTGACTGCTTTCTCCTCCACTCCTGCCCCATACAGTGGGTAATTGTGCACCACCTCCCTTGTACACCTCCCTTGTACACTCTAACGCTCCCTAGAATTCTTCTACATGCACTTATCACCCTCTGTAATGTCTACTTGTGAGCATATTTGATTCTTTCTCCATTAAGTCATAAACTTCATGAGGGTAGAAACTTGTTTGTTTTGCTCATATGCCTGAACACCAGCACAGTGTGTGGCACCAAATCATCGTTGAATGATTGTTGGATAAACGCTTCAGCTGTTAATATGTCTGTCTAAATCAGCTTGACTCACTAACCAAAAATTGGGTTCAGGACTGCCCAAAATCTCAACAAAGTAACCTGCAGAGATGAAGGAATAGTCAGTCATTCTACCTGAACTTGGATTAATTATATTTGCTCTAAGCCCAGATGCAGATTGCCATCTTGGGGCCATAGGTTCAAAGTAAATTCGACTCTTTTAATATTACATGAAAAGGATTTCAGGTTTTAGTACTACTTATTGAACTGCAGTCAGTCATCTTAGATGCTGAAAATCTTCTGGTTGTAAATAAATTTTGCATCAATTTTTCATTATTAATTTATAAAATAATTCCTTCCAGTAGGATTACATTTTCAGAGAGAAATCCATATCTTAAAGCTTTTATTTTTTACTTGAGCTGCGCTTATTTACATGAGTACATTTTCAGATTTATTAAGCCAAGCCACAGCACATCAACAAAATTGCTCAGTGGACTTAGCTCAGGACCCAGAGGCTGATGAGTTCCTGTCACAGCTCTGCACATAACTTCTCTGTGGCCTTGGGCCAGTCAGTAAGCACTTCTGGACTTTAATGTCCCAGTCATGTAACTGGGATTATAATATGTGTCTCTTCCCTGCCACACTTGAATGGTGAGGGGATTAATGAATAGACTGGCTTGACCCTACCCGGTGAGAAAGAAGTTAATCATTTGCTTTTTAAGGGGTTCATTGACTCTTTGAAGCTAGTAGCTATTTAGTGCTTGGAAAAGATAATTTGCTAAATGACCCCAGGTTAGCCTCAAAGACGTAATGCACTTCCCCAAAGTGAGAAATTTTTCACTTCTTTCTGGCAAGAGCAGGTGTTCAACCTTGTATATCACTCTGCAGGAGTAGGTTTCATAAATGTGCATATTAGTCACATCACTTTGTTAATACCTTATAAAAATTATGTTGGTGAGATTGTGCTGAGAATATATTAAGGTGGATTTTACAGGTAATATTTTTTTAAATGAGAAACACTGCTATACTTGATATTTATGTTATTTTGCATTCCTAATTACTTTTTTTGGAGAAAATGTTCAAGCAAGTTCTAAAAATGACATTTGCTTTTGTCATAGCGATGTTTGTTCAGTCGCCCCCCCCATACACACACACACACACACACATACACACACACACACACAGTCTTTATGCATTTTTTAAATTAACTGATATAACTACCATGTAAAGGTCTGTAAAACATGTTTTTGTTTAAAAAGAAGTTCCCATACTTGAAAAGTTTAGAAAGTCCTGTCCAATAACAAGTCTGATTATATTTAGAATATAAGTCTGGCTACATTTAGCCTTCCTGTCTCTGATTATAATAAGATTTAAGATAACATTTTGGATTTTTCCCAATGTTTCTACCACTTCTGTTTCATTAACTAATTTTCTGATCTTGGTTGATCAGAACTGGGTTCAGAGAGCAGGTATCTTTATTCTTCCTTCTAACTTCTTGGACAGGGACTCTTATCAAGGCACACCAGGAACTTATCAGATGCACTGATTTTAGCAAATAGATTTCTTGAGATGCCTAGCTATTTGAAGTCTCCCATAATTAACATATCTTGAGCAGTGGATGTGAATGTGTTTAGCAAAGTGTCTGGAAGCTACATAGTAGAGGTTCAGTACATCTCAGTTTTCATTCCCTTTTTGCCTTCAAAATGTCTGCATCAGGAGTGTGACATTCACATCTTCCAAATGGCCAAGTGGCCTGTGGTATGAGCCCCGAGTAGTGGTAGGTCTCTTCCTTTCTCCTTTTATCCTCCTCCAAGTTTTTGACCCATCACACTGCTCTTTCCCCAGTCTGGTTTCTTTTCATTGAAATTTACATGTTCATCTCTGAAATCTAGTTGCAAATTTATCCTATGAAGTTTGGGAAATACATTATTTCCTTTGCTTAGAACACCCTTGCTCTTTCTGCTCTTTTGGACTTTGTGGAAGGACTGTCTACTCTAGCAAACTTTCCCTAACCCTCTGGTTTCATTTACAGGTCCCTCATCTCTTATTTCATAGAAAGCCCTTTGTATCTCTCTCAGTGTTTAAAAATACTATAGGTGTTAGGCCCTAATCTGCCTCCACCACTAGACTGTAGATCTCAGTCACTGAGGTTCTCAGGAGCCATATTTCATCTCTACAACCCAGGGCTTAGTACGTAATCAGCATTCAATAAATATTTACTGATTCAATAAGTAAAATTGTATTTATTTCCTTGTGTTAGTATCTCAAATTTATTACCCATTGTGCTTTGGAGTATAGACATCTCAGATCATAACTCTTATTTAGACCTCTCCTTTGCAAATGTAAATTATTGAGCATCTCCTCCATTGCAAGTCTCCTTTCAATATCGTTCATGTACTCCAAAGTAGCCCATTCTATTTTTGTAGCTTTACCTGAGGATTTTTACCTCACCACCTTCATTTCCATTTAAAGCCTTCCTGATAAAACCGTAAATTTCTGGGCAAACATATTGATTCTTCCAGTTCTCGTGAGAGGGGTGTTTTGTCCCAACTGAAGAGTTCATCATTTTGATATCTTAAACAATCTCAGAAATCCAAATCATATTCTATAATCTCATAACCATTCATTTCTCTTGCTCTTTTCTCTTCTCAAACTCAAACTTTGAGTTTGAGTTAAAAATACAACCCAGGTTCCCAAAGTCTCAAGTTTCCTGTCAGCATAGATACATTCTACATCCCTCTTGACAGTGTTTTTCATCTCACTATGAAACACCAGGAGTGAGATATGGTTTGTTGGTCCATCCCAGAAGGATCAATAGCTTCTGAGGGTCTGTGTCAGCCTATCCTAACCACTTCCGTACCCCACACCAAATAGTATCCCACCACTCCCTCCAGCCCCAGTTTGCCATTGCCATGATAGCATATGTTTCCTTCTAATTCTTCAAGGCTGATTTAGTTAGGTTTCTTCAGAGGGTCCAAAAAACCCACAGTGAGTCAAAATCTCAAAGGTGTGGGGTAGCTCAAATACTTTAGCAGTTTTTTCACCTTCTTGCCCAATTCTTTTTATTAACTCCTCTCTCAACAATAATTATAATTTTCACAATATTTTATTTCCTTCCTATTTGTAGTCTTTTCTTTATCTGAAGAAGGAAGTAATCATTCTCTCTGGTAAACTGGGGGGATATAGAGGTATTTCCCTACTTATGGAAAATTTTTGTTTACTGTATGAGGCAAGGAACATGTGCTTCAGCACTAATTTAGAACTTTTGTGACAAGTTTCTACATTGATTTTACATGTACTGGTTTCAAACTAGTTTCCAGTATTGACATATTTTACTTTGTGCTTTATACAGACTTAGATTTTTTTAAGTTGAAACAAAAGGAAAGAAAACATATATTTCTATGGTTTCTACATTTTATTGGTGAAACTTTGGAAATCATGTAGATATCAAGTTAGGATAGTGATTACAAAAACAATTTTCAGTATTCTTATGTTCAGTGCTATTATTTTAATATGGTTTTATTGACGTATAATGTACATATAGAAACGTACACACATTATAAAAGCGCAGATTGATGAATTATCACAAAATGAGCACATTCACGTAATCACTACCAACATCAAGAAATATGCATTTTTAGTCCCTTCAGAAGTCTCTCCAACGCCCCCTCCCAATCGCTACCACTTGACCTAAAGGGAACTATTATCTTAACTTCTAACACCAGTGATTCGTTTTGTCTATTTATTTATAACCTCAAATTAAAATTATAAAAGTGAGAATTACCCACTTACAGAAAAAGAGAAACCTTGGGGTAAATGGAAATTCTGTATGTTAATTATATTTACCTTAAAAGAACTTCATTACACACATATATCAAGTCACTTTGCCAACTTAGGGCCATAAAAATGTTCTGCATGGCTTGGTTGGTTCATAAAGGTATTCAAAATGAATCTCTGGGAGGCAAGGAAAGAAAAAGATGGGAACAAAAGTTTTCCCCTTGGTGTACAGGGAAAAAATATATATCGTTCTGAGAAACAAAATGTTTTTTTTTAAACTTGTCTCTCTCCCTTTAAAATACTGTACATTCTTCTCTCAGATCGTTGCATCTCCAGCCTACCCTTATGGACATGTTAGAGATTTTTTCCAGCTCTTTGGTGACTTAGTGCTGCTGTGCCACAGACCGTGGTGGATTAGCTTAGCTGAACGTTATTGTTGGAATAGTTCTGTGACCATTCCCGTAGACACCGTCTCTGTCTTTTGTTGCAACCTAACTATAATGGCAGGCCAATAATTCCGTCAGCACGTGAGAACTTGTTTTTACAAATGGGCGATTTGAACATGTGTTACTTCAGGGGTTTATAAGATTAATGCATTTTTTGAAGAAAATGTGATTCAAGTACTGAGATTTTGAATCCACAAATACAAATTATTAATACATTTTAACATTTTTAAGGAGAAGAATGAACTGACATGACTTGAGAGGAGATGTTGAGAAAGGCTTGAGCTCATCTGAAACTCCTCAGGGATGCCCATTTTGGTAACGGTTCCTGTGGCCGTGAGTGTCGCTTTGAATAAAACATAGTGGCAGTGTGATGCCTTTTGTTCACATGACACTTCTACCTTTAACATAGTACTTTAATCTCATTTAATTCTCAGAATAACCCTGTGAGGCAGGCAAGAAAACTCTGAGCAAGAAAAGCAAACTGGGGCTCAGGAGAGGGGGGTGATTTGAGGACCAACAGCACAGGTTGCTGGCCAAGCCAAGACTAGAGCCCCCTCCTGAGCCCCTAGTGCCAGGTTGCTCCATGACAGTGCTTGGACTTGTTCAAAAAATATGCTGAGGCCCCACGTGAGCCACTTTTGAAATCATAATTCTTTCCAAGTCAGTTTACAGGCTAAAAAAAATAATTAATTTTCTATTTTAAAAAGTAGTGATCTTGACATTTATCTGTACCCTCTTCATGCATAAATATTAACTGAGGGTCCACAGAGTGGTCAGCACTGTAATTGACTAATTTCCTGTGAGTTCTGTCGTCCTAGGAGGCAATGATAAAGTAAAATGCTGCTGGCTGAAAACATACTGTCAGACATGCAGGCAAAAATATTTTTCTGTCCTTTGATCAGTGTTGTCGAGCCAAATTTTTGTCTTCGTCTGCAGGCAAGCAAGACATAGCAGGCACAGAGCTGCCACTGATTTTGAAAGAAGTTCTGGACACAGAGAAGCTCCATGGGTGGGGTGGGGAGGGTGCATGTGTGTCTGTAGTACAGAATTTGGCCATTTATTTGGTGCATCAAAACTGCTGCCTTTCCTCCGTTGCTTTTGTTAATGAAAACTATTGTTGGCACTTGGCTGGGTGCCATGCGCTGATTTTCACACTTGCTTTCAGGACTTGAATCTGTCTTATGTTTCATCACAAAGAACTTCAGCAATTTTAATCTCGTATCTGAATGATCAACTTTGTATGTGTGACTTGGGCTTGTTATATCCATTTTCAGCTCATGTGTGCTCAGAGAGAGCAGGTTTTTTAAAAGAACAACGGAAGTTAATTATTTTGCTGTATAATGCTGTTTTATTAAGCATTTGGCTTTGGTATTATTCTTTGGCATCTGTCATTTCTCTATGCCTGAGGCTTTTGATTCAGATAACAATTCATCAGAGAAGCACAGTTATTCAACAGGAATCCTCTGTGTAAGAACCTGGAGTGTTAGCTGTTTCAGTTGTGTTTTGGGGTGATGTGGCAGTTTACTGAGGACTGACAAAGCCACTGTAATCTCTCCTTGGCTCGTGAAATTCATGAATGCATGGTTTTACCTCTGGTAGGTATTACTGGGTCATGTTTCTTTCATTATAATGAGAAAATGGATATGAAAGTGCTTTGAACTTTATGGAATGCTTAGTAAACATTAAAGTATTGCTACTATTATCAGTTGTGCCTACCAGAATGCTCACCCTAATAATGTGAGATTAAGTTGAAAAGGGAGCAAGATCTGGTATCTTTAGTTTTGTGCAAGTAGGGGAAAAGTAGTAACAAAATCTCAGCTGACAAAGAAATATCCGATCCATTATCTATTTTGTTACTGCCTTTTAGGCTTTCAGTGCTTGGCAAAGGAGGATGAGATTGAGGAGGGGCAGAGGAATTGAGAGATAAGAGGGAAACGATGCCCTGGAGACTTTCACTGAGACATGGTGGGAAGACTGGCTCTTTGATTCTCCCTCACACTATTAATTTGTACTTGTATTGTGTTTTTTAATGTTCATTGGAGACAGTGATTGGAGCCTTTTACTAAATTAAATTTTCTCGAGTTACCTTTTTTACCGATACAAACTACTAATTTTCTAAGGTTCATTCAATACTCTGAAATTAGTATAGGATGAGGAAAGAGAATCAATTGGATACTTCACTTAATGCCCAGCTTTGCCCTAAGCATGTTGCGTGTGTTATAATGTTCTCATAACAATCCTATAAAGTAGGATAGGCTCTCCCACTTTATATATGAGAACAAGGAGGCTCCAAGATGATAAATCTATTTGTTCAAGGCTACACCACAAGTGCATGGTGAGCTGGCATTCAAAACTAGGTTTCTCAGAACCCCTTCCCAAAGATATTAACCTTGTATCCACCATACTGACTTTAAAATGAAATTCTTATTGATTTGGTGTTTTCAAGTTTCTTTCACTAATTTTCTCTGACTTTACCAATAATTGTGTTGATGAGCAGAAATGATTTGCTTCTTTTTTACAAATAAGTCTCAGAGTGTTTTATCAAGGTATCTGCTGTAACTAAAAGTCTAAAAATGTGTAATGGTACTAACATGGTAGAAGTTTATTTCTCTTTCATATAAAGTAAAAAAACCCTCATATTTACAATTGGTGGGGTTGGCCAAGCAGTGAGTCAGGTCCCCGGATGCCTTCCATTTGGTGGAGTCTCCATCTTAAACATATAGTTTCCAAGATTGTACTGGTAGAAAGGACATGAAGAGGGAGAGAGTGATGGCAAAGATCACTTCTGTTCCTGTTCTGGTGAGAGCTAGCCACATGACCCTACTTAGTTGTAAGGGGGACTGGGAAGTGTAATCTCTGGCTGGGTAGAGCTGCAGGTTCCATGGGCATGTGATCCATCTCGCAGATTTTTACAAGTGATAGTTCTACCACTGCGTACAATGAGCCTCCTTATTTCCAGCCTCTGACATTAATTTCTTATTATCCATTGCCTGGCCACAAAGCCAATGACATATATTTTGGGTTTTTTCTTATACTATACCCTGTTTTAAGGAATGATTTTCTGTATTGTTTACAATACACTAATTGCTGTACCAAGTAAACCTTAGAATTGTCACGGTTTAACACCATAGAAGGTTGTTTCTTGCTCATATAATACCGATGTGGGTCCACATGTTATATTTGTGTGTTGAGGTGAGGGAAATCAGGGTTAGGGGGACTGTGCTGTACACAGTCATTTGAATACCTTGGCATCCACTGGTTTACCACCTCTAACAGACAACTTCCAAGATTACTTGGGCATTGACAACCAGATAGTAGTCGGGGGCGGGGGTGGTGGTTTATGGGCAGGATCTAGTAGTGATCACTTCTGCTCACATTCCATTAGGCTGAACTAAGTTGTATGGCCACACCTAACTGCAAGGGAGGTTGGAAAATGTAGTATAGCTGTGTGCCCAGGAAGAAGCAGTGGTTTGGTGGATAGCCAGCTAGCTATTCTCTAGCATAGTGGATAATGATTTTTTAAGCATGTTTACCTTGGCCACACCTATACATTTGACAAAGGACTGTGTTCACATGAACTGAAAAAGTATTGAAAAATATTCCTGCCATCATATAAGCCTAAGGAGAGGTAGAACAGCCAAAACCTACCCAGCTGCAGCTAAAAGCTCCTGTGTGTTGAGTGTATAAAGTATATTGACAAATACGCAAAACACTAGGCAAAACCGTTTTGATTATATTTGCTGATGGTAAAAATTTGACTTTCAATGTACTGCATATAATTGTGTCATTTAAGGGAAGAAGTGTATTTGCAGAACTATGAATGAGTTCTTTCATCTTGAGACTAATGCATATTTGTAACTAGATTAAATTCATTTCATGGAAAAGTTACTTACCTGCTGATTTAAAGAATATGATTTTGATAATAATATGTACTTTGTTCCACTGAGCATGTCTGACTTTAATCCCTTTGCATGGAAAAACATAGACTGATTGCATAGCTTTCATTGTATTATTAGAATAGAAAATATTCTGGAAGCCTAAAGTAAAAATAATTGTACTAGCATGCAAATGTTAGCATCAAATCTGAAAATTGCTATTATTTTAAGGAAAATAGAGATTTAAGACAGTAGAATAAATGCTATATTTCCCTATGCATATCTTAAAAATGCAACATAAGGTTCAAATCTGTAAACAGGAAGTTATGATTAAATTGACTGAAATACATCAAATTTTAGGAAGATGCTGCTGCTATTTCAATAGTTTTATTATGAGAGTTTACTGTTGGTCCCTTGGCGTAGATATATTTAAGATTAGACATGTGGAAAAGGGAAAGGGCACACTGAGCACGTGCATGTTCTGCTACATGTTCCATTACATCTGACCTCTTAGAAACCGTGAGTCAAAGACTAGGTTTTAAAAAGTATTTGTTGAATGAATGAATGAATGGCATATTTCTAAGTTATTCAGTCCAGCATATTGTTATAAATAGAATTCTTAACTTATACATAGACATGATTTTTTCTAACAATTTTAAAGTTAGATTGTATTCTTATCCAACCCCCTGGACTTGACAAGAACCTTAGCCTGCTTTAAATACCTATTGATTAGCATCCTTCTTCTCGTCTTGCTTTTATTGTCTAGAATTTTAGTTTTTCATTTAAAACAAGACTCATCACAAACACATAAAATAAGTTACTTTTTTGGTGGTCATTAATAATTAAGTATAGCAATACTAAAAAAAGTCAATATCAGTGGTTATCATTGTTTCTTGTGAACCACACCTTTCCTCTGGGTTTACTTTTCTTCTACATAAAGTATATCCTCAAGTAATTATTTCACTTATGGGATGGTTTGCTTTATATTCTCTTAGTCATTATATATCTGAAAATGTCAATATTTTATCTTTATTCGTAGATGGCAATTTAGCTTGGTATAAATTTTTGGATTAAAAGCTATTTTCCCTCAGGATTTTTAAGATGCTATTACATTGTTTTTGATCTCTCTTTGTGGCTGATGATTCTGTTGTAAATTTAATTACATTATTACATATTTACATAATTACATATTACATAATTACAATAATTACATTATTAACCACATGTTTCTTCTCTGATAGTTTTTCTCATTGCTGCTGATTAATCATTTATTCTTACAATTCTTTCAGTTGTTGCATGATGTATTTGGAGGCTGCATTGTTAGGTGCATATATGTTGATAGTGCATTTGTACTCACTGGTATATAATTATACCTTTGTCCTTTTTTTTTTTTTTTTTTTGTGAGGAAGACCAGCCCTGAGCTAACATTCGTTGCCAATCCTCCTCTTTTTTGCTCAGGAAGACTGGCCCTGGGCTAACATCCATGCCCATCTTCTTCTACTTTATATGGGGTGTTGCCACGGCATGGCTGGCAAGCGGTGCGTTGGTTGGCGCCCGGGATCTGAACCCATGAACCCTGGGCTCCCAAAGCATGGACTCAACTGCTGCGCCACTGGGCAAGCCCCCTATACTTTTGTCCTTTTTGACAGCTGGCTTGGACATATAAAGTTTAAATGCCATCCACGGTTAATTGTGGGGAAAAAGAATTGTCAGACACAGCCAGAAAGACTTGAGATCCTCTGGTATGCTCTATGTATTATTGTTCTTTCAGTTTCAAGAGTTAGAAATCTAATGCAAAGTAGCTTAAATAAAAAGGGACTTTATTAGCTCAAATAATTGTGAAGGGCAAGGATGAAGTTATATGTATCTGGAATCAGGAACCTAAATGCTTCTATAACCCTTCTTCCATTTCTCTGCATTTGTCTTTATTTTCTTCTACTGCAGACAGGCCTCTTCACACAATAGGGCCATGGTCTTTGGCACTTCAGGGCTTATATATGAAGAGTTTTGCAACCAGATAATAAAGGGTAGTACTTTGCCAGCTCCGGGTATAGAATTCCTAGGGAAAGGTTTGAATCCTCCCAACTTTGGACATTTACCCATCCCTTGTCCAATTCGCTGTCCCCAAATGGATAGGAAGCGTGATTGGTCCAGTCTCTTTAATATGCTGACACTGTGGTCAGGCAGCATGGAGGTGGGATTTGTTACCAAAAGAAGGAAGAGGCACTGAGCAGATGAAAACGATAGTTACTACACCTTTTTTTCCCTACTTTCCCAGATTAGGAACATGATCCTTCCTTAATGCTAATCTTGTTCTAGCAATATATCTCTATTATTGCCTTTATGACTAAGTCTTCCTTAGTCTTAGCTATGTGTGTTTAATAACTTCTTCATGTGCATTCTTAGGACTTTGTATTTCTTTTAGAGAATTTATCACCTTGCCTTATAGTTATATCTGTATATGCCTCCCTTATTAGACTGTAATCTCTTGATGGTAAGGGACTATTTCCTTTTCATTTTTATAATCTTCATTTATTCATTCATTCAATCATGCATTCATCCAATTAATGTTTATCGAGTGCCTCCTTTGTGCCAGATGCTGTGATAGCCACCGGGCAAATAGTGGACACTTAATAAATGCCTTCTTGAATAAAGCTTCCCGTACATTCTCAGATGTTTCTGTTATGCTACTAAGGTTTGACAGGCTAGATACTTTCATTTAATTTTCCTGTTATTGTAATTTAAAAGCACAAAGTCTGGAGAATGACCTTTGAAATGTTACACATGATGTGCATTTCAAGGGACAAAATTTGGCTTGGCACGCCAACCTCCTCACCATGTTTTGAAATGTGGTAGTTCAGGGGTGAAGCAAAAGAGCAAAGCAGGCCAAAATGTCCCCATGGAGAGATAAACCACGGGGCCTAGTACATCCCTGTTTTCATTAAAACAGGTAACCTACCCATTGTGTTCAGTCAGCTGCAGGCTACTTCAAGATACTGAACACTGTGAAATCACTAAAATAAATTCTGGTGCTTCTCAGGGTAGCACCAAATACAGCAAAGGGTAGAATAAAAAATGGAAGAAATGAAAACCTCAGATTCTACTTTTTGACTACCACTTGTTGTAATCATAAAAAACGTATCAGAGCTGTTTCTCTTTCTAAGATAAAATAACTTTCCTTCAGAAATAAGCAACTGATGTTCCCATACAGCCTGATATTTTCCTGCAGATCCTGTGATGTTACCAAAAACCTAATTAATGCAGAGTGTGTGTTTGCGCATGCATGCATGCTTGTATGTGTGAACATCCATATGAGTTTATTAAACTCTGTGAGACTTACCCTAAACTCTTCACTTTTCTAAGGATAGCTGTGTAGGATTGTGGGGAAATAAAGCATCATAGAGACAAGAAGCTCCTTAAAGCGTCAAAAATGTGGGGGTCAGCCCGTGGCTGAGTGGTTCAAGTTCTGCATGTTCCACTTCAGTGGCCTGGGTTTGCAGGTTCGAGTCCTGGGCGTGGACCCACTCCATTCATTAGCAATGCAGTGGAGGCATCCCACATACAAAATAGAGGAAGATTGGCACAGATGTTAGCTCAGGGCAAATCTTCCTCACCAAAAAAAAAAAAAAAGTTAAAAATGTACTTATTCATTCATTTTTCTCCAACAGAGGTGTCCTTTCTCACGTTTTTGCCTTTATGCATCTTGTTTCTTATACCTGTATTGCTCCTCTCCTTCCACATATCAAATTCATACTCATTCTTCAGTTGCAAGTAACAGGAAATCTCCAACTCATATGACTTAAGAAGGGACTGTATTATGGGACCTAGAGTTTCCGGGGTTGGTTAATTCAAATCTCATTGACATCATTGAGAATTCAGGTTCTTGTCATTTTAAAACTCTTTGACCCTCAGCATATCAGGTTTGATCTCAGTCTAATTTAGCTCCTGGTTGCAAGATAGCATCACAACCAGTTACAACAATGTCTTGCTGAAAAGGATACATTTTATCCCATCTGTCTGTTTTTCAGAGTGGGGAAATCTTCCCCATAAACCCTAGCAGACTTCCCCTCACAGCTCATTTGCCAGGATTGGGCCACATGCCTCTGACTAAACCAACCCCTGGAAAGGGGAATGGGATTACTATTTCTTGGATTAACAGGATTCACTTCTGAGGAATAAGAGGGAAGGGTGGATACTGGACAAAATCAGGGCTCTCCAGCAAGGAAGAAAGGGGAATTGAGTAACAGGCAGATCACCCTTGGTGTTGGCTATGCCCACCTAGAATGTGTCTCTCCCTGACCACTCCAGGTAGAATTTGTCTTTCTTCTCTGTGCTCCCAGCACAAACTTGGACCAGCATTTTGTTTCTGTTATCTGCACTTAAAAGACATTACTGTTAATATTTTATTTGCAGTTCACCCATAATATTACACCCTATTTATACCCCACGCTACCTCTGTTGGCCAAAATGCAAGTTCCCAGTCTCACCAAACTAGACTCCAGCATTTAAAACTATTGCATTATGATTCCTTATAATACACTCCTGTGTCAATTACAAGACTTTCTTTGTTGTTTTTGAAAATATACCTCTAAGATCTCAATATTAGATGCTGTTCCCTCCTGTCTCTTTGGCCGCTATCTTCTACCTATTGTGAACACATAACCCAGTAACGGAGTGGACATGGACGGGAGTGTTGAAGGACAGATGGAAGATAATGGAAACTGAGACAGAGAAAAGTTTGTGTCTAACGTGGGGACACATAGCTTAGTTTTGGGAGAGAACAAAACTCTAACAATATTTTAAAGCATCTCTTACAAATTATTCTCTCTTAAATGAGCAATAGTGGCAAGATTAGATGGATAAAGACAGTAGGAATGAAGCAGGATTTGAGTAACTAGTCTCAATATTTATCCTTCAGATATTGACCTGCAATGTAACGTGAAACAGTTTGAAGAAAAATACTCTTTTCGTAAATAGTAAAGGTTACTTCCATAGAAAGACCAGTCTTATGGACTTAAAAAAAGCTTTTATCCCCATTTTTTTTTTTTTTTATGGAAAGCCCAGAAGAAAGAAGCCATTTATAGGTTAAGAACACAAGGAATCATGTAATTCACAAAGATACTCCAAATGCCTTCATTAAAGACATAACCAATTTTAAATGAACAAACATGTTAATATCAGTGGTTAAATGTAACATTCTGTTTACTTAAGTCAGTAATTACTAAAAGTGATAATGATTCTTCATATTCTTAGATATCCAATGCATTATTCATTCCTCCTTTGGGTGAGATATGAGAAAATCGGAGCGTTTATAGGTTTTATGTAGTGATTTAGAGGAAGAATAGATTATTCGTGAAGATAATAGATGAATATTAAATGGAGGCATTGTTACTTCATTGTTTATTTTTCTTGATTTTTTATTAACTTATTGTTCTTTTTTTTAACATTTTACAATTTAATGTCTTCATGTGGAGTTGAGGTTCTAATGAGTGTGCATTTTAGTATCCTTATTGGAGATCAAATAACCCAAGGGGGATTCAGCACATAATTTATGTGGCCTCTTGTTCTTTCTTTAAGTTTTCAAATGGGTTAGTGCATAACGAAGCTGAGTAAAGAATTAATATTTCTTCTTTAGTAGTTGCAAATGATTTATTTTGCTTATTGAAAGTGAGTAAATCTACTGTTAAAAAAGTTGGAGACTTAAACTATTGGTTCTTAAATATCCTTCCTTGGATATTAAAATCTACTTATTTTATGTCACCTTCTGTGACAAATTTTTTTCTGTTATCTTTTGTTTTCTTGACTTGCCAATGTACTCCATTCATTCATTCACTCCATCACAAAAGGAGATGTGATCAAGACTCTGTTGACACAGAGAGGCCGTTCAGTTTGAAGCTTCTACCTGCCAAATCATAGATGAACCTCCTCAATGCTGCTTCTGATCTTTCAAGGGCTTAAACCTGAAGACACCCTCTCTTAAAAACAAACAACCAACCTAGCTATAGACCTTGTGTGCGATAGTGCATGGTTACAGAGTATGCACAAATGGTGGCAGAGCAATCTGGGAGCTGTCTGGATGCTTCTCTTTTCCATCCAACTGTTTAGGTTGTAAACATATTTTAGTCAGTGAGTCAAGGGCTATGGAGCAGAAATTTTGAGAATCTTTATTTTCAGGCCACTAAAGCTCTCTGACCGCTCTGTTCCTCACACACATGCATTTTTATTGTTTGTTATGCTACTCTATAAAGTCACAGAATAAATCCTAGGCTATTTTCACTAATGAAAGCTACTTTCATTTTGGATTGGAGAGCAGCTATCATAGGTTTAGTTTGGTCTCAGTCAGCTATCATAGACATTTGACTTAATTATACACATTTTCAGCAAGTTGTATACATGCCATCAGATCATTTCACCACAGAACATATAAATTAGTGCTATAATTACAGGGAAATGTCATATGCATCTCGTTATCACATGGCAGACTTTGTCTTAGAGAAATAAGTAATTTCATTCAGACAAAAAGGGTAAAAGTTCAAGTATTTCTGGGTACTGCCAACACCTTAATGCTTAATTGAACAAGAATGAATCTGGAGAATTAAATATGAGAGGTGAGAGTGATTTTCTTTAAAAAATCCAGATTATTTGAACAGTCCTTTCCAAATTCAGATAGAAATTGCTCAGTACTTTGTTACTTCTATTTAGAGTTGGCCAAAAATCAATAGAGAACATTGCCCCAAGGACCTCATAGAAGTGATCACAGTCCAGTGAGATCTGAATCAACTCTGCAGAGAGCTCGTGTGGATTAGTTCTTGAGGCCGTGGGTAATTTATTAGTGTTAGACAAGATATCCTTTTCTATGCAGTATGTGTGATTCACACTTTTCTTCTTCAAATTCCTTGGAAGTGCCAAACTCCATCTTGCCTCATGGCCACCGCACATATGTTTTCCTCTGTTTAGAGCTATTTTCCTTGCCCTATTTGCATGGCTGGTTCCATTCTCATACTTCAAATTTCAGCCAAGTATCATCACTTCTGAAAAGACATTTTTTGACCACTCCATGAAGATCCCTCTTCCTGTTTTTCACTCTCATTATACATCGTCTCTTCCTTCATTTTACTTGTCATAATTTATAACTGTGGATTTATTTAGTCTCTGTCTTTCCCCTATTCTTACCTCTCAGAGGTTGAAGACTCCATAGGGACAGGGGCACATAGTAGGTGTTTAATAAATATTTAATGACTAGATGAATGATCCCAGTGTCAGGGCTGGAATTTGAACCCTCCGTTTCCAGAATGCTATTGCTGCTGTACTTCAGCCACTGCACACTTTTACCACAAAATATAATGAATTGTTTTCTGCCTTCTATCTGTATGAAAAATAAGCCTCCATGTGGTCTAAATTCAACCAATGTCTAATTTCTGTGTTGTATTTTGGAAGCATAAAAGAAGCAATTAACGAAGGCTTCCCTGGGTGTATTACTGAAGTGCAATACAACACCAAAAGTAGCAAAGTTCTGCACAGAAAATGACAGTTCCTTTTGACAGTTAAAAAGTTCTGCTTTTCAAAAAGGCTGATTGCAAGTCAAAGCTACCGTCTTCAAAGATAAGTCATTTAGTTGTGTTTCTTTCCTCTGAATTTTGGCAAATTAGTAGGAAAAGCATAAAAATAGGTTTTATTTCTACGGAATTCAGTTTCATTAAGCTTTGCTTATTTTCAATTAAAAAAAAAAAACCCGAAACTGATTATCCAATATCATACCTTGTACACACACACACACACACACACACACACACACGTGGACCCATCTTGCATTTTTTCAAGCACAAATTATCTTGGAGACTTACTTGATTGGCTTAGGTGTGAAACACTTTTCTTGTCTATCTCAGGCACAGGTATGTCAAATTTTCTCAGATTATCTTAGCAGCAGGCATTTCATTTCCTGTTTTGAGTAGAGCCTTCTAAAGTTTCTTTTGTAGAGGAAATGCCATGTTTGAAATATACCAGCATTTTCATATTACTATTTTATTACTAGATAAAGCAATTTATATAATTTTAGAATTTAACAATTCTTTAGAGATAATCTAGTCCAATATTCTCGTTTCTTATTTATTTTTTTATAGTAAAAAAATTAACTTGTATTTACATAATGCTTTTTTTTGAAATGTATTTGAAATAAAAAACTTGTAAATAAGAGTCTTTAAATAAAGAATAATTTTTTATTTTCTTTCTTCTTAAAAAAGAGAAGAGAAATTTAATCCCCTGAACATTTTAGCAACTTTTTGATTCCAAGATCTTATTTCTGTCCCCATTTGGATGTTTTTCTTAGCATATCTGTTTCATTTTGTTTCAATTTATGAGGACTTTTTTTTCTTTTTTTTAATTGATGTCATAATAGTTTATCACATTGTGAAATTTTAGTTGTACATTATTGTTCGTCAGTCACCACATAAATGTGTCCCTTCACCCCTTGTGCCCACCTGTCAACCCTCTTTCCCCTAGTAACCACCAAACTGTTCTCTTTGTCCGTGTGTTAATCTTCCACATATGAGTGAAATCATGTGGTGTTTGTCTTTCTCCCTCTGGCCTATTTCACTTAACATAGTACCCTCCAGGTCCATCCATATTGTTGCAAATGGAATGATTTTGTCTTTTTTAATACAATATATATTCCATTGTATATATATATATACATATATATATATATACCACATCTTCTTTATCCAATCATGAGTCGAGAGGCACTTGGGTTGCTTCCACTTTTTGACTATAGTGAATAATGCTGCAATGAACATAGGGGTGCACAAACCTCCTTGAATTGTTGATTTCAGGCTCTTTGGATAAATACCCAGTAGTGGGATAGCTGGATCATAAGGTATTTCTATTTTCAATTTTTTTTGAGGAATCTCCATACTGTTTTCCATAGAGGCTGCACCAGTTTGCATTCCCACCAGCAGTGAATTAGGGTTCCCGTTTCTCCACAACCTCTCCAACATTTGGTTTTGTCTTGGTGATTATAGCCATTCTAACGGGTGTAAGGTGATATTTTAGTGTAGTTTTGATTTACATTTCCCTGATGATTAGTGATGTTGAACATCTTTTCATATACCTGTTGGCCATCTGTATATCTTCCTTGGAAAAATGTCTGTTCATGTCCTCTGCCCATTTTTTGATCAGGTTGTTTGTTTTTTTGTTGTTCAGTTGTGTGAGTTCTTTATATATCATGGAGATTAACCCCTTGTCGGATATACGATTTGCGAATATTTTCTCCCAGCTGGTGGGTTGTCTTTTCATTTTGATCCTGGTTTCATTTGCCTTGTAGAAGCTCTTTAATCTGATGAAGTCCCATTAGTTTATTTTTTCTTTTGTTTCCCTTGTCCGAGTAGACATAGAATTTGAAAAGATCCCTGTATGGCTGATGTCAAAGAGTGTACTGCCCATGTTTTTTTCCAGGACTTTTATAGTTTCAGGTATCACCTTCAAGCCTTTGATCCATTTTGAGTTGATTTTTGTGTATGGTGAAAGAAAATAGTCTACTTTCGCTCTTTTGCATGGGGCTGTCTGGTCTTCCCAGCACCATTTATTGAAGAGACTTTCCTTTCTCCATTGTATGTTCTTAGCTCCTTTGTCAAAGATTAGCTGTCTGTAGATGTGTGGTTTTATTTCTGGGCTTTCAATTCTTTTCCATTGATCTGTGTGTCTGTTTTTGTACCAGTACCATCCTGTTTTAATTATTATAGCTTTGTAGTATATTTTGAAGTCAGGGATTGTGATGCCTCCAGCTTTGTTCTTTTTTCTCAGGATTGCTTTAGCTATTGAGGGCTTTTGTTGCCCCATATGAATTTTAGTATTCACTGTTTTATTTCCATGAAGAATGTCATCGGGATTTTGATTGGGATTGCATTGAATCTGTAGATTGCTTTAGGTAGTATGGGCATTTAACTACGTTTGTTCTTCAAATACATGTGCATGGATATCTTTCCATTTTTTTATGTCATCATCGATTTCTTTCAATAATGTCTTACAGTTTTCATTGTATAGGTCTTTCACCTCCTTGTTTAAATTTATTCCTAGATATTTCATTCTTTTTGTTGCGATTGTAAATGGGATTGTCTTCTTGAGTTCTTTCTGTTAGTTCATTATTAGAGTATAGAAATGCAACTGATTTTTGTAAGTTGATTTTGTACCCTGCAAATTTGCTGTAGTTGTTGATTATTTCTAATAGTTTTGCAATGTGTGAGGACTTTTTAATAAATAAATTATCCCATGTGCTATTAGATAATTTGTGGGTTTAAGGAACAAGATGTCTTTAAGCTTATTCTGAGGTTTAGGATGTTGATAATAATAATAGTGGTAGTAGTTATAAATGACATATTGATTTTGGTGCCAAAGCTTCCTCATTTTTTAATCACACCAAAGGACCCTCTTTCCTCATAATTTCAGACTGATTAATCTCCCTTGGAAGTAGCTCTGTTCTTTCCCTCAGGCTGTCTGGCCAATGCAATTTTCCCTCCGTCCAGAGGTGGCAAACCATTCATCTCATCTCTCTTTTTCTCCCTTCTAAATGTTTACATTAAACTATTTTCTAATTTATTATTATGCCCAGAAAATAGTAGATGCTTAGTAAATATTAGTTGAATGTGAATAAAAATATAACATTATATTTTCACCATAAATGTTATTTATTCAATTTTCAAATTTATCTAGCCGATAAACTTAACAAATTCATGTGACTTTATATTATTTCATAATATACCATGCCATTTATTCTATAAATGAATTTTCTTAGTGTTTCAGATTTTCCTGAAAATCCAATCAAGTAAATTAGGAAGAAAAGAATATATATCCGAGGGGGAAAAATTGAAACTTATCTTTACTCTTTAAGACAAAAGATTTTATAATTCTTAAGGGCAGAGACTGTGCCATATGTTTCTTTTACAATCTTTCATTTTCATCCACTATGCAAGTTAAAGAGTAGATTGCTGTTAAAGTCTTAGAGTTTAAAGAAAAGGATTTGTATTAGTCTCAAACTCTTGATATTTTAGGACCAGAAGGAATTTTAGAGATGGTTATTTTAGGACCAGAAAGAATTTTAGAGGTGGTCCAATCTAATCTTTTCTTCTTTCAGAGAAGGAAATGGAAACGTGAGAGATTGTTGCCATTTGCATAGTGTATATATGTAGGGACTGATAATAATAGCCAAGATATATTCAACACAGACTACTAGGAATGATTCTAAATGCTTTACATGTATTACCTTGTTAATCCGCATAATTCCCTTTTGAGGTATGTGTTGTTTTATCCCCATTTTATCTGTGAGAAAAAGAAGCCCAGAGAAGTTAAAGAAGCTCCTCACCCTCACACAGCTAGTGAGTGGTAAAGTTGGGATTTGGATCAACTTATTTAACCTCTCTGAGGCCTCACTCTCAATTCATGTGCTCTATTGCCTCTGTGATCAGAGCCAAGAACTTCTGAGCCCTGATTCCTAATCCTATAATGTTTCCATATGCACATTCTCTGAAAAGTTTAGAGATGGCCAAGTGTTCTAAGTGAGAAATAGATGTTAGAGTAGCAGTGAAAATAGTGGGGGACAGTAAGAAAGGAAGCTGGTGGAGTGAGAATAGGATATAAGAGATACGTTAGGAGAAGAAATGGTGGTGAGGAATTGTGAATGGATGAGTAATTGTAAAATATTATTGGAAGAAAATAGATCTTTCTGAGTAGCCAGTGAAATGATATTTGTTCAGAGTTTAAACTAATCTCCTCACTTTTGGAGTGGTGGTCCTTCCCAAGAGAGGTCGCAAAGCAAGAGAAATTCCAGAGCTCATCTACGGAAATCTCTATTAGATACTTTCCTCATCATGCCTTTCCCTCTTCTGAAATAAATTCTCTATCGTGGTTTTTATTTGTCTTTTGAAAGGATCCCTCAAAAGATGCTGAAAGGACACCTAGACAGAGGACATAAAGGCTACTCTCTTCATTTGGCTTCTTGCTGAGGTGTGAATATTTAAGAGATGAGGCGTAAAATCATCATTATTGATGTTATTTTGCTAGATGAGGGGTTCTTCCATAAATGACACAGAGGGCAAGTCGGAAAGGGCACAGAACTCAGTCTCCTCATTTGGTTTCCTGCTGATGTGTGAATAATTCAGGGGTGATGCACAGCATTTTTATTTTATGCCATTTGGCATTTCACGCAGGCAGTTGAATTGCTGGAGATTTCTCACCAGAGGTCTTAGTAGGACCATCTTAGTAGGGTGACACTTTGGAAGAATTCAGAATTATTTGAAAATTCCAGCTACTAAGGGATGCCTTATAAACCAAATTATATGAAAGGAGCAGTTAAATTGCTTACCACAAGGATAGTGCAAAGCAGAAGTTTCTGGATTTTTTTTTTTTAAGGAAACCCACTAAGATCATGAACTAAATGTGTATTTAAATAAGAGAAATTCAAGGTATAAAATTCCACTGATTATGGTTCTCTGTTATTGCCATTTTGAAAATGTGCTTGAGCCATATAATCGTAGGCCCCAGAAAGCAAACTTACAATTAACTTGGCCTGCTAATTGGCAATAATAAAAAACAAAACATTCTAGTCAAAAGTTATACACGAATGTCTTGCTATCAAGATTAGCCAATGGCCTATATCTTAATTCTATGAATGACAATAACTCCAGTTTGCTGATTATCAACCCAGGAAATGTTAAAGTCAGAGGAGAATATTAGTATTTAGGTGTCTGTTTGAAAGGGTTAGTATTATAAGATTGAAAATAATGAGTTCTAATAGATGAATAAAAGTATACATAAAGATAATTATCCTAGAGCTTGTTTAATTTAACTTTGTTATGCAGTGTTAAATTACTTTATTTAATAATAAAATACAAAAAGAATCTAGTAGGTCTAGATTGGACAAATTTACTATTGATAATAAGTGCCTAGGAAATGGGGAAAGGTGCAGAATGTATGACAATGAAATCAAAATATATATTGTTAGAGGTTTTTGCCTTTTCTATTTATCAAATTGTTGCCATTTTCCTCCCCCTAGATCCTAGAATAAAATCTGCTATTGACAGTGAACTGATTTAATGAAGGAGTGTTAAATATTCAATGAGGCAGCCAATCTACTCACATTTTTATTGGCATATAGCTTTAAAGAAACAAAACAAGTCTTAAGGAAAGACTTAAGAGTCTGAGATATAGGCATAAAGCAAGGTCATGTCTATATGTCATGTATATACTGAATCAGAACTAAAATATTTGGCCTCTCTGATTTCCTATGACAGAGCCACATTGCAGAGCCATAGAACTTGTATTTAGAAGACTGGTTACATTACTTAGTATTGTATAGTCCACTGTTAGCTGAGCTGGACATATTGCCATTGGACAAAGTCTAAAAAGGCTACTGCAGAGGAAAAGATCACCTTCTTATTAAAAAGGAAGATAATTTAAATAACTATGGGGTGGGGCCATCTGGTGGTGCAGCGGTTTAGTCTGCACTTGGCAGCCCGGGGTTCGCAGGTTCGGATCCCGGGTGCCCGCCGATGCACTGCTTGTCAGCCACGCCGTGTTGGCATCCCATATAAAGTAGAGGAAGGCGGGCACAGATGTTAGCCCAGAGCCAGTCTTCCTCAGCAAAAAGAGGAGGGTTGGCAATGGATGTTAGCTCAGGGCTGGTCTTCCTCACAAAAAAAAAAACTATGGGAAGCACATAAAAAAAAGTAAAGCAAGGACCAAAAGAAAGAGCTTGTAAAATAAGATGTTGATGATGTGCTAGAAGCAGAGAAGCTGAAGACAATGGGGAACGTCATCTCTAAAATTAGTCTTTTGAAAGTAAACATAGAGATATTTCCAAACCAAGGAGGAGAGGATAATGAAACATCTATACATGAATGGATTTGACTGGGGCATATAGGTAAGTGCTTTTAGCAAGGAACAGCACCAAACAAGTCCCCTTCCCCAATAAACAAACAAGCAAAACCCCATTCTTCCTTCTACCTCACCAAAGACTATCTGACACAGTTAATCTAAATCCATGTCATCAGTTTAGGAATTCTGCTTTGGAAACAAGCCAGTGAAATTGAATTATATTTTCAGACATCATCTTTTCTCTTTGGAAAACTACCAATACATTTTCATTTTGTGAGCTGTTTGTTTGTTTAAATTTCTAACCAGCATTAATTTTAACAGCTTTATTTAATTCTTGGCTCTTGAATGTCCCTGAAGAAGTTTTTGAAGGATTATGCAAAGTGTTGCTCCCTCTGGAACTTCCACGTAGGCCCTGGAGATGTTGGGAAATGCTTGTGAGTAATTTTCATGTGGAAAAAAAGACACCCAGCTGAATGCTGGACAGTAATTCCATCAGGAGGTTCTGATGGCATTCTAAAACTGGAAAGTACAGTTTGAATGCTTTATGAATCATACCACATTGCCAACATTGAATTACAGCTAGTATTTTTACTCGAGGACCAGGACTACTAGGGACATAAAACAATTTTATAGCCAGTTACCTTTGAGGTTGAGGGAGATGACAATTCATCACATCAGAGGTCTTTAGTGCGTGCCACAAAGAAAGATTATAATGTGTGTGGGAACGAAGGCTTGCCACTTGTTAGTCAACGAGGAGACGGATTTGAATATGGAGGACACAGTTGTCTGCAAAGCATTACAGGACTAGTAATAGGAGGACAGGATTGCAATGTTTTTGAGGACACCCGGGTTGCCAGGGACACAAATCCGAGTCCTCATACACACCACATTTATGCTTTAATCAGAAAAACTCTATTGAGACTAACCTTTCAGGGAGGGAATATTATCTAAACAGAACACGGTCACTTCAGCTGTTAGATGAAAAACTTATATTTTATGAGCCTAGAAAGAAGTGAGTTGAATGTTATCATGAGACAACACACGGTCTTCAGGCACCCTGGGGTGCTGATATCTCGCATCCCAGCACAAGCTCAAAAACCCTTAGCCTGCTTGATAATTGTCAAAGTTATTTTAATTTGAGCCATAACCAATTATTTATGTAAAAATATACTGTGAAGACGATAGTTGGAGAGCAAGAACATGAAAATGTATTTTTTTTCAGACTTGTTGAGATTAATGAACCCTCAAAAATGTTATTAACTTTGCAGAGTGAATACCAAGTATAACCAGCTCTGCATTTAAAAATGCCTTGGCTTTCTGCTCAGAAGAGTGAATTAAGTTGATACTCATGACTGAGTCAGAAATGTACTACAGACAGGTGCCCAGCACATTTCCTCCTGCATGGTTTACCCTAAAGATACCTTGATTTTGCCACGAAGACTTTTTATTCTAGTTTTGCTTCTCGGTCTCATTTGAGGGCTCTATTCCCAGTGGCATGGGAGTAGGAAGAATAAATGCCTAGTAAGGCTCATTACTCGGTTCCTTTGGCTGGGTTTCACTAGTTTTTTTAAACCCGGATATAGGTGCTCTGCCTATTGTCCTCAATAGTCAAAGCCCTGCTAGAATGTGGTGTCTAATCTCTCCCAATTCTGCTTTGTGGGGAGGTGAAGCACCTGAGAGGACTTTCCAGGACATGCCACAAAACAGATTGGGGCTGGAAAATAGGAATGATGAGGAAGTGGTTGGTATTACTAAAACAGATCAGAGAAGAAAGTGGCTCCTTTGTTTTGGTTCTTAAGAATGTGCAGAATTTTTGGACAGAGGATGTTAACTTGCCTTTTTTGATCTTCCGTGTGGGTAGAATAAGAGTAAATGGCTTTAAGCAATGACTTGAAGGGTTTAGAGATTGAGCTAAGAGAAAGCTGCCAGTCTAAGGTGGTCAGCAAAGAAAATTGAAAGAGAGGATAGTGGGATGCCTGAGAGAGGAAAGACCTTGAGTAAATTAGGAAAGGAAAACCAAAGAAAGGTATCTGAAAAAGAGGCATTAGCTATGTCTGCATCCTCTCAAAGGGATGATTGCTTGATTGAGCGATTGTGCTTTCCTGGCCATCACTGGGAGACAATGGATTTGGTCCGGTAGAGGCAATGATCCTAAATGCTGCCTACTACATTCCTCCCACCCTTCTTTCTGCCCTTGTTCTCATTTCGTTCAGTGTGTGTGTGAGTGTGTGTGTGTGTGTGTGTGTGTGTGTTCATGCATGTGTTAGATGGAGGGAGGGATATGGAACAACCTGCCTGTTGCAAGGAAGGCCTCAAATAGAACAACAGTCTATCTCTCAGGAAAATTTCCATCCTGGGGATCCCCTTTAAGGTAGAGATTCAAGCAATGATGAGAAAGGTGCCCTTAGACTTGCCCTGTAATGAGATGTTACAAGCCATTAATTTTATGAAACTCCAAAGAAATCACAGTGAGGCCATAAAAAAAGGAAAAAAATTAGATCTTCTAGGAATCACTGAGAAAATACTAACTTTCCAAGTTCAGCAAATGAATTTGAGCCTTTTTTTCTTTCTCTGCTGTATTTAAAGCTATTGTGCTTACTTAGTTTTTGCCTTTCACCCTGAAACCCTTGTAAAATCCTTTAGTTCTAGGGTTTTCAAGGAATTAGGGAGCTAGAAACCCCCAAAAGATAGGAGATCAAACAGAAACAGTCCCTCAAAAAGCCGTTAGTAGCTCTCCATGGTTCTGAAGATCAAGTCCACACTCCTTAGCTTACAAGGGGCAACAGGATCACACTCCTTACTCCACTCTCCAGCCTCTTTTCTCCACCGGGCACCCCTTCTCTCAGTTCTTTGACATGCCTTACTTCTCCCACCCCTGGCCTTGGAACTTCCTTCTTCCTCTGCTCCAAACTCCTTTCAGTAGGCTAACACCCACCTGTGGTGTAGGTTTAGCTTCAGTTTCACTTTCTCCAGGAAGCTGACCCCGAGCGCACACCCTCCCTCTCATGTCTAGATTACGGCCCCTCCTACGTGCTTCCACCACACCTTCTGCGTTTGGCAGTCATCACACTATATAATAGTTTAAATGCCTATTTACTTTGCTGTAGTAGTCCTCACCAGACTACAAATTCTATTGTTGTGTTCCAGAAGAGTTCTTCTAACATAAACTAGCTTTTGTGGAAGGATTATTTCAAACTCAGAGGCCTAATTTTGGCTGTGGCAGCAGGTGAGGAACATTTCTAAGAGGCACAACTATTCATTTACTTGCTTTCTCTTGCGTGCCCATTCTCTTTCATCTTTGGGTTTTTTTTTTTTTTAACTGTTGTTGTAAAGTATAGCCCTGGGGTTTTTGAAAAATGAAGCTCTTAGTTTCACTTGTGGACTTCATTCATTTTTTTTTTTTTTTTGAGTCTTGTCCCAAGGATTGATTTGAAAGCTTGGTTGTTATCAAAAGCCCTTATCTTTCCAGGGTCGTTCCTTAGTTGCTCTTGCAGAAACACCTAAACTGTGGGAATACCTTTAACGTGATGTGAAATGAAATGGTGGTGATAAATACTTGCCTAGAAACAAAGTTTTTGGTGCTTAGGAAATACACAAGCCCTCCTTGAAGGCCTCCTCCTATTGAACTGCAATTTTTCATTGTGAGAGGCAAGGTACATTGACTACTTTTCATTTGTCTCATAACCAGGACGTCTCACCAATGGCATAATATTTTTATTCCATTATACTATGTAACATTTGCTAATGTTTTTTCATTAAGTGACATACATATTGGTTTCAGAATGACATGCCAAAAGGAAAAAGAGAAAAAAAATCATTATGCTTTCTGCTGGGAATAGTAATAAAATCTACTTCTGAATTACATAAATGATATTATTGTCTTAAATGACACATCATGTTACAAAGCAATGCCTATTATGTCATAATTTACCTTATATAAGTATTGTCAACATTCTCTCATCAATCACTCAGTCTTCAACTGCACTGTCCAAGGCAGTAGCCCCTAGCCACATGTGGCTACTGAGCACTTGGAATGTGGCCAATCTGAATTGAGGTGAGCTGTAAATGTAAAACACAGGCTAGACTTTGTAAAAAAAGACTTAGTAAAAAAAGAGATTTAAAAATATTTCATTAATAATTTTTATGTTGATTACAAGCCAAAACTGATATTTTGGATGTACCAGGTAAAATAAAAGATATTATTAAAATTAATTTTATCTATTTCTTTGTACTCTTTTAATGCAGTTACTAGAAAACTTAAAATTACATACACGCCTTGCATGTGTGCCTTGCATTATGTTTCTTTTGGACACTGCTGGTCTAGACAGTATCTAAATAATAAGGACTTTTGTTTTCTTTTACTTGAAAAGGAGGTATTTAGTCACTGTAGCAAGTAAAACTTGGTGACTGTTTGACTTATAGGAATGAGATCCCCAAAAGGCAATTAAGTATGCCTAATATCTTGGGAGAAACCACTCATAATAATATTAAAATAAGAACTAATCTAGTGAACTAATAATATTATTTACCTCTTTGGCTTTTTGATAATATGTGTGAAGGAGGTGACCTAAATAATATTGTCTTACAGAGAAAAGGGTGCAGGTGAAAACTGTCAGAGATGAAAATTATCAGAGAACAATTTGAAAACTGTTTTCAAACATGATGTATAGTAGTAATGTGCTCTATTATCTGTGGATTCAATTAAAGCATCAGAGAATGGGTTTCCTTTGGTTTATGTGAGGACTTGTTATGCTAGAAGCATTTTTCATGTAGCTATATAATCTGTGTAACCATCCTTCTAAATGCTAAGTGGTATTTTATTTAATTGATATATCAGCCTTTATGTAATCGTTCCCTTGTTCTTGTACATTGGCTTGCTTCTAGTTTTTTTCTATTATTATAAATGCTATAGTGCTAAATATCTGTAAAACTCTTCCCATATTTTGGGTAATATTCCAAGGATGTCAGACAGATTTTAAAGGAGGTAATGAGTTATGCAGGGATGGAAAAAACATTCAGATTCCTGGCTGAAACTGAACAAATTAACCAACTAGGAGGGAGTTGAGTATAAGCTGTTTCCTCATCTGTATTGCACTTCTAGGGTACAAAAGATGAATGCAGCAAAGATTTACTAAATGTCGACATGGAGTTGTTTCTATTGTGAAAACATTGGCAATAAAAAATAGTAATAAAACCAACAGAGATTTTGGATATTTCAATTTCAATATCTAGATTTTGTTATAATTGAAATCTTGAATGTAGAGTTTTAGCCCCGTTGAACAATTTTATATAAAGCAGTCCAAAGGATTTTGAGAGTGCCCTGCAGCTGTGTAAAGGCTCATGTAATTGACCAACATCACGTGTGAATTAGCTTAAATCTGCACAGTGGGTTTGGGAAGAGACTATTATTTTTATTTCAGACCTTTCAGTTCCGTAAAAAACGTCTTGGAAAAAAGGTTTCATTTTGCCCATGACTGTGTGTTTGTAAAAGTTTACTTTCAGAGCAGATGTTTAAAGCCTTAAAAGCTGCGTTTACATTTTGTGAATATATTTATTGTCTTAATCACACGAAGCTTCTGTTACTGGTAGTAGGTTAGAAATTGCAACTCATTCCAAATAAAGCTGGGCGGAAATAGGAAGGCAACCCCAAATTAAGGCAAAGCTCTTTAATAATGATCTCTTTTAAAATACAGCTTCTCATTATCATAATGTTACAAGCCCCATTTGTAGCCAGAGTTCCAGAGTTCAAGAGCAAATGTTCAGAGCTGCTGCAGCAGTGCTCATTCACATGGAGAGTTCAGCACAGAGAATGTATATTCACTGAGGCCGATTTGTGTAGTTTATGTTCTATGCATATAGAGCTGTTAATTTTAATACAGTTGCCCTTACTCTCAAGAACACCTGCTACCCGAACAATCCAGTTACAAAATCAACTCTCTCAAGAATTATTTCCTACTTAGACTTGGTTTTAAGAGCAATGCTTGAGCACTGCTCACGTATAAGAAGGTTTTTAAGTTGCAATTACTGTGATACTGGTTGAACATTCAAAAGTTTCTAGGCACCTTATAGACCATGACTGTTGCCCCTGAGTTGTGCATCATGAATTCTAATGATGGTGCTGATAGATAATCTGACATTGCAGAAGTAGAAGGAAAGGTATTCCATTTAGAATCAAAGCACCTGGGCTTGAGTGCTGGGTATATTACTTGGGCAAGTCACATAACTTCTGAAAGCTACTGAATTTCCTTGTCGGGAAAGTGAGTGCAGAGTGGATAGTCTTGATTGTTCTCGGATCTTGATCTGCATAACCTTTCCTAATCCTTGGGTCAAGTAAAGTGAAACTTTTATTTCAGTGACACCCCAGGACACTATCCTTTGCCAGTATCTCCTCTCATTCTCTGAGCTCATCCATTCCCACAGCTTCAATTACTCTGATGGTATCTAATTCTCTTTCTTTCACTTGGACCTCTTTCCTGAGCTCTATTTTATTATTATTATTATTATTATTTTGTGAGGAAGACCAGACCTGAGATAACATCCATGGCCAATCCTCCTCTTTTTGCTGAGCAAGACTGGCCCTGGGCTAACATCCGTGCCCATCCTCTTGTACTTTTATATGGGACACTGCCAAGGCATGGCTGATAAGCAATGTGTCGGCTGGTGCCTGGGATCCAAACCCACGAACCCCAGGCTGCCAAAGCGGGAACTAAACCACTGTGCTACTGGGCTGGCCCCCTCTTTTCTGAGCTCTAAACCTGTATTATTTTCAACTGGAAATTTCTACTTGGGAATTCCTCTGGAATCTCCAAACTCATGCTCAATACCAAACTCATCATTTCCACCAGCCCTTTGCTTTTTCTCCTTAATTCCTCATGTGTTAATAATATTGAGTACACACTTTATGAAGGTGTCAGGCTAGGCACTGGAAGTGCAATGGTAAATAACATAGTCCCTTCCTTCACTAAGATCACAGACTAATATAGGTGAATATAATTTAAACAAGTAAGTTCAACGTGTAATAGGTGTTTCGTTCCTTAATTTTTGAAAAACTAGGTATCATCTTTGATTCCTTTTCCTTCATTTTTGCACATTCCCAATCAATAAACTCTTCTATTTTGCCTCCCTAACTATCTCTCAAGTTTATCTCCATCTCTCTATCCATCTACAATATAACTACCTTAATTCAAGCCCTCAGAATCTCTTTATTGGCCTATTGCAATAGCCTTCTAATTGTCCTCCAAGCCTCCATACCTGTCTCCCTCAAATCCGTAAACAGTACTATTATCAGAGTGATCAGCCTATATTGTATGCTTATCCCAGATCAGAACTCTTCAGTAGTTCTGCACCACCTGTAGGATAAAGCTTAAGGTTCTTAGCAGGCCATTCATTTCCCTTCCTTTCACTCCAGTCTCACGACCAAACATTTCTTTCATGCTTTGTACCCCAGAAGCACCGAACTACTTATGTTTGATTGGTATCCTACATGACATGCCATTTATCACCTCCAAGCCTGCACTTATATATTTTTTTCTTCTGCCGGAAATGCTTTTTCTAACTCCTATTGCACCATCCTTTGGTTATCTCTTTCTCATTCTTTAAGATTTAGCTAATACAAATCTTTTCTTAACTCTCCTAGGGTGAGTTAAGTGCCCTTCTCTATGATTTCACTTATCACATAATGTTGAAAATCTCTGTTTATGTGTTGGGTTTCATTTACCAGACTATGGGCTTAGTCTTAGTCCTTGTATTCTCAGTGTCTGCTACATGGTAGGTGCTCAATAAGTGTTTGTCAAATTGAATCAAAGGATGTAGTCCCTGACTCTTCTCCAACTTAATTTCCTACCATTTTCTTCCCACTCTATTGTTCCACCTCACTGAACTTAGAATTCTTTGAATGTTCTGTGGTCTAGCTTCTAGGCTGTTTATAGTAATGGTGCTCTTCCATTGCCTGAATACCTTTCCTGCCGCTTCTCTGTGTGGTTTGTTACTTCTATTTGTTCTTTAAGTCTGACAGCTTGACTTAGGCATCTCCTGCTCTAGGAAGCCTCCATTCCTCTTCCCCAGCATTCCCATCTTATGACGGATTAGAAAGTCCACTTATGTTTTCTTCAAGTGTCCTCTGCTATCACAGCACTGTTGGTACTGATTGTCCTTTTGGGTTTACTTGTCTTTCTCCCCCACCAGACTGGGGCCTCTGGTGTCTATCACTGTGGCTAGCATATAGTAGGCACTTCATAAAGCTTTCTTTAAAAAATAAGAGCATTTTTCATTCTTACGTTAAAAGGAGAAGAGATAACATTTTGAGAACCTAGTTTGTGCCTGTCACTATGCCAGGTATTTATCTATATAGTTTTTGGAGAAAAGCAATTGGAGGCAAGAGGCTTGGCAGACAGAAAGCATTTGCAGTTCCATAATCTTAGATCTGTGCTCGCTCAGAGGCTTGGGGATCTGCATTGTTTTCCCCAAGTGTGTTATAAATGGCTGTTTCTCTCATTAGAAAGTGTATGGACCTATTGAGGAAGTCCACAGATAGTTTATTTTGTAATATTGTCTGCTTTCTTGGGGGGAAATTATATTTAAATAGACTATAAGGTGCTTCTTAAACTGAGGCAAGCATTGTCTTGGGGGTGTGAAGCCACAGAATAAACAGATACATCTTCCTGGCTTGTCAACATTTACTCATAGCTACAGATATTTCTACTTAAAGATGGTGGACTAAAGCCATACGAATGCTGCTTTCTTCCCTGAAACTCATAAAAACAATAAAACAAACAAAAAACTCACTCATGCCCAAATCCCTGAAGAATAAAAATCAGAGAAGAAAACTCTATGTTCAAGTGAAAACAAGAAAGGCGAACAAATTGTGAAGAACATCAGCCAAACATAGTGAAATTTGGATCAAATATGAGAGACCACTGTGAGCCAAAATAAACTTTCTCAGATCTCCGGTGAAATAGATTTCTGTAAACATAAATGTCACAGACCAGAAAGGCCCACTCAGTGACCTTTGATTAAAGTGAATAGATGTAGGGGCCTGGAAGGGCTATAGAAGTGGGGAATATTCCTGCAGAGTCCAAGTTCCACACTTAAGCTCAGTTCTAGTTCCACATTCAAGATCCCAAGGGGGTGGTACAAAACGGGGAACCACTTAGGCTAGCTATCCTGGTTACCTGTAACCTAGATTCTTGGCTAAGGGAGACTGCTAGAGGTGAGGCTGGGAAAAGGAATAAAAAGTGTAGCTAGTATTATCAAAGACTGTAATTTAAGGTCCTTCACTGCAGGCAGACTAGCCTTGTGAATGTCTAAAGCTAGAAGGAGACATGTGCCCAGGGAAGAGAACACAACAGATGTGGAAAGATGTCATTGGAAGCAACAAGCCAGAATTGAAGCTGCAGACTTCCCCAGTTCAAAGAATTACAAAAATAAATGTATAATTACAAAGAGTGACAAAATTACAGGGTGCTATGACAATGTATAATAGGGGATGTGCCGTTGTCTGTGGCTCTGGGAAGCTTTCCCTGAGAAGCAGTTTAAGTTGAGAACTGATGTATGAGTCAGTGAGGCAAATGGAGGAGAGCATTCTTGTCAGAGGAACGAACAAGTTGAAAATCTTTGTGGCAGGCGGGAGGGTGAGAAACAAAGGCAAATGTGACTGGAGTCCAGAGAATGGGAGTGGGATGGAGAGGGGAGAATAATGAGAGGTGAGACTAGAGGAAAAAAGGGTCAAATATGTAGGACTTTATTGTTCTTGTTAATGATTCCCAAGAGCAATGGGAAGCAATGGAAATATTTTAATCAGAGTTACAACATGACTAGATTTGCATTTTTAAATGATCCCTTTGTCTGTAATAAAGACAATTGATTTGGGAGCAAAGGATAGTGCAAATGTAGGGAAACCAGTTAGGAGGCTATTGTGGTAGAACAGGTGAGAGGTGATGATACCTGCAGTCAAGGGCTGTGACGGTGAAGATGGAGGTAAATGGGCAGATGGGAAGTTTTGTGAACTATATAGGAGGGAAATAGACCTAACTTGGTGATGAATTAGATTTTGGACGTATATGGCAGAAATCACTAACTGTCCCCAGTTTCCATTTTTCCTTTCTTCCTTCTAAAAATAGTACCACCCACCCCACCCTGAGTTGAACCACATGCATGACCACGTAGCTAGAGTCTACATTTGTCAAGCTTTCTTTCAGTTAGATGTGACCATGGACTAAATTTGGACCAACATCCAGGGCCCCTCCTAAGAAACAAGGCTGCTAGTCCTGGACTCTAAGCCCCTTCCATGGGCTGGAACATGGACGTGGTGCTAATGATCCAATTTCCATCCATGCAGACTTGCACATCAACTTAAGGGCTGGCAGAAGAAGAAGATAGAAGAAACATAGGTTCTTGAATGACCTTGTGGAGCAGAGCCTCCCCACTGGCTCGATTCTACTCACTTTTGCATTTTTATGCATGATGGAGATCATTTACTATCTTGGCTGAGCCGCCGTATTTTTAGATTGCTTTGTTTCAGCAACTTAGCTTAATTATTCCAGGTGGTGGAAGAGGACTGAACTGGATGAATAGTGATGTCATTCACTGAGATGAGAAACGCCCATTATCTCTTTCAGCTTTGAGTCATTTACATATTTGATTAAATATTATTTTACATCTTAATTTGAGTAATTGATAAAAATCTTTCAAAACTAGATACCTTTCCCTGGGTTGTCACAGATTTATTCGTTTTCTAAGATTAAGCTTTGCCAATTATAATTTTATCTAATTGTGCTATTACTCAGCTCATATTTCTCTAACTATTAAGGTATAATGAAAAGCAAAACTGACTTGCTGAACCCTAGATATATTTATTAATATAAGCTTGAATTGATATATCAATCTAGTTAAACAACAAACAGGGCAAGAAAAATTCCAATAAAAAGAAGAGAAAAGAAAGAGAAAATGAGGTTAACTTAGCTTGAGTTCATTTTTTAGTTCACCTATGAGGGCCTCTAGAAATCATCACCTTCATTTTTAAGAAGGGTTTACACTTAATTATCCATCTAACAATTTTATTTCTAGTATAAGCCACACTCAATACTCAGAATCCTTCGTCTTCCCTTTTGAAAATCAGGACAACCACTCACATACAGATTTTTAGCATAACTCTTGTTTTCTATGGTGCTTCAAAGATTACTAAAAAATATTTCTATCAAAACACTTCCTAGGGGCTGGCCCAGTGGCATAGCAGTTAAGTTCGCACACTCCGCTTTGGCGGCCTGGGGTTTGCAGGTTCGGATCCCAGGCGTGGACCGAGGCACTGCTTGTCAAGCCATGCTGTGGCAGCATCCCATACAAAGTAGAGGAAGATGGGCATGGATGTTAGCCCAGGGCCAGTCTTCCTCAGCAAAAAGAGGAGGGTTGGCAACAGATGTTAGCTCAAGGCTAGTCTTCTTCACACACACACATGCGCAAAACACTTCCCGTATTATTTATCCAGCGACATAATTATTACATTATCAAAGTATTAGAAGCTAGAATTAGGTAAAATAAGTGGTTTGTTTTTATGAAAATTATTCCTACCTTACAAAATCTATGTTAAAATCACTTGGAATTTTATGCACTTTTACTATATGTTCAAAGAAATAGAAATCAATGAAGAATCTCAATAATTCCTGCAGTAATCTTAGTAAACAGAATATTTTATAGCTCCTATTTCAGCAATTCTGCTCCTTTATACTAATCCGTAGAGAATTCATTGAAAGTATGTTAGGGCAGCTGTTCCTATTTAACAGATGAGGCCGTGGAATTATGAAGTAATAGAAGTTTTTCTAGGTTTACATACTAATCAGAGACTAAATAAGGAATCTACTCTGAATGTTCTAATGTCCAGTCCAGGATACATTCTACAGGACTGTGCTTTTTTATGATAAATGGAAGTTCATTATCAAATTAGGTGATACTATAATCTGTTTGAAATGATGGTGATGAATGAGCTAATTGCATCTAAATAGTGATTTCTGTACCTACTCTACTTCCAAATCTTTCAGTGTTATGTTAAACTTTGAAAAGTTGATTTAAGAAATGATTATTCTTCTACTAGGAAGCAAGCTGACTTTAGAGTGTACAGGGATCCATAAATCCATAAACTTGATGTAGACAAAATTACTTAAAAGATTTGTGAATTCAAAAGAGAGAATTCAGTTGTGATTTCCAAAGCTATTTGAAATGGGGTTGAACTCATTCAACCAACAACTATATTTTGCCAGCCACTACTTACAGTTCACAATGTGAACAAAACAAAGTCTCTACCTTCGTAGAACTTTTCCTCTAGTGGGAGAGATACACAAAGTGTATATAAAACAGAATCTGTACAGTCAAGAAAAAATAAAGCGGAATAAAGAGATGAAAGGGGCAGAATTCTTTTGGATAAAAATATCAGCTTTAAGGGGGGATATTTAACCAAGACGCTAATGAAAGGAGTGAATAACCTACAAATTTCTGGGGCACCATTGAAAGCCAGTGCCAAGATCCTGAGGTGGAAGTGAGATTGACACCTGCTAGAAACAGTAAGAATGCTGACGTGGCTGAAGCCGAGTAAGTGAGTGGGGAGTGATGGGGAGATGTGCTTACAGATCTAGCCAAGGCCAGATCATGGAGGGCCAGATAGACCAGAGTCTATCTGGATTTTGTACTAAGTGCAATAGAAAGCAAGGAAAGATCTAAGCATGAGAATATGTGATTTCATTTATTCTTTTAAAAGATCATTCTGGCTACATGTGAAGAGTGGACTGGGGGTGGGGGGGAGGTAGGATGGAGGCAGGGAAGATATTGCAATGATGTAGCAAAGAGATGATGGTGGTTTAGAGCAGGGTAGTAGTGGTGGAGGTGGTGAGAAGGATTAGATTTGAGGTAAATTTTGAAGGTAGAGCTCATATAAGTTGCTGATGGATTGGATGTGAGGCATGAAAGAAAGATAAATCAAGGAAAAAGGTTTCTGCTCTGGGCCACTGGATGAATGGTGGTGCCATCTACTGAGCTGTAGAAGGCTGGATGGAAAGAGGAGTGGGGAGAAAAATAAAGAGTTTATTTTGGACATGTTAAACTTGACATGCCCTTTAGACATCCAAGTGTAGACATCACACAGGCAGTTGTATATACATGTCAGAAGCTCCTGGCAGACGTAGGAGCTGCAGATACCAATTTGTGAGTCCTTAGCACGTGGATGGTATTTAAAGCCGTGAGGCTAGGTGAGCTCACATAAGAACATAATGAAGAGACTATATCTGAGGACTGAGCTCAGGCATTACAATAGTCAGAGGTCAGGAAGAGGAGAAAAATCCAGGAAAGGAGAATGATAAGGAATGGTCAATGAGGCAGGGGGAAAATCAAGAGGGTAAATCTAGAAATCAAGAAGGAGGATGTCTCATTACGTTTTCTTGTTCAATTTGCTCTCCTACTCTCAGAGTTAATCATTTCCCACCTTCTCCTCTCTCCTCAAATCTCCAGTGCTCCCTCCCTCACCCACCCCACCTATCAGCTTGTAACCCTGCTTCACACTTCACACAGAAAATAGAGCTACTCAGAAGAGAACTTCATGATCTTACCATCAACAAATATATTAGCTGTGTCTACTCTCCCTACCCATCTGTTGTAACAAGCGAACTTGCTCTGCTGCACTGTAAGATGGACCCCTCCACTTGTCCCAGGATCAGATCTCCTCTTTCCTGTCCAAGGATTCAGCTCTTGTAATTATCTTCTCTCTCTCTCTAGCATCATCAATCATTACCCTGTCGCTTGTACATCCCTATTAGCATAAAAGCTTGCTGTATCATCTCCCATGTTAAAAAAAAGTCAACAACAAAATAAAAATAAAAAATAGAATCCTTCCTTACTCCTATGTCGTTTTCCACCATTAGCCCTATTTCTTTCCTTGTCTTTATAGTAAAACTCTAGGTGAGATGTCTGCATATGCTGTTTCTACATCTTTACCACCTACTCTTCCTCTTTTAAAAATATTTCTATAATGTAATATTTGATATATACGAAAGATAATTTTTAATATATATATATAGGATGTGAAGCATTATAATGAGCACCTAAGCACCTAGGACCCAATTTAAGAACTGAAATGATTAATATTGTTGCATCTATTTGTTTGACCCTTTCTCCCTCCCCAAGGTAACCTCCATTTTGTAGTTTGTGTTTATAATTTTGTCTCCTCATTTTTCCGTTTTATCTGTGAACACATATAAGATTATATATATACTTAGTTTTGCTTATTTTTGAGCTTTCTGAAAATGGTACAAACTGTGTGGGTCTTATGCACCCTGCTTTTTTCAATTTATTATGTTTCTAAGATTCATCCAGTTAGCTGTGTTTTTCATTTTCACTGTTTAATATTCTATTGTGTGACTATTCCAGAGTGTATTTACCCATTCCCCTGTTGATGTATATCTGGGTTGTTTCTAGTCCTCTTGCTATTACAATAATGCTGCTGTGAATATAGTTGTACATGTCTCCTGGTGAACAAATGGAAGAGTTTCTCTAGGCTAGGATTTATTAGCCCAGGAGTAGAATTGCCAGCTCATAGGCTAAGGGAATGTTTAATTTTATGAGATAATCTCAATACCAAAATGTTCCAAAGAACAGAATATGAGAAAATACTCCCAAACTCCCATTTTATGATCTAGTATAATCTTGATTCCAAAAGCACAGAAGGACAGCTTATGAAAGGAAAAGTCCACCCTTTCTTTATCATAAACAGATACAAAATACCAAATTAAATATTTATAAAGCAAATCTAGCAATATAGAAAAAAGACTGTGACCAGGAATGGAAGAATGGTTTAAAAATAGAAAAATCTATAAATGATATTTCCACAATAAGTAATTAAAGGAGAAAATCATATGATCATCTGAATGGATTCTGTAAAAGAACAAAAATAAACGTATTCATAATTTTTAAAAATTTTAGCAAACAAGGAATAAAAGGGAATTTTATTAATTCACTAATAATTATCTAACAAAGAATCTGTAGCAAAGTTATTCTTAATGATAAAGCATTCCTTTTTAAAATCAGGAACAATGATAGCCATCATCATTGCTTATGTTGAACACTTACTGAGGTCCTAACCAGCACAGCAAACACAAATAGGAACTACAAGTTATACTGATTGGAAAAGAGAAAATGAAATTTATATTTTTGCGGCTAATATTGTCTGTTTAGAAAACTAAAAGAATCGTAGGTAAATGATTACAATCAGGAAGAGAGTTTAGAATGGTAGTTGAACTTATGATCATTATATAAATAACTGCATTTCTACACAGGAGCAACAAACAGCTAGAAAATGCTAATTTAAAAAGATAACCTTTATAGAAGCAAAGACATTCAGAAAGCCTAAGTTAACAGAAACATATGATAGTTGGATTTCTTAAAAAGTATTATCCAATTACACAATGACATTGTTTACAAGAGACACACCTAAAACTTAAGGATATAGAAAGATTGAAAATTAAAAATATTAATATTAACCAAAAGAAAGCTAGGTTAGTTCTATGATTAGATATATTATAAGATACCTATATTATTAGATAATATATGTTAGGAAACACAAATAAATGATAGTAAGAATGAAAGAGGCATATAACTACATATATAGGATGGGTTTAAAAGATAAATACTATATTTAGTTCAATTACATTTATTGTTAGTAGTTATATATTTGGACTTGTTTTTGCTTCTTTGTGCTCTGTATTCCTTTTTTCTCTTGCCTTTTATTTTGGAGTGTGGCTAAACTTTTAAATTAATTTGCTTGTTTTCTCCATGAACTTTAGTGGTTCTCATGTAAGGCTGATAGAGCACCCTTGCTGCAAGCATTTGGAAATGTGTGACAGTGGATTTTTTGGTTGTCACAGTGACTGGGATGGGTGCTATTGGCATTTCGAGGGCAGAATCCAAGGATGCTGAGTATCTTGCAATGGACAGGATGGTTCTGCACAGGGAACAATTAACCTATACAGAATGCCATTTGCACTCCCCTTGAGAAACCTTGCTGTACTAGTTTGAGACTTATAGGCTATTTCTGTTCTTCTACTTACCCTTGAAATCTTATGACACTTAATCTAAAATAATTTAATATCTTAATCCCCTGTTTAACAATTCAAGGAGCCTAGAACATTTGCACTCTAATTAACCTTCTGTCATATATGCTATTGTCCAGAATTTTAGTTTTGCCATTTTTAATTTTGAACTCCAGAAATTATACCTTATTATCACTATCATTATTTTTTATTTTTTGTGAGGAAGACCAGCCCTGAGCTAACATCCATTGCCAAGCCTCCTCTTTTTTTTGCTGAGGAAGACTGGACCTGGGCTGACATCTGTGCCCATCTTCCTCTATTTTACATGGGACACCGCCACAACATGGCTGACAAGCAGTGCGTCAGCCAGTGCCCAGGGTCCGAACACGCGAACCCCAGGCTGCCACAGCGCGACCTAAACTGCTGCACCACCAGGCCAGCCCAAATCATTATTTTATATTGATGATGTTTGACTATAGTAAAAGTTCCCAGTATTATTGCCTACAATTCCTTCCTAAATCTCAGAGTTTTCAGGGATTATTTCCTTGCTTCCTGAAATTCCTTTAATGAAAGACTGTTGCTGGTAAACTCAGTTGCCATTTATCTGAGAATGTTTTGGCTCTCATCCTTGAAAGATAGTTTTCCTAAAACCAATTTCTTTACTTGCTTTCAGGAAATCATATTTTCCTGATAATCTTTCTGCCTCACTTGCTGCTCTTCCACAGTCTCCAATGTTTGTTCTTCCGGATCCTTCTAACCTCTTAACATTGGAGTGTCCCAGGGCTCAGTTTTTTAATTTCTTCCAGTTTCATAACTTTCTATACTATCTATTTACTGCTGATTCCCAAATTTATGTCTCCAGTCCAAACCTTACGAATGAACTCCAAACGCCTGTATCCACTCTGACATCTCCACGTGAGTAACACACGTTCAAACTTAACAAGTTCCAAACTGAGTTCCTGCTCTTCCCTCCGAGGCTGCTCCGCTCCCAGTTCTCCTCTTTAGAGTGAATGTCAATTGCATCCTTCCAACTATCCAGCTAAAACTTCCCTATGTTATAAACCACTTCAAAACCACACTAAATCCTTCTGACTCTTCTTCAGATCTGACCACTTCTCCCCATCTGCATCGCCACGACCTTTGTACGTGCCACCACGACCTTTCACCTAGATGATTGCAATAGCTTCCCAGCTTGTTTTCCTGATTCTCCCTCTGCCCTCCTGCAATCTGTTCTTGTTCAAATCATCCTTCAAAAATATAAATCAGGTCATGAGATGGCTCTGCTCAAAACTCTTTAATAGCTTTCCATCTCCTTGGAGTAAGAGCCCAAGTCCTAACAGTCATCTGGAAGGTTCTGTGTGATATGCCTTCCTCTAGCTCTGCTCTCTCTCCAACCTCGTTTCCTGCCACTCTATCACTTCCACTGCTGTAGCCACATTGGTGTCCTTGCTGTTCCTTAAACATGCCTTGGTGCTGCCACATGGCCTTTCAAGTTGTCATTTCTCCCTGTAATGCTTTCTTCACAGCTATCTGTTTAGCTCTCCCCAACCCCCCGCCACTTCCCTCAGGTCTTTGTCCAATTGTCTCTTTTTCAGTGAGACCTTCCCAGATGACCATATTAAAAATTGGAAACTCTCCCTTTCCTTGGTACTACCATCCCCTTTCCTGCTTTATTTTTCTCCATATCATCTGACATATTTAATTAAATTATTTATTATCTGTCCCCACTACTACAATGTAAGTTCCATGAAGGCAGTGATTTTTATCTATTCCTGGCGCATAGTACCTACTAAATAAATATGAATGAATAGAAGAATAATTCTATATTGAATATTATTTTCAGTGCATTTTTTAATATGTTTCCCCTGTTTTTCTTTTGGCTTCCATTTTTCTGTTCAGAATCTTGCTGTCAAGCTTTGGGTAATATCTACATTCTTTCTGACTGGCTTAAGATTATCTCCTTGTTTTCACTTTTTCAGTTTTTACTATAGTGTATCCTGGTATGTAAATTTGTCATTTGTCCTGCTTGGTAGTTATTTTGCCTCCTGTATCTGTGGATTCATGTCTTTTATCAATTTTGGAATATTCTCCTTTATTACCTCTTTCAGTGTTATGTTTCCTCCATTCTCTCATTCTTTCCTTCTGGACTTTGAATAGAATATTGTTAGATCTTTTCATTCTATCTTTTATTCTTCTTTTATATCTTTTTAATATTATATATTTTGTTTTTCTGTGCTGCATTCTGGATAATCTATTCATATCTGTCTTCTAGTCACTTCAGCTTTGCTAAAATGTTATCCCATCGATTGAGTTTTTAATATCAACAATAATATTTTTAATGTCTAAAAGTTTTATTAGTTATCTTTCTAGTCTGCTTAGTCATCTTTATGACCTCTTACTGCCTGCTTATTTTATGCTTTTATCTATTATTTCTTTGTTTTTTCATATCTAGTTTTTTCCCTGTTTTTAACTGTTAATTTCAATATCTAAAGTCTTTGAAGAGTGTAAATCTATTGTGCATTGTTTTGCTTGGTTTTTGCTCATGATGTTTGGTGATTTTTTAAAAATTTAATTGTAAGCTCATACTTGTTTGATCTTAACTTGTGGGATATGGGAGTACTGTGGGCCTAAATTGGGGAGGCTTTCCTCCAGAAATGATTGGCATTTGCTTCTGCTCAGAGCCTGGGGTTCTCTCAACCTGGGACTATGTTACTTCCTTTGAGGCATTTCGACTGATGTGAGGGTCAGAGGCTGGGCTGCTGTGTCTTGCAGCTGGCCCAAGGCTTAGCCTTAGTGGTGATGGTATCTGCATTTGTTTGCCTTCAACATACCCCGTTCCTTTTCTTATTTGGAATTGCACAGTGCTGCCTACTTAGATTTCAGCTCTTGAGCTTTTTGTTTTGTTTTATTTTCTGGTCATGGTGGTAGAGATGCTTGGATATTTTTCTTAGTTCCTGCAAACCCAGCAGTTCTTTAAAACAGTATGTATTATTCATGATCTACTTGGGTTGTAGCAAAAAAGCTCTTTTAGAAAATCTGGTTTACCATTCTGTGGAGGCCATCATTCTGTCTTGAAGCCACTCCAATCAGGCTTTCTTCCCCATCATTTCAGTAAAACTTCACTTTTCAAGATCATCAGTGACTTCCAGATTGCTGAATCCAATGATCAGTCCTCATTTCTCCCCATCTCTTAGCAGCATTTGAATGACAACTTTAACATTCCTTAACGTAACTTGTTGAACAGCTGGGCTTTGGATTGCTTGATTTTCTGAGAGGCATCTTTTGTATTACAGTGAATAAGAAGACGGCTAAGTAGGCCATCTACAGTGGCCCACTCTGGGGGCTAATCCTACTCAAGATTACTGCAGCACACAGTTCAGGACTTCAAAGGAACAATATAGTACTAACAATAAATCAAAAGAATTGTGCATTAATAAAAAGACACTACACTCGTACACAATTTATCTTTCCCCTTAGCTGACACAATCTTTTAACGAGAAAGGTGATACTCTTTTGACAATCTCCTCTCAGAAGTAGAGAAGCCAGAGGAAAAACAAATTGTTGCTCCCTTGCAATGGTTCTGGTAAAATTTCGGAAGCTTACAAAAGTATTGCCCACTTATCAATACCAGCTGTTGTTAGAGACGATGCTAATCATTCTGGTGTTTTTGTGCCACCCTATTTTATCATTGCTATGATCCCCAGGGGCCCTTGTGTGCTTTGAATACTATTACTATTGCGAGGCACTGGCCTAAGCATAGTGGGGGATTCATGATGTCCTTGAGGAGCTTGCTTCAGCCTAGTTGAGGAAACTTATGTCCACACCTATAATGCAGGGTACAGCACACTGTGTGTTATAAGGAAGTTCAAAGTGCTAGAGCACACAGAGCAGGGAGCAATTATTTCTTTCAGGAAGAATTGGAGAAAACTTTATTGAAGGGGTGAAATTTTAGTTTGACCTTAAAAGTTGAGTAATATTTCAATAGGCAGAGACAGAAAACAGGCATCTAAACCTGTAGATGTAGGTAATGAGTAACTTCTAGAAATAGGTAGAAAGAGTAAACAGTGGGTCTGGCTGCAGTGGCAAGTAGATCGGAGATATATGGTGGGAGATGAGACAAAGTAGTAGGTTCAGAGAAGGCCATACAGGACTCTGAATGTCATGCTAAGGAGTTTTTCTTTTACTCTATAGCAAGAGTCATTGGAGATTTGGGGGCAGTGGATTTACAGGATCAGATTTGTGTTTTAGGAAGACAATTGTTGTCCTGGAGAGTTCAGTTTCACAAATATGTATAGAGTGCTTGTGCAGGGAAATACAAAGATGACAAAGACATTCCTATCTCATATAATTTAGTCTATTATTATGAAAAAAATGGATTAGAGAAGGGTGAGATTGGCAGCAGAGTGATCAATTAATAGGCTTCTGTAACGGTCTCGTTGAGAGATTATAAAAATTTTAAGTAGGGCAGTAGCAAGGGGAATGGAAAGGATGGGGCAGAATCAGGAGACATTTCAGAGACAGTATCAACGGGACTTGAAGTTGAGTGGAAGTTGCAGGTGGGAGAGATGATAGCCTTAAAAAACACTCAATTATGTAACCAGGTGGATGGTGGGTTCTATTCATTAAGATGGGAACACAGAAGAAAGGCAGACTTACAGATGGGAGAGAGGGAAGACTGAGTTCTGTTTTGGATCTATTGAATTTGAGGTGCCAACATGACATCTATGAGGAGAGATAACAAAAGGAATTTAGAAAGGCAAGTCTGAGAGGTAGAAGAAAAATGAGAACTAGAATTATAAGTTTGAAAGATGATGACTGAGAAGGTAGTTGAAATTGGGTCAGTGGTTGAGATCTGTTGGAAGAGTATAGAGTAAAAAGAGGAGAGGGTTAGAAAAATGTGTCATCAATGAATTTTGGGAAGACTGGAGATATAAGAGGAGACTTAGGATATTGCAAGAAAACTTGAGAAAGATAGTATTAATAATGAAGGTTGGTCAGCAATGTTGGATGCTGTGTAGAGGTCAAGTAGAATGAAGGGTAGAGAGAGCTCATGGATTTTCTAAATTAGAAAGTTTACCTCTGGAGACCAGTTTTAGTAGAGGAGTGGGCTCAGTCATTTCATCAGATTGCAGTGGAATGAGGAGTAAATGTGAGATGAAGCAATAGGGAAATAGATTTCTTTTCACCCATTTAATCCATAAATATTTATTGAGCATTTGCCTCTCATTTGTGAAGTGAGGGCAAGGGGAGAGAAGGGATAGTTATTTAAAGGGGAAATCAGGGTCAAAGAAAAATTATTTTTGATGGGAAAGTCTCTAGCAAAGGGAAAAGAGGAAGTGCAGAGGGAGAGACTGATGCTAAAAGATGAAGAAGAAATAATGGAGCCAAGATTCTAATAGGTGGGAGGGACAAGCACGGGTGGAGAGGTTTACTTTGGCCGGGGAGTGTTCAGGTGGATGGGAAAAGGGTGAGGGTGAATTGAAGCTCCACATTCAGAGCTCTCAGTTTTAATTCACACTAACAATTGATATCTTTGTTGCATGTTACTATTTGCAAAATGGCATGATAAGCGTCTTTTTCTTTGGGGTGGATCTTCCCATTTTTCAGGTGAACAGAGCTCTCTGAACACCATTTGAAATATTATTGGGGGTTCAGTGTCGTTGGGAGTCCACCTGTCATTTAAGACAATCTTACAAGATGGAGCTGGGTATAATTTCCAGTAGTGCAGTCACATAGAAACAGCGTCTCCCAAGCAGCAACCTACTTGCTATGTAGATCATAATGGCCGTTCTCTAGAAATGACTCCTGTTGGAGTCAATTGGTGATCCTGGAAATAATAGCAGTGTCAGCTTCTGAATGTGTAATGATATACATAATATTTAAACATTTTTGAGAGCTTAAGGAACTGTCTATGTTTTTATTCATAAATATGTGAGAGTGTTTGGAGCATATAATAGTCTTGCAGAAGAGGACTCTAAGCAAAGAAAGCTGCCCTTTGTTTACACTTTGAGGCAGGCGACTATTTCTTCCCGTGTGAGCTGCAGAAAATGTCTGCAGGGGATTATTCTTATTGTGGGCTAAAGAAGCTGGGTTTATTGTAAAGAATATTCTCACTTCGATTCAATTTGTATCGAAACTGCTTTTGCTGCTAAGGTGTTGTTTAATAAAGAGTCATTTCAGGAAGCTTCACCGAGCAAAATGGGAAATGGATTTCTGAGAGGGTTTAGAGCAATTGAGGAGAGATCAGAATTGACAAGAAAACTTAACCTTGAGTTAATGCATTATAAAAATTGCTCACTAAAATGAATGGGGAGGGGTTGAGAGGGAATTCTATTTTCATTATTGACAAGAACTGACTTGACATTCACATATCCTAAATGGCAACTGTCCACATGTAGGCAAGAATAAAATGAAGGCAGAGATGCTCTAAAAATTCTACACTGTGAGTTAATTTCCCCACAAAAGAATGAAATTTGAAACAGAGACATTCCTTTTTGACTCTTAGGAAATAAACAAGCTATACTTTTGATCATTCACTTGAATTCTATGTTTTTATCTAAAGGACTGACCTATTTGTCTCCTTCCCTTCAGATGGCCATTTTTGTTGTTTACTTTTTGCTACATCATCAAAAATCTTGTATGTTTCTCATTGGACATGAATTAATAATGCTTTACCTGCAACACAAAGAACTATTAAAGTGATGAAAAGACAATGAGCGTATTTCAGCTCTCCAAGAAAATACAAAAATCCACTCTTCCTTTCCCCACTAGACTATTAAATGCTGAAAAACCACAGTCTTGCTGCAAAGAGGGTCACATTAAGGATCTATTAAATAAATAAGTTAATTAAACCTTGACATTCTAAAACAATTCTGAAAAGTTCCAATTAATTTTTAAACAATATTGAAATAATGACTTGGTACTTCACATTCTTTTAAAATATTGTAACCCAATCAATCCCACAACACAGAGTGCCACAGAGGGCTGCTCATTTTCAAATGGTTAGAAACACAGTTCATTGGTCTGGATAGTGATCATGATAGCTTGGGGGCGGAGGGTGGATCCAAACCCTTGACGTTTTATAGAAGTGACCAGAATTTTTAATGGTTTTATTGAGTCTCCAAGTATTTGCTTTGTGTCTTCCTTGATAGTATGTTAAGGCACAGAAACTAATGTATCCAACGGCAATATTCTTTATTTAAGCCAGTGTTTACCTAAGGTCGTTGGACTGACTCTCTTCACTGGAGAGATTTTCCAATTCAGTAAAATAGGTTTGGATTTTTTCCCATGGAATTCTCCAGTTATGCCCCAATCCTCCCCTGACTTGACCACGTAGCATAGACAAAACTACTTCTTTCTCACTGGTAAGGATTCATCTAATTTTTGTTGTTGTTGCTGTTGCCGCTGATATGGCTGCTGTTGGCACGTATTCTGGGTGTTTGAATGGAATTTTATGCTTGGGCAAAAGTTACAAGAGAATTGGTGGGAAATAGTAGAGAGGGAGCTGAATCTGGCTGGAGCCTAGAAGCCTGAACTCAAGATCAATGATCTTTCTAGAATGTGTAACTGCCCTTGAGACTATCTTCCTTCATCTGCAGCAGAGTTTCTCACCACCTGTTTGAGATTTCCTGATGTGCTTGTTAAAAAGGCAGATCCAAGGACTGCATTCCCACCTATTGAATCTGATTCTCTGGAGATGGTGTCTGCAAATTTGCATTGTTAACAGATTCAGGACTTCATACTTAGAACCTGACCCACAAGATAAAGTTAAGGTTCTTGGTACACACAGCAAGGACAGCCCTCCCTGAAGTGCTGTCTCTCATCTCTGACCATTCCCAGACACTGACGGTTATCAGTGGGGAAATGCATGCATTTCTCTGCACATCACGCTGCTTCAGGATCCTCTGTGTTTGCACATGACTCTGCCCAGAATTGCTCACCTGACAATCCTTATAGATCCCTTTATATCAGAGAATTCCGCAAAACAGTAAGCTCCATGGGGGACATGACCTTGTTTATTTTCACAATTGTATCCTTGGTGCCTAGCACAGTGCCAGCACGTAGTTGGTGCTCAATAAATACTCAGAATGCACCAGTGCTTAGAACTCATATCCCTGCTTTTCCCAAGAAAGATGTAATCATCTTCCAGTCTTTCTTTTGGACATAGTTTTAACATGAAGCTAGTTCATGACAGTTGGGATCCATGTCTACTGACCCTGGAGTCTGTTCCTTGGTTTGTTAGAATTTATTCCTCTAATGAGAATCACCTCCTAATGACAACAGCAAAAAATTCTGGATGTTCTTTTAGAAGTGGTTATTTTTGAAATATTAGAAATGGTTATTGCTGAAATTGGCAGTAAATCCAACTGTCACCAAGCCCCCGTTCCACTATCAGAATCTCTAAGGATGGGGCCCAGGCATGCGTCTTCTTTAAAAGCTACAGAGAGGATTCTGATATTCAACCAGGGTTGAGCCACTGCTTATACTGGAGGCAAAATAATGTCTTTAGTGACCAGCTATTAAGTATACGTTCTATAAACAATTTGGTATTGTGGGCAGACCGGAAAACTGAGTCTTATCTCTGGCACAAACTAGCTTTGTGCCTGAGGCCAATTCCTTATTGCTCAGGGATTTTAGCTTTGTTATCTTTAAAGTGGGGTGTTGAGTAGATGACCTCTCAGATTCTTGACAACTCTACACATCCGTACTCTTACAATCGTAAGCCAAAGTAAAACCAGACGCTGGAATGGCAGAGTTGCACAGGTGGTAGACTACCTCATGGCACCTGTCATTTATTTCTTCCTAACTGAATCACTCTAAATTGGTGCTTGCATTGGGAATCCCTGTCAGGTTTAGTTTATTATGCTAAATGGTACCCTCTTGGTTAAGATAATTTAGCTTCCAAAGTCAAATGGATTAGCAACTTCCACAATGAGAACATCTGATGGGATCACATTTTACACTCCAAAGCTTAATTTGGGTCAGCTGACATTTCCTGAGTTCCAACTGGTGTATCATGCAAGTGCTAAATTCTGAGCTACAGAGATTAACATGATATAGTCCCCGTCCTTGAGTTGCTAACAAGGATAAAGCACAAATAGGGAGGGTATGAGCAGGGTGATTGCCCATACTGGAAAACTGATGACTGTTACTTTTCTTGTTTTTACCTGAGGTCACTATATTTCTAGGTCTTTCCTCCAGTGATAGCCAGATCTTGTCATAATCCAGGCCTAAAATTCTGAAGGATAAAGGCTACATAGGTCAGCTTGTGTTTTGAGGAAGATTGGACATTGAGAAAGTGGCTGTGACTGGAGTGGGTTTTAGAATAAAAAAAGAAAAGAAAGATTTGTATAAACATGCATATTACTGTGTCTTACAGTTGGAAATCATAGAGCTTCAGGGACTAGGACATCTGAGCAGGTGTGCAGGACACAAGATTGGAAGTAGTAGCTTTCTAAGTATGCATTGATATGGTTTATGCAGAGAGGAAAATAATCTAAGCTTTCTAGACTTTCTATGTCATTGAAAACATGATGATACTCCTCTGCATTGGGTCCAGCTCAAATCTACCCATCAATTTTCAGAGAAGAGTATGAGGTTAACTCGATGGAAGATCGAAAAATCTAGCAACTGCTTAGGTGAGTGACTGATATGTTACCTTGGCATTCCAACAGAATTATAAAAAGGGTGGAGACTTGCTTTCCTTGACTTGGAAAATCTTCCATGACTAATTTTCACACACTTTCAGAGACAATGCAACCAGTCCTTTTAGGGCGGTCTGGCAAAAAGACCCCATTAGAGTTGAAAATGAGGTGATGAAAATGATAGTGGGGCCGGCCTGGTGGCATAGCGGTTGAATTCGCATGCTACCCCGGTGGCCCAGGGTTCGCATGTTCGGATCCTGGGGCGAACAGACGCACTGGTTGTCAAGCCATGCTGTGGCTGCGTCCCATATAAAGTAGAGGAAGATGGGGGACCGGCCTGGTGGTGCAGCAGTTTAGGTCACACTTTGGCAGCCCGGGGTTTGTGGGTTTGGCTCCCAGGCACTGCCACGCACTGCTTGTCAGCCATGCCACAGCAGCGTCCCATGTAAAATAGAGGAAGATGGGCACGGATGTTAGCCCAGGGCCAGTCTTCCTCAGCAAAAAGAGAAGGATTGGCAACAGATGTTAGCTCAGAGCTGGTCTTCCTCACACACACAAAAATAATAATAAAGTAGAGGAAGATGGGCACGGATGTTAGCCCAGGGCCAGTCTTCCTCAGCAAAAACAAAAAGAGGAGGATTGGCAACAGATGTTAACTCAGGGCTAGTCTTACTCACAAAAAAAAAAAAAAGAGAGAGAGAAAAGAAAAGAATGATAGCAGCTCACATTTATTGTGCGCATGCTGTATGCTAGGCACTGGGCTCAGCCCTTGGCATTCACTGCCTTATTTAATTCTAACAGTACTATTACTATAATTTTACAGAGAAGAAACCTAAGGCACAAAGATATTAAGTAAACTGCACAAATTAAAACAGGTAGTAAGGGGTGGTTCTAGGAATCAAGCACGTAAGTTAGTTAGGACTCTCCTGATAGTGAGTCGCAGAAATAAACCTAAGCCCACTTAGAAGAAAAGGATACAGGGCTCTCTTGGAAGGGATTCACTCTTCACCTCCCTGGTCCTCATTTCTTCTCCGTTCTGTGTGTCTGCTTTGTTGCCTCTTTCTCTTCAGCTGTTCTTGGCTGCTTGTCTTAGAACTGGCAAAGTAACAGCAGAGTATAGTGGTTAAAGTCCTGGTATGGAGGTCAGACATGAGTTTTGCAATAACTTGTCAAGTGGCCTTGGCTGTGCTTACAGTTCCTGTGGTTGGCTGGGTCTGTCTTAATATAACGTGAGCATGGATCTCAGATAATTATTTCCATAATTAAACAGCCTCCATGATTTTCCCCCAAACACATAATTCTCTTTTGAGTTATCTATCAGGAAGACCTTCTGAGTTTCTCTCCCAACATAACTCTTACACTGCCTTGGACTTTCCTAGAAATGGATTGGATAAACACATTCACTTGAATGTGGAAAGATTTGATGATTTATGTATTACTCATCCCAGGATTTTATGCCTTATTTAAAGGGACAGCTTGAGAGTGAGTCCCAAAATATCTTCAGGACGAAATTTCAGATGCAAAAATAAAGGTTGAGACAAGGCAGGCATTTGGGGACATCACCGAGCTAGGCAGCATTCTTCAAATTATTCTTTACTGGTGTTATTCCACTCTAGGTATTCCTGAGGATGTCATTCACTTGAATAGAGAATAATATTTAATTGAAATAACCAGATAATTGCCTTGCTTTCTGCATTACTAAGGGTCATCAAGGTTATGCTGCATAACAAACACTCCCCAAAATGCCAGTGGCTTGAAACAATGAAAGTTTATCTTTTGCTCATGCTACATATCTATCTTGGGGCAGCAGAGAGGCTCTGCTCATTTTAATTATTCTAGTCCTCTAGGCTCCACCACTCCAAACATTCCTAGTTGCCGTCCCAGAGGGAAAAGAGTGCTCTGGAGAATCTCATACTTTGTTCAACTCATTCATTGGTCAAAGATAAAAACATGGCCCCACCCAACCACCAGGGAGGTAGGGAGTGCCATGTGCTGGAAGGAATGAGAATTTTATTTGATTAATGGCACAAACGAGTGTCCTGCATTCTAAAAGTTTTCCTGTATAGGCACAATTCCAGAATATAATGAAAGCAGACATTTCAGTGCTATTTACTAAGAGGTACTGTTTTAATCATTTTATGTGTATCATATCTCTTTTAATCCTCACAACAAACCTTTTGTTATTCTCATTTTAAAGGTGAGAAAACTGAGGCATAAGGAATTTAGTAGTAGTTTGTCCAAGATCCCACTGCAGCCTGGGATCTTGCCCATGCTCTTAGCCACAGAGCCATGTGCTATATCTGGGTTATTTATAAATAATGTGGTTTCCTTAAGACATGGTTAATGACACATTTGCTCTGGAAATTCTGAGCTATAAGGCATATCAGAGGTGTAAAATCTAACTGTTGCTAGTATTTTGTAAGTCTACAAAAATAGAAGTGGCCCAATACTGGGAGCATTAATTATAGGAGGCATTTTTCTATTTTGGTGTGTTTTGGAATTTCAATGCATGACTGGAATCCCGATGTCAAGCTCTAATTTAGACTGATTTGTTTAGGAGAAATAAATGATAGCTTATTTACATGCAATCTGACTTTAAAACATGTTTGCCTAAAAGTGAATGAAGGTAGCACGTAGGGCTATTAACTTTTAATGATGAGAAATAGTGAGGTTGCAAATTTAGCTGAGAGAATCTTGCTGTGGTATAGAAGGGTCCCCCAACAATTTTGCAAGCCTGGTGGATCAGTCAAGGGTGAGGAGTGACAAGCAGAAGGATCTGGCCCTGGTGGACTTAAGCAAGAAGCAGATCTATTGAATGGAATCTGCACAGCTGATGGGGCTACTGATGGAGATTCTGAGGACCAGCCCCCAAAAAGGCAGAATGAAGTGGAGCTGGGCTCCCAGAAACACAGCCATTGTCATGAGCACTAGTCCTGTGAGGTCGTCACTGCTGCCAATGCAGAGCACTGGATGCTGCAGCTTGTCCTGCTGGCACAGGTGCCACTGCTACACCTGGAGACTATGCATTGCTGCTGCCATCAGCACCCCTGGAATGGATTCTCCTCTATCCCTGTGTCTTCGTGCCACCAGCTCCACATTCAAAGTCCTGAGTGGCTTCAGCTGTTTGGCCAGGCCTACCGGCTCCAGGTGCCAGGCTCTAGTTGCCAGAGCAACTGGGAAAGGGTCTCTCTGGCAATTTCTTCTATGGAGGCAGACTCAGATCTAAGTTTTATCATGGGTGGTAGACTCTTCCTTCCTCATACATGGGGCATTCTCCAATACAGGAAGGGAGTTCAGCTGCTGAGTAGGCAGTAGAAAAAAAAAAAAAAGACATGTCCACTATGACTCATTGGGTGTGATTTTCTGCAGTACGTTTTGTACAGTTAATCAAGAAAATATATCCTTGTTCCTTCGTCTGTTGTTTTCTTTCATAGAGATGTGCATCCAAAAGACATCTAATTTATTTTAGTTAAAAATAATTATTGATTTCCTATCACATGTAAGCCTATTCTAGGCACTGAAAGAGTTGCAAAAACAAACAAGATATAGACCCTGCCTCTTCATTGCTCAGGCTGAGTGGGGGAGGGGTAAGGAAATGGTGTATAAATTCAAAGGATGGAGAGAGAGTTCATAGAGGCAGACGAGGAAAGGCTTCAAGGGAAAAAGGCATCTGAGCTGAAAATTAGACATGCAGAGATGGGAGGACAGACATTTCACTGGGGGAAAAGACAAGAAGAGATAGTGTGGTTGTGTTTAGAGAACAAGTTGTTTGACTGATGGCCAGAGAGATAGGGCAGGAAAGATAAATCTGGCCTAGATCATGGATGTTTTTGAATTATTGGCTGGGAAGTTTGAGTTTTAATTCATAGATACTAGGGAACTGTTAAGGGTTTTTGAGCAGAGTGAGTGACAGAAATCCAACTGTGATTTAGGAAAATCAATCTAGCAATAATACATAGAATGTATGGACAGAAAAGGAAATCAGAGTCAGAGAAATTATTTAAGAAATCATGTAATTCAGGACAAAGATATTAAGGCTTTAAAAGTTGGTAGCATCAAGAATAAGGAGAAAGGAATGGATGTGAGAAAAATCACATATATTGTAGTTAAGGAAATGATTTTTTGTATGTGGTCACCATAATGAGAAAGAGGTTCCTAATAAGGGCCAACTATAGCCAGTGCCAGAGAGAGAGAAAGATTAGTAAACTGGAACAGCCCTTTCCTGGACACCACTTTAGAATGCTTTCACCACTTTTTGCACCTTGCTATTCTGTCCTAGCTGTAAAAATGACATTTTTTGTTAATTCTTCTGAAGATTGGGATTTTTTTTCCAAAATAGTAACAAATGTTACCATATATATATATACATATTTTTTTTTTTGGCCAGGAAGATTTGTCCTGAGTTAACATCTGTGCCAATCTTCCTCTATTTTGTATGTGGGACACTGCCACAGCATGGCTGACAAGTGGTGTAGGCCTGTGCCTGGGATCCAAACCCATGAACCCCAGGCCACCAAAGCTGAGTGTGTGAACTTAGCCACTATGCCACCAGGCCGGCCCAAATGCTACCATATTTGACTGCCTATCATTTACCAAGCATTTTTCATGCCTCATTTCCAGTCTTCACCACAACCTTGAGAAGCAATAATTGGTATAACCTCAAATACGAAGAGACTGGGGATTAGAGAAGTAATAGCAGAACTAACATTCAAACTCAAGTCTTTTCACCACTAGCCTATGAGTTTTTTTCTGTTCTTTATGCTGCCTTTCAATGAACTTTATCCAAAAGAGTAAGTAAAAGAGAAAAAAATTAAACAAATGTACAAGAGAAAATTATAAGAGAAAAGAAAGCAAAACAACAAAATCACACATGGGTGACTTTCAGAGTCAGATTTTTTTTTATCCTAAATTAACTAAATCCTCCTACAGTTTAGCTTGGCTGCTAAGGCTTACCAGAGAGACACCTAGTTCCCCTCCTCCTCAACGTAACCATGTCTAGATCACCTGAATCGCACAATCCTTTGTTGTTCTTCTGTGAGCATTTCTCCTTTCTGCTGAGGTGTAGTTGGTAGGAAGTTAAGTGTATTGGCCATCCCTGGCCAACAGAACCAGTAAAACCTCTCAGACACCTTCCCTTCTTGTGAACAGTCAAGGGTCATTCTTAGAGACTAGCCAAACAGAGGTGAAAGCATGAGAAAACTCACCTGAAGTAAACAGAGAAGGGACACTGAAAGGGGGGCTGGCCGGGTCTGAGAGCTGGCAGGGAGACCCGTCCTAGAGTAGCCTTGCTCCGGTACTTTCTGTCCAAGGTGCTGCTAACGTTCCGCGGCGTCGGTAGAACCGTGAGGTCCGAGGCTGAGAAGGGCCCATAGGCCGGCACGTTCAAATCACTGAGAATACAGCACAATTATTACTGGTGGGATCCACGCAGGCGCTGCTGCCACCCACGGTCTTTACTCTCCAGGAGAAGGATTAGGACAAACTTTGCAGATCTAAGACAAGTTTCCTAATTAAGTTGGCCTATCTATTTGACAGCCTTAGGGTTCCTGCGAAGATAGTCATCTGTGCAGCCTCCGTCTCCTCCACTAGGCCTCAGCTCCTTGACAGCTGACAGTGTGCCTTCAAAATGTAATCCTCCTGCAAGTTTACAGACTCCAGGGCTCCACAGCTTTATTGACCATCTGCCACTTTCACACAATTAGTTTTGCCTTTTCTTTGATTTTAATTGTTCCAGTTTACAAAGTTCTTTACTATTCGCAAGTCTTTTATTATTCAATCAATTGACCACCAAATGTTTAATGACATTCCTAACGTGTGCCTAACATGGTGCGGGGGGGGGGGGGCCCCAGGGGGTGTGCACAGACCGTGGGGCTTCTTCCCCAGAGCGTACGCAACGCTTGGCTCTCTTTTTGTGGTGGCTTTCCTTTCACCTTCCACCCGGTTAGTACATTTAGATTTACTATCTTGTCTCAACTTTTGGACAAGTTGTGTTTAAAGAGCTACAAGACAGTAAAGACGAAAGGTTTAACAACCTGGAAAGGAAGCTGAAATGGTATGGAAAAAATGAACTTAATGGAACAGCGCTATTATTTTTAATGCTTCCTACCACCAAATGGTTCCTGTTGTGGAGAAATGTATTGTTTCTCGGGTTGCTTGTACTTTTCAAATGAATTATTTGTATACGTTTTTGCTGCCTGCTGAGTTGAGAGATACAGTTGACTCACTAAATTCTTCACTTTGCATATTCTTCACAAGAAAGGAACTATATTGAGATACTGGAATTTAAAATCACATTCCCTGCAATTTGATGCAGGAATACATTATTTGAAGTGAAACAAAAAACCAATTTTCTTGACATCTTAATAGTTCATTTTTCATATTCCCAAATGTTCAAACCCGAAGCACACCAGAAGTCTTTTTTTTTACTGATTTGTCATTTTCACCATCAGTAGAACTCACTCTTGTTATTACAAAGGACTTTGCTATGAAAAAGTATGATAACGCATCAAATATTTAAACCTATCTTAGGGGAATACTTCAAAAACGCAGAGGGGGGCCTCTTTGTTAATCTATTAATGTAGAGCTACAGACTGTCATTAGTTCTATACAGTTATATTATTATTATGTAACAATCTTTAGAAACGAAACAAGCCTCTGCACAGCAGACAGCAAAATAGATTATCCAGAACCTATAAGCAATGAGATGTGTTAAAAATCCTTCTATATTCTGGGAGGTGGTCTGAAATATTTGGAATGACGGATTACCTCCAGAAGTGGAAAGAAAGTGACACATACCAAAGCCAAGTTCAAATTATCCAGGGGCATCTGGGCTTCCAGCAAAGCAACACCTTTTCTAACCACTTGATGGTGTCTTTGCTGCTTATACCCTGAGCAACAAACCGTAGGAAACTAATGGTGTTTTAAATGGAAAACAGCAGTTCATTAGAACTAGTTAATAGGTTCTTGGCAAAATTTCAACTTAATGGGTATGCAAGTGTATCTGTGTGTGCTCAGCAAGGCCTGTCCCAAGCTTTCTAATGGTGTCGCTCAGTACTATAAATTTACTTTGACAGCTAGTAAACAGATAAGTGTGTCCTGGGAGCAAGGAGTGTCGAGATGGTAGCAATTTCCAAAAGAGGCAGGGCAAATAGAGCCAGGCACATCTTAGCCCAGCAAACATTGAACTTTTCTGTTTCTCCATTCTTTAATGGAATGTTAGTAACATAGCAAAAAACAGTGCAAAAGCTTCACTTATTAAAATCCTTAACTCATAGACTCTAGTTAGGAATTTAGGATTAGAAATAAATTAATAAAAATATGCAATTTTAAGGGAAATAACCAAGGGCCAAGCAATAGTTCAAAAGTATTAGCTCCTTGCTCTGTATTAGATCAATATTTCTGTTGGCTACAACTGAGTTGGTAGAAGATTCATATAAGAAGCAGACAACCATCTAATTTAATTCTACCAGCCATAGGAAACTTCAGTAGGAGATGTTTATATTTCATTTTTTGCTGAGGAAGCTTGACCTTACTAAGCAGATTGCTAAGCATTATTTTCTGGTGTATATATAAAATTGCTATGTGCGTGAGAAATTGCATAGAGAGTACCTTCCTTAGAGAGTACTGTAGCTCTCTGCTTTCTTTCAGTCAGTCAGAATAATGCAGCCCACCCCAGATAATGCTTTTTTCTGCCCTTGAGGAAAAAAATCAGGTTTTAATGTCAATGAATGGAAGTAGCTTGAGCCTTGAGAATTTTTGGAGCAAGAAAATTGAAAGGTTTTAATTTTTTTTTTTAATTAGCACAGAAAGGCAGCAGGAATGGAAGAGGGCTAGTTTCTGTTTTCCGAATCTAGAGCAGAAAGCAGCTGTGGGTAGTGGAAAGAGCACTTGACCTAGAGTCAAATGTAGGACTAAGTTCTAGTTTGGCCATTTAATCATCATGCTTTGTGGAGAAATTGACATAGAGCTTGCCAGCAAATGGAACAAATAGGGCCTCCTTCATATGCTCAAGGTGTTATGCAACTGCCAGGTATTCTAATAGCTTCTTAATGATTAAAACTTGCTCCTCACTCGAAATCTCTATTTCCAGTTTTTCTCTCTCTGTTAGTGACATCAACATTTCCCCGACCGAAGCATCTCTAATTGCTGCTGTTGTGTGTGGTGTCAGTTGGTTCTGGATACTGATTATTTGCTGAAACTACAGTTTGCTTTCTAAGTTTTTACCTACAGAGGTATTTTGAGGTTAAACAAACTGAACTCATCATAAGGCAACTGTGTTCTTGTTTGTTGCACAGCTGTTCCCTAGAGGCCTCTAAGGGCAAGACACTGTGCTCCTTGCTCTGGGCGGCTGGATGAGACGTTAACAGGACTCTCTCCTGGCCCCCAGTGAGCTGGCAGCCTAGTGAAGGGTTCAGATGTGTCCACAACTGACCCCGGTACAAAGCAGAGCTCTTAAAAGAACTACTGGGTCACTTTAACGTGGAAGCATCAACTCAGAGCAGTCTTCACTAGAGAAAAGGTGTCCACTCTCCCACAAATGCTGTCCAAATTTTACATCACATCTCTCTGGGTAAAAAGCTCAGTCTCTTATTTAAAACACTCACATACACACACCCCAAATTCTCTTTCAGCAAATTTTCTTGAGTTTAGTAATTTGATTGAACACTTGAGGGAGTCACGGGGTATGACCGTGTTGTACAATCACATCTTTCTCAAACTCCTCTTCTTGTCATGTGGTTAGCAGTTCCATGACAATCCTTATAGATGCTCCACACCACAAATGGCTCACCAAAGTACTTTTTTTTCCAAACAAGTGACAGTGTTCTTCTAAAGAGGATTTCTGGCGAATAAAATATTCACATTCTTATCCCACAAGATTTTATGAGCTAGACAAAGTTTGCATAACAAAAGCTTTTTTGCATAACAAAAGCATATTTCCCTTTCTCCTATTATGTTTTGATCCCTCTTAGCAATGCAGTAATGAGCTAATGACGTATACGAAATGAATAACCAGTAATTGGCCCTTCAAGAGCTAGATGCAAAATGGTGATCTTAATGAAAGAAGAAGAAAGCCTTAGTAAATTTCTCAGACCACAAAAGCACCATTGAGTACAATTCTGAAACTGTGTGTCTATGCGGTCAGCAAAATGAACCCCAGCACACTACAGTTCAGTGGGTCACTGGCAATCCCTTCCCGTTGAAAGAAAAATTAAAACGAGAAGGATAACTGGGTCGTCCTTCATCAATTTTTTGCACGTATGGCTAACAGCATACATTTCTAACCAGTCTGTTAGAATAAGAGGCAGCTCCTTTATTTCCTCCTCAAGTTTGCAGTCCTCAGGCCAAATAGAGCATCTTAACGATAACAGTGGCTGCGTTAAACACCAAGACTAGGACCCCAAGTCCTAGATCGGCTATACATATCGCATTCTGTCTGTGCGCATTAAAATGATATAAAATGACTTTGTAGTATATAGGTATATTTTTATACTAAGGGCATATGGTTCCCATTTTTTTGTTGTTATTTTATGGTAAATAATTGATGTATTTTGAAAGAGCAATATTTGAAGTGGACCATACTATATTTGAAAATAGTCCCGTGAGTAAAATAAAACAGTTCTCCCTCTGAAACAGTAAAATTCCAAAGAGATCTTTCCTTACGTTTAAATGCTTGCTATTTCCATCTTTGTGAAATGCATGGAATTCTCTATAGCCTTTACCAAGTGTGGTTCATAACATGCAAGTGTCAGGGGGAAAGCTCTCCGGCCTCGGTCTTTTGAGAGCAGTCCTACAACTGTGGGCTACAGCGTTGTCCGTGTTACAGAGATGATAGATGAAAGCAAAGGGAGAGAATCAAAGTTTTAGCCTTGGATATGCTTGTAGTTTGTAAATTCCTTTGTAAACTAGCCTGTATAATTTTCAAGATATAGTTATCATTGAGAAAACAATGTGTTTAATGTATCAACAAGAAAGTATTTCCTTTGATTGAGTGATGAAAACTATACATACCACAATAATCTGAAAACCTATAGACTCTAAGAAATTGAGGAACCTGTATTAAAAAATTAGCCAAACCCAGTGTTTGTGTTTCTATGGACAGCAAGATGTTGAGTCTTGTGGTTTTTTATTTGTCTAAATTGACAATCTCTGTCTTTTAATTGAAATGTTTAGACAATTTACTTTTAAGCTAATTATCAATAGAGTTGGGAACAGCATCTTGCTGTTCTTTTTCATTTATCCCATCTGTTCTGTGTTCCTTTTCCCCCTCTTTTCTTTCCTTCTTTCAGTTGAGTATTTTTTCATATTCCATTTTATCTCCACCAATGGTTTAATAGCTATACTTCTCTGTTTCATGTTTTAGTGGTTGCTCTAGAGTTTACAGTACACAGTACAGTTAAATAATATGACACCACTCCACATACAGTCTAAGAATCTTACAACAGTATATGTTCATTACCTTCTTCCTGTCCTTGGTCTGATTACCGTTGCTCAGTTAAATTCCTCATGTGTTATAAACTCCACAATACACTGCTACTATTTTTGCTTTAAATAGTCTATTATCCGTTAAAAAGATTAAAGATGAGAAAAATGTTTTTATATTTACCTATATATTTGTCATTTCTTTTGCTCTTCATTCTTTTGCATAGATTCAGCTTTTTATCTAGTATCATTTTCTTTCTGCCTGGAGAACTTCCCTTCACACAACACACAGGTCTTTTGGCAACGAATTCTCTCACATTTTGCTGGTCTGAAAAAAATCATCTTCATTCATAAAAGATTTTTTTCTGGATATAGAATTTCATGCTAACAGTACTTTTTTTGCCTTCAGCAGTTTAAGGACGTCACTCATTGTCTTAGATCTCTGATAAAAAGTCTACTGTCATTCATTCTTATCTTTCTTGCTTGGTAAATATATTGTCTTTCTCCAGCAACTCTTAAGATTTTATTTTCTATTTTTTTCTTTTTCACCAATTTGATTGTAATGTTCTCTGGTGTGGTTTTCTTCATGTTTGTTCTGCTTGTGGTTTGTTGCGATTCTTGGCTCTGTGGGTTTATAGCTTTCATTAAATTTGGAAAAATTTCATCCACTATTTCTTCAAACATTTCCCCCCCCTTCTGGAACTCTAATTACATAAGTATCAGACTGCTTGCTATTGTGATAGTCTTGATATTCTGCACACAAATTTTGAGGGACATCTCTGCCTTTCCAAGCTCTGCTCTCTTGTCTCCTCTACCCAGCGAAATCACTGGGATCTACTTATGTGTCCTCCTCTGAGCCCTGGCCTGGACACGCTTCCAGGTGATAATCTGGGGCAATTGTAAGGCTCACCTGGTTTGTGTCCCTTCCCTCAGAGATCAGTCCCATGCTCGGAAAACTGTTGTTTTATATATATATATATATATATATAAAATTTTGTCTATTTTTCTAGTTATTTGTGGCAGGAGGGCAATTCCCATAAAATTTAATCCTTCTCAGGCAGAAGCAGAAGTTCCCCCTGCTTTATTTTTAGTCAATTCATAAAATTTTTTTAAATAATTGATCTTGGGGCCAACCTGGTGGTGTAGCAGTTAAGTTCACCCACTATGCTTTGGCTGCCCGGGGGGTTCACAGGTTTGGATCCTGGTGTGGACCAATGCACTACTTGTCAAGTCATGCTGTGGTGGCTCCCATATAAAGTAGAGGACAATGGGCACAGATGTTAGCCCAAGGCCAATCTTCCTCAGCAAAAAGAGGAGGATTGGGAACGGATGTTAGCTCAGGGCTAATCTTCCTCACACACACACAAAAATAAATAAAATAAAATAAAATAATTGATCTTTTCAAAATACAAATATACATCTCATGAATAAATTTATTGCATTTAAGATAAAATTCTGAATCTTTTCTCTGGCTTAGAGACCCTGCATGATCTGGCCCCTTCTTTCCTTTGCAGGTGCATCCTTTGCTACTCTTTCCTCCACTCAAACCCTCTGATGATACTGGTTAAGTCCTTTTATTCCTCAGATCTACCAGGCGTGCTCTTCCAACTGCCTGGTGTGCTTCCCCCCGTTATTTCTTGGGTCCCAGTTTTACACCTAGGCTTGAAGGCCACTTACTCAGAATAATTCTTTCCCTGATCCCTCACCACCATGTGCACAAAAAATTCAGGTTTCCTTCTTATATTGTGTCACAGCATCCTGTAGTTTTCCTTTACAGCACTGAACATAATTTGCAGTTATATTTTTATTTGTGAGCTTATATTTAATAGTCCATCTGCCTGATACACTGTAAGCTCCAAGAGGGCAGGGACACAATTGTAACTCAATAATTAATTGTAAACGAGTTGGTTATGTCCTTCTCTTACTAGAATGTAAGCTCCATGAGAGCAAGCCTGTGCCTATCTTATTTCCTGTTAGCTCTGGTGCCCAGCACAGCGTTTTAAATGAAGTAGGTACTCAAATATTTTTGAATTGAAAGATCCTTTGAAAGAATTGCTGGTGCAGCCCTGCCTTCACAGGCAGTCCTAAACAAGAAGCCCAAGGTGGTATAACAAATTCAAACCTGGTCTTGACCAAGTCCGTGGGCAACGAGAGTCTGATTTAGAAAAGAGAGTAGTGAGGATCAAGGACAATTAGGCAGAGCGTGGACGTTTTTGCAAAGGCTGTTTTTGACTACTCCGTAAGTTTCTGTGAAAAGCTAGGAGGGCGAGGGAGTAATGAATCAAGATCTAGCCCTGGAACAAAAGAAGCTATAGAAAAAAGGTGAAAGAATGAGGGTTCCCTTTTGATTTCAGGGCTCCATTATCCATATTCAACATGGGTGGCATCAGAGATTGAGCACAAAAGAGACCCTGAGACAACAGACAAGGGAAGAAAAGCAAGACCGGCCACATACGGGGGAAGCTCAGGGGAGCACAACTGTCGGTTTCTGTAGGTGCCTGCGACTGTTTATCCCTAGCTCTATGGATTTTGGCATGGGGCGACAGAGTATTCTCAGAACCAACTTGCCACCTTGCCAGTGGAAAAGGGATTCCTAGAAATGATACCACTGTACTTGGGTCACACCCCAGAGACCTGGCTAGAGTGCAGTTTGTATTTTGTGGGTAGCAAATTTTATTGTGGGCTATTCTTGGGGGGTCAGGGCAGGCAGAAACGGTCCCAGACACCCATGCTTAGCAGGGTAAGTGTCCACGGTAGGGAGAAAGGAAGCTGTAGGGCCTGAAAATTTTATAATCCAGTTGATCAATAAATATTTATTGAGTACCTCATACGTGGCAGATACTACTGATTCCATGAAGATCTAGACAGACATTAAGTAAATATACAAGATCTCAGACAGCAGAAAAATTGATGTCAAATTTTATAAATATCATAATAGTCTAAGTGCACAAATTAATTTTACCCAGCTGTTTTGTGCTGGATCTGTGGTCTGCTCGAGAATTTTAGATGCGCATAGTAACTTGTAAAAGAGGAAGAAGACAGAATAACAGACTTTAAAATATATATATTCATGGACAAAATAATTATCAGAATTGTTAATATGTATGTTGATATCAGAGGAGAAATTTTGGAAAAACCTTTTCTGGTTATGGCTTTCCTGATGGAGACCTCTGTTGCAGGGATAGAAACAGATTTCACTCTAAATGCTAACTTTGATTTTCGCTGCCTGGAGTGCTGTGTTAAGAAGGATTCTGAGGCTGTGCCCAGGCTTAAGGTGTAGACCACTGTGATTGAAATATTTGACATGGGCCCAGGATGTAGTTATAGAAGCACTTGTGTCACATATTGTTTCTCCTTATTCTATGTGGTAACAGAACTTACCTTTTTTCTCCCTACTAATTGAAATCAATTCTTTTATTTAGTACTCAACAAGTATTTATTGAATGCTTAGATGTGCCTGGCGCAGTACTAGACACTGGAAATAAAAAGATAAAAGGACATAATCCTTGCACTTAAAGACTTTACAGTCAGGTAAAATAAAATGACAATTTTATTGCATTAAAAAATGCCACGTGGGGCCAGACCGGTGGCATGGTAGTTAAGTTGACATGCCCCGCTTCGGCAGCCTGGGGTTCATGGGTTTGGATCCCAAGCGCACACCTACTCACCACTCATCCAAACATGCTGTGGCAGCATCCCACATACAAAATAGAGGAAGATTGGCACAGATTTAGCTCAGGGCCAATCTTCCTTACCAAAAAAGAAAAAAAAAGCCATGTCTCTGTTTGGACAGTATTATGAAATGCCACATTTTCTTTCTATTTTTTTCTCATCAAATCCTAGTGAATAAAACCTGCTCAAGTTCATTAAATTTAATTAAATGTTAAAGGTAGGCTGAAAAATGTCATTCTCAACTCATTTGGAGTTCAAGATGAAAAATCTTGCAAAATTCACAAATCGTTGCGAATTATCATCCAACAGAGAATGTTTTCATCTAAGGACATGGGCTACTCTGAACTAACAACTGTATTTTGTTACGTATTCTAAACCCCCCATGGCAACAACAATTATAAAATATATCATGGTGGTGTGGCAGCTATTCAGAATAAAGATGGGAAAATTCTCCAGAAAAAATGTATTGATGGTGTATCTGTGCACGTATAGTGATCTCTCTCCTCTGTGTCTTTATTTTCCTCTTTCCCCTCACCTCCATTATCATTCCCCCAGACTATACCAGATTTTTCTTGTTTTTCATTGAGGGTCATGGTTCTGTTCCCTTTGTATGTGGTGATTAGATTCTGCTGTGGATCAATGACTGTGAAAGAGAGAAGCTGTCACTTTCTCCTTCTGTGACAGTTTAACCCTTTCCTTATCTTCAGTATACCACATACTTCGTAGCTCATACTCATTTCAACTTGCTTCCTTCTTCTTCTCTTTGTCCACTACCCGCACTGAAGTATGACTGTTGTTTTGCTTCTGACCTTTAGATGGGAACATGGCTGGACATTCTCCAATGGCAGAAGAATCTATGTGAAGTGATCTTTAGAATAACCTTAGATGTCTCCTGAAGGTTGGGGGATTGACCAATATCTTGGCACCAGACAAATTTGCCTAACCTGCTTCATGGGCCGTACTTAGTTCTCACTGCTTCACTGCACTTGAGACCCCTTCCTCTTGAACTTTCTCTAAAGATGGATAAGGTAATGGAATGGAGTGAGTTAGGATTGTTGTGTACCATTTCTTTATCTAATATGTCCTCTAGTCTCATGGACCTGGGTAAAACTCTCGCACTGACTATGCTTCTGGCGTTCAAAACTGGGCTACACCATCATGCCAGTAGTCCAATTTGAATCCCCAAAGTTTCTAACTTCCGTACTCTATACTTCAAACATCTAACTTCCCCATGTCTTATAATGGTGACACCCCCATGGCCTGTCACTGCCTCAAGAGATATGGTAAAATTCTCATTCTCACGGGGTTACAAACTATTCAAGGGTAGAGACAGGCTCTTACTGTTTCTTTGTGGCCCTAGTGCTATACTATTAGCATAGAGCATGTGCTCAAGAAATTTTGCTTGAATGAATAAAAACAATACAAAGCCATTCTAATTTAAAATAGTACATAAATGTAACAAGAGGCATTTTTATAACCTCCCTCTCCCAAAACACAGTGCAGGAATTTGCAAAATCAGTGATGTCAGTTTTCCACAAACTGTTGAGAATCATTTTCAAGTTTGTGATTCTATATGCAGCTGTTAGATTCTGTCTTCTTCCCAATTTCTACCTTTCCTTCTCTTACCTGCCCCATCACACATCATTATGACATATTACAGAGGCTGATATGGAGATTGCTCCTTTCCTCATTCATAGGATGATGCTGATCTGGACAAAGGAGATGAATCCTAGAGGCATGGGTCTATTTAGGATGACACTGCTTAAGATGATATCACATGGATCTTCTTCATTCAGTGAACCCTTGGTCTTTTTTTGGGCACAGAGGGATTGACCTTTTTTAAAAAGTCACAAATGAAAAGAGACAATAACATATGTTGGGAAACGTGACTTCCTTATAAATAGGCGTAGCAGGTAATTAATTGTTTGAAGAGTTCAGAAATGGCACAATTACTGCCAAACCTATCCTTTTCTTTACCTCCTCTTCTCTGCAATCCATCACCTAGATGCCACAGTTTCTGCAAGGAATTTGTGCTTTATGTTTCTCTCCTTTGGGACATCTTTTAAAGTGCAGTTAATACAAATATGGATAAATTATCCAATTTTATTTTAAAATGTGTAGCATATTACACTAATTCACACTACGGCATTGAGCACATCTGTTAAGAGAGAATTTAAAAGTGGGACACATTATATCTGAACACCTGGAACAAGGATGAGTTAATTGAGGAGAGTGTTGAAAGGAGGAACAGGTGAAAAAAAGTGAGTTCAAGAATCCTAGAAAACGTTTGCATGTATGTATGTGGAGGAGGATGTTCATCAGAGGCAAAAGCTCCTAGACACTCAAGTGGGTCAACTCTGAGATGGTCTTGGGCCAAAGCTGCCTGGGGCATGATTCTTAAAGGAGTGTTGGGAGACTTCTAGTGTGCATGAACATCAGTGACCCTCTATGTAGTATTGTGGTTTCGGAAGGGATACCACTGGGTCTGTCTTGAGATGCACATATTTTCTTCATAGTTCAGGCTATTTTAAGAAATATCAATGATTTTTTAAAATAATGTCTTCTTTATCAATCACCTCTTATTTTCTTCCACGTATTGCATTTTCATGTGGCAGCATCTTTCAGACCTCCTGTGTTCTGTAAGGAAGGGCATTAACATTCACTGAGTATCTACGATGTGACAGACACTGTGGTGAGCATTTCAGTATCACATCATTTCCTCCGTACAACAGCCCTGTGATAGAGCTTCCTCCCATTTTACAGATGAGGGAACAGAAGCGACATACTCGCCCCAGGTCTCAGAGGAAGGGAGAGGCAGTGCTGGCTAGGTCTCTCTGATCCCACTGTGGCCATGCAGAAAGCAGAACTTGATCTCATCTGTCGGGAATGTATTTCTTTCAGGCTATGAGTTTTCAAACCTTCTACATTTCGTAAAAACATGCACCATTTCTAATTGCTAAATTGTAGTGTTCAGCTTCCTCCTCCCTGTAACCATTCTGTAGCTTTTGATTTCATAGACTTTGGTCATCTTTACCATCATCTTTTTTCCTCCTGGATGAAGTGCTTTGTGTGTGGACCACATTTTCTGGTCCTTTTTCTCTTGACTTTCTCTGGGCCTTTTCTAGCTCCACTATATTTTTCTTTACTTTTTTTTTTTTTTGTTTTGGGGGGGGAAGACCAGCCCTGAGCTAACATCCATTGCCAATCCTCCCCTTTTTGCTGAGGAAGACTGGCCCTGGGCTAACATCGTGCCCATCTTCCTCCACTTTATATAGGACGCCGCCACGGCATGGCTGACAGGCGGTGCGTCTGCAGGCGCCCGGGATCCGAACTGCGAACCCTGGGCTGCCAAGTGCGGACTAAACCGCTGCGCCACCAGGCGGCCCCACTATATTTTTCTTTAAATTGTGTCTACTAGAACTGCAAAAAGGATTACTGATGCATAATTTGTAAGCCTAAGGGTAATGATTTTTGTTTTGTCTCCAGTACTTGACCATGATGCCCAGAATGCTGTCACTTTTTGGACTCAGCAGCAATTCTTTTTGGGAGAATATAAAAGGTTACAGATGATGCTCAGCAGCCTCGGCTCCATCTCAGACCTCAGGTGCTTGAGTGCATATTTCTACAAGGGTATCTCGCAGGGGAGCAACTGGGGTCTTTTATATGGCAGTCAAGTGTGTCCATTTGCCCTCCCTTCCCGCTTCTCTAGCCCCAGCTCGCACCACGCAGCCCCTCACCCAGTGTCCTCCAGCCATGCTGGCCTCGTTTCAGTTCCTCCTAGCTGCCAAGCTCCTTTCTATCATAGGCTTTTAGCCCATGCTGTGCCCTTTGCCAAGACTGCCCACCGTCATGCCAGCTCTTACTCATCTTTTAAATTCCAGTTTAAGTACTGTCCTCACACCTTGTACTTCTCCTTCATAGCACCTATCATAACACATTTGCAAGTCAATAATTATTGGTGTGCCTATTTGCTGAAGGTCTGTTATCCTGATGCATTACAAAGAACTCTATGAGGGCAGGGATTCCCTTGGTCTCCCTTGGTCTACACTGAGGTGTAGCCTCAGTGCGTAGCATAGTATTTGATACCCAGTCAGAGGTCAAGAAATTCTTCCTAAATGAATGAATAGATTAAGTAAGGAAGGAGATAATGAGCCTGTGGACATAGATTTGCCCACACTCTGGTTTCAGTTCTCCCCTTCAGCAAGGAGTTTATAACCAGCGTCTTTCTCAGATGCTGCAGGCTTACTGTCACATCTGTCTCGGGCTTGCAGACTACCAGGTCTCTGTAGCAGGGGTCAGTGAAGCCAGGAGAGAGTGAGAAATGAAGCCAGCTACAGAGGCTGACTACATGGACAGACGCCTGGTCCCATGCAGTGTACTGGACGTGCCAGTTTGGGTAGGCAACAGCAACAAGAGGGGCTCCAATTTGGCAAGCAGGATACAGCAGTGGTGATTCCAGCCACCAGGAGATATTGGAAATGCAGATAGATGGCAGCGTGGTGGCTCTGGGCGTTCCCTATATTCAGACATATCCAAGCCAAGGAGTTGGAGTCCTGAGAGCAGTATCCAGTCTTCGGGGCTGGCAAGAGTGAGGCAGGACCTCAGGGCCAAAGTGAGGCAGGTGGGCTCAGGAAAGGAAAGGGAGCCCTGGGCAAAGCAACTAAGGCAGCAGCCCAGGCTCTCCCATTGATGGGCCGTCACAGTGGGCGGGCAGAGACAGCGAACAGGAAGGAGAAAGCAGTTCACAGGCTCCAGGAGCTCTGGGCCCCATCCCTGGCCCCTGGAACCCAGAGAATGGACAGAAGTTAGGGTCCTGCTGAAAAATGCTCAGATTTTGGGTTTAATTCCTGAATATTCTGCTGACTAGTTGTGTCTTTTGGGTACTAAAAAATGGGCTCTATGGAAAGGACCATGCACTTCATTTCAATGCCTAATTCCTTTTTTAACTAAAGTAATTTTTATTACTATAAAAGCAGTTTTATGTATATTGTAGAAAGTTAAAAAATACATCAAAGTAAAATTAAACTAACTAAAGCATCTTATTCCAATCACTCACAGATAACAACCCTTATCATATTTCCTTCCAGATCTGCAATGTTTTTTATACAAGCAAGATTTTGCTTTATATGCTTTTTGCTACCTGCTTTTTTTGGTTAACAGATTCCACTTTTCCAGTTCAACAAATGATGATTTTATTTAGTATTCATTCTATATTCAGATTTCCCCAGTTGTCCTCCCAAAATGCTTTTATAGCATTCTGTCTAAACCAGGATCTAATCCAGGGCCAGACCTTGCACCTGGTGGTTATGTCCTTCAAGTCTCTTCAAATTAGCATGGTCCCTTTTTCTCTTAACACTGACCTGTTGTCCCGCAGAATATGTCACTTTCTGGATTGGTTTGGTTCATCCCCAGAGTGTCATTTATGTTGTATCTTTATGTCCTGTATTTCCTATAAAGTATAGGTTAGGTTAAATCTAAATGGTGAATTCCTATTAAACACTTTTGGACCACAATACATCCTAGATATTCTGTATAATCTCTCTGCGTCACATCAGGAGAATCATAATATCTGCTTGGCCCACCGTTAGTGATGTCGAGCTTGAATGCGGGACTAGGGTCCCAGTTCTTTTTAGTAAGATTCCAGGCCAACACAGCAAGAACATGACTCTCTCACCAATTTCCAACCTGACTCCACCCATTGCTATTCCCTTCTCCACCCCTATCTCCAACCAGTCCTCATCCTCAAGAGCACCTTTCAAGCAAGAAAGACAAAAGGGAATAAAGATGGTAAAAGGCACAGCATGCAGACTGGGAAGGGGGCCCCACTGATTCTTATCTCCAGCTGCACACTGATTCCACCGCACAAGACCTCAGTGGGCAGGATGCATGTCCGTGAGCATATCTCAGTCTAGAGTCCAGTCTCTCCAGCTGTTGCTAGGGTCAGAATAACTTGGCTTTGGTGTCTGTACACACCACAAGGCTGTCTGCTTAAGATATGAATGTTCTCACAAACAGCTTTTGAAAAAGACATAAGCTTATACAGAAAGCCGGCTCAACCGTCTTGTAAATTGATCACACCAAAAAAAGAACTTCAATTTTTTAATTCACTGTGAAGAAGGAGTCAAAACTATATCATATGATATTCAGCCTGGGAAATCAGAGACCAGCACCTAGGTCCTGCTTTGTTTGTTTGCTTTGTTTTGTTTTTTTAAACACTAAGACTATGCAACCTTGGTGAAGTACTTTCAACACCGAGTTTCCATATTCTCCATCTATAAAATGAGGATAATGACATTTATAGTGTATGGCTGTTGTGAGGATTTAATTGTGTCTGTAAAGCACCTATATTATAGGGAGTACCCAGTTCCCTTCTCCCTCATCTGCTAGGGCTGAGATTGCCAATTTGCTTCCTGCCATGCCCAGCACTGATTCTGAAGGGGCTTGGGCCTACAGGTGGAGTCCGTTAGTATATATAACTGGGGGAGCTGGGAAAGATCAGAGTAGGGGGCTCAAGGCAGGAGCTGACCACTCTGTTTTTTTTTTTAATTACATAAATTTCAGGTGCACAGCATTACAATTTGACATCTGTATACATTACAAAGTGATTACCCCCAAAAGTCTAGTTGCCATCCATCACCCTACAATTGACCCCCTTCAACCCTTTTGCCCACCCCTTAACCCCCTTCTCCTCTGGTAAGCAGCAGTCTGTTCTCTGTATCTATGAGTTTGTTTTTGTCTTGTTTTGTTTTTTGTTTTTAGATTCCACATATGAGTGAAACCATATGGTATTTGTCTTTCTCCTTCTGACTTATTTCATTTAGCATAATATCTTAAGGTCCATCCATGCTGTCACAAATGGCAAGATTTTATTCTTTTTCACAGGGTGTGTGTGTGTGTGTGTGTGTGTGTGTGTGTATCACATCTTCTTTATCCATTGATGGACACTTAGGTTGTTTCCATATCTTGGCTATTGTAAATAATGCTGCAGTGAACTCAGGGATGCATGTATCTTTCTGAATTAGTGTTTTCGTATTCTTCAGATAAATACCCAGCAGTGGAATAGCTTGATCATATGGTAGTTCTATTCTTAACTTTTTGAGGACTCTCCATACTGTTTTCCATAGGACTGCACAAATTTACAATCCCACCAACAGTGTATGTGGGTTCCCTTTTCTCCACATCCTCTCTAACACTTATTTCTTGATTTTTTTGAGGTGTGAGGCGATAGATATCTCATTGTGACTTTGACTTGCATTTCCCTAGTAATTATTGATTTTGAACATCTTTTCATGTGCCTGTTGGCCATCTTTATGTCTTCTTTGGAAAATTGTGTATTCATATCCCTTGAGGGGCTGACCACTCTTAATGTATGAGCAAGCATTTGATTAGAATGGTATACTGTTGGGCCTTTTACAAAAATCATTGTGACATTTGATTTTTTAATATAATTATAAACCTCAAATTTTATTGTTTTTTCAGTATATTTGGGATATTAAAGGCAAGACTAGTCACTTAGGGCCCAGGAACAGGAATGAAGCAGTTAATATTGGATCTTGACATTTCACTCTACCTCTCAAGCACTAAGTCTTGCACATACATGCTGTTAGTTTAACAAAACCAGTGAGAGATGGCCATTCTATGACATTTGGGGGGCTTTATTTGGCTTTTCAAATGGTAAGTCTGAAACTCATATGTCCCTAATGAGAAAGCTGGGAAGTCAGACAATGCTTATCATCCTGATGAATGTGAACCTGCATTGCTATTTTTAAAGGGGGGAGGGATGTCCTGAAAGACTTTATGAATAATCTTTAATTTTGTGGCAAATTTGATAGTACTAGAGGCTGGTGGTTGCCCTAGTTATGAGTGAACTCCAGCCACACAGACTAAGTTTGAATTCCAGATGCCTCACTTACAAGCAATGTGACTTTAAGCAAAGATTAGACCCTAAGGTCCACATGGCCTCTGGGAACCTCAGCTGTTCATTTTTAGAAGAGAACTGATTATTGTGACTACAGCAAGGGTTGAAGTGAGTATTAAATTAGATAATGTAAATGAAGCATGGCACCCAGGACATAGTAAGGATTCAAAAATTGGTTGCTATTTTAGTTATCGTTATTATTATCTTTCCCAACTGAACACTTTATAAATGTTCACTTTCCCTGGAATCTTTATCCTGACTCAGACTCAGTAATTCACTATTGTTAGTCAGATTGATGAGAAGCATCAATACTTAGACCAGTGTTGTCATTTCTGCCGATCAGGCCTCTGGTGGGAATTCTTTTCCACAGCTTTCATTAATGGCTTGGCAAGTCTGACAAAGCATCAAAGAATGGGGTGTTCTAGAAAGTATTCATATTTTTGTTTACCATATATATGGGATTATTTGAACCTTAAAGCTTTAGGGTGCTATCATTGTTTATTATGGAGCTGCCACCTTCCCTCCCTCAAGAAAATAACCATAAATTGTACCTTCCAAATTAAATAGGCTATGTTAATAGCTATATTTGGGGGCTTGTTTTAAAGCAAAAAAGCCACATGTAAGGTGGTTAAAGTGTGGCTGCTGAATTCGAATTACATCTTTTTTCTCTAGTCTACACTGGCTATTGTGCATGTAATTTAAGGTATTTAGTGCATATTAAGTTTTTCATGACTAATGCATCTTCTGAGGTTTAAGCAGTAACATAAAGTGAAAGTAAACAAAGGGCCTCATTTCTTGGTTCTGAATTTTTCGAGACTGTGACATCATTGACATTGTGCAAGGCCTGGACAAAAATGGAAGAGTTAACAGTTTTATTCCCCCACCCCAAACCTCTTACCTCTAGCACCTTCATGCAATATTTTTAACTTCTTAAGATTAAATGCTCATTATCAATGACTTCGAGTATTAAGTACCAGTTAAGCCAGTCCAACTGACCTTAAGTTATTCTGTGTGTTAAAGTCTAAGGCTATGATTTTGTGGGACAGGGAGAGACGGGTGTAAAGCTCCGGAATCACCAACCCCTATAAATAAAGATTTGTTTGCCCTTTGTGCTTTTTCCTAGAACTACCAGACAGTTACGTAGAGGAGGAGAGCCATGGTAAGTCATAGTCTGAACGTTAAGTGCTAAGATAGTCTAAGAATCCTTCACGACAATCTATCTGTAAGAAATACATGATTCTTTCAAAATCTAGGAATGCCTAAATGTTTGGTTGGAAAGACAACTTGCTGATGATTTTTTGAGTCCTTCTTTCAAGTGGCTGATTTCTCTCTCCTGAAGGGATTCCCTTGCTTTAGACGTTATAAAAGAATCCCCCAGGAAGAACATCGTATAACTACTGATGCTTCGTTATGAGTTCACCTCATACATCTTGTTTGCTTCCCGTCCTTCTATCTCAGCTTATGACCTTGACACTTGTGTCTTATTCAAAGCTCTCTTTCTAATAAAGATCTCCACTGTCAGCCTTCTTGACCGTTTCATGGCTCTCTGAGTGTTTCACCCAATCCTCTTCTTTTTGTGACACCTGGCTTGCTCCTCAGTTAGCCCTTTATAATTGAGTTTTGATACTCCAAGTGTGGTCTGTGGACCAGCAGCACGGGCATCACCTGGGAGCTTGTTACAAATGCAGACTCTCAGGCCCCACCTCAGACTTTTGAATCAAAATCTGCATTTTCACAGGATCCTCAAGTGGTTCATGTGCAAATGAAGGTTTGAGCAACACTGGCTTCAAGAATTGTTCTTCCTTTACACACTCTCATTGCCCCTGAGATATATAAACAAGTACTTTTCTGCTGTGACTTCCAACATTACTTGGATCCGAAATCCTCAACTAAAAAGATTACCATGTGGGTACTTTCTTGCTTCTGTTCTCAAAGCCCCTTTATTGACTCTTGTGTACTTTGGTTTTACCTATGTAGATTCTATTATTTGTTCTTACACTTATATAGCATTTTGTAGTTTTCAAAGTTCCTTCACACAGATTTTGTTATTTGATCACATTTGATCCTATGAGGTAGAATGGTAGGTCATATAATCTTTTGTAGAAGCTGTTTTGTAAATTTCCATTTGTGATTTTCTAAGGGTGAAAAATGTATCTTCAGGATTTTTTTTCCTTTGGGAAAAAATAGAAGCCAAGCCTCTTTGGGCTATCATAGTCAGTTAGTGAGTTATTCTGACTCAAATGTGTCATGATTCAAAATCACATTTTACGGCTAGGTGTGATCAGTTATATTTTCATTCATAAACCTGTTTTCTTAATTAGGATCAAGTAATTAGACCTATCATAAAATCCTCATCTTTCTGACAAGATTTTTAAGATAAATGAGCCAATGAAGAACAAGCACTCCATTTCTGATACAATAGCCTAAGGAGAGAGGGACCACCGAAAGCTGCTTCTGCCTGGACAGAGAGGAGTCAAAGAAAGGGACAAAGTCCAACATAGGATATTGCCTTGAGACCCTATGCAAGTTCCATTCTCCTAGAGAAGGTATACAGGGGGGACCTCACTGTTGAATCATGTCCCAGGAGGAACTCTTGGTTTTTCATCCCCTGAAAGTGCATCTCTACTGGGGGACACACTCCCAGAGGAGTCAGGGGTGAATCAGTGACCAGGATTTGGTAAGTGATACTATTTTTGTCTTTTCTCTTTGGTCCGTTCACTCAACAGTTACACTTCTTTGTAAGAGCTTTATGTTAACGAAAGCTTAACTGTATTTAACAATGTGGATGAGTTTGGGAGAATTGGAGCATTGCTGAGGTTAGCCCATTGAAAACATTCTTCAACAGCCTCCTGTTCCCAAGAAGCTGAGACCCAGAGAAGCTCAGCACTTGCTCCCATGTGCTCCATGTGCTCTGCTCTTACAAGGAAGGGGAATCCTCATCCGCTCTAAAGCTTGCACCTCTTCAGGGACCTTACTATGAAATTATCCCCTCTCCCTCCTGCGCCATTCCCAGCTACATGTAAACATGCCTTAATATCAGCCACTTGAAGAGTTTTTTTCAAGCCTCCCTTGATCTCCTCATCATCTTCCAACTACCACCCTATTTCTTTGCTTTCTTTCACAGAAAAGTCCTTAAAAGAGTTGTCTATAGGCTCTGACTCCACTTTCTTCCCTCCCATCCTCTCATTACTCCATACCGGCTGGAATTGTATCTGCACTACTTCAGGAAACAGCTCGTTATCCAAGTTTCCAAAAGCTTCTATCTTGCTCCTCCAATGCAGAATTATTCTCTTTCCCATTGTTTTCTCCATCAGCAGCATTTAGCACAATCTAGCCACTCTCTTTTTTGAAATACTTTCTTCTGCTGCTTACATGGTACCACTCTCCTGGTTTCCCTCCTATCTCTCTGACGTTTCCTCCTTCTCTGCCCAATCTCTATCATTTAAGGTCTGAATGTTGGAGAGTCCCCACTTTGCATTTTCTCTTTCTGTACTCTCCTAGTGATTCCATCTGGCCCCAAAGTTTTAAAGACCAGAAATATTCTGTTAACTTCTAAATTTATATCTCTGACCCAGATTGCTCTAGCTTGCTCCAGACTTGTTTATGCAACTTTGCATCCCACCAAAACTACTCTTGTCTCCCTATCTGCCCACCTCTAATGAGGGCTCTAGTCTCACCATCTCCAGGCATCACTTTATTCATGCCACTGTCCTTTCTCACTGAGATACTTATAGTAACCTCCTAGCTGGTTTTTATGCTTCTGCTGTTGCCCTGCTCTGGTCCATTGTCCACAGAAGAGTCTGTTTACAACTGCAGCTTCTATTCCTGAAGTCGAAAAGTGAACTAAGCAAATAACCAGCTGCTATTTAAGTTTTCAAAGCACAAATGCTGGTGATTTAATATTACTCCTTTCCGCTAATCACACGTTATTTAATGTACTAATTTAGTCAGTTTTAGTTTATTTAGTACATAAATGTAGGAATCACAAAGCAAATATTATATTAGCCTCGTGGACAGTGTGCTATTTTGGATATTGGCTCTTTTGACTCCCACAATTTGATGCTGACATTTTGACCCAATTTAAACCTGAGGATATTCTGACTGTTTGTTTCTAAACACCAACATTTAAATCAAATTTATACCAACATCAGTGAATTTGGGTCAGTAAGGTGTTATGTTTATTTTTTTGGGTGGGGGAGTAAATTCTATTAGTTAGTTTGATTCCTTAATTTTTTGTATAGCAGTGTTAAACTATGACGTTTTCCTTTTTTATTCTACTAAACTTATTTTAATTGGACTACATTTTCTATGCCAATTTTAAAATAAAGATTTGACTCACTCACCGATTATGTATTATCTACATCAAGGTTCATCAATTATAACTGTTTCACTGAATATTTTTGTACCCAATATATTTGTACCTAATATTATTTCTATCCAATCCAGTTTTCCCATATCAAATTTTGCAAGATGATATGATTCTTCTACCGGTTTTCGGTTAATAGATATTACCATGAGAACTTTTTGCTAGTGTCAATTCTATTTTCTCCTAATAATTTCTCTAACTTTAATTTCTTCCAAGGTCAATTTTTGCAGGGTTACTAACAATATATGATTCTTCAACCCATTTTTTATTAAAAAAGAAAAAAAACCCACTTCACTGTATATATCTTTAGCATTGTTAGTTTTATTTTGTCATGTTAATTTCTACCTAATCTAACTTTACTTGAGTCAAATTGTATTTTGTGTTAAATATCCTCAGTGTCAAAATACCAGGTTTAAAATATTCTGCTGTAATTGTAATTGTTCCTTATTTTTCCTCTCAGTCAGGTTATCAGTGTTAGCTAGAGCTGTAACAATTGAAAATTATTGCTAAAACAGAGTTGACTCCAAATAGAAATTCCAGAAAGCCTAGAGGCATCTTGGGGGAGCAAATGTAAATTTAAGGGAAAAGGACACATTTATTCTTAAGGCAAAACTTGTATGTAAAGTTAACTTCTGTTTCCCTGGGAAAGAGCTCTTTCCTTACTTTGGAGCTTTTATTTCCCCTGGCAGCCCAAGCTGGCTTTCTCCCTCTCGATAGCGCTGACTGCCTCTTGGCACAAATATTGAAATCAACTATTCCACATCTATGTGAATAAGAGCCTTTAGAAGTAGAAACTGATTAAAATATATGGTCTCCTTATACTGTTAATAGGCCACCCTTCATTTTAGTCTTTGATAGCTTGGTTTAAGAAACTGAAATGTGTTGTTGATTCACAAACTGGCCCCTGTACATGGAAAGCATGGGGAGACCGAAGAAAAAGGCAGACGTCTCCAGATTGGTAGGTGGGAGGTTTAACAAGCAAGGGAACTTCCTTATGAGGCTTGCCTTGGGTGGCTGCAAGATGAGTAGGTCTCCGCTCCCACCTGCCAAATCTTAAAAGTTTATAGAGAGGCCTTAACTGGATTCAGTCACATATACAGTCCAGATGGTCTCAACAACACCTTACTCTCTCAAGATTATGTCCTAGGAACAGCTCCCACCATGGGAACAGTAGGCAAAGTGTACATTCCAAGGACGGGGGAGGGGGTGAGGAGCCAGGTCCAGCTCTTGGGTCAACTGGCGGTCACGTCATCTTGATGGCCTTTTCCAACACATGTATATCTCTCGTTATTAATTCTTGAAATGGTTTGGACTTTGCCTGCCTACTCTTCAAAATATTAAAAGCAGATAAAGTTGGCTATTCTGGAACAAAGTTCATTTTATTTCCCAAATGTTTTTTATTTTTGAATTTTCTTGAGAATCAAGAAGGCCAAATGTTATGCACTGTACGAAGCTCTCTGGGTCTTTGTGTGGGTGGGTGTGACAACAACAACAACAATAATAAAATAGTTATTTGTATAGCATGTACTATGTGTTGGACACCATTGTAATTGCTTTATATATGCTAATTTACTTAATCTACCCAACGACTCTGAGGTTGGTTCATTTTTCCCATTTTATAGGTGAGGAAACTGAGGCATAGAGAGGTTAAGTAACTTGAGCAAACAAGTGCAGTAAAGATATGACACAAAATGCGTCAATTTTTCTACTTTTAAAAAGACTTTGTATCTTGTTTTTAATTAAAAATAAATTTTGATTCCCCACGTTAGGAAATGGGGTGAACCTGTAATTGCCCATTGACATATTCTCGCTGTGCATAGACAGACAGAGCATGAAGTTTGAAGTATTTTATAAAAATGGGTTCAGCCCCTTCACTTACTTGGGGGTTACCAAATCCTACAGGAAAACTGAAGTGATTTCTCCATATCAGACTGAGACCACAGCCCCAATCCTTCTACTCACTCCTCTTGCCTTACATGCTTCTTAGTTTAGTTCTTCCCCATAGCACATGCATTTATTTCATATAACCAACAAAACTACATTCGGTTGAGATTTATTAAATGCTCAATTTCCTATACTTAAACGGGGAAATTACACTCCCCCCACCCCCATTCCTGCTTGTCTCTGTCTCTGACTCCTCTCTCTAGCCTACCTCATTCCCACTCTGATCCCATTTCACAATTTCTCTCTTGGGTGGTACTCAGTTTCCTATTTGATCTCTGCAGGAAACCAAGAGACACCTCTGCATTTGGGTTCAATGTTCTGAGTACAACCTGTATATAATAATCCCTACTAGGGTTGCTGTGTTTCTGCTTCAGGAATTTTATTGCTTCTGTCCCCTCTCTACAGTTTATGAGACCGACTCTGGAGTTTCACGGTGGTTCTCCATTCTCTCCGCTTTGGATCTGAGCAGTTTGGGTAGGCTGTATCCTGTGGTTTCTATCTCTTGATCTTTGGTAGTTGTAGGCATTTTTATTCAACAAACATTTATGTGGGACCTATAATATGCCAGAATTTTTGAACCTGTAGGAACCTTGGGGATCATCTTCAATCCCTTCATTTCATAGACGAGGAGGTTGAAGCTCAGAGGGGTTAAAGGACTTGCCTCAGGTCACTCAGATAGTTAGTGCCGGGCCAGAATTAGACCCAGATTTTAGAATCTGTCTTCTTTCAACACCATGATTTTTTGCCCTTACACTTTTAATATGAGGTTTTTTGTTGTACCTAGACTTTCATAATATTCTTAAATTTCTCCTAAAAGTTTAAAAATGTTAACAAGTATCCCCTAGCTTTTGTAGCCAGAGAGCAAGGATCCCTTATTATGTTTCCCATCAGAAATTCGTGATACATGTTTGCACATTAACCAGACTCCCCATCTATTTGTTTCTCTCTACTTCTGTAGCTACATATTTGCATTTTAGCACAGTTTGCTTTGCTCTTACAGGATAGGGTGGGAGCAGAGCACTTTAGTACAAGGTCAGGAATATCTATTCTATATATTGCATAGAAGTCACCTTTAGGCATTTACACACACACACTCTGGGCCATCTTTGCAACAGGAAACCATGCTCGGGAACATTCTGGTCAATACGATATCTGGGCCTGAGCCAGTTCCAGTAGTTGGAGAGATGAAAGGAGTCATAAAAGAGTGGAATTGTTTTAAGTGAAAGAAAGCCCAATAAACAACTCATTAAAGTGATACTCTTCTTTCTAAAATACTTGTTTCAGATGCAGATTGCTATAAGTATATGTTATAGCCTACGAATACAAAGAGCCCAGAAATTCTTTCTTTCCTCCTAGAACTAAAGGAAAGCCTATAATGTTAAATTTAGGAGCTTGACATTCTTTGCCAGGTTAGCAGGTATGGCTTAAAGCCAAAGGGTGGAGCATTGAGGAATATCATTTTTCTATTCATTGAAGACAGCTCTTCATCCAGTCAGAATCACCTTTGGTAGAAAAAAGCTAAGCTACTCAATTTTATTTTTAAACATAGATAAATAGTATCTTAGCAGCACAGAGCTTGCAGAGAAAACTGGATTGCTTACATGGGAAAGTGTGATTGGGGCCTGAGAATATGAGCTGAGAGCAGTAACATGGCTAGGCAATGGGAAAACTTCAACTGGAAACCTGGTAATTGGTTAACCTGGTTCACCTTTATTTTTTACTCTTCTAGTGGAGTTTTACTTTTCCTTTCGTTACAAACTTAGCTAACTTCTTCAGTTATTGAAAAAGGAAGCTATGTGTTTTTTATATTCATGAAACAACAGAACTATATTCAATCAGAAATGTGAGGAAAGAATAAATTCTGTTTTATTTTAAATAAAAATTAAATTATTGTTATGAAATTAAAAATCAACCTCTATTTGGAGACTGATTTAAATTGTTTTCAAGAAATAAAATAACAATAAACCCTCAAAATGGAAAGTTCTATCATGGCAGATTTTTTCTCTGAATCTGTTATCATTTCAATTGTAATCATTGCATGGAAAAGAACAAGTCGTTATTCTACACCAGTGTTTTGTCCTCTTTATCTCAGGAACTTCTAAAACTTTTAAACATCCTTAAACACAAAAATACAAAAATTAACATTATTTTAAAATATTTCTGATATAATACTTAGCAGATTATTTGTTTTATACCAAAGTATGTAAGTAATAAGAAGAAAACACTTTTGCTTTCTTTGGATCTCCTCCACAAAACCGTAAGAATTAGAGAGATGTGTGCTTGCAAGGAAAATTTCCATTGGACTGTAGTTTAGTATTGCTGACAAATTTTAAGGTGTATTTAACTGGTGAGTACACTTAATGTTCCATACAGAAATCTCCATGTTCTAGAACAGACTGTGGCAGAATATGGAGACACAGTCACATGTGGTATATTCTCATAGTTGCATGTGCTTCAGAAAGCAGAGTTTCCTTTGACAATAATAGACATTCCTTGGAATACGTTTTTGGAACACCAATATTTGATTTTGAGCATTCAAAATACCAATTTATTGTGAATTTTTGTGTGTGTTGGTGTGTGTACATGCACGTGAAAGAGTGAGGGAGAGCCAAAATCGGTTTTATTGCTTTGATATCAAGGCACCCACTTAAAGTAGACTTTACAAACACAACTTCCAGAAAAATTGAGTCAGTGCCACCTAAGTCAGAGCCCTTTGGGATCTAGAGAACAAATGATTACTCAAGTCAGTGATTTGGATAAGGACCTTGTCCTGAATGGTTGGATGATCTTGTTAAATGTGACACCTAGCAGGGGGCTATGTTTTTCTTGATTGGTTACTCTGTCAGATATTTCTGGTTAAAGCAAAATTTCTTGATAATATTGACATTTTACTCCAATACCTGGCTTAGTGATGTGACACCAGGCTAAATAAATATTGACCAAAATATCATTAGTTATTTGTTAAACTTTTATAAACCTAGCTAATGCTCTCTTGCAAAAATGCAAACCAGTGTATTCCTTAACCATAGGGAACATGATGTAAAAATGCAGTGCAAAAACTTCACTTTTCACATAATGAACATATTAAACTGAGTCTTAAGTACATCAAATATAGCATTAGTACAATTGGTAACGATAAGTTAAATATTACAAATATGGCATGCATTCTTATCAAGCTTCTAGAATTCATAGCAATGCTTCACATATTTACTGCACCTTGATTTACATCAAGTATTTTTTTCTAAAGTATCTACTGGAGAAACTTGACTGCCCAAACTCTTATCTGTTTTCTGTTCTTTTCTTTGTTTGTTTACTAAGTACTTAAACTATGTACAGTACAGTTTCTAGTATGAAATGAAGTAGTTCATACAGTAAGAAGCTTTCCTAAGCAATAGTACAGAATTGTGTGTGTATGTGTGTGTGTATTTTAAGTGACATTGATGAGGCACAGAACTGGAAACAGATTAGTGCAAAAGCCAAATTAAATTTTAAAGGAAGTTATTTTCCAAAATTTCTGAAATTCTGGAAGAGGTTTTCTGGAAGTGATGTGTAACATATTACTTATTGAATCACACTTGTTGAGTTTTCTAATGAGGTTTGAGAACAAAGTTAAGTTCAAATTAGTAAGAAATAAAACCAGCTGATCTGAACTAGTCTTCACCTTAAGCTAGCTATGACTGCATTGACCTTTTGCCTCCTGTGTGATTCACTATTTCCTTGACAGACTGAATTTCTCCATCCCAAGTTCTTTTCTTTACCCACTGGCCCCAGTCTCTCACCCATCTTTCAAAGTCTAGCTCAAATGCCACCTCCTTAATTTGAAGTTCTTCCTGGTTTCTTCAGCTGAATGTGAACTGTCTTCTCTCACATTTCCCGAGGCCTTTGTTATCTACTCCTCTTCAAGCCTCTTTGGGCTCTTTCTGTGTTACAGTATTTGCACGTTCCCACTTCTACCCTGCAACTTCCTTTACAAGAGGAGTTGTTTCTTACTCATCTTTGTGTCTCTGATAGTACCTCACAGTGTAAGCGCTTAGTGAAATAAAATCAATTCTATTCAATACTCAGAGAAACCTGTTTAGAGGTTGAAATCAACTTAAAGGGAAGTTTTTGGTCAGGACACATTGTTTCTTAAGGGCTCTCTGTCCATGAATAGTGTCACAGGTTGTCTGAGCCTCTAAGTTCAAGAGCTCTTGGGGATGAGTTACGTAAAAGCACTTTTGGTTGTTTTGGAAGCTGGAAAGGCACCAGAAGCTAAAGCCAATGCAGGAAGATGTAAAGGTGATCCTTTCCTTTCTCTAAATTCTCACTAGCAACATAAAAGAAGACAAAGTGGGTGACATAGGCGTGGGATTAAAATTGAGCTGAGTTCTTACAAAAAGAGTGGGGAAGGAGAAGGAAAAATTTTATTGAGAACCTCTGACCCGTCGGACATTTCACATGTTATTTAATGTAAACCAATAATAATGATAATCACGATACCTTCTCACATTCATGGAAATATCTCATACTTTTTATACATGATTTCACATCATGATCTCATTTGATTTTTCCCAGCTGTGACATAAGTAGTGTATGGATTATATCCTTCCTTTAATAGAAACTAAGACATAAAAAGAGAAAATAATTTGTTCAAGGTTATATACTGAGTCAAAGACATAGGACTCAAATATAAACTTTCTGTTTTTTGTTTAACTCTCTTCCTAGTACATCTTTACATGTTATAAACCCAACAATGCAGTTTTGTAATTGTTTTATACAGTTGTGTTTTAAATTAGTTAAGAGCTTTTTATTTTTTCATGTGCATCAACACTGGTTTTATTTTACTGTAAAACTTTCGTGAATCAGAATGGGTGTGGGAAACTTTTGTTTATTAAACACAGAGAATACCATAATTTAAAAGTTTTGACTAAATGTATATTGCTAAATAAATAAGCACATCTTACTAACCTCTCATTTGTGACTCTAACTGATAACAGAGTGGGGAAAAAGTGGACATTAAGAAGTAAATTTCAGAAGTAATGGAGAAATGTTTCTCAGTACTCCACTGATTTTAATGTTGGCCTAAGTGGAAGATGGTAATAACCTTCCTTGGACTGGTATTGACTTGGTATAGAAAAGATGCCTGGAGTTCCTTTTTACTTGAGAACATAGGCATACCTAACAGACCTGAGTAAAAAATAAAAGTCTCAGAAATTCCAGAGAGTTCTTGGAAGAATGAGAAGATGTGGGACGTTTTAGTTAAGAGATCAAGAGTTGGTTGCACCATTGGCTGATGATTTAATTTTGTAAGCTCTTCTAGCTACCTTAATTCAGGTAACCCACCAATCAGGAAGCCTTGGGAATGATTGGGATTGGGCTATAACCTGAGTTATCTTCAGAATGCCTAAAGATCCACCTGTGCACAGCTGTGCTGATTTTTCCATAAAGCTGCTGTAAAGTATGCCGTCTCAGTCCTCTAAGAGGCTTTTCCTATGGCACTGGAAAGATCAGAGGAATTTATGACTACAGGAACAGACAACTACAGTGATTCTACAGGCAGAACTTATAAGTGTTCTTTAGAGGCAGAAACTTTGCTCTAAAGTATTTCACTCATTTAAAAAAATAGTAGTGGGAGGAAAGGTAATGTGTTCATTTGCAGTCCTCTGGGGTGAACAAAGTGTGAAAGAATCATCATCTTTAGAAAAGTGTTGAGACTCTTACCCCATATTATTTCTTCTTTATGAATCTAAGGCTAGAGGTGCCACAATCCTTGGCTGCCTCAGCAGTAGGGAATGACTATTGGCAGAAATGTCACCGAGACGACCCAAGTGACTAGAAAGTGCTTGAGAAGTGTACACATTACTCCTGCCTTGTGACTTCATCTTCATTTTTTCTCTGCAGAAAGCAAGTTGGAAATCTGGTGGGCTGTCAGGTTTTTAAAATGTGAAAGCAGAGCACTTCTTAAGTCAATTTTATGATGCGTTCTCTCCAATAGTAGCATGTGCAGCATTATGAAAAGCCTACGTGACATCAGCCTGTGTTGGAGGGTGAATAAAAAGTAGCAGCACAAATAATGTTAAAAAAACAGCTCTAGAGACATTCCATCATTTGTTCCTAACAAATATCTAATCAGCAGTTACTATGGACCAGAACCACCGTTCTGACTGGTGGGGCACACCGTAGCGAATAAAACAAAGCCCCTGGCCTCTTAGAGCTGATATTCTGGTGAAGAAGACACTGATGCGAGGAAGGGGTCCAAGTTTAGTTTTTCTTTATGGATATCCACTGTCCTATCACCATTTATTGAAAAGCATGTACATTTACTGATTTTTTTTGTCTGTTTTACAATAGTATTTCATAAAATGCTGAGAAAGTATGTCAAACTCTCCTTCTGTGATAGTGGATTTGTCTTTTTCTCCTTGTAGTTCTATACATTTATGTTGAAAAGTTTGTTATTAAGTGCATGTAATTAAAATTATTATATCTTCCTGGTTAATTGGACCTTCTGTCATTATGAAAGGGACCCTCTTTACTGCTAGTAATGCTTTTCACTGTAATTTCTGTTTTTATGGATTACCTATGACTCCTTTCTTTTGATTAATATATACGTGCTATATCTTTTTCCATTCTTTTGCTTCAACCTCTTTCCATCCTTATTTTTTGGATATACATGTAGCATACAGTTAGATTTTGTTTTTTATCCAGTATGACAATTTTTTTTTCCACAGGCACATTTAGTCCATTTGTATTTAATATAATTATCAATATATTTGCGTTTATATATGTCTTAGTCTGCTATAACAAAATACCATAGACTGTATGGCTTAAATAGCAGATATTTATTTCTCACAATTCTGGAGGCAGGGAAGTCCAAGATCAAGATGCCAGCCGATTCGGTTCCTAGTGAGTGCCCTCTTTCTGGCTTGAAGATGGCTGCCTTCTGACTGTGTCCTCACATGGCAGAGCGAGCAAGCTCTGATCTCTCTTCCTCTTCTTATAAGGACACAAAGCCCATCATAGAGGTCCCACCCTCATGACCTCATCTAAACCTAATTACCTCCCAAAGACCCCACCTGCAAATATTATCACATTAAGAGTTAGAACCTCAGCATATGGACTTTGGGAGGACACAAACATTCAGTCCATGACAATATACATCACCTTATATTGTGCTTTCTCATAGCCCTGACTGTTCAATGTTTACTTTTCTTCTCTTTCTTACCTGATTTTAGATTCGCTAATTTTTCTTTCTTTTTTTTTATTGAGGTAACATTGATTTATAACATTATATAAATTTCAAATGTATGTCATCATATTCCGATTTCTGTGTAGACTACATCATGTTCACCACCCAAACACTAATTACCATCCATCACCACACACATGTGCCTAATCATCCCTTTCACCTTCCTCCCTCCCCGCTTCCCCAGTGGTAACCACTAATCTAATCTCTGTATCTATGTGTTTGTTGCTGTTGTTTTTATCTTCTGTTTATGAGTCAGATCATATGGTATTTGACTTTCTCCCTCTGATTTATTTTGCTTAGCATAATACCCTCAAGGTGCATCCATGTTGTCACAAATGGCAAGATTTCATCTTTTTTTATGGCTGAGTAGTATTCCATTGTGTATATATACCACATCTTCTTTATCCATTTGTCCCTTCATGGGCACTTAGGTTGTCTCCAAGTCTTGGCTATCGTGAATAATGCCACAATGAACACAGGGGTGCATGTATCTTTATGCATTTCTGTTTTCATGTTCTTTGGATAAATACCCAGCAGTGAAATAGCTGGATCATATGGTAGTTCTATTCTTAATATTTTGAGGAATCTCCATACTGTTTTCCATAGTGGCTGAACCAGTTTGCATTCCCACCAACAGAGTATGAGAGTTCCCTTTTCTCCACATCCTCTCCAATACTTGTTATTTCGTATCTTGTTAATTATAGCCATTCTGACGGGTGTGAGGTATTATCTCATTGTAGTTTTGATTTGCATTTCCCTAATAATTAGTGATGTTGAACATCATTTCATGTGCCTGTTGGCCACCTGTATATCTTCTTGGGAGAAATGTCTGTTCAGATCTTTTGCCCATTTTTCAATTAGGTTGTTTGTCTTTTGTTGTTGAGATGTATGAGTTCTTTATGTACTTTGGATATTAAGCCCCTTATCAGATATATAGTTTGCAAATATCTTCTCCCAATAGTTAGGTTGTCTTTTCATTTTGTTGATGGTTTCCTTTGCTGTCCAGAAGCTTTTTAGTTTGATGTAGTCCCATTTGTTTATTTTTTCTATTGTTTCCCTTGCCTGGTCAGACATGGTATTTGAAAATATGCTGCTAAGACTGATGTCAAGGAGTGTACTGCCTATATATTCTTCTGGAAGTTTCATGATTTCAGGTCTTGCATTCAAGTCTTTAACCTGTTTTGAATTAACTTTTGTGTATGGTGTAAGATAATGGTCTACTTTCATTCTTTTGCATATGGCTGTCCAGCTTTCCCAATATCATTATTGAAGAGACTTTCCTTTCTCCATTGTATGTTCTTGGCTCCTTTGTTGAAAGTTAGCTGTCCAGTGATGTGTGGGTTTATTTCTGGGCTCTTGATTCTGTTCCATTGATCTGTGTGTCTGTTTTTGTGCCTGTACCATGCTGTTTTGAGTACTGTAGCTTTGTAGTATATTTCAAAATCAGGGAGTGGGATGCCTCCAGCTTTATTCTTTTTTTCTCGGGATTCGTTTGGCTATTCGGGGTCTTTTGTTGTTCCATATAAATTTTAGGATTCTTTGTTCTATTTCTGTGAAAAATGTTGTTGGGACTTTGATAGGGATTGCATTGAATCTATAAATTGCTTTAGGAAGTATGGGCACTTTAATTATGTTAGTTCTTCTGATCCAAGAGCATGGAATATCTTTCCACTTCTTTGTGTCTTCTTCAATTTCTTTCAACAATGTTTTATAGTTTTCAGTGTACAGGTCTTTCACCTCTTTGGTTAAGTTTATTCTTAGGTACTTTATTCATTTTTTTGCAATTGTAGATGGGATTATATTCTTAATTTCTCTCTCTGCTACTTGGTTGTTAGTGTATAGAAACACAACTGATTTTTGTATGTTGATTTTATATCCTGCAACTTTACTGTATTCATTTATTATTTTTAAAAGTTTTTGGTGGATTCTTTAGGGTTTTCTATATATAAAATCATGTCATCTGCAAGTAGTGACAGTTTCACTTCTTTTCTAATTTGGATCCCTTTTATTTCTTTTGCTTGCCTGATTGCTTTGACTAGGACTTCTAATACTATGTTTAACAAGAGTGGTGAAAGTGGGTGTCCTTGTCTTGTTCCTGTTCTTAGAGGGATAGCTTTCAGTTTTTCTCCACTGAATATAATATTTTTCTTAGTATACTATTTTTGAAGTAATATATGCTGATTGTACTGTTAAAATTGCAGCATACATACTTATTAAGGTTTAAAATTCATTAATATTTCACCCCTTTTCTACACAATACTAGAAGCCTACAATAATTCAACTCTTAGATTACATTCTATTATTGTCATAATTTTTTAGTGTTGTTTTATTTAACCCCACAAGACTTTATTATTATTGTTTTATATAGCCAGTGATCATTCTCCTTCTCCCTCCATAGTTCTTCACTCTGCGTTTCTTCTTTCATCAAAGACCTTCCATCTGGCTTTTTCTTCTCTCACAAATATATAGTTAATATATTAAGTGAGATCCTCCAGGTAGCAAACTCTCTTGGGCTTTTGTTTGTTTGTTTTTTGCCTGAAAGTGTCTTTCTTTCACCCTTTTTCTTGAACATATTGTCATTAGATATAAAATTCTATGTTGGCATTTATTTTCTTTCATTGCCTCTCTTCATCATCTCTATTCTCTCTTTCTTGAAATCTGATTTGACATATATTAAAACTTCTCACTGTATACTCAGTGTATCAACTCTTCTTTAGTATTTTCCCTTCTTAGTTTCTCTGTGCCACATTCTGCCTCTTCAGCTGTGTCTAACCCGATGTCAAACTTATCCACTATGTTTTTCATTTCATTTATAGTGTTGTTCACTTTCAGAATCAATTTGATTCATTTTCATATCTGCTAGGTAATTTTTTGTAGTTCTCCACATTTATTTTCACGTTTGTCTTTTATTTTTGAAAAACAGTAAGCATAGTTTCTTTATAATCCAGGACTAAAATCTAAATATCTGAAGACTTGTGGGTCTACTTCTGTTGTCTGTTGATTATCTAGCTCTTTCATGGTGTCTTGTTTCCTCATGTAATTTGTTATTTTTTGTTGTTGTGAGGTGTTAAAATAAACACCTGAGAAAATTATTCATGAGAATTTTTAGAATAAAGGTACTTTTCAACAGACTTCTGTTGTTCATCTGTCAACTTCCTAGGAACACTTACAGACTGAATCCACTTTAGATTACTTCACATACACTGCAAATTCAAATGAGAGAGTCCCCTGTCTTTCTGTTCAGTGTCAAGGTAATGTTTTTAAGGGTGAAGTGGGTTTCATTCTGAGGGTATAACACTTTGGAGTTTCAATAACACTTTGGAGTTCCAACTTAATGGAGGGATGGTTTCTTATTTGACTCCTCACCTTGAGCAGCCTCTGGACTGGGTCTTCTGTCCCCCTTGCTCCTTGAATTTGATAAGTTGGTAAATATCTTTGAGGCTATCATGGCTTTAGCAGTATCCTTCTCTCTCTGGGTTGCCACAGTCACTTAGAGTTTGGTCTGGTATTTCTTGACTGTTTTGTCAGATTTCCAGTGTTTTTAAGAAGATGTTCTTTAAGCTTTATATCCAGATTTTTTTAGGTTTTTTTTTTTTAATAGAAAGAAAGAGAGAAAAAAAGTTGAACATCTCATACTTTTGGGATTGGAGCTAACAGGTAGACTTTTACTTACAGATTCATCTTCACAATTTTGTATAGTTACTGTCATGGAAGTTTATTAGGCAAATCTTTGTCTCGAGTGCTAGATTTCCCTTCCCTAGTCTTTCACTCCCTACTCCAAATCCATGCAGAATATAAAAGAAATAAACCCAAAGTTTTCTTTTGACAATGAGTTCACAATATGTTCAGTCTGTGAAAAATCCACTTTGTGAGGAAAAAAAAATTCATGAGCATTTCTGCCTCACATAGTCTCCACAGAATTTACAAGTATGAAGCCCGGATTATTTTATCTTTGACTTGATCCAAGGAGACAGGACTCCAGGAGGGAGTGAGGTAAGCCTGCAGGCATCCATTTCAAGTGATTATCTTGTTCTGTAACACACACCCAGTCCCCTGCCCACCCCAACCCTGAGAAAGAAGAAAGAACCTCAGTCTCTCTTTTGCTCTCTCTCTGAATGGAGATTATAGTTTAGGGAAGTCATGCTGTAAGTTGTGTGTATCCCTCTGTCTGCTGTTCCCCCATTTGTCATTTTAAGTGACTAGTTTGACTCCTTGGTGAAAGACCATAATTTACCACAATTTTCCCTCGACTATCCTCTAAGTAGAGGCATCCATGTGATACAGATTCTAATAGTGTATTCCACCTGTAGTTTTTATTTGTCGGATCGTGATGCCTTGTGGGTAGAAATTATGCACTAAAACTATTTTCTTTCCTACACTTCAGGCCCAGGAATAGGGATGTTTTTCCAGTGATTATCATCTTCCATCTTCCTGAGTTGTCGCAAAAGTCAGAGTTGATAAGCAGTTTAATTTTGTTCTCATCAATAACATGTGGATGATATGAGGATATAGGAGAGATGTTATCACTAGCTCCCAAACTGCTTTATGCACTTGTGATAAATTGACAAATTCTTGCTATATTTCTTTAGTAGCATTTATTCTTAAGTTCAGCAGAAAGTCTTTTATTCAACCATAACTTTGATGACAATTTCTCCTTCTTTGCAAAAGTTAATTTTTGTATTTTTATAATGATGAAAACCATCGTTTCCCCAACCTTCAGTCATTTACTGTGCTATTGCCTGAACTCTGCAGATAGAAAAGCAAGATGAAGTCACTTATTTTTATTTTTGGGGCGAGTAAATATGCTCTTCATTTCCTATCTCTGGTTGTGAAATTGTTCTTTTAGTTTTTAGGAGGTGGAGAAATAGGGCTTGGCATGGTAATAAAATACATTACTGATGAAACTGGAAGAAAATAAGGAGCTGCTCCGATGTAGTTAGAGTACGTCATGGGTCTTTTTTTTTTTTTTTTTTGAGTGCCTCATGTTGAGCAATAAAATACAAATATGGCTAGAAAGAAATATTAGTAAACCCAAGCTGATAACCTTCAAACTCAATTCATGTTCTTGTTTGCTTCTAGACTCTCTTTTTAAATCAATATTGATTCAGAATTTTATTTATTCTGAGAAGATGTGTGATTATCCAATAATTCATGGCTGTTCTATAGCGCAAATTCACTGCTTTGTCAAAGTATTCAAGAAAAGTCATTTTTTCAGAAATACATTTCCAATGCCCCCTAAACACGCATCTTGTAGCACTGCCTGTGAAATCAGTCTGTGAAGAAGCAGCCTGAGTGTTTTATGTATTTTTTTTGCCTGCTCAGTGGAAGTGGAGTTTTCTTCTTTTAAGTATTACTTCCAGGGTTGACATTCTAACTAGTGTTAATGATTTGTGTTCATATAGGATGAATTATTTCAAATGATGATGCAAACTATTTAGAAACCAAAGCTGTGATTAGAAAAACCTTTCTGAAAGGAGGAGATTTGACATTCTTGATGTCATATGGTGACTTTTCATTCTGTGTGTTTAGGAAGTTACTCAGACTAGGAGAAAAACAACCATCATAAGGTCATAATACCACACAGTATTGTTTGGTTTGAATCGGTGCTGAGGGAGTCTCATTTGCATTTCCATTAATCTTGCCATGTCCAGTGTAGGGTCATGTTTCTGCCCAAGATGAGTTACTGGAAAGCACATCGTTTTCTGCATGAGGCATTGCCGTCATTAGGTAATGAAGCATGGTACCATGCCCTTTCTTTCACCCCCACCAAATGTATCCCTCTGTGGTGCTACTAGAATTGCCTCATCCTCTCTCACTGCTACACCCTCAGTCAGGCACCTACCATGTTATGTCTGAAATATGAACCAATCTTCTAGTTGGTTCCTCTGCCTTAACTTTCCTATTGCCTCTGCATCATGCAGAAACATAAGCACATGACAATCATGGTACTTTCTCAGAAGACTTGAGGGGCTTTGTAAATCCTACTCCAACTCCTGATGATGTGCTTTCTTCCCCTATCTGCTCTCACATCTCCTCCTCGAGGCATAGCTCTCTGCCATGGCTGAGCATGTGCTTTTGTTCAGCTTTCTCACATGACACATTCTTCCTTTAAGCATCCTCAAAAGTCCTCTCCTCCAAAAAGTTATTCCATAAATGTCACACCCAGCGTAGTTATTGAAGCCTTTCTAGAATTACTGGTGTCACTTATAACCAATGTGACAATTCAACTAAAGTTGGGTTGCATTGATTCTAAACTGACCTACTTTGGTTATGAGGCTAATTTACATATACTTTACTGTTTCCCATGGTCACCCCAAAGACAGGAATTTTTTTTCTCCTTTTGTTCTTTTTTTTTTTTTTTTTGCTACTGCCTGTCATTTTATAGATGACAAAATGGAAGTTCAAGGAGAAAAAAAGTAATTCTCCCAAGATCATACAGTTTGTAGGTGACAGAGATGACATTTGATACCAGCTACTTTGATACTCAGTTTTTATTCACCAGTACAGGCTACTGTCTCCCTTACTTCCTTTGTTCACTTCAATTGATCTTGACATTACAAATAGATGCTGAATTAGTGTTGGTGATAGACAGAGTAATTTTTCACATCAATCCAATTTTGAAGCTATTAATGTGCCTTTACTTGAAGTAGAAATCTATGTAAAATGATTGGCTGGTAATTGTCAAGATTGATCTCCTATTCATATTTTCATAACCTAAATTAAAGATATGAGAGTTCCAAATTACATTGACATTCTTTTAATATTTACTCTACAAACATTTATTGAGTGCCTGTTATGTATATACCAGGCACCAAAGTAGGTAACAGCAATAGAGCAATAACCAACATCTAGATTCTGCCCTAAAGGAGATATTAATACAGTAGGAGAAATAATCACATGTATTAGCTTCTTCTTGCTGCTATAATGAATTATCACAAATGTGGTGGCTTAAAATCACAAAAACTTTTTATCTTAGAATTCTGGAGATCAGAAGTCCAAAATAAGTCTCAATGGGCTAAAATCAAGGCATCAGCGGGGCTGCATTCCTTTCTAGAGGCTCTAGAGGAGAATAATTTTCTCGCTTTTTCCAGCATCTAGAGGCTGCTGCATTCCTTGGCTTATGACCCCGTTCCATATTCAAAGCCAACAATGGCCAGTCATATTTTTCTCACATTGAATCACTCTGACCTTTTTTCCATCATCACATCCCTTTCCTCTCTTTCCCTCTTCCCCATTTAAGGACTCTTGTTATTACATTGAACTCACCCAGGTAATCCAGGATAATCTCCACATCTTATAGTTCTCAACTTAATTACATCTGCAAAGTCCCTTTTGCCATCTAAGGTAACATATTCACAAGTTTGGGGGATTGGGAAGTGGGCATCTGTCTACCACAGCCTGTAAACAAACACGTTGTGGTACAGAGTACCAAGGCAACAATGCAAATAATAGAAGTATGTCTGTCTTGGAGATGAATGGAATTAGCTACTTTGGATGGGGTTATATGAAAGTTCTCAGTACTGGTCTCCTGTCTAAGTGAGCTCTACCCACTGGCACACTGGCCAGTAGAATGTTTTGGTCCTTGTTCTTTCTTTGAGAATGAGTGGGGAATTTGTAAGGGAAACTGTAGGCTTCCTTTCGCCATTGCCAAGGGAACAAAGAGGGGAAATTCATATTATTCAAAGGTCACTATGCAAAACATCTGATTTTGGAGGGGAACCATAGCAGCATAGAATTGCTAGAAGATTAAGTTTGAAGTGAGGGATGGTAAGAGATGAGTCTGGTGACCTGGGCCAGATCATGAAAGGCCATACGTGCTGGGCTGAGAAGTAGGAACATCATCCCGTAAGAAGTGGCGAAGAATATGGCTCCTTATCTTTTGTAGAGACTTGAAGGAAAGGGAGCCCTTTCTTTGGATGAAATGGCAGGTCCTTGTTTATAGACACAACACCATAAACACGTTTGAAAAATAAAGTGAAACAAGTATTTAATTATTCACAATTCTCCACTGGCTGTTGTTGAACTTTAAAGCAAGGCTTAATTTTGCACTCCACTGTTTTTCCATGCTTATGGGAAAGTTATCTGACTTGCTTGCTCATAATAGTTCTACATCCTAGAATATTTGTTCACCCCACCTTTGTTCTCCTTTTGCTCTCTAAATCACATTAGATTCTCTGAAGGAGAATATACCTGAAGGAATAAACTGAAATGTTTCAGATTTTTGCTTTTTGTAACTGATCAATGGTAGTTATATTGTCTTTTTTTTTTTAAGAAACAGATTGCTTTTAAAGAAAAGGGTCTTTCTAAGCACAACTGGCTGCATTGTCTTGCCATTTGCATTCAAAAGAGTCATGTGAGATCTGCACCCATGAATTAAATTAATTACCTGGACTATTTTCCTTAATCTTCATGAATTATTTCTAGTAAGAAAAATTGCATTGTATGATTGCAATGCAAAGTGTTAACCATAATAACAAAATGTGTAACTGTCTATAACGAGTATTTTTTAGTGATTCTATTGTCATAGTAATTTTGCTGACCAGAGAGTCACATGAACTTAAGAAGCTTTTTAAAATGATTACCTAATTATATTATTTTTTTCCTTTTCTTTAAGTAAGAATATGAATTATATTCAAGTATCTAAGCCATATGATAGTGAAGCATTGTGGCTCTTTTCACTTAGCTGGCCCCTCAGTCTATTTATTACAGAGATGCAATTAGAGCACGTGAGGGCCAGTATTGATTTCAGGAAATAAAAAATTTGCATGACAATACAAATTCTGCCAGCACATGGGGCAGGCTGAAGTCATCACATTCCAGCTGTCATTACTATATGGAATCAGCTAAATCTTATCATTTGACTGTGGCTTTGGTGTATTTTCAGCTGAAATATAAGGCAGCCAGGATTTACAATCAGAAAATGTCAGCTTTTCAGACAAATTTGACAATAGCATTTCATTTACACTGCAATCCACATTTTCACTTGGTAAGGTGCAAATCACACTAGAATTGGAAGACAGCCTAGATACTTTTAAACCAGTTTTGCCTTTCTCTAATGTAAAAAATGAATAATACAGGATCAATATAAATTGCTAACCCCCTGTTAATCTGCCTCCTACCCCCACTTGTCTGTGAGATTTCTCTTAAAAATCACCAACGAGCAATTTACTGCCAGGTGGCTCAGCACAGGCTTTGGGGTCAGACTGTCTGTCTTCTAATCCCACCTCCACGTCTTGTTAGCTGAGTGGGCTAAGACAAATTAGCTTACCTTGCTGTGCCTCAACTTCCTCATATGTAAAATGGAATGATAATAATGATCTACGTCACAGAATTATTGTGAGCATTAAATGACAAAATAGATATACCAGGGCTATTGTACTGCACAGCTCAAGGGGTTAGAGTTCACACTGTGTTCTACATGGAATTGAGCAGAATGGCAGATCTGTGTGCAAAGCACTTGCAGCAGTCCCTGGTGTGAATAAATATTCACTTAATAATAATTTTCTGTGGAATTTATAATCTTCCCTCTTTATTGAAATTCTTTGGCTTTCTTGAATGTCACTTTTCTTTCTCTTCCTATAATTGTTTCATTTTCTCTCTCACCTTTAATTGTGGTATTTCCCAAAGCTCGTACACATCATGATGACCTGCTTTTCTCTTACTCCATCAGGTTTGTTCTGTGATGTACAGCTAGAACTAAGGACTGTGTATGAACTGAGATAGAGGCTAAGAATGAAATTCAGAATGAAATCAAGTAGCCTAGTGGTCTACAAATCTGTGCATCAGAATTATCTGAGGGGACAATTATAAATACAGGTTTTTCAGGCCTACTCCAGACCTACAGAATTGTAATATTTGGTGTGGAGGGGCTGGAAACTTGTACCCGCAAAAGTTTTGGAGACATTTCAGCTGTTTAGCCAGATTTGGGAACTGAAACCTGGAACCAGCAAGAATACCAGCACTAGTGTTCCACGTGAGAGTGGAAGATCCAAGTCAAAGAGCACAGGAGCCAGAGGGTGGGTAGAAAGTGGAGTCCAAGTTCAGCATCAGTCAGGAGCTGGAGAAACCTGTCCATTCATGACCCGCTCTGGGCCCCATGGCACCCTCTGCGTGTCTCTCTCATGGATAGAGATGCACAGTGTTGAAATTATAGTCTTGAGCGTATATTTCTTATTCAACTGTGAGATTTGTGAAGGCAGACTTAGTCTCAAGAATTCATCCTTGAATCCCATCACCTGTATATGGCCAGAATATAATAAATGTTATTAAAATGAATTGTTGAAACCTAAGTCAAAACAAGAGAATGAATGTATTAGTGGGACTCTTTGGTTCCCATAACTGACATGAACTAACGAAAAGCAAGAAAGGGAAATTTAGTATAAGGATGCAAGGTAGGTATCTCATGAAACTCAACCCTGGGCCTCAGGTAGGGACTAGAACAGAAAGCTAAAGTCCATCAGGACTTCCATCTCTGCTTCTCTTTGTACATTTGCTTCAATAATTTCATTCTGAAAGCCAGCATTCTCTGCTACTCTGGTCTTCAAACTTTATATTTTGCAGTTCTAATCTTCCAATGACTATCTCTCTGTCCAGTCTAATTCTAAATTCCTGGGATAGAGGGGCCAGGAATGACTAGCCCAGCTTGAATCTAGTCTACAAACCAGATCCAGTCACTGATGGCCAGGGAGCAGGGACCTGGGAGAAAGTGGCTGCTAGAAATCCACTTCCAGGGATTAGAGAGGAGGCCAGTTCCTAGAGAAAGGGGGATTAGACACCCCAGAAAGTATTTGTTTCCATGAGGAAGGCTTGGACAAGCAGTCAGAAAAAGAGAATCTGGGGGGCCGCCCGTGGCGCAGTGGTTTAGTTCGCGCATGGCAGCCCGGGGTTCGCGGTTCGGATCCCGGGCGCCCGCCGACGCACGGCGTGTCAGCCACGCCGTGGCGGCGTCCCATATAAAGTGGAGGAAGATGGGCACGGATGTTAGCCCAGGGCCAGTCTTCCTCAGCAAAAAGGGGAGGATTGGTGACAGATGTTAGCTCAGGGCTGGTCTTCCCCACAAAAAAAAAAAAAGAAAAGAAAAAGAGAATCTGACAATGTATCAGAGAACTTGACACTGAGATATGTAAGAACTGTCTCAAACAGGAAACATTCCACACACAACACTTCCCCCTGGAGTAGGAACCAACATTGACATTGCAAGTATGGCCAGCGGGATCTGTTCTGCTGCAATGAGACTAGGCAGAGTGTGGATCCCAGGTGGGGCAGTAATCAACCGTATGACTGTGGGTGTTCCTTAGCCTCTGCATTCCTTGTTTTTCACATATGTAAAGTGAGGCTAATAATAGTTTCCAATCTACTTACATAATAAGGTTATTGTGTCAAAGTAAACAAAATAATGCATATAAAGCACTTAGTACAGAGCTTAGCATTTAATGCTGAAAACATATTATTGTTGTTATTGTCATTATAATAACATTACTCTGTATCCGACAGATCCTGATGTGCTTCTTTATGGAGTCCATCACTTTTCATGGTATAAACTTTATGATTTCCAAATATTTATCTCAAGACTTGACCCAAGGCTCCAGTTTCTTAACTCCAATTGAATGCTGGACTTTCAATTAGATGTCATTTCAAACTCAAAAGGAGCAAAATCAATCTCATGCTCTTTTTCCTATAACACCTCTACAATTTCTTCCACCGACTAACTTTGCTGTTTTAAGAGCATCAACCTTTCCTTAAACCAAGGCAAAAGACCAAAAGTGATTGAGAATCACAATTTCTAGGTCTGTAGTCATTTGATTTGGCGCCATCTTTGACTTCTCTCTTTTATACCCTAAGTCTTACCATTCATCAAGTTCTATTTATCTTTTCCATGTAATTATATGACTAATAACGAATGTTCACTGGGGGCTTCCTAAGTGCCAGACCCTGTTCTAAGCGCTTTTACAGGTATTAATTCATTTAATCCTCATAACAACTTTATGGCATAGGTACTAATATTATGCCCATTTACAAATGTGGAAAACGAGACTTACAGAAGTGAAATGATCTGTCTAGGCTCACTCTGCTGGTAAGCCACAGAGAGCAGGCAGTCTGACTCCAGAGCCGTTGCTGCTAACCCCTAAGCCACACGGCCACTCTGTGATGAATCTTGAATCTCTCTTTCCATTACTTCCACCACCACTTGGGCAGTGGCTCACATTTCTTCACCTCTATTGTTGTGATAGGTTCCTACTTGGTCTCCTTGACTTTGCATTTTGTAATACAATTTGCATACTGCTGCTAGATTGCTTCCTTAAGCACTGCTTCTACCAGCTCATTCCTTTATTCAAAATCCTTCTATGGCTCCCCGTGGCCTCGGATTTATAATATAACTTCCATCTCTGGCTTTTTAGGCTTTCTGTGGTCTGATACCATACTTTACCCTATTCAGCTTTATTTCTTCCTTCTCCTATCTCATTGTCCATTACTCCAATCAGGCTGATCTTTTCACCATCCCTGCAACATGCTGTTTATTCCTCCCTCTGTGACTTCATTCATCTCTACAGGTCTTACCTTTATCTGTCCATCTCAACATATTATGGCTCCAGGAACCCTTCCTTACTAATCTTAACTGAATGTGACCTCTCCTTCCTTAGAACTCTCCTAACATGTTCTCTGTGCTCCTCTTATGACATCATACTCTACTTTGTGTATTACACTCTATGACATCACTCTCTGCCTTGTATTACACTTTTATGATGTCATACTCTGCCTTGTATTACAGTGATTTCTGTACTTTTCTTATTTCTTTCCCTGCTCTCCAGTTCATTAGCTGATTGAAGACAGAGACTGTGCTTCACTAAACCCTGTATCTCCTGCAGTGCCTCTTTCAATACAGAACACATAACAGGTGATCAATAAGTAGCAACTGAATTTAACAGAATTCTAGTTTCACCCACCTGGAATGTTTCTCCTATCCCTTTTGTTTTGTTCCAGTCTTTTGCAAAAATCTCACTTCTTGAATGAAACCCTCTCGACTGCTCTAGCCCTTGATGAAACCTACTTTCTCAGAACTCTTGAAACACTTAAGGCCAATACCGCACAATTCAGTACTTCATTAATTGTTTTATATGGTATATTCATTGTTCATGTTTTGCAACACAGGGCCTGGTATATAAAGATTCTCAAGAAATATTTGTTGAATGAATCAATAAGTCGATCTCGTCCCACCGATTGTAAGGTATCCAAAGTAGAGACCACCCTGTATATATAATCTGTGTCCCCTCAGAGCTCTCAGCATATAACAGGTGCTTTATGAATATTTGATGACTGATTGGCTCTTAGATTTCTGTTGCAAGTCCATCCTTATCTTCCTGTTCTGTCCTCAGCCTGTGATTACACTGAAGAGGCCTCTGATTCCTCAGACCTGATTTCCCCATTGAGTACAGGCACAGGCAGGTTGCTGATACACAGGGCTCTTTCTGCTGGTCCTTTTGAAATTCTGCCCGAAACTCAGGATCAGGCCTTCTTACAGGGACAAATCCCTAGAGGAAGGGGTGGGAGTCCTTAGGTTTGGGGAGAAGAGTCAAGGGGTTGGGAATTGCAAAACACAGACTTTTGGCCAGAAATGATTTTACGGAACTTATTACTGAGTCTGCCCACACAGTACACGGAGCGGGGAGAAGGCCATTCTGTGTGTACCTTGTACTGTTCAAAGACAGGGTAATATACTACAATCATGATGCAACAATGCATGACTAGGGCATCTCCCCAGATGGCAAGACGTCTGCCAATAGATCTAAAACAAATCAATGAAAACAACATTTATATAATACAATAATGATGTATATACCATATAGCCGACAAGGCAGAGACCAACAATGCCTGATATTCCAACTTCTCAAAGGAAAGCCTAATCTACTGAGAGGAAAGGGAGAAGCAGGATAAGCAGGCGTCTCTATTATACTGGGCACTTCATGAGTATTCAGTGATACCTGACAATGGCAGGTGGTAGAATGGTTCTGCAGGCTGGAAGGGATTCAAGTTTTGCCACCCTGGATGCAATCTATAACACTGCTACTCAGGATAGTGGGAGGGTATGTGTACAGTATGCATAGAATATGGTCCTTACCAACTCTTCCCAGTCTTGCTTCTAGTGGGAGAGAGGGGAAAGGATTGACAGCTGGAACCAAGGCATAGCTGATGTTTCACTGGACCAAAGAATGAATTAAACACTGCACTGAGCAGTAGACTTGCCAACATGTAGATTTTTCTTAATTAATATTTTATTTGTATTTATTTGCCGTTTCATTGGCTCATATGCTTAAAAAGGTCTTTGTTTTAAATGCAGGTCCTCCAAGGATATTTGATCCGGATTTCAAGGGACCTGTTGCCAACAGGTAAGCAATCTTTTTCTTGAGAATATATTTCTAACAAACACTGAAATCTTATTTTTTGGTACCATATTCGGGTGAGTGGAGAATTGTGTCTGCTATGAAGAGAAAATGACTTATTTTTAGCCTAAATGTCACCTTATTTATACAGGGAAAGTAGAGAGAATAGATCATTCCATGAGTCATGAATATTCTCTTCTGTTCAGCAAATGAACTGCCTTAAGTTATTAGACTGAAGAGTTTGTATTTCTTAAGAAGAGAAGCCAAAAAATGCTTTACAAGATTTAACCACTGTGTGGAGAAGAAAACACATTTGAGTAGTTGTTTTATGCACCTGTTTACTCTGTGATTCACCATTGCAATGCAGAGTTGCTATGCCAACTTCTTCCACACCAAGTATCTTCCACACTCAGCTCCCCAAAGCAGAGAGCTTTCTTAGAGACTATTCACCAATGCATCATGTACACTTTAGAATATTTTAAAATGCTCTGGGGAAATATGTATTTGTCTCAACTGGTGCTTCTCCTCCAAGGTTGTATGGCATCTAAAAATTATCCAATAATTCATAGGCCTCTTTTATTATTATTTTTTACCCTCTATTCCCAGGCTTCCTGCTAATCAAAAAGGGAGTTTGTGAGGCAGAATGGCTAAAAATGAAGATAAGATTATGCTGTTGGTAGCTGGTTTTTGCTTAGCTTTGACTTTGATTCCTGGCAGTTATATGTCATAATAAACTGCGATGTGGAATAATAATCAGCATGCCTATTTGCACTTGCCAACCATCAGCATGTACATGAGCACTTACTGTTATGACCCTGTAATATCCCAGCTTTAAAAAGTGTGTATTCAGTTTATTCTAATCCTGTAAAAAGCCAAGTCATTTGTTTTGGGTTATTCATTCAAAGGTACACCAATGCCTTCCTTAGAATAGGCCTGAAATCTCTCTCATTCTCTCCATGGTAATAACACCATGAATACATTTTGTTGTCCAGTGTACGAACAGCCTCATTCAATATGGACGTTCCTTTGTGGTACTTGCATTCATTTTATAGTAACTAATTTATGAGAATTGAATCTAGCTTATTGGCCTCAAGGGACCCCTAGATATAATCCAGTTTCAACAGTAATAATAATAATAATAATAAATGAGCCGCTACATTTGGATGGAAACAATACAGATTACAGGTGTGCCTGTTCTAGCTGCAGAGAAGAAAGCGGAGTTAGCTCTGGCCGGCTTAGGTGTGAGGAAGAAGGTGAGATCTCTCTGTCTTCAGTGATTTAGAATTTAGTGATGGAACCAGGTAGTCCAGGTAAATTCTGGGCTACAGCTGTACCAGTCACTGCGAGGAAAGTAATTTATTTGTACCAAGGGCCTTTGTGAAGCCCTAAGCATGACAGGCATTCAAAGGTGAAATGGTCATTATGTGGGCATACCTCCCCCACACTTCAATCCAGGAAAGAGCAAGGTATTGTAAAACCATGGGGGCATAACTACGGAAAGACACAGTTGGCCTGTTTGTAACTTTCCAGGCTGCTGAGTTATATAATGCCCTTCCTGGGAAAATAATTGGGGTGTTTAAGGAGCAAGTGAGAAACCCCAAATTCTTCACATTACCTCTAGCAGTAGGGCTAGCTTTAATAACACCTTTTGCTTACATGATGTCACTTTCCTTCTGAGGGATCCAAAGTCTTATCAGACCTTCAAGCAGACCCTTACAGCAGGCTCTGCTGGTCACCCACTGTGTTCTGTACACCTCTCAGTTCATGAGGACATCGTTTTGTGCCTAGTGATCACCCAACTGTAGTTGTTTCCAGAAGAGGTGAAGGAATGATGGTGATGCCACAGGAGAGAGGAACTCAGGTTCTCATTTGTTCCCATCTAAGAATTGGGCCTATGGAAGCTATTGCCCCACAATGTTGACCCAAAAAAGGGTGATTTTGATAGCTCAAGGTGCTTTCCCAGCCCCTTTTGGAAAAGTAGCTATCTAACACCCATGCTTGGTCCCCTATATTCAACAGAATTTTTGAAAAGGGTGGTTAGCATTAGATTGCAGTTATGAAGTTTGTAAAAGTTTAAGGGGTGTTCAGCACTATTCTTGGCAGGATATTAGAGGGCAAAAATGAATGCACATAGAAAACTAAGAAATAAAGCTCTTTTGTAATATGCTACATGAGAAGCTCCTCTTGTAATTTGGAACTAAGAAAAATTTTCATCTTTAGGGAATTACTATACTTTCTTCTGTTAGATAAGGAGAACTGTATAATTCACTATGCTCCTCCTTTTATACTGACTTGTGGAAAGCCCACTGATAAATCTAATTTCAATGCCAGCAACTACATTAGTTTTTGAGTTAAGAATTTCTTTTCAGGATTTTGAATTTCTATTTCCATTTTAATGACTCTATTGCATCCAGGTGTTTTAAGTCATTTCGTTTAAGATCCTTTCTGGAAAAACGCAGCATATAGGTAGGCAGGCCAATAGAAAGGAAGGCCTTGCATGTTCTATCATTGCCTTTTTTCCCCCTCCTTTTACACAAAATAGACGAAGGACATATCACTCATACTAATCAAATTGGTAGATTTCACAATGCTGAAAATAACTATTCTTATAGAAGGTGGAAAATCTGTCTCAAATGTAATGAGATGCATTTATTTTTACCTGAAGCATTGCGGGGAGGTGGTTAAGTTCACTGTCACGAAGGGGTTCAAGGAGACAATGAAGAGGCATTTAGTAGGGATGTTGTAGAAGGGATTCATTCATATCAAGGTGTTGGGCTAAATGACCTCTGAGTCCTTTCCAATCTTGAAATTCTATGACTCTGTGATTCAACTGTTAATGCTGAAGCACAGAAGGAAGAGTTCAGCTTCTGGCCTAAGTGACACACTCATAAAGCATTATGCTGATGCTCACCACATGCTCTTGTGAATTCGAAAGTGCTATTAACAAGTAGACATCTCAAATCATTGTGATAACACAATGCTGTCTCCATAATTTACGCAGTTCTCATATTTGCTTTCTGTTGAAACAATTGGAATGCTTCTTGTCACTGTAGAGGGACTTAAATATCTAAAGGTGGGGTCCATTATCATGGGAAAATATGAGGAAAAGGTTATAGATAAAAAGCACACAAAGTTCAAGAAAAAAATGTAGGTCCCATGTTGTAAAAACACCCGAGAGAGGCTACAAACCATTTTGACTTGTAAGATAGTTTGAAAAAAAGACTATACCCATAGCCCTCTCTTTGAAAACTTTTAAATAGTCTCAAAATGTGGAAGGAAATGAAGGGAAATAAAAATAAATAGTTGCCCTGAATGGCTAATTCTTCAGAATGCAAATGTGAATTGAAGATGTGCTGCAAACCTGGCATTTCTTCGCCTCATTCGGAATGGAGCAGATGACTAGTGTGATCAGTTATTCATCAGGGTGACTCTTTTCCACAGGAAGATGTGGACTAACATCTTTAAAATTCATAGCCTGTCCCCGTTATTCCTCAGTGTGTGAGCCTGTTCTTTTTTGTGTGTTTTTGAACTTTAAAAAAGTCACCATCTACAAATTATTCCTAATGATGAAAATAAACCTAAAAATATTTTAAACTCTGCAAGCACCTTTAAATCAAAGGATTTAAAGCAAAATGTTCGTTAACTGTGTACTTCTTATGTGCCAGGCACTGTGCTAGGTGCTAGAGAAACAAAGATGAACTAAGCACAGTGCCTGCCCTAGGGAGCTTGCAGTCTAGTAGGAAAAGTGGATAATAAAGGGATTAATGTGGTAAGTGCAATAAAAGAGTTACTGACAGGGGCTCTGGAAACAAAGGAGAGTGTGTCTAGTGCTGCTAGGAGTAGGGAAAGGGGAGTCTAGAGAAACCTCAGAGCAGAGGTGACCCTTGAGCTAGTTCTTGAAGACATTCCAAGAGAAGTTAGCAGCGTGCATCCAAGTACAGAGACCTGAGAACAACTGTTCTGGAAGTGGTTTGGTGTTAGCGGAACACCCAGTGTGTGCATGTGTGAGCGGCGGGAGGCATGAGGATCAGGCTGAGGGGGGAGAAATGATGCTGGAGAGGTAAGAATGAGGGTTTATATAACATATCAATGTGTTTGGTATTTTATTCTATTGAAGAATACTTTGAAACATTTTAAAAGAAATTAACAATCAGATTTGCATTTTAGAAACGTTTGTTCAACAAGCACTTAGAGAACACTACTCTCTACAAGATCCTATAGCAAGCATCAGGGACACAAACCTCCTAGACATAAGCTCTTTGAAATATTGGTATATTTCTTTTAACTAAATAAAGTATCTAAATTAAGGAAAATCTGAAAAAGTACTAAAGTCTAATAGAAAAAATGCAATTTTTCTCTTCTGAGAAATACTCCCTGATCATCTGTAGAGCGAACCACAGCTACGTTTCTCGGTGCTCTCAGAGTACGCTGTGTGCTTATAATACCGTTTTGTAATTAGCCGTTTGCTTGGCTAACTCCTCAGTTAAGCCATGAGCTTAAGTAGAGCTGCACTTGGTGGACCTGTGAGTAACAGTTTTGATCATGTTATCTCTCCCATTCAAATTTCACCTATGAGTTCCCACTGCCTAAAAATTAACTGCAAATGCCTTAGTATGGCATTCAAAGTCATACACAAATTTATCTTAAACTATCTGCCTAAACTTCTCTCTCTCTGGGGTTTCTAAACCATTGGATGAACTCTCTGTTGAGCCAAACCAGTCACGTACACTTCTGCAGGGTCTGAAAATTGATTTTGTCAGTGCCCTAGAATTACTCCAACTCAGGAGTGATGGCTGACACTAACAAAGCTCACAAGAGACTGATGTGTAAAGCCAGAATGCCAATGCAATAATTTACATTGAGAAATTTAATTGCTGAGAAGACCTGGTGCTCCTGTTGGCCTGACCAGCACGTTATTCCCTTTAGGCAAACTACAAGAGAAAGCTAATTGTCAAAACGTTGCCTGATGAGTGTACAGTCAGAATGAGGAAATTACATGAGCAGAATGTCTAATAGCATCAGGCTCTGCTGGCCTGTGGTGTCCATCAATAGAGCAGGACCTGCACACTGGGTCCTCATATCAGTCTGACTTGGTGCCCTAACCTGGACAGTGCTTGGAGGGGCAGAGCTCTTTGATGTCATTTGCGCTTCCCTTTAGATATGTTAATAAATTCAAGAAGTTTAAAATCAACGCTTGCTGGACTGGGAGCCTTACAGTCTCATTGAGGTGACTATGTACTTCTGTGCTTTAATTATGTGTTGATTTCATAGTGTAACTCTTAGAAAGCCATATTATTTTCTATACTCTCAAATTTTGGGGAAGCACAATACTGTCACAAAAAGTGGTAGTCTCCTTTCTCCTTGGCCCTGCTCAAGACCCACCTCCTCTGACCCCAGCCTCAGGGGGCCTTCCCTCCACTGAAATCCCACAGCTTTTGCTGGGGATGGTATATAGCACATGCTACTTATGACTGCTCTTTAGCTTTTGGTACTCATGTATTGTCTTGTCATCTGGTTTGTAATTCCCTTGGAGGACAGAGATCTGAATTCAGTATATGTGTGAGTAATTAATGATGAGGGACGGCCTTTTTTCCCCTCAATATACCACTAGTTAGAGCACTTCCTCCTTGGATGGCATTCTGTTCGTAAAGAATGGGCTTGTTTCTTCCGTTGCTGTGCTTAAAAATGTCAAGATTCTTTTAATTTGCATCCTCTTTTAGCTGAATTTTTCCATTTAAAAAATAAATAAACAAATAAATTCCATCTCCATGTTCTGAGAAGATAATATTTGGCTTTTATTACAGGGTGCCAATTGAGCAATTTGGGCTTTATATTTCCAGACTTGGATCACAGGTCAAGCAAGTAGTCACAAAATTTTAATGACTTTGCTCTGACATAAAAAGAATGTGGTAAACAGAATCAGCTGAACTTTTTGCACTGGCCTTTTTTGCACTGCCCTCTGTAAATCTTTGACCTGCCTTGAGACAGCATACTTGGATCCACACTGTCATGCCCTCTTTGGACTCTTTGTAAAAACTAATGGAATTGAAGAACATTCTGAGGTGTATTCCATAAGCCCTAGTATACAAATAGCTCAGAGAACTTTGGTACGACTTTCTTATCAGCTGAGCATCACATTTAGGAATTTGAACTCCCATATCACACCAATGTCATCTGAAAATGGTATACTAATTGGATAGCATCTCAGCAAGAGCTTTAAATAACGACTTCAAACCTATAAGTGGAACTTCACTTATATATGCTGACTGTTTTGCCTTAAATGTGATAGTGCTATGACCATTATTTTTCTTCTTTTGAGGGTCATCCTTCTGTTTATCCATAGGTTCTACGTTACACTGCTTCCTCCCCATCCTTGTTTTTCTTTATTCTTTAAAAAAAATATTTATGGTACACCTTACTTTGTGATAAGAATTATGCTAGTTGGTAATAATTCAAAGATAGGATGTCCTTGTCCTCAAGGAATTAACACATAATAGAAGAAATTGACAACTGAAAAGCCTTTACAGTTCAATGTGGGAGGTACAGCTGTGGAAGAGAGAACAAAGGGCCAGGCTGTCAGAGGTAGATGTCATATGTGGCTGCGATTCCAAAGATTAATATTCATTTATTCTCATTCAACAAATATTTATTGATCATCTATTATGTGCCCAGTCTTCTCTAGGCGTTAGAGAGACAGTGATGAGCAAGATAGACAAGGTGACTGTTCTTTTGGAAGAGGGAAGAGACAGAGCAGACAACACCTGAAAAATGAACATGTCAGTTTCCTAAGATGAAATGTATGAGTTAGAAAATAAAACGGGATGATGTGATAGTGCCTGGCTGGGGGGAGGGGAGATTAATTTATATTTGGTGGTCAGGGAAGAACTTTCTACAGAGCTGACAATTGAAATGAGACTTGAATGATAAGGAGGAGCCAGTCATGCAAAGATTGAGGACAGAGCATTTCAGATAGAGGAATAGCAAATGTGAAGTCTCTATGGCAGGAATAAGCTCAGTGTGTTCAAGGAGCAGAAAGAAGGCCAGTGTGAGGGCAGCATGCTGGATGCGGCTGGCGGGTGGAGAGTGGGTTGGTTGGAGATCTGCAATCACGTTATAGTAGAAGTGCAGTGGAAAAGCCATGGGAGGGTTTTAGTAGGAGAGTGAGTTAATCTAATATATGTTTTTAAAACCTATTCTGACTGCTGTGTGGAGAATGGCTTTTAAGAGTCCAAAAGTAAGAGCAGGAAGATCAAGAAAAGGCTTTTATAGTCATCTAAGTGAAGGAGTCAGCGACTTGGACTAGGGTGGTGGTAGTGGAGATGGAGAGATGTGAATAGATTCAAGATATGTTCTGATGGTATAGGTGACAGTACTTATTGATCTCAGCAGTGAGAGAAAGAAAGGAATCAAGGATAACTGCCAGATTTGTGACTTGAACAACTAGGTGGACAATGATCCTCTACACTAAGAATGGAAAGATTAGGGGAAGAGCCAGTTTGCTGTTGCAGGAATCAAGACTTCTGCTTTGGCTGTGTCAAGTTTTAGTTGTGGAATAGGCATCTGAGTGATGAAGCTGTATATGAGTCTGGAGTTCAGTGAAGAATAAGGCGAGGGCTGGAGACTGAGATTGGCAGGTCATCGGCATAGAGATAATATTTAAACCCTAGTGTCTGGATGAGGCCACTTAGGAGGGTGGAAAAGAGGCCCAAGGACAAACTCTGGGCTTGCAACATTTGGAGGTCGAGCAGAGGTGGAGGAGACAGCAAAGGGGATAGAAGAAGCACCCAGTGAGTTAGCAGAAAAGTGAGGAGAATGGAATGCTGTAGAAGCCAAAAAGAGAGATTCTTACTGGTTGCTTTTGATTTCTCCATGAATTATGAGGTGAGATCATTGGACAGGGATGGACTGGTGGTGGCAGTGGTGGTGGTGGCAGGCCCAGATGTATGGGGATTGACAGGAGAAAGTGTGAAGCAATCATTTTGGAAAGTGTAGAAGTGTACATGCATATAGTATTAGTCTAGAGTATATATATTTTGCTTTTTCCGAATAGAGAATATTATTCTGATCTTAGAAAGACTTAAGGGAACATAAAAGTTGGCCACTGTCTGAAGGAGTGTAATGGTTTGTAGACACATATTTGATACCTAAATTATGTGAACCAGCAGATAGTGAGGTAGCTGACATTAGGTAGAAGTGCCCCGGGGTGCCTCACATAGATGGAAGGTCTTGAGCAATATTTTGGAGGAAGGATAATGCTGTCAAAGGTGGCATCTTTTGTGTGTTGACTTAAAGACATGAGTAAGAATGTACCATGCAAAGCAGATTTACTTAGCCAAATCAGAAAGCAGAGACTAGATATAACATAGCTGAAAAATAGAGGGGGCTGGGCATATGCATGACATGTTGGTAGGATTTCATTTCAGTTACAGTGGAGAAGGAGAAAAGGAGAGGTTTAGGCAGATTCCAGATCCTGCATTAGTTTATTCTCTTATTTGTAACTCTTATCTGTTATGCACTGCAGGGCATACAGAAATGAATAAGACACACTATGCTCTCAGTAAACTTAAAATTTAAGCCACTAACTTTAATGTAAAAAAAAAAAGGGACTGATTTGTTGAATGGAGGTACAAGCATAATTCAGGGGGGCAGAGTAAAATGAATAATTATTCCTAACTGGAAGGATCAAGAAGTGCTTCTTGGAGTATCATTTGAGCTGGACCATAGAGGAGAATGATCTTGATAGAGAAGGAAGAGGACAATCAGACTCATGGAGGCATGCATGGCAGATTGGGTTCTCCAGAAGCAGATGCTGAGATGGAGTTTGGAATGCAAGTTCTTTATCACAACATCTGTGAAAAGAAGGGGAAAGAACTGGGGTTGCACAGGAGGAGATGTCAAACTGCTACCAGACACCACAAAGCCTCAGCCCACCCAGCAGGGAGCTCTGGAGTGAGCACTGCCCCTCCTAGGTCTCTGGAGTAACTCTGAAATGGCCATCCCTTTATGAACCCACCTGGCTCAGTCCCTGGTTTGTCAGCTCTCCTGGAGGGCATGACCTTGGGTGAAGCGGCTGAAGTGGACCCTGAGGACGCTGGTGGCTAGAGGCTGTCTACAACCACACTCGCCACAGCTGGGTGGCAAGTCCTTCCTTGAAGGGGAACCTGGGGGTGCATTTCCATGTGGACCACAGCATGTGAGGGCGTGGCCTGTCCCAGGGTACTCCAGAGGTGCTGGAACAGACTAGGGCGAAACGCCCCTTGGGGATGAAGCTGAACAGATTGTTTGGGATTATGGAGATGCTTGAAAGTCATGATGAGGATTTGGGACTTTCTTTTCCTTTGGGGATTTGTGAAGGGAATTAAATAGGTCTATATGATCATCTAATGCTCTGCTTTCAGGAGAGAAGCGCAGGTAGTGAACCTAGGGCAGCAAAACCTCTTAGAAGTAATAGTTGCCATGGAAAACAGCCTAATGAATTTGGGAGGTGGGGAAATAGACCATACATTGTGTCCATTTCTATTTGGATCTCTTATTGTTGGATGACAGTGTCCTTGCTGGTTCATTCAGCACAGACATCTGACCCTTCACCTCTACTATGATTATAACCAAAATTTTCTAGAGGACCCATAGCCCCTCTTTTTGGAGAACCTAATACTTACCTTTATTACCATATACCTATATCAGGCAAACATGCCTGTGTCAGAAGAATATATTACCATATGTTCTTCAAATATTGTGCTCAGGCTGTTTTGCTGCTGAATGGATTTGTTTTTCATTTTCCCTAAACCAATCATTATAAATATTTTAAGTGCAAATTCTTTTAACAGGAGAATGGGAAGAGAGACTATTTTTCTATTTAAAATTTAGAGGTAGTTTGTGTTCAGATGGAGCAGGTACCCAGTGAGTGGGCACAGTTGGGAAGCCAGCAGGGGTGGATGGCAGCAGGCAGCTTCCAAGGGCCTGGGCCCTGGGGTGTGGCGCTCACTTTGTGACGAGGCTGTAGAATGTACAATACAGACTCTGGGGGAATCCTACTAGCAGCATCCCATTATGAGATTCCTAAGTTGTTCAGAAACCAGCAGTGCAGAGCCAGTCACCAAGTCTAAACAGAAGCACAGAGGACTCTAGAGTACAAAGAATATATCAGGAAGCGGAAAGGCAAGGCCTGGAAGAATTCCCTTCACTCACTAGCATGCAACTTTAATTGCTTCTCTTAACTTAATGGCTGTGCAGGGTTTTGACACCAAGGTTATTTTTCAGTTAGACCTGTGAGGAAAAATTAGTGAAGAAATATATCAAATTTTGTCTGGGTATTGGTAGTTAACTTAAAAATCTTCTCCAAATTTTGTATTACTTTTTAAAATGATTATTTTGCTTCGTCGGTTAAATAAAGAATTATTATATTAACAGTGTATGCAACTGACAGTTAAGCATTATTTGAGATGCCTTTCTATTTGGTAATGAAGCCATCACTCAAGCATGACCCTTCACCTGATAGGAGCTTGCCCAAATTCCAGATATAGTGTCTCAGAGAAAAGGAAGAGCTTTTGTTGCTAACCTTATAAACCCAAATGGATAAAATGGCAACAAACCTCACAGCTGTACATTTTTAAATTAAACATGTACATGATAAAATTAAACTAAAACTTCCTGATACATGTCATATGTCATTTTGATTTCAGTTGAAAATTTATCCAAGATGTCACTATGTTTCATGATTTACAAGCATAGACATCATTTTATATGCTCTGGACTTTTGAATTCAGATCATTATGAGTTTATTTCAAACTGAAAGGCTCCTATTTATTTGGTGAATGTCTTCAAGAATCAATTATTTCATGTTGGCAAAGTTGTGGCCCTGTGAATTGTTATTTATCTTAATGTTTTTGGTAACTTGTCTATTCTTCATAGGATGGTTTCTGTCAGACATAGTAAAACAAGTATTAAGGCTTAAAATCAATGCTGAAAATTAAAAAAATAAGTATTGTTTGCTCAAAATTTAAAGTGAAAAATTCACACCAGAGTTGACGGTCTCTGTGTGCCTTATTTCTTGATGTTTCCTTCCTGAAAACCTCCATTGTAATTCACATTAACATTTTATGGGTCCCCCTTGCATAGAAGGGCAAGTTTGTCCCCTGAAATAAGTGGAGAAGGTACTGTGTTCTTTTACAGTTGTGTATTTGATATCACAACTTGTTTTTTCAGATTTCGGAAACCAAAGTTACAACCACATAAGATGGAGCCATCTTCTCCATAAGCATTATCCATAATTTAACTTTCTCCTGTTCAATAAAAGAGGGAATGAAATGCCATCTCTTCCTTCCTGGAAGAGGAAGTTTGATTTCCTAGCCTACTGCTATCACCTTCCTCCGTAAAACCTTGGTTTTGATGTTGGTGCGTAATATTTGTGCTGAGTTTATGAATTTATCCAATGCTCTTGGTTTCCCTAAACTAGGTTACTGTAGTGTTGGTGTGCTGTTTATTGACTCTGTGATCGATTTTGGATTAGTAGACCACGTCTACTTCCCTAACCTTATATGCATCTGTATCATTTGCAATTCAGTTGGGGAGTTAAAACTAACACACATAAACTTTAGAGAGTTGTCAAGTGCTAAACCATGATTGTGATCATAAGAGCAATAGGATTTCCAGTTATGGGAGAGAGAGTTCAGTTTAGTGCTAGACATCAGACTTAATGTGGGAGAGAGCTTTTGAGCTGAACCTGGAAAGATGGGTAAGATGAGTGTTTTGCAAGAAAAGGACAAAGTATTCCAGATTAAAAAAAAATCAAGAATAAAGGCAAAGAGTCTTCATTCAGCATGTGGAATACTGTCCTGGGCACAGTGCTTCATCTTTAATAGGTTTCCTGAATGAATATGTGTGAACACACATACACAAATTGGACTTATTTTATGTATATGAGTTCAGCCAGTTTGCATGAGGAGCTGGGCCCAACTATTGATGAAACAACTTGTTTGACTGAGTTGTGCCCACTTTGAACTGGCCCAGTTCTTTCATTGGATTGATCATATTGACTAATTGTCTTGACATTGAGTAGATCCAGTCTCAGCATCTTTAATGAGGAACACAGTATTTTTCTCTCAATATCTCTAATTAACTTTTGTTGCCTGAGTGTGCCTAAATGTGAGAAGTCCCTTTGGCCACAATTTTATGGTCTAAGACTTAAATTTTAATTCCCTTAAAAATGAGAAGCCAGTATGATGTATGCTGAATGGTTTTTGCACCCCTGGGAATGTCCAGAGTAAAATAAGAATATGTTATTACTAGTTGGAACAGCCATAGAAAGTGTTTTGCTTTAAGGAATCTGTCCATTTGTTGAATTAGGTAGTATATGGGGGCAAATAATTCAAACAGTACAGAAAAGGCATACAGTCCCTAGTACCTCAGAATCCTGCCTCAGAGATAGCAAGTATCATCAATGTCTTGTGTATCCTTTCAAATAAATGTATGCATTTAAAAGTATATATTTGTGTGTGTGTATATACATACACAGATATACAAATATACCTACATGTGTGTATATCCCTTTCTTTATGTAAATAATAACATGCGATAGCATTCTACACCTCTTTTTTAACCTAACGATATATCTGGGAAATCAATTCATCAGTACATACAGGGCAGTTATAGGAGTTTGAAGAGAGGTCTTGAAGGACATATATCAGACTCTTAAAATTTTCTTATTATCCATACAATTTGAAGAAATAATTTCTTCAATGCCCTTTTCTGTCTTCTACTCACATACAAAGGTCAAGTCTACACGTCTCCTTTCTAACGTTAGTCCTACTTACTCTGGCAGAATCGATTGCTCTCTCGTCCGTGTTCTCTGAATACTTATACATTATACACACTCTATTTATGACCCTGACCACACTGAGGATTGTTCTGTTTGCTTGTTTATCTGTTTTTGTCCATGAATAGATTGTGAGTTCTTCAAAGCTTTTCTTTCTCTGGATCCTCATTCCCTAGTGCAGAGTCTGGTATAACAGGTGCTCAATAAATATTTGCCTGATTAAAAAAAAAGTGGGAGACCCTTAACCTTCACTGTTCATTGGGCCCATATTTTTTTCCTTGTTGCTGTTATTCTTTGATATTTGACTTGAAATAATTATCTCCCCAGTGATATTTTTTTTTAACCATGGAGCAGGAAAAGAATTATGGATGAAAAATAAAACAAGTTGGAAATATTTATACAATGCACCTTTTATAAACTTTTATGGGAAAAATACATGATCCTTTCCATTTTGTGTTATGAATTACTGGGGAAAGGCTAATGTGGCCAAAATAAATCTGCAACCTCCAGCTGGGAGCAATTGCCTGTAGATGTGTTTGCATATACACCTCTTGAAACTACTCCGGGATATATGCATGCATTTGTGTAATGCTCACGAAGATGCTTCATGTCATTACTCCCCAAATCTTTATGTTTGGCTTAGTCAAGCAAAGACTTCCTTAATAGCATCATGGGTTTTGTTGCCATGCTGTAAAACTCCAGTGCTATATTTTCATTTATCTGTGCTCTGCTCATTTGTATCATCCTCCTTTGCTTGCAATATTTAATAGAACTTTTGGTGTAAATGCAAATAGTTGAAAGAATTATTGTTTATTTATTCATAATATGGAGCTTGTGGATCTGTTTTAACCATCCTTACCCAGAGCATGAGCATATTTCTTCACTTTGCTGTGAAGATCATTTAAGACTCATCTTTAAACTGCCTCATTATGTCTTTCAGAAATACAGTTCTAATCAGGAAATTCAAGTATTTGAAGTATCTTAGGAAAAACAGATGTTTGCTATTTAAAGTATTGCAGATGATTGTTATTTCTTTTTCTAGTCAAAAGATGTTCATATCCACTAAATAAATGCATTGTCTTTAAGTGTGCATCCTTCTGTGCCACAGTGGTGGGAAGTCTTCACTGCTAGAGTTAGAAATGAAACTGTTCTGCTAATGTTCTGCTTAACTATCCATTTTGCACAGTAGGGAAGCTTGGGTTAGGAAAACATCAGTAAATTTCACTCTTCTTAGTCTAACATGAAAAATAGACAATGGAAATGGCAGTGTTGGCTGGTTGCTTTGAAATACTAGCATGCTGAACGAATTCAATAGCTCTTTTTTTACCCAAAATAAGCTTAGCTGATTTTGTAGAAAGACTAAACCTTACAGATAAACATAGATGTTAACATGTTAAGCAACTAAGCTATGAAGCCAGATCTAAAGGAGCAGGAGTAAGAGAAGGAAGAATTATCCAAACATATTTAATTACCCATTGCATTCAACTATAGAATTTAAAAGATTTAGTATCATTTAATACTTTTGTTGAAACAGGATTATAATAATTATCCATTTACCTTGAAAAGTTTATTAGAGTTTATTTGGTTCAGCATTCTGTTTGGGGTGGGATACAGAGGCCTGGAGAGGCAGAAAGGCTTAATCAGGTTACCCGACGATTTGGTTGCCAAGCTGGGGTTTGAGTCCAGGTCTCCAGGTTATGAGTCTAGAATTCATTCTTCTGTATTCCTCTGAAACCATTTTTCAGTAAATCTGTCACTTTTAATTTTGTGGCAGCATTTTGTTTGTTTTCCTTGTTGGTGAGTAGGGAAGCAAGCTGAGGGTGAGAGGGAAGCCATGTCTATGCAATGGGTGGGGGAGGAGGAAGTGGAGGTGAGACTGGCTGGCAGAGGGGAGGAACTTTTGGAGAAGAACAAAAATGTCTATTGGGGAATGTTCTTGTGTTTCTGGCATATGGTGTACAGTGTGTGTCCTCTTCTCTGTCTCCCCACAACTCTTCAGCAAATATCTATTCCTCAACTCCATTGTAGAGTTGGATCCATTTTGATGAACATGACTAAAATGCTGAGGATAACCTCTGGGTTGTTGGGGTCAAGAGCCCAGACTGTTGCTTAGAGGACTGCCACACATATTTATTTGTGGGATTATTTGACTAAATCTCTTCTCTAAACTATGAGCTCTACAAGGGTGAGCCATGTCCTGTCTTGTTCATCCTTGCATCTTTAATATCAAGTACATTGCCTGGCATATAGTACATGCACAATAAATTTGTTGAAATCTGTTAGGACTCAAATATAAGGTGACTACTTCTTTGCAAAGGATATGTATTAGGCACTTGATCCTCAGGACAGTTTAATCTCAGGACAACCTACAAGGCGTTTATTTCCAACTGCCGTTTACAGATTAGGAGCTGAGACTTGGTGATCCAAGTCACTGTCCCAGGGCACACAACGCATTAGTGGCAAAGCTGGTATTATTGAAAGAGTGACAGGGCTATCTGGCTTCAAAAGTCATAGCCTTTCACCACACTTCTCTAAATATCCTCGTCCTCAAAATCTCATAGATAAGACCCTGATAAAAACAGGATATGCAGATGAAGACTTCACTAGGAGTTAAAAAGTACGATTGTTCTTCCAAGAAACTATGAAGAAAACTGAAGCTCCATCTAGCAGACTATACTGTCTAATAGAAAGGACTTTTTTCCAGCAACAGCTACAATTCACTTCAAAGGGTATCTCATGGCCTCAACGTATTATGTTTCATTGAAGCCCTTTATCAGGCTAAGAAGATGGTTCTAAATCTGGATTTGCCTCAAAAATACCCCAAATTTCTCATTTTTTTTGGTTGCTGAATACTTGTGGAGTCCTAAGAACATCTCCTAATTACTGAGTGCCTTCTCAATTACTTTATTTAGAAGAATTAAGTAATATTTGGGGAAGACACACCAGCAAGTAACAACCACAGTGCTCATTTGGGATTGTTACAGAGACCACCTGATGAAATGAGATTAAAAGAAGAGAGGGGCAAGTGATACAGACTTGTTATTCCTGGCCATATGAAATATTGAGTGCTCTTATAAAAAACCCCTTTAAAGAGGAATTTGAAAAGTAATACAGCAAGTAGTTATATTGTGGAGATCACAAATGGGAAATTTGGAATTAAATTTCCTGTGGAAGCATCATCACTGTATTCAAAAAGTTTGTATCTCAGGCAACTTAGAAGTGAAGGTGGTGTGGTCTGGACAACTGAACTATGTAACTAAGAAACCCAGTGACTGATGACAAAGACATGGATGTTTAAAGATGAGTCAAACAATTTTCTGGTGAAATTTAAAAGGAAAAAGTCATGAATACCAAATTACTTTATCATATATATTTATATAATGTATGATTTTACAAATGCATGTGCAAATAAACTTATAAGTCAAATACTATAAGTGGATCTTTGATTGTTCTATCCACTTCATTATATTTTAGTTGAATCCCTCTCCCTCCCTTTTTTTTAATCTTCTCACTGGGAAGATAGGAACCTGTCATACATTTGGAGCTGTAGTATTGTTTCTCTCTGGCTTTTTCCCTTTAGATAATCCAATTATCAGATTAGTATTTATAGAAAGATAAGATTTGTTAGTTCTCAAGATGGTGAAATAGAAAAAAGTAAACTTATTGAGAATGGAGCGTGTATTCACTAGAGACAAATGCCAATAAATAAGGACAAGTGACTTTTCTCCATTAAAATCGAGATTCCTGTATTTATATATAGACAACTTCCTGAGCAATAAATACTTTCTCTAATGTCATAAAGGTATGAATAAGCATCTCACTATCATAATATGATGCTAAATTTAATTTGCATTTTCTCCTATATGTTTATGATAAATATATTCATATTTCTTTGTTTTTTGCCTTACTATAGCCATCCAGCAATGATAAATAAGCATACTCGCTTAGAATCCCAGCTTGATTTTCTGAAACAAGGTCACGTATCACTAGCTTATTTGTACTGCCCCAATCTTTTACCAGAAGGCTCTTGAGGGATTTCTGACTTAAATCTTTGAGTGCATTTGAAAAGCTTGCCTGGTATTTCGACAGAAAGAGACCCTGAAGTACAAGGTCACCTAACCAAAACCATTATTTAGGTCACATAACTCTCTAATATTAAGCAGTTAGGAAGACACACATATAATTAAATGATCTGTAGTATTTAATGAATATCTATTTGTCATCCAAAAGATTACTTCCATTAGGGAGAGGTGGCAACTATTAATATTCAGCCCTTTGAGGTATAACTTAAAGATGAACTTATATCCTTGGGCACATAGAATGGATTTGACCTCCCACAACTTACAAGAAAAATGTGTAGATAACTTTGGCTCTTTCTTTGGTTATATTCAGTCTTTTGGAGCACAAAACATGGGTATTTTTTTCCATACAAATTAATGTCATGTTGTACTCAGTCTCTAAAGACTTATCACATAACTTTGATATTTGCTACAGGGCAAATGAATTATAAAATCATGCTTTTAAAATATCTTTCATTTCCAGGTTTTGCATGAAGAATTCCCTTGTCTTTTATTGTTCATTTTTCTTTCTATAAATTTCTTTGATTGCTCTTATGGATTTTTTTCTCCTAGTCAGATACAGCTTGATAGCATTCTCTAGAATTTTTTCAAAGATCTATTTCTTTTTGAGGTAGCTTTTACTAAATTTAAATATAAGCTTCTATGTAAACCCTATTCCATCGGAGACTTAGATGCCAGACATTCTTGACTTTCCAGCATATTGGAATTACAAATAACGAACTTTCTTTTTGTTTATACATAATTATCTCTTCTTTAGGCTACAAGAGTCTAAAACCTTTGAAAAGGATCAGAGTAAAGATGGTGCAGGGAGGGGATTTGGGAAGTGGAGGAAAATAGGTTTTCCAACTCAGGTGCAGAAGCCAAGTATTTAACAAACTTACTAGGAAGATGAAACGAGAAAACTTCAAAGTGTTTTCTACTTTTAAATAATTTATTTTGTCATCTGTTTCCTTTATTGAAGTCTGTCTTCTTTCCTTTTCTAGGATACGTTATTTTGTCTGTTATATTTTGAAAGCCTTCTGCTGAGCTTCTTATGATATGTAGTCATTTTACCTTCTATTTCCTATGATCCACACTAATGTAAGAAAACTAGGGCGTGCATGATCCAAGACAGTCCAAACTGAACCCATTGTTAGAGTTACACACACACCTTTGTCTCTCATTGCCATAAGGATGACAGCAAGGAGGCAGGAGTACACTGGTGGGCTTACCTCTTTTGGGGTCTACAGAATACAATTCAGGAGAATAAATGGCAGGTCTTGGGTCTTGGACCTAAGATCCTTTTCCTTCACTGCTTTTAGAAGAAATGGTAATGATTTATATAAATCAATAATTAAAATATTTTAATAAAGCTAAGAATTTTCTTCACCTTTTGCTACCATTTCTGAGAAGGAGTAGATTGAGAGATATTATTGAGGTCCATGCTGCAAATAAAATCAAACCAAAAAATCTTTACAACAAATTTCAAGAAACCTATGAGCCTGGGATTATGTTTATACATTTTTCTGTCATCTGAGTTGATATGGCATCTTGGACAATTTCCTGTCTCCTGCTCATATATTCAGAGAGGATGTATTTGCCTGGGGATTGGGGTAGAGAGAGGAAGGAAAGATTCTATTTCTCTTTTGTACAAATGTTAATGTTTCCCAAAGCACATAGAAGTCTCTACAGAATCATATGGAGCTAAATAAAAATCAACATGATGCACTGTTTACCAGCCTAGCATCTAAATGTCAGCTCGGTTAGATTTTTGTGAGGGCTTTACTGTTTGACAGTCTGGATGTGCTTTTGTCAACTAAGCACACATCTCTGAAGATCTGCACATCCAGAAAGGCCTTGAAACTATGGGATGGAGAGATTTGTGTTGGAAGGTGGGATCTGGACTGCATGTTTGGGATGAATAATGGTAGATTAACTTTGAATACTGGCGCTGAAGAACTGGAAGCAGGCTTTTGCCCTTCTCTTTATTCTGATGCTCACCTCTCCATATAAGAGAGCTGCCAAGAATACCAAGGAGATTATGCCATGGGGAGCCACAAAGACCAATGCTGACCAAAAGCTCTGGACTGAAGATGAAGCTTAGAGTAGAATATTCAAGAGCTAGCCAAGGCTGATGCTTCTGTATTGAAAGCCAGAGGACAACGTGGGTTAACCTGGCATTTGTATCTGGCATTCTTTTGTCTCTTCCAGGGTTTTATTTATCCTGCGATTCAAGGATATGAACCCTCAAGTCACAGATGAAATCTATATGTGCATGTCATAGAACTCCATTTTAATATAACTTATTGATCTGCGCTTTGGGATAAACAAACCAGGTCATCTTGCTTAATATTAAATATATACTCACAAGAGTCAAATGTTTATACATTATTTTACTTTCAGTCTATATGGCAGGTTTAAGTAACCTCCTTCAGTTATATTTTTAGAAAGAAGTTTTAACGTATGGAAAAGGGATGGCACACCCAAGCTAGAATAGGTTCTAGTCTGGTACCACATTTGAGAAATGTACTTACCTGGTGTTATGGACAGAATGTTTGTGTCTCTCCAAAGTGCATATGCTCAAGCCCTCCTCTTCCCCAGTGTGATGATGTTTGGAAGTGGGGCCTTTGGAGGTAACTAAGTTCAGAGGAGGTCATGAGGGTGGGGTCCTCATGATGGGAGTAGTGCCCTTATAAGAAGAGACCAGAGAGCTAGCTCTCTCTCTCTGCCACGTGAGGATACAGCAAGAAGGCAGGTATCTGCAAGTCAGAAAGAGAGCTCTTAGCAGAACCTGACCATGCTGGCACCATGATCTCAGATTTCCCAACCTCCAGAACCGGGAGAAGTAAATGTCTGTTGTTTAAGCCACGTCAGCTATGATGGTATTTTGTTATAGCATCCTACGGTAAATTAAACACCTGGGATGCTCACTCTGCCCCCCCAGGATAGTGTTTTTAAGTGATGTATGCATCCCCCCCTTGTTTAAGAATCTATCCTTAATTGTGCAAAAGGGGTTTTATGACAACCGCAGAAACATTAATTGAAAATAAGTGACTGAACCCAATTAAGGAATTTGCTATGTATAATTTTCCAACTAATTTTATCAGTTTCAGCAACCAGTAATATGTAGGCATCAGAATACTGTAATTCTGGTGTTAATTCCCAATTCCTTTTCATTAATATGTGGGAAAGCTGGTTGGGGAAGAGTCTGTCCTAGTTCTGGTTTAAATCCTTCCTGTATCTAAGACCTGCCATGGTCCTAGTCATTCCTGAGTCTTCCACTGATCTGTTTTTGTCCTGCACATCCTGTCTGGTCCTGGATCAGTCCAAGCTAAGTACACATCTGTTATCAGAGATAATTGAAAAATTGGACCATTTACAGTCTCTCAGTCTAAAATCATACTTTTTGAATATCTAATATTCTAGTCATATGTGAAGCTCAGTCTTTAAAGTACAGACTTTATCTCTTCTATCTTGATTGTTCTTGGGATTTTCTTTTCTTAATCACTATTCCATAAATTTGTAAAATACTGGAGATGCAACTTCTTTCAACATAAATAGCCTCTGCAAAAATGTCTGCTATAAGATGCCTCCTATACATTTTGCAACACCTATGAATGTCCTCCATGCATTTTCAGGGAGGGGTCTCATTGATGCCCATGGCTTTTGGTGAGTAGAAAGCAATTTTGTTTTGAATGTTACCAGAAACAATCTTCGGATTTACTTATGAATCATTTGCCTTGTGGCTGCTGCCTATATCTGCTTGCTGCCTCCTGGAGTTTTGCTGGTTGAACCTTATACATCTGCTTTCATGTGGGTTACATATGCATAACAGGGCTCATTGTGATCATGTACTCTGGTAATGCATAATCATTTCTTTCAGAGCCACATAAATCCATCTGGTAAGAACAAACACATTATGCAGTAAGAAGGAAAAGGGGGAAGGTGATATAAAAATAGGAAAGAGGCATTCTAAAATATATCAGATCAGAATACTAACCCTCCTCCTATTTTTAACCCCAAAATTTACCAGCTCCTTTGTATAACAAGTTCAGAAGGACGTCTATTCATTCATTCATCTGACAAATATTTATTGACTTCTAAGTAGACATTGGCTAGAAGTAAATATATAGAGATAATTAAGTCCCAGGCTCTATGCTCAAGTTTCCCATATTCTAGTGGCAGAGACAAGTATGTACAAATAATTAAAACACAGTGCTGTGGCAGAGGAGTGACAGAATGGGAAGGGAGCACAGAGAAGGGACCTGCTCTTTTGCCTAGTGTGACCAATGATTGCCTCTCAGAGGAGGTAACATTTAAGCTGGGTCTTGATGTTTTGACAGGTAGTAAGGGTGAAAGGGCATTCAAGGAGATAAAAATGCATTATTAGTTGAGCCACAGGGAATTGCCATTTTTTTAGGTCAGATCCAGTTAAATATCAGCAATTTCATATGGTTCAACCAAATACAAAGCCACTAAGATTTGAGAGAGCATAGGTTATTTGTGAGAGTGGATAGAAGATAGAAAGTAATTTTGAGCAGCTTAGTAAGGACCAGACTAAGAAGTTTGGATTTTATTTTGTAAGCAATTGAGAATCTTAAAAGGTTTTGACCAGTGTATTTATATGTCAAGTTCTGTATTTTATAAAGTGTGGATGATGGGTCAGAGAGAGCAAGAGGCTATTTGGAGGCTGTGGTATCAGTCCAGATAAGAGATGATGAGGCTTCAACCTAGACAGGGGCAGTGATATTGGAAAGAAAGAAACAGAACATTTTAGGATGGAAAATTGTAGAACACGTCAATCAATGAGATGTAGAGGATGAGATAGGAGTTAAGAATGGCAGGATTTTTAGGTTGGGTGAAAGAGTGGGAGGTAGATAGAAATAGACAAGGAAAAGAGAAAATTTTTGGACTTTGGGAGCAATTTTGGACATTTGAATTTAAGAATGGGCTTGAATTCAGGAGAAAGGTTAGGGCTGTTCATGGATGAAGTCTTGGAAACCATGGTATAGATGAGATCACCTTAGATTAGCAGGTAGAATTGGAAGATGAGATGGATCAGAAGTGAACCCTGAGATTACGCCAACATCTTAATGTTGTTAATGCAGGCAGAGAAAAATACAGTCCATGAAGAAGACTGATAAGGAACAGCAGAGATGAAAGAGGTATATGTGTGACCGGGTATATGGAAGACCAAATAGGAGAAGATTTCAAGGATCAATAATTATGGTTTCCTGGAAAATTCATGTTTGGGGGTACACTGAAAGTATATCATATATTGGAGTTTTATACCTCATAAAATGAGAAACAATATTAAATATTACTGGGAGATTTCAGACCTCATTTGTTAGAAAAAATGACTTTTTAGACTGGCACAAACTCTTTCCAGCCCCAAAGCTTTTTTATTTAAGTTTTTGCATATGGATGTGTATTTAATGGTGGTAGTAATTTATCATTCAATCTATGTCAAAGTTCCGGTTTTCTGTTTCTCCTTGTGCTTTTCTAAACACGCATTCATGGAACCACACTCCAAGCTCACCCTTTTCTGTGGGGAGTTCTACATACTTCAAATATGTTGCATAATTCATCTTCTGCCCCTCAACTCTGTGTTATGGATGGAAATAATAACTTATGCTGGAAACTAAGGGGAAGGGGTGTTAAGAGACTTGCCGGATGCTATGTGCAGGTAGAATCTAAATTCCCAGACTGTGATTCTCGAGGCAAACCTTTACCTCAAGGAGAAAGCCCAATTGAGAAGAGACTATATTTTGAGTATCTCCCCCTCTCCTCTGTTTGCAGCGTGATGAGGCAGAGAAGAATGACTAAAAGGTGCAGTTCCACCACTTAAAATTAAGACTTGATTCTTCTGGGAAAATTCTTTAGTGAACACAAACCAAGATGAAGCAATCATATTAATTTGCTGTCTAAATTTAAGACCAAATTTGATGTATCAAAATTCTGAGCAGCTCATTGAGCTCAACAGAAGTGATGATCAAGAGTCAGGTAAGGGTCAGGTTTATTTGATGATTCCCTGAGGAGAGAGTCTTACGGGTCCCAGTTACCTCTCCAAATACTTGCTCTAATGAAGATAACTCAAGTCCTCTTTGTGCCCAGCATATCTCATTATGGCCTTCTTAAGTCTTTCGGCAGTATCTCAGCTGTTGTTATTGCTGCTACTGCAACCCCAGAGTCAATTAAAATCTAAAGGCAGGCCACCACACACTCTCGCACATTTATCCAGTAACCAAAAGATGAAGTAAGGGTGAAAGTCTGTAAATCTTCTAGCTCTTAATAATAAACTGCTAGTGAATGCACAGTTTTTGCATCAAAGTGTGAATGATGATGCTGGCATGTTTGCTCTTACCCAGCATTAACTAGCATTAGATTGGAGGTAGTCCTAACTGTGACCCTTCTGTGACCAGGCTGCATAGACCTGAAGTTTAGGTAGATTCTCCAAGAGTATTAATGAGAGGGATGGAAAGAGGTACATGGGTCTGTCGAGTGGCTTTTAGACAGCTGACAAATAATAGTTGTATTAGAAAGGAATTAACTATAAATGTTTTAAGGAGGGGAGCAATAGATATAGAGAACAGATGTCCTTGAACTTTGTACTAGTGTACAACCTCTACTATTTGATTGTTAGAATCACTTAAACTATAAAGTAAAAGTAGAGAAATTAAATTTCAGGTAATTTAATAACCACCATCCACTTCGTTAACTCCTTTCACACACATATAAAATACTACTCTTATAATTGGACGTGTGTATCTGCTTTTAGATTTTCTCCAAACTCAAACAGATTTCAGTCAGCTTCATTACATGTGGCCTCTCTATATTTTCCTTTTCTTATACCATAATAGTTCTTTCTCTGCATATTTCTTGATCTTGTTCCTCTGATTCCTTCTCTTTTGCCTTTTTCTGTCTCAACCTTTACCTTAATTCTTCTGATTTTCATCAGGAACCTTACCTCTTCCTCTCATTTTGCCTTCTTTAAATCTCTTTTTAGCCGATTTCTCTCTTGATTTTGTCTTACCTTCAGTTGTCACTTTTTTCTTTGCCTTCTTGTCCTTTACCCTGTCTTTTCCCACTCATATACAGCTGACAAGGGCTAGAAACAACACAATTCAATAACTTGTCACATGTATTGTTAACAATGGACAGTCCACATCCAGGAGCATTCAAGGCCAGCTCTCTTTTGATGTGGTCCTTGGGGATTAAAACCAACAATAGAGCAACGCTTTATGTCCATTAGAGAAAAGACAGATGTCAGCTAACCACACTCACAGCAGAAAACTGACAAATAAGATCTTTGATCTCCAAAAGCTCAGAGAAAATATATTTTTATCAAGTTGACGTAATAAAAAAGTGGAACAGAGTGCTTTGAAGACGGTAGGAGAGATAAATATAAGATTTGGTGCTCAAATGATACACGAGCGTCCCTTTTCCGTCTGTGTTTAAAACCATTAGAGAGTAATCCATTCACATCCATTTCAGTCCATGAAGTATCTTTGTGGAGCTGTAAACTCTCTCCATGCTGGGGCATTTATCTTCACTATATCCTGGCGACCCAGGAAAGCAAACGTGCACGGGAGGCCGGTGATGCTGATGAAACAGAACTGGCCCTGGTTTCATTCTTTTCTGGTTTGCCACCATCCTCGTTTCCCTAATTCTCAACCTTCTGCACTTACCACACACTCATCCTAATTCATTCTCCATCCTGGTGCCAAATAAATCTAACTAAAATGCTGCTTCTGATATATTCCTCTTCTAATATACAACTCTCAGTAGAAATGAGCTGAAATGGTAGTCAGAGTTACCTAATTTGTAAAATGATGTGTTAGTAACAGCTCTCGTATCAACCTTACCTAGTTGTTGTAATGATCCAAATGAGATAATAATGTATGTCAAAGTGAGTCCTGAACTGTCAAGTTCTTTAACGTGTAAAATACTGTCATGTGGGTTCCCCTCATAGACAAGCCCAAACTGAGGACTCCTCAGTCATTCTGTTGTGCCAACTTCCTCCTTTGCTCCTATCTCCCCTTCTCCTCCACATTTTGTTCCCACTGACCGTCCGTCAGCTCCCAGGACAACTCTGATCTCACCTGCCCTCAGGACTTTTGGATTTGTTGTTTCCTCTGCCTGAAACACAACTCTCACCACCTCTTTCTTTTTTTTAAATTGAGCTTTATTGAGATATAATTGACATATAACGTTGTATAAGTTTAACATATATGAAGAGTTGATTTGGCACACTTACATGTTGCAAAATGATTACCACCATAGTGTCAGCTAACACCTCCATTCTATCAGATAATTACCATTTCTTTTTTGTGGTGAGAACATTTAAGACTAGTCTCTTAGTAACTTTGAAATATGTAATACAATATTGTTGACTACAATCACTATACTGTGCATTAGATCTCCAGAACTTATTCATTTTCTAACTGCAAGTTTGTACTCTTTGACCAACATCTCCCCATTTCCCCCACGCTCCCAGCCCTTGGTAACCACCATTCTACTCGGTTTCCACGAGTTCGGCTTTCTTAGATTCCCCGTGTAAGTGATATAATACGATATTTGTCTTTCTCTATCTGACTTATCTCACTTAGCATAACGCCCTCAAGGTCCATGCATGTTGTTGCAAATGGCAGAATTTTCTTCTTTCTGATGACTGAATAATATTCCGTTGTGTATCCAATATTCCAATGGATAAATATTCCATTTATCCATTCATCCACCAGTGCACACTTAGGTTGTTTCCATGTCATGGCTATTGTGAATAATGCTGCGATGAACATGGGAGTGTAGATATCTCTTTGAGATCCTTTTTCATTTCCTTTGGTTATATACCCAGAAGTGAGATTGCTGGATCATATGATAGTTCTATTTTTAATTTTTTGAGGAATCTCTGTACTGTTTTCTGTAGTGACTGTACCAGTTTACATTCCCACCAATAGTGCACAAAGGTTCCCTTTTCTCTACGTCTTATCTCTTGTTTTTTGATGGTAGCCATTCTAACAGGTGTAAGGTGATATCTCATTGTGGTTTTGATTTGCCTTTCCCTGATTAGTGATGTTGGGCACCTTTTCATACATGTTTTGGCCATCTGTATGTCTTCCTTGGAAAATATTTACTTAAATGTTCTGCCCATTTTTTAAACTGGATTTTTGTTTTTTTGGTATTGAGTTATATGAGTTCTTTATATATTTTGGATATTAACCCCTTATCAGATACATAATTTGCAAATATTTTCTCCCATTCTGTAGGTTGGCTTTTCATTGTGTCAATGGTTTCTCTTGCTGTGCAGAAGCTTTTTAGTTTGATGTAGTCCCACTTATTTATTTTCACCTTTGTCACTTGTGCTTTGGTGTTATATCTGAAAAATCATTGCTAAGACCAACGTCAAGGAGTTTTTCCTTATGTTTTCTTCTAGCAGTTTTACATTTTCAGGTCTTAACATTTAAGTCTTTAATCCATTTTGAGTTAATTTTTGTGAGTGGTGTAAGAAGGAGGTCCAATTTCACTTTTCTATATGTGGTTATCCAGCTTTCCCAACACTGTTTATTGAAGAGACTATCCTTTTGCCACCGAGTAGTCTTGGCTCCCTTGACAAAAGTCAGTTAATCATATGTGTGGGGGGTTATTTCTGGGCTCTCAATCTGTTCCATTGATCTATGTGTCTGTTTTTATGACAATACCATACTGTTGTGATCACTATAACTTTGTAATAGAGTTTGAAATCAGGAATTTGTGGTGCCTCCAGCTTTGTTCTTTCTCAAGATTGCTTTGGCTGTGTGAGGTCTTTTGTGATTTCATACGAATTTTAATCAAAACAGCATGATACCCACCACCTCTTTAGAGAGCCCTTCCCTACACAGTCTACCCTTATTATTCTCTTTCACAGTATCAAGTTGGTTTCCTTCCTAGCACTTACCATGCAATCTGCCATCATTTCATTTGTTGATCTTTACTTATTTATTGCCTGTTTCCCACACTAAATTGTAAGCTCCATGAGAGCAGGCATCTTGTCTGTCTGGTTCACTGTTGTATTTATAGAATGTACCACAGTACCTGGCACAGAATAAGTGCCAAATAAAAATTATGTAAATAAAAGAATGAGTTGATTTTTTTGGCTCCACGATACTATTCTAACATATTTTATTATTTCTACCCAATAAGAATTTTAGCCAACCTGGCCTCATCCTCATCCCCATCAGCCGTGCTTAATTTTCCACCCTTGTTCTTGTACTTCCTTTGGCCTAGACTGGACCTCTCTTCTCCGCTAGGGAGTATCTTCTCCGTAATTCAAAACTTTAACCCATCTCTTGGAATTAAAGTGTCTCACTTGCTCTAACTCACACTGAGCTTTTTCCACTCTAACCATCTAGATCCTTCTACCTATAGTGCTTATTTTCACCTCTACATTTTAAACTGTATTTATATTTTAATGTTAACCTTTCAGGTGCATTTGTCTTTTTTAAAAAAAAATAATGAAATTAGAGTATTTGGGCTCTAGGATTATTATATTCTTTTTTTGCTTTGTGTCTCCTCCTCCTAACAGTCTTGGTTTACCTTCATCTCCATCCTGCCCCCCCACACGCACACACACATGCACACATGCATACACACATCTCACCCTAGTAGAAAATAGTAGACACTTAACAAATAGTCATTGAAATAATTGCTAGGGAGGTTTTGTGAAACTTTAGGAGGAAGGAGTTACAACTGGGAAGGCCTTGGAAAATAGGGTCCATGGAGGAGCAGAATTTACGTCTCAGAATGGCAGGAGAGAGGATAGTAGTAGAAACTGAGACCCATTATGTATGTTGCATTGTAGTGCTATAAGAAAACTGGGCCCATTCTTGGACAAAATTAAGTAGAAGATTGCCTAATGACTCCCAGACTTACTGTTAAGATGCTGTTCTGAGTATCTTATGCTGAAATGAAAGAGACTTACTGGCATAGTTTGTGATACATTTTATGTCTAATGACTTTAAAAAGATGTGTATTAATTTAAGGAAGATTTGTATTTCAATATTCAGCTTAGGACAACTGCAATTGTATATTTTTACTATGACTGGATTTAAATTTCACACTCCATTCCATTGGACATGAATGTCAAGAATTGTTTAATTGAGTGAATACAAAATATAAAACTATTCAGAGATAAGATCTAACAACTTGCTATTTTGCCGTTATTGATATCAGCTCTAGAATATGCTCTGCTGGGAAATGAATCTCAGTTTGACTTGATTTCTGTGAGAATATGCAATATTCAGTTTTTCTCTGTTAATCTTATAAAATATGTTTAATATTTTAAAATAATAGTTGCAGACAAAAACACATAATCTTTTGCATAATCCATTTGCCTTGACTAGAAATTATTACAATAGGAAAATATTATATTTTTATGGTTGTTTAAATAAATCTCACTAGTGCTGTGGTATATTCTATAATTTGTCTCCCTAACCATCCATGCCAAACCATCTTCTCTCTTGCTTCCTCTATTATAGAAGCTGAAAAGCCAAACACTTAATTTTCCTAACCACCTTCCAGGCAGGGATGGCCATGAGACACAGTTCTGTCCAATGAGCTAAAGGGGAAGTCCCACGGGAAAGACCTTCTTTTCTAAATAAAAAGACAAAGCTTTATTGAAGAGATTCAGGTGTCTTGAGTGCAGCAGTCAGCTTGTGACAGGAGGTGCAAGCATGAAGATAAATACCTCTAAGCTAAGGATGAGAAGGGCAGAAAGACGAAATGAGTCAGATCCCTACTGGCATCACTGAATGACATGCCACACTAGCTCAGGACTGCCAGCTGCAGGATTTCTTGTATGAAACAAACAAATTCCTTGGAATTTAACTGACTGTTTCTGGTGTAGATTTTTTGGCATTTGCAACTGAACACATTCTTAACTGATTCACTTAGCTTCAAACTTAAACTGGATTACACAGAGACTGTATTTAATAATTTCAAATCAATGAACATTTAGAAAACATTTACAGACATATGTCACTTAACAACAGGGATAAGTTCTGAGAAATGCGTCATTAGGCGATTCTGTCATTGTGTGAACATCATAGAGTGTGCTTCCACAAACCCAGATGGTATAGCCTACTGCACACCTAGGCTTTATGGTACTAATCTTATGGGTCATATATGCAGTCCGTCGTTGACCAAAACGTCATTATGCGGTGCATGACTATAGTTTTATCTCAAAAATCCTAAAAAGTTTAAGTTCTTTTTAAAATTAAGAACGACAACCCTATTCTTACTAGTTGTGCTTTGTTATAGTATAAACAGCTTGTAGAATAAAATATATTGGCAAATATTTATACAAAAGAATGAGCAATTTATACACTACTTCAGGCTCTAGACAAATGGTTTGAATTTCCCATTTTGCTGAACAATTTGAGAACAGAGGGACACAACATTTTTATACACTTTGAAAATGTCTACAATATATTAATGTCTCATGTTCAGGTAACACTTTAACTCATTCATTCAACAGATCTGTGTTGAATGCCTATGCTTCTTAGCTAGGGACTAGTCATGAAAGCTCACCATCCTTTATTACAGTATCTCACAATTCTTTTCATTTTCTTTCTAAAATGAGTAGAGACCTCCTATTTCACAGTAAAGATTTACCAACAGTACACTAGTATAATGCTCTATATTGCTTAAGCCAAATCTGTTGCATTTATTGTTTTCCTCTGAAAACTGAAATAATTGCCAAAAACAAATAAGTAAAAAAATGCTTGTTTTTTTAAGTGTGTGATTTAAATCATTAAAGACCAAAAGTCAATCTTTTAGTCAAGATGAGTAGGTAAGATCTATAATCCCAATTAGGGATTTTACCTGGGGTATATCTTAATGACTCTATATCCGTATAGTTTGTAATTTAATTTCTATTAAATTCAGTTCTTTCCCTACTGCATTCATTTTAATGGTTAATAGTTGACATTATTTCTCAGGTTATTTCTATTTCAAAGAGATGCGAAATCAATACTCAAATGACTTTCTGTTTTAAAAATCAATTATTTTTGATTAAGTAATATATGTATTTGATACACAATTTAAAAGTTACAAAAGGGTATACAGTGAAAAGTAGGTCTCCCTCATCTCTTCCTAGACACATAGTTCCCCTTCTTGAGGCAACTATTATTTCCAGTTCCTTATTTAATCTCACCCAAAATTATTTTAAATTTACTGTTTCATCTAATGCACACAAACAGACTATAAGTATAAAAATGTTTTACAACTGAGGTAATTGCATTGCTAAATTAACTTTCGAAACTAAATTTTTCTCTCATGTTCTGAAAGCACTATGATGATTATAGGACACCCTGTTAAATATTAGCATGGAGATAATATACATTCTAAGCAGAGCCAAAGTTCTAAGATCACCACTGAATAAATATTATTTTGAGGAAAATAACAGAAGTGTTTTTATTACTCAGATTTGCTAAATGTACATGAAAGAAATGACAGAGAGATATTACATCAAATCATAAAGACTTGATCAATGAAAGTTTAATTTCTGTTTCCATGTTATGCAGTGCTTCAAACAAGAACTAGGGGTCTGCATCTTATAAAGCTTGTGAGGTTATTATGTTCATAATTGGTAGAGGATGGTGTGATCTGTAAGATGCTTTAATGAGGCATTTATGGATGCATAGTTTCAATTCCATTCTCACTTATGAATGTTTGAGCAACAAGAAAGATTAATCAGAAGATGGCCTCTCATATGCTTTTAGTAACTATTTTTGTTTACAGACTACAAAAATGTGTTTTGAATTTTAGTCAATAATGATCAAGAAAAAAGTCAAAGAGCAGAAGGTCAATTTTTTAAACATATTTTGAGGGGATCAGAAAGAAATCAGCATAATGAGATAAGTCAACAATCTATTTGTAGTTGTCAAATGCAGTCTATGTGTCTTTGACTTTTGTTCCTATTATAAAAGCAAATTGTGTCCATTGTGGAAGTTTTGAAAAAACAGAAAAAGCAAAAGAGGAAAAACAGAATCACATAAAATCATACCACCAAAATAATGACCACTAACATTTTTTGTGTGTTCTTTTCTCTTATCAAACATTTACATACATACATATAAACACATATAACCATACTGTGCATAGTATGTTCTATAACCTTTTTTACTCAATATAATATGAATATATTTTCATATAATTATTGTTCTAAAATTTGTTTCCAACTTTTCTTTATAGTAAACAGTGCAGTGTTTTAAATCTTTATAAATAAATTCTTCTTCTTCCCTACATATTTCCATGGTATAAATTACTAGGAAATAAATTACTAGATGAAAAGGCATGCAATTTTCTAAGCCTCCCATCATTGGTAGGCAATTTTTTTTTTTGGTGAGCAAGACCAGCCCTGAGCTAACATCCGTTGCCAATCCTCCTCTTTTTGCTGAGGAAGACTGGCCCTGGGCTAACATCCGTGCCTATCTTCCTCTACTTTATATGGGACGCCGCCACAGCATGGCTGACAAACAGTGTGTCAGCAGGCACCTGGGATCCGAACCGGCGAACCCCAGGCTGCCAAGCACGAACTAAACTGCTGCGCCACTGGGCCGGCCCGGCAATGTTTTTTATTATTATAATTTTGGGTGACAAATAGTAATCTCATTTTAATACACATGACTTTGATTACTAAAAATATTAAATATTTATCATATGATTATTAGGAGGCATGAGTTTTTTATTTTAATAGCTGAATTTCAATAGCCATCCCAGTCATGACAATTTTCAGAAGTTCATTGTTTCAACAAATATTTTTGAGCACCTACTCTGTTTCTATGTAGAAGGGATTCTAACCTATTCCAAGAAGATTAAAGAACATTCTAACGTGATATGGGTTCCCTGTAAACTTAGTTGATAACTTTGGACTAGTGTCCCAAGGCTGTTCTAAGCTGGCTCTCCTAGCCCCTCTCCTATGTAGTGCCTTTGGTCCATGATGCCAGATGCAATATGGGCAATATGTATGATCTGGCTCTCACTTTACTAGCAAGTTCTTGAGTGGTTTCCACCCACTAACAGATTCTTGAACATTATGCAAGTTTTACAAAAATGATGGATAACATAGTAAGACCAATTTTGTCTGACCTTGTTCCATTTTATACAAAAGAGACATTTGTATAGGCATCACTTAAACTTCTCTAAGTAAAAATTTCCCTTTCCAAATAGAAAATATAAATCACAGCCAGTTAAAGCTACTCTGTCAAGGCAATGGAAACCCAAATGCAAATGGATAGAAGAAAAGATTAACCATAGAGGATAGGAAAGCTTTTAAGATCCAATTATTCAGAAGAACTAAATAAAGCAGGTACAATACTAAAATATCAGCTTATATGATCTAATAATTTTGAAAGGCATTATTAATATCATCCTATAATTTCTTAGGGTATCAAGTTATTTGGTATATTTTATTTTTCAACAACAGTTTAGAATGTGCTAAAAAATAATAATCCCATAACAGTAACCTCCTTTCTCAATGATTGGATGCCAGAATTATCTTTTAAGGTAAATATAGCCTTAAAGTCATCTTTAAAAATTTTTGAGACTTGAAAAACTTGCATTAAGGTTGAACACCTGAAAAAACAAGTTCATTTAATTAACCTCATTTATGCCTTCCTATTAAGTTTTTGATTCCAGTAACAGTGGAATTCTTCAAGATAATTTTAACTTCTTATTATACTGGTAGAAATGGCCAGTGTAACTTGCTTATTTCTAGAACCTCAGGTTTAACACACACGAAAATGGTACATGGCATAATCTGAAGCTGTGGGAACAGAACAATAGAGAACTTTTAGACAACATGTCTGGGAAGGAGAAGAGAAGCTGGAAGCAAGGAGCAAGGTACAATTAACCCCTTCAAACACAAGCTCTTAGAGAATGCTCCTCTCACAAAATCACCAGATTCTCCACTAATGGTGAAGAGAGGAGGAACAGAGGTAAAGTATTTTTTAACTTACATAGAACTTTACCCTCAAATAGCCCAAAATATTTTGAGTCTGCTGACTAACTAGCATCAACTCAGATGATCTGTCCAATTCAGCCACACTCTGCAGTTTGGCAAGCTCTGACGATGGCCCCCAAGCGCACTGTCCTCTAATAAAGCCTCTGGGAAGTGAAGTGGCCATTCTATTTCCTGGAACAGACTTTTGCAGCAAGAATCTGAGAGGTAATAGATGTCTTAATGGCATTATTCGGGAGCAATGCTTCTAGACTGTGAGTTATAAATGCAGCCCTGTTGTAGACAGATGTGACACCAAGAACTTTCGAATGAGAGGTGATCATCCAACTGGAATCGCCAGCAGTGGACAGTCCCTAAACTGACTCATTAGGCACAAATGGATGATCTGTCAGAGAATAATGACTTTTAGGACTTCCATTCTCGCTCTAATGCTTGATATTAATAACCTTTCAGGATAGTTGATATCATTGGAATTTCATTTGCCACAGAGAAAGAAAACCAGTAAATGAATCAGTTTCTGAATGAAGGTAGAAAGCTGTCCCTGAGAAGGAAGCAGAATGACAGCTGTTGGAGAATAAGAACTAGTGTGGAACTGAAATATGCACTTAAACAAAACTCGCTTATGACCTCTGAATTTAATCGAATGGGTTTTTTTGTGTGTGTGATTTGTTTTACCTGCGACAGTAATGTCCAGAAGGCAGGCTTAAGCTCAACCAAAAAATTGAATCCCTAGACAACACATTCACCATGTAGGGCCCCTCTCCAACAAAAATCTGAAATTTGAAACACAGCACTTTGAATTTCACCAGAGCCTGCCTAGGATGTATTAGTCTGTCAGTTAGAGGTGTGTCTTGCTAATCATTCATGGGACATAGATTGCTGTATGTCTGTAGTACGCAAGGCTCTGTGCTCAATGTTGCCATAGAGGACTTCATGGTCTAGATCAGAAGTCAGCAAACTTTTTCTATAAAGGTCCAGGTAGTAAATATTTTAGGCTTTGTGGGCCAGATGGTTCCTATTGCACCTACTCAACTCAGCTGTGTAGCACAAAAGAAGCCACAGACAATATATGCATGCATGAGTATGGCTATTTTCCAAAAATCTTTATTTATGGACACTGAAATTTGAATTTTGTATAATTCATATGTCACAAAATATTATTTGTCTTTTGGTCTTTTAAAACCTTTTAGAAATGTGAAAACCATTTTTAGCTCTCAAGCTGTGCGAAAACAGGCAGCAGGCCAGATTTGGCTCATGGGCTGTGGTTTGCCACCCCCTTGGTCTAGGTTATTATAGATGGAAGATAGTTGTCTTAAAGATGTGCCACAAAATTTCTGTAAGTCTACAGAGATGAGATGGATCTCTTAAAGTTGGAAACATCATGAAGGAGGTGCCATTTGAACTGATTTGAAGGATGGGATTTTAATTTTAATTTAAATTTTATTTCTTTACATTTACATTCACTTATTTGATATTCATATTAAGCTTATTCATAGCAAAATTTTAGATTCAAATAATATATGACATTGAACAGATTATCATGTTTTTCATTCTGTGTGTATATATGTATATACAAAATATATATATATATTTTTTGCTCTTTTTTCTCCCCAAAGCCCCAGTAGATAGTTGTATATCATAGTTGTGCATCCTTCTTGTTGCTCTCTGTGGGATGCTGCTTCAGCATGGCTTGACAAGTGGTGCGTTGGTCTGCGCCCAGGATCTGAACTAGCAAACCCTGGGCCGCCAAAGCAGAGCATGTGAACTTAACTGCTACACCACCAGGGCAGCTCCTGTGTGTGTTTTTTAAATTGTGATAAGAACACTTAACACGAGATCTACCTTTTTAACAAATTTCAAATGCCCAATACAGTATTGTTAAATATAGACACAATGTTATACTGCAGATCTCTAGAACTTATTCGTCTTGCATAAGTGAAACTTATACCCATGGAACAGCAGCTCCCCATTTGCTCCTCCCCCCAGCCCCTGGCAACCATCATTCTACTTTCTGTTTCTATGAGTTTGACTATTTTAGATATGTCATATAAGTAGAATCATGCAGTATTCGTCCTTCTGTGATTGGCTTATTTCACTTAGCATAATGTCCTCCAGGTTCATCCATGTTGTCACATTCAAAAGAATTGAAATCCGGATCTCAACCAGATACCTGTACTCTCATGTTCATTGTGACATTATTCACAATAGCCAAGATATGGAAGTAATCAAAATGTCCATTGATGAATGAATGGATTTTAAAAAATGTGGCATATACGTAAAATAGAATATTATTCAACCCTAAAGAAGAAAGGAATCCTACCATATGAAGAATGGGGGTTTAGTAGACAGGGTGAAGATCCACACGGGGGCACTTTTGAGAGTAAAAGGATGCGTTGTTAATGATTACTTCAAGACAGTAGGTGTAAACCCTGGCTGTCCCCTGAAAATTGGGATATATGGTTACCCCAGAAGGGGAGGGTTTAAAGGGGCCATGAGCAGAGAGTCCTGAGTGTGGTCAAGGGAGAGTGCCTGGCGTATTCAGTGAATGAAAAAGTCAATGTGCTTGGACAAAACATGCTGAGAGTCATAGTGGGAGATAAAGCTAGAAAGATAGTCTGGAACTTGAACAAGGATTGAATTTGTAGGTTCTTAAACATAAAGCTAAGACATTTGGAAATTATTTAATAGGCGGTGGAGAGGCACTGCAATTTTTTAAACGATAAAGTAATGTCAGCACATATCCATGATATCAGTGATGAGCAGTGTGAATTGGATCAGGCAGAGACTACATGTGGAAGCCCAATTAAGAGACTATGGCAACAGTTTGATGAGAGGATGAGAGAACCTGGACCGAGTCCAGGCCACAGGAATAGAAAGGAAGGGGTGGATGAAAGACACATCAGAGAGAAGCAGTTAAGAGAACTTGTCAATTGAATATAAAAGATAAGCTAAGGAAAAGGGAAAGCCAAAGGAAACTCCCAAGATTTTAGATCGAGGTGACTAAAGGTACACTGTGTTTGTGGGTTAGGGATAGAAGGGAAAGGGAAATCTGCAAATGCATATATAGTAGGGGTCCTGTTCTTATTGTAATTTGGAAAATTAGATATAAGGTAGCAATGGTACTTCTGTAGTTTAACTTTTGAAAATACTTTTATGCCAGCGCAGTTCAATCTGAATAAAATTTTGAATAGCTTTCTGATAAATGTGAGTATGAGCAGCTTATTTTGAAAAAGTTGGACTTTGACTTGGAGGGAGGGTGAGGGAGAGGGTTGGGGGCATATTTCTCTATAACTGTTCTTTCTGTCTTTTTTCTGGGATCCAGTGGGTCCCATATTTAGCTTAGTACAATGGTTCTTAGCGCTTGCTATGAAAGTAAAAATGAATCCTCCTGAGGAAAAGATACAACAATGATGGGCCTCTAGCTGGAATCTGATTCAGAATGAATGTCAGCCATGAGCTGGTATCACCCACTTACTCAACAGCTGTCTTGAGAATCATCAAAATTATCCATATTAAATCCTTGGTTTTTAAAAATCACTCATTTCCTACAGAACACGTAGGATTGTGACAGATGCCCTGAAATCAAAAGAAAGGAACAATGATAATGTGTTACAACTTCTAAAAACTTGAATTAAGCTTCTGCTATGTTCCTGATTCACAAAATGGTGCCCAAGCCATACTTTATATTTTGTTCAAATTCAATTTTCCAATGATTTTCTAAGCAGTAATTTTTTTTCTGGATGGAATATGTCTGAGGAAAAGGAGAGAAACAGATGAATTAATGGAAAAAAGGGCAGGTAATTGTAGTTACCTGACATTACACACACATGCACACAAACACATACACATACACATCTATTTTTAAAAAGAAATTTGTAAAATAACAAAGGGAATCAAATCACAACAGGAACAAATTCAGAAATATGGATGTTTTATCTAGAAAAACTTTCCTGCTTTTTATTAACCATTTATAGCAAGTCATGGTTATTCACGGGGTAAAAATCTTTATGTACGATTAACCACTCTTGAATTTTCCATTCATAATTATCAGTTTGTTCAACATTCTTCTGTGTTTAAATAAGAAAAATATAACCAATCTGGCCATGGGGTATGGTCTGCTATTTCCCCAAAACAGTGCACCAGAAAAGCAGAGCAGACTTGAATACATTATCCTTCCTGGTCCCAGAATAGAATCCCCAAACACTTCAAGGTGTGAATTATTGAGAAGTGCCTTCCCACTGTGGTGAGAGACTCCTGGGCGAATGGTTGTGTGGGCAGGGAGCAGTCCTGGTGCTGTAGCATGTCCTTGGCACCAAAAAGAAAGAAAAGTCATAGTGTAAAAACTCATGTGGAACCAAAACTCCAACTGATGCCCATTCATGAGTGCCAGTGGCCGAGGAGGATGGGGTTTACTTTTTAAAAATTTCCTTCTAGGCTCTGGTTCTTTCCTTGTGCCCTGTCCTTTAAAATTGGTAAGTTTCTTTCATTCATCTAGCTAGTATGTTTACCTCTCCCTGTGCTTACTACATAACATTACACATATGTAACATTATCGTACTATGTAATAGCAGGTCATTATAAACATGCCTCACACTATGTATTATATAAAATGTAAATATCTAGATAGAAACGTATAGATGTATAATTACAGAACATTGGCCAACTTGGCTGGTGCTTGTGATCACATCCTCTCTCCCTCTTCTTGGTGGTTATGATTACACACAAGGACTTTGAAAGCTTCAAGAATTCTAATTAAAGCACACCAGTGCTCTAGTTTTCTCTCCTTTAGTTCCTTACCTGCAAGCATTTCTTATTAGGTATCGCCGTTCTGACAGGATGAGAACCGATCTCAAGGAGAATGTGTCAGAATGCGCGTGAACCAGATCCTCTCCTCACCCCCAAGCGGGTTTTTGCTTTCAATGGTTGTTAACCAAAGAACACTAGAGCGCGGGATTCCTGTCTCTTTATTATTGTTCTCATAATTCTTAAATCCAAGTGAAATGTAAATTCCTGGTTTGAAGTTGGATTTAAACAAATGATAGTTTGTTTCTGGATTAACCATGATTAACTTTTTCCTATGAAAGCTCGGTTTCCAGTTGTGAGATAGAGTCATAGTGATGTGTCTGGAGTTTTAGATACGACTAATTTGAGTCTTTACAGAAAAGTGTAATCATGTTAGAATAACTACTGAATGAAAAAGGGTAGGCATTGGAGACCTAGATTTGTTTGCCTCTGTAACTATCTCTCTCCCATGGACCTTAGATAAGTCAACTCACTTACTGCCCCTAAAAACCTAAAGGTATTTTTCAGAAACTCACAGAGTTATGTATGTGAAAGCAGTAAAGGTATATAATGGCTTTATCAACGCGTTACTGTGTCTGTTGCTGTACAATTGTTATTTATCATTACTACCGCTAAAAATAGTGCATAACTTCCACCTTCCTGTTCTAAAAGATTAGAGCGTATCCATATACCCTCAAGAGCAAGAAGTTTTTGCTATGAAAATTCTCATGTGCAACATTTTAATCCTGTCAATAGGTTGATCTTTTTCTTTACTAATAGATTCTTCATTAAGTTTCAAATAGAGAATGGTTGTACTGTTTCTCACTTTCAAGACAGCTTAGCCTTCCAGATAACTTATTAGCTGAACAAGACACAATATTGGGAGTAAGAAGTACTTTGTATGAAAGCCTCAAGTATCCCTGCTGGATCCTGGCTTGATTTGTGATCCTTAGCAAATCACTGAGTCTCTATGAGAAAATTTTTCTCTAAATCTGACAATATCTAGCTTACAGAATAGCTGGAAAAATTACAACTTTGAGCCATTTCATTTTTTAATACATTTTATACATTGTTGTTAGAATAGTTGCAACTCTACTCCCTGTAAAAAGTTTATGTAGTCAGTCTTTTATCTAATAATAGGACCCTTAAAATGTGTATGTGGAAAGATAATGGAGAAAGAGAGGAATAGAAAATGGCTACTTTTTTAAAATATATCATGCACTGGGGAGGCATGAAGAGGAAAATCATAAAATCAAGTAACTTAAATTACCATTTCAAATTAAAAAATTACTTGATGTTGGTGTTCTCTAATCTCTAAAAACATGTTACAAATAAAGAACCAAGAGAGAGTAAATGCTAAGAATTCTGGGAAAGCTTCTTTAATCATGGAACTATGATCACTCCTTGCTGAGGTCTCTTATTGCAGAAATACACCTGATCTACCTTCCAGAATTATTGGATATAAAATGCCATATCACTGTTATTATTATCTTTTTCTCCCTTCCTATATTTTGTGCAGTAAACAAGTCACTTTGGACCCATTTTAATTCTTTATTCCTTTTTGTCTTTAGGAGTTGTACAGATGTTCTCTGCTGCATAATCTTCATACTGTTCATTATTGGCTACATTCTTTTAGGACTTGTGGGTGAGTAAATACAGGTATAGAAGATGTTTAATACTTGCTAATGGAATAACTAGGTCAATGTCACATTTTTAACATTAATCATTTTCTTCCAGAAGTCTTCTTGTTGTTGATTGTTGTCTTTTCTGGAGTGATTGTGCCTGACCAGGGCTCACTGGGTAGCAGAGGCAATGAAAAATAAACACAGAGTAGATTATTCAAAGGCAAGCCCAAATTACTTAAGTAGATACAATTATAAAGAAGGGGAAAAAAAGCTTATGGTTTCTTTTTAATCATTTTTACTTTTGAAATTCTATTAAGCAGCTAATTATGTTCGTGTTGCTGTTTACTAAGAATTATTAAGAATTTCTCCAGATAATTCATTGACATACAAGAAGTCTTATTATTTATCTTTGCCTACCAGAAAGAGATAGCATATTGTTTATTGTTTGATTAAGGATTTTTCTATGAAAGTGAAAATAAAAAGGACAAACGTAGAAACTCTTTATTCGGATGTTTTAAAAACTAGTAAAGGAACTGGTGTGAGTATTTTCTGCAAAAAGGTTTTACAATTGCATGTGAATGTATCACATTTTTCCCCAGAGACTTAAGTCCTGTCCCTTAGATGTTGACTTAGGAAACTTTAATATATCATTATTAGGGTGGGGGCTGTAAAAGTCAGATAATAGCTTCTGGTACCAATAATTAATGGCCTGGAGTTAATGTGGATAGAATATATTGGCAGAAAGAAGGCTGTGCCTACTAGGGAACAAAGGAAAACACTCTTCCCTGTTCTTCAGTTTTATCTCCCAGTAAGAGAAATACTTTGAGAACAGCAATTGAAAGTAATTCTGAAAGATCGTCTCAGTAATACCATGCAAAAACTACACGGAATTGGAGAATTCAAAAAAGTAAGGCAGGACGATAGGGAGGGAGAGAAGAATAAAGCAGCATAAACCACAAAACTAAAGAATGTACTCTGAGGCCTTCAGAAGACTCCTTTGGTATCTCTTCCAAGTATTTTAACTTCTAAACATGTAGTTGTAGGATGGTACACAACCTGTAAATTGAATATTATAATAAAATTAATTTTGTTATTATATAACCAATAGAATTTTAGCTTCTCTAATTTTGGGACACATCTTTCTTGTCCATGTAATTTTGTTTGTCTGTTTTTACTTTTTGTCATTGAATTGAAATTTGTTGCATAAAAGAAGAAGATTTGGAGTCAAGCTGATCTAGTGTTTCCTCATGTCATTGGATGGACTTGGGCTAGTTTCTTAACCTCAGTTTTCTCATCTGTAAAATATGGAAACACTACCTACTTTGCAGAGCTGTTGTGAGAAGTAAATGAACTAATATCCAGCTGCACCAGTAGTGCTCCATAATACAGGCACACCTTGGAGATATTGAGGGTTTGGTTCCAGACCACTGCAATAAAGTGAATATCACAATAATGTGAGTCACACAAATTCTTTGGTTTCCTGGTACATATAAAAGTTATGTTTACACTATACTATAGTCTATTAAGTGTTCAACAGCATTATGTCTAAAAAAACAAGTTGTATACCTTAATTAAAAGATACTTTATTACTAAAAGTTGCTAACCATCATCTGAGCCTTCAGTGAGTCATAATCTTTTTGCTGGTGGAGGGTCTTGCCTCGATAATGATGGCTGCTGACTGATCAGGATCATGGTAACTGAAGGTTGGGGTGGCTGTGGCAATTTCTTAAAATAAGACAACAATGGAGTTGACTGCATTGATTGACCTTTCCTTTCATGAACAATTTCTCTGTAGTGTATGATGCTGTTTGATAGCCTTTCATCCACACTAGAACTTATTTCAAAATTGGAGTCAGTCCTCTCAAACCCTGCCACTGCTTTATCAACTAAGTTTATGTAATATTCTAAGTCCTATCTTGTTATTTCAACAATCTTCTCAGCATCTTCACCAGGAGTAGATTCCATCTTAAAAAACCACTTTCTTTGCTCATCCATGAGAAGCAACTCCTCATCTGTTAAAGTTTTATCATGAGATTGCAGCAATCCAGTCATATCCAATTCTAGGCTCCACTTCTAATCCTAGTTCTCTTGCTATTTCCACCACATGTGCAGTTACCTCCTCCACTGAAGTCTTGAACCTCTCAAAGTCATCCATGAGGGTTGGAATCAACTTCTTCTAAACTCCTATTAATGTTGATATTTTGAGCTCTTCCCATGAATCACAAATATTCTTAATGGCAACTAGAATGGTGAATCCTTTCCAGAAGGTTTTCAATTTACATTGCTGAGATCCATCAGAGGAATCACTGTCTATGGCAACTATAGCCTTATGAAATGTATTTCTTAAATACTAAGACTTGAAAGTCAAAATCACTCCTTGATCCATGGGCTGCAGAATGGATGTTGTGTTAGCAGGCATGAAAACAACGTTAATCTCATTGTTCATCTCCATCAGAGCTCTTAGGTGACCAGATGCATCATCAATAAACAGTAATATTTTGAAAGTAATCTTTTTTTCTGAGCAGTAGATCTCAACAGCAGGCTTAAAATATTCAGTAAACCTTACTGTAATCAGATGTGCTGTCATCCAGGCTTTGTGTTCCATTTATAGAAAACATGCAGAGTGGATTTAGCATAATTCTTAAGTGCCCTAGCATTTTCGGAATGGGAAATGAGCCTTGGCTTCCACTTAAGGTCACCAGCTGCATTAGCCCCTAACAAGAGAGTCAGTCTGTCCTTTGAAGCTTTGAAGTCAGGCATTGACTTCTCCTCTCCAGCTATGAAAGTCCCAGATGGCATCTTCTTTCAGTAGAAGGCTGTTTCATCTACATTGAAAATCTGTTCTTTAGTGTAGCCACCTTCATTAATCATCTTAGATCTTCTGGATGACTTGCTGCAGGTTCTACATCAGCACTTGCTTCTTCACCTTGCACTTTTATGTTACAGAGATGGCTTCTTTCCTTAAACCTCATGAACCAACCTGTGCTAGCTTCAAAGTTTTCTTCTGCAGCTTCCTCACCTCTCTCAGCCTTCATAGAATTGAAGAGAGTTAGGGCCTTGCTCTGGATTAGGCTTTGGCTGAAGGGAATGTGGAGCCTGCTTTGATCTTCTATCCTGACCACTAAAACTTTCTCTGTATCAGCGATAAGTCTGTTTTGCTTTCTTATCATTCATGTGTTCAGCTGTAGCACTTTTAATTTTCCTCAAGAACTTTTCCTTTGCATTCACAACTTGGCTAACTGTTTGGTGCAAGAGGCCTAGCTTTCAGCCTATCTCAGCTTTCAACATGCCTTCCTCACTAAGCTCATTCATTTCTAGCTTGTGATTTAAAGTGAAAGACATCCAACTCTTCCTTTTACTTGAATACTTAGAGGCCATTGTAGAGTTATTAATTGGCCTAATTTCAATATTGTTGTGTCTCAGGAAACAGGGAGCCCAGAGAGAGGGAGACAGATGCAGGAAAGGCCAGTCAGTGGAGCAGTCAGCACACACTCAACATTTATCGATTAAGTTTGCTGTCTTACATGGGCACGGTTCGTGGTGCCCCAAAACAATTACAGTAGTAACATCAAGATCACTGACCACAGATCACCATAACAAATATAACAATAATGAAAAAGTTTGAACTATTGTGAGAATTACCAAAATGTGACACAGAGACACAAAGTGAGCAAATGTTGTTTGAAAAATGGCGCTGATAGACTTGTTCGATGCAGCGTTGCCACAAACCTTCAATTTGTAAAAAATACATTATTTGTGAAGCACAATAAAGCAAAGCACAATAAAACGAGGTATGCCTGTAGTACTAGGCAGTATTTCGCTTGCTACCATTGTATAATCTCGTAGTTCTGAATTTTAATAAATTGCTTTTAAATGTAATTTACTATATTGTTTCTGTGGCTACCCATAATTTTGGTTATTAAAGTTTGAATGCACACAGGAACTTCATAAGGATCTCTTACCGTGCCTGGAATCTTTCCATTATGAGGCCTTAGGGAATAATGAATAAGTCTCTCCTCCATGTCTCAGAGCCGGTCTCTTGTAATCTACAGAGAAATGCCTCCTGTCCTTACATAGAGCTGGGAAAGCCACTGCCACTCTCTCTCCTGTTGACACAGTGGAGGGAAGACGTGGGAATAGACACCATAATTCCCTGTGGAGCAAGATGAGAAATTTGCCTTTTTGTTTAAGATCTCCAGATTCAGTTTGTAAATGCCTTAACTCACACAAGGAAATTGGAAGATGAATGTTCCTCAGTGAAAAACTGTGTTAAATATTGGGTTAATTTAGGGGCCGCCCGGTGGCGCAGCGGTTTAGTTCGTGCTTGGCAGCCCGGGGTTCGCGGGTTCGGATCCCGGGCGCCCGCCGACGCACTGCCTGTCAGCCACGCCGTGGCGGCGTCCCATATAAAGTAGAGGAAGATGGGCACGGATGTTAGCCCAGGGCCAGTCTTCCTCAGCAAAAAGGGGAGGATTGGCAACAAATGTTAGCTCAGGGCTGGTCTTCCCCCCCCCCCAAAAAAACAAAAACAAAACAAAACAAAAATATTGGGTTAATTTAGTGATTCCCATAAATTAATCCTGATGCCACTGACTAAAAAGAGTGACTCACAAAAATTATTAAATATATGTATATACTTTCCACATCCCTGAACTACAAATAGCCTTTTTGTTTCTAGCCTGTTTCTAAGATAAATCTAACTCTTCATTTATGTCCCATGTTGGACTAAAAGCAGAATGAAGGAACATGATTGGCAGAAGTTACTAGGAGTGTGAAGAATTTTTTAACATGAACGAATGTGTACCTTCACCTGAGGAAAGATGATGCTAAGTCAGTTCCGCTGATGTGTTATAAGTGGTGTGGCATCGTTTGCCATCTTTGTTAGATCAGGACCTTCTTGGGCTTATCCTTCATCCATGTTCTTTTCATAAGAAGCATTACCATGAAAGAGCCATATTTCTTACAAATTCTGCTGAGAAGAAGCTGTTCTTTGCCTTTTATGTGGAATATGGCCAGTAGGGTAACAGTTAGATGCAACAAAGGCACTTGACATTCGATTGCTGAAAAGCAGAACCTCCATTCTCAAGTGGGTGAAGTGGAGTCTGGGTAGAAGGTAATCAAATCTCCTTGAAAGATCAAAGTAACGTTTATGATAATAGTCCTCTTTTGTCCTATTTCTCTGATGGTTGCTATTCAATTATTGTACTAACTAGAAAAAAGAATAGGAACATTTATTATGCAAATGATTCTTTGCTATCCTTGTGCTAACATTATGTATACAATAATAGCACAATTTTAACATTCAATAAATTTTTATTTCTTTTTCTTTTCAAATGGGTTTCAGTTGAGCGAGTTAGTTTATTATTGCATTTACATAGGAAGCACTTGGAGTTAGGGTCCAAAGTTTGGTTTTGGTTTTGTTTTTTAATCTTCCTCAGGAATAATTATCCCTATTAGTTGAGAAGACAGAAAGTTAACAAGAAAGTGAATTAATGCAAACGAGCCCAGAACTCTGTCACCATGCTGTGAGAAGCCCAAGGCGCATGGAGAAGCCACATATGGGATCAACAGGCTCCACTGTGCTCTCAGGGATGGATAGTGTCTACTATCAGCCCGATGGGTTTTCAGATGATGGACGCCTCAGTCAACATGCGACTGCATGAGAGACCCCAAGGGACCCAGCTGAGCCTTTCCCAAATTTCTGACTCCTCAAACCATGAGCAAAATAAAACGGTGTATTAAGCCAGTGGGTTTGGGTGTGCAGCCATACATAAGCAGAACAAAATCTAGTACCTGCTAGTGGGATGCTGGTTTAACAAAACCATAAACATATGCGTTGGTTTTGATACCGGATGGTGTTCAGAAGCCCGATGGATTTTGAGGAGGCTGTTGGCGAGAGTTCTAAGGAAAGTAAGGAAAATGCAATTGGAAGCAGGAGGGGAGGGCACCTTGCTATGTAGTGGTGAAAAGTTTGGCAACACTGTTGCCGATGCTGATGTGGAAAGTCGGAAATGTGCCTCGTGAATTCAATGATCTGGCTAAATGAGATGATCCTTAGGAGAGGAACCCCCCCTGAAAAGCCTCACCCACACCTGGCCCTGACGTAGGTGATGAGATCCAGACCTTGAGCCTGAGCCGGATGCAATAATTGGATGAGGCTTCTGGGGATCTCGGAAGAGGATAAGTGTATTTGATTGTTGAGGGAATGTAAAAAAACTGTGGCCAGAGGTTGGACTATGGTTGTTTTAACACATAGCTGCAAATTACTTGGCATTCTTCCCATTGAGAGGTGGGGTCTGTGTCCCTTCCCCTTGAATTTGGTGAGGCTAGGGATTGCTTCCCCAATAGAGAAATGAACCAAGCACAAGCAGACCAGTAAAGGGCCTTGACATGCAAGTAATTTATACATCAGTGCAAAGGATTAGAGGAAGGCCATCATAGGTCAACTGGAAACTTTCAATAGGACTGAAAGTACCGAGGACCAAGTACAGAAAGGAGGGGGTTTACATAGTTCAGTCTTAAATCCTTCATGGAATGAGGTAGAGAATAAACAAAATAGCTAAATTAATAATAAAATGTGGTCAAACTTGATTCCATCATTTCTGGTATTAAAGTGTATGTTCATAGTCTTGGGGTAATAATACAGTCACATATTTACTTTTCCATTCATTGCTTAAGGAGATCCGGCATATCATTCTCTTCCCTGACCTGAACTCTCCCAAAATGCCAAGGAAGGGGCAGTCTTAGTTCCAGTTTCTAGGTGGAGAAAGACTGTATAATCTACTGGAACTCTGATGGTTTGGTTGATGCCACTGGTATCATTTCTTAGTCAATTGCTCATCTAAATCCTTCCACGACTGTAGTGGTTTCTGACACTAGGATCAAGACCATAGCTTTTTAAGTCTTTCTGCAATGTTCAACCATTGCTCCCCAAAGCAAGACTAGTGTCAGAATGCAGCCCCTGTTCTTAGGCTCTGCTATCAATTTTACAGCACCAGCCCAGTCTCTGCCTTCACGGTAAGTTCCCTTTTGGAGTATTTGTGTTCCTTTTGGCCTGCAGACCTAGTTCAGGGTCAAGCTGTTCTATCCCAAGTAAAATCTCAGGGAGAAAAGTTTGAGTTCTTATTCCTTCCTTCTCTTAAAACAATTGGTCTTCCTTATCCCAAGGGAGATGCAGAAGGGAAAAACCATATTTTCTTAACTGAGAAGTCACTTAAGTGACCTTCTGAAGAACAAAGATAATTCCAAGATGACTTTTTGATTCTGTCTATACAGAGAAGCAGTGAACAGTTTCTCTCACTAGTAAATAAGCAAATAAATATAATTAAAAAAATTAAGTTATGCCTCACCAGGCATGCTGTTGTAGTTTGTGAGCTTGCTGGTATGATCCTAATATTCACTGTCAGGGGAGACTGGTGATGGAGAGTGACCGTAACAGAAAGTTGCATGTGCTTTCAGTCTACTTCAGGACTGAGCCCACCTATCCGGTCACAGCTTGAAAACATTGTTTTAGCAAAGTAAAATCATTTCTTCCAAGAAAAAAGTAAGAAATTTAAAGGACTCCCATTATTTTTAAAATTGTTCTAGTAAACTTTTCTTAATGAAAAATGCATCATATTTGTAGATAACCAGAGCCAGTATTAAATGTCCTGTTGCATTCTTTACAAATATATAAACATTTACAAATTCAACTGCATACCTACACTTCTTTTTGTTTTGGAAGTCTTCATTTTTAAAAAGACAGCACTTAGTTTTGACTGTTACCTAAACAGGTTTTTTTTTAGTGTTGAGTGAGATTTTTACTGTTTGTTGCATTTTGCTGAAGGCATGCATTCCAGATGATCTCAAGTGCAATATTGTTAGCACGAGAGAGACTGATTCGTGCTCAAGGACACGACCCTAAACTCACCATTGGGTGGAAGAGGCCACCTGTGAAATGATAAACAACGTTTTTCTTATCTAGGCAACTGGATACAGGGCTGCTTCCAAAAATGTTTCTACAGCAGCAGTGTCATCAACACAGATTTTCAAATTCGGTATCATGTGTCCTATTATCTGCTTCATTGCATTTGTGAATTGCTTGTGTTAAAAAGCCATAAGCGCAATTTGGCAGGCCTGTTCCTCACATATTAAAACAGTTAAAATATACCTTTAAGGGATACAAAATAATGATTTGAAAGCCAATATTCCCAACCAGCAAGTGTTTAGGGAATGCCTTAGCTGCCCCAAACAGATTTGCAGTTAATTTTTAAGTGTCAGTGCAAGCAGTTGGTCTAATCACATTTTCTCCTTGACAGAGGGCTTTTTAATGGCTGCAGCGTGTGACTCAACCCTAAAGCACGACAGGAACATGCTTTGCAAATGTTTGAAAATGAGAGATAATACTAGATAATAATACTTGCTCCTGGTACTTCAGGAACATACATTTCCGTGATATGAGTGAAAGGATAATTTGCCTAAATAAAGTTTTCACCCATCTCTTACCAATCTTTGCTTACCCAGATAAGAAGTCTCTTACAAGTAATTTCTCTTCTCTTTCTCTCTTACACTCGCGTGCGCGCGTGCACACACACACACACACACACACGGTTCCAGATATGATGGAGAGGCAGTATCTTAGGTTATAATGAACTACAGGGAGATTATGGTTGTCAGTGCGAGATGTGCAGTCCATGGCAGAGACCCTGTTCAGGTAGGTCCTTCTCTCCCTATTCGAATTTTTCTTGAAAAAGTCAAGTTCACCACACATTCAGTTTCACTCATCTTGGTGCTCACTTGCTTAATTGTGGTCCTATAATTGGCAACACCCCATTGCTTCATATGAATGAAGAGCTCTCATTGTTCCTAAAAATTTATGCAATTTATTACATCTGAAAATGCTACGTACAATATTTATTATTAATAAATTACCTACTAGTAAATATACCTTTTTTGAAAAGAAAGGTCCATGAAATCCTTTGAGGTCTTTCTGGCCAAAAGAGCCCAAAGAATGAGATACCGTCCGACATAGTTTTACTTCCTCTATGGTACAAGCACTAACTGAAGGAAAAAACCAAATCTGTGTTAACAGGTGTGGATTATCATAAAGAATTTGCCCCTCTCTTTAGTGAACACATAACAGGCTAATTTTGCAGCCAATCACTGAGTGTGCACACTGACACTGCGGTGAAGTGAACACACAGTCTCACAGGGGCAAGACTGCAGCTCTCAGATTATTGAGGAATCTTGCTTGCATAGAATACCTCCTTTTCACTTAGTGCCCTAGTGCTGTTCCCTGACATTCCCTGTTTTAAGCCCATCTCTGGGTGGAATTTCAGGGGGAGAAGGAGGGAGAGAAAAGCATTAGGAGAGTGTCATGGGGTTCTGGTCTGCCCCTTCTCTTAGGTACCTTCGTTACTTAAAGAATCCTCATTCATCTTCTTGATTAAATCAAAGGCCGTATAGTGTGGTGGTGAAGAGCACAGGCTTTAGAATTAAACTGGCTGGGTTATGTTAGTGAATAAAACCAGATGACAAAGTCACACAGCAATCAATACCAAACTGGATCAATCATCTTTTCCCTTAATGTTCTCACTGCTTTAGAAATAACCTTAAAAGGCCACTTTAAGTGAAGCTGGTAGAGTATATCTATCTATCTATGAATCCCTCTCTTTGTACCATGTATTGCTCCTTTGTAGTGTTTGTCAGAATTGAAATTTCATGTTTGTTTGTGTGATTAATCCATTAAGATCTATTTCCCCTATTAGACTGTAGGCCCTGGGAGAGCAAGGACTTTTATATACCCAGTGTCTAGCATGGTGCTGACAGATAGTAGGCACTCAAAAATTATTTGTAGAATGAATGAAGAAAAGAATGAATAAATTTCTGTCATTATTTCCAATTGCTTTTTTACCTAAAAAAAAAGTGCCTATCTTCTAATGTGAATCCAAACCATGAACAGGTTGTAAATAGTGGTGGACTAACATCTATTTAGATTAACCAGAAAAAGAAGTGTATTAAAGTAAAGAAAAACAACAAGGATGTGAGAAGCCTAATTTGGTTTCTTGGTCATTTGGCTGTTTTTCCATTTTCCTTCCAATCTTTGTCATTTTTTTTTTTTTACAAATCTGATTTTAAAATGTGCTTTGTTCCATCTTTTACTTCCTACTTGTGAATCTTTCTGCTCTTTTCTTTTGTTGTCCCATGAGGCAGTAAATTCTGACAAAAGAGAGTTTGAAAACCTTATCTGGTTGTCTTTTGTAAGTTTGTTTTTGGTGAAGTCCTAAATGTCTTGCTGAAGATGTGTGAAGTTCCACTGTTGAGTAGGCAGGTCACTTGTTCAGAATATAGGCTGGGTATCTTTTATTTTCCACTCCAGATCTCTTCTCTACCTCCTCTTAGTCCTGCTCTGTCCCCTGAGAAGCTGTCATTTATGATTACATCAACAGTCTCTCTTGTCCTCTAGCTTCCAATTTGGTTTGGTCTGTGGGAGATATTGACAGTAGATTGGAGAGTGGAAATTATTTCTCTGACTCTCTTGCTGGTGGCTTACTGAGGTTAGCTACACCTATGGCCCCAGGTCCTGTCAGTCAGCTCTCCCCATTTAGCGCCTCTCTCTGGATTTGGGTAACTCCTTCCTTCTTTGGCCCTTCAGCCTCTAGGTTCTGCACCAATTCTTCTTTGTTTCACTTAACCCTGCCCATACCTGTGTAAATATTTTGTTATTAAACTTTCTTCAATCATCCTATGTGAGTATAATATCTGTTTCCTGCTAGAACCCTGTTGTATTCTAGAAAACAGCAACCCAACCTTGAAAGGCATTACTTCCTAGGTGGTGCTTTAACTGGACCTTCCATAGGGTATTCTATTGTTCCAGGTCAGCCTTTGTGAATAAAAGTCCATGTTATCAAAACCTACATACAATCTTCATGCCTATTGTCGTGGTTACTTTTTCACAAAATCATTGAACAAATACTTTTCCATCTGATTATTGAAAGCTACCTTTACAGAAGAATATTTACTAAGCAGCCACATGAGATGTAAATATCTTCATACTCTGCATCCATTTTGAGGTCAGTGCTGCTAGTTATTTCTCAAACTTTCTTGCCATTGATTGTCTGATATTATTCTCTTCCAGTCCATGATAATGTAGCCAAATCATCGGCCTCCATCTATGACTAGATAAATGATTCAGGTGATCTCTTCTTCCAGTGAAAATAGTTAACCAGAAAAATGTCCCCTGATCAATGCCAACAGATCCTCCATACCCAGCTATAAATCTGGCTTATTTTTTTCCTTCCCAGTCTGTTGATCATAGAGACCTTTCCATGAGCTATAGGTATGTGTTAAAGCAGTGATTCAGGAGTCCACACACTACTATTGTGAGCAATATTCTTATGTAACTTTCCTGTAGCTTCATGACCTTCTCAAGCATTGTATGAATACACCACTTCTACTCAATAGTGGAGTGCTGCTGGGCATAGCCAACTTTTGACTTGATGGATCAGATAACATCCAGTTCATGACAGGTTTCTCAAGGCATTAGGTGATCATTCAGGGTGATCTTCTTAAAAGAAGAACAGTTATTTGCTGAAGGAACATGGATTTTCTCCCAAACCCTGGGAACCTCCAACTGTGATTCTCTAATAGGCATTTGCCACAGGCTCCATACAGCATCCTGCTCTCTGGTGGATATTTTAAGCACCGTTGAGTCCATTCTGCCATATAGACCTGCTTGTATAGTAGCATGGATGTCTGAAAAGCATTTTGCTTCTCTGGGCCTTACTCAAATCTGGCAGCCAATAAGTGCTGTGCCTCTTTATTAGTAACACAGAATGCAAAGTGCATCAACTTATCCTTTACTCTGGAGGAGATACCAATACTGGACCCCTCTGGTATTTATCTGAAGACCCTTGTATTTACATGAGATTTGTCTCCCATCCATTAGCACACATATGTCTCTGTAAGGCATCAAGATTACCCGCTATCCAATATTCTCCAGATCTTATCTGCATGATGCCATCAATATAAGGAATCCTCTGTGGAGTAAGGATATTATCAAAACCAGGCAAACTAAATTGTGGCAAAGAGCTAGGAGGTCATATAACCTTGAGGGAAGATCATGAGGATGCAGTACTATCCCTGCCAGGTGAATGCAAATGTCCCTGGTGTTCTCTACTTATTGGGAAATAGGGAAAGCTTTGTTAGATAAATTGCTGCATCCAAGGTGGCAGAGGCTGCTTTGATTTGTCTTGGTAGAGAGACTATACCTTGAACAGTAGCTAAAATTGAGATCATGACTTGGTTAAGCTTAAGAGAGTCCATTTTCATTCTTCAGAAACCATCTTCCCTCTGCAGTGACCAATCAGGGTGATATATAGTTCACTTAGGGAGAATGTGTTAATTATGAAATATAGTATTATACTAAATATGAATGTGTCCATCTCTATATCCTCAGAGTTTTTATGTGCCTATCACATAGTAAGGCCCAATCAGTGAATGACTAAATAAATAGGAATATGATGATTGACAGTTCATTATGAATGAATGGCAGTTTGACCATATTCTAGTCAGGCACTTTAAGATAAAGCTTTTTATGTTAACTTTTTTGAGAATTGAGGTAAATAGATATCAGATACTGTAATTCATTAGGCACTAAGGAATATTTTAAATCAAGTTGAGAGCTGCATGTATTAAATCATATAGTGAACAAACAAAAATCCTAACAACTGTAGCTAAGAGTTTAAAATATAACAAAATGAATCAAATAGAAGAGAGGATTTAACTATTATGAATATTTAGGTTGAAGGAGAGAAAGATGATTTTTACTACTCCCTTCAAGCATATAAAAGATTTTAAAAAGCTGTATAGTGATTAATTATCTATTGCTGCATAGCAAATAACTCCCAAACTTGGCAGGGTAAAATAACAAGTTTCTCACGGTTTCTGTGGTCAGGTATTGGGAAAAACCTAGCTGGGTGGCTCTGGCTTCGAGTGTTTCATGGGGTGGCCGTCAAGATGTAAGCCCAGGCTGCAGTCGGCTGAAGGCTTGACTCGGGTGGAGGATCAGCTTTCAAGACTCACCGGCCTGGATGTTGGCAGGAAGCTTCAGTTCTCACTGCTGACAATCATGTGGGCTTTTCTACAGGACTGTCTGAGTGTCCTCCTGACGTGTCAGATGGCTTCCCCTGGAGCTAGAGATCTAAAAGAGAGAGAGAGAGAGAGAAAGCAAAGAGGAAGATGCAATGCCTTTTATGACCTATTCTTGGAAGTCACCCAATGTCATTTCTGCTACATTCTATTCATTACAAACAAGTCACTAAGTCTAGTTCACACTCAAAGGATGGGGAATTAAGCACCACTTTTTGAAGGAAATATTTTAAATAATTTATGGACATATCTGAAAGTCACCATATATGGTGATCAGCTGAATAAAAGTAAATGGGATTAAATTATAAGAAAGAACTCCATGATAGCATAGCCACAAAAAAAAAATCTAGGGAGAAAAAAAGACAATGTGGAATCTGTATTTTTTGAGATTTTTAAGAGTGTGAGTGAACATCGAAACCAGTGGTTCTCAGCTGGAGCAGAGCCACTGCCTAGGGGATCTTTCAGAAAATTCGAGTTGACTTTTTGGTTGTCACAATGTTTGGGAGGTACTACTGGCATTTAATGGGAGGGAGCCAAGGAAGAGACATGTCTGGCAATATCTGGGACAGTTCTGCACAACCAAGAATTGCCACACTTCCTGCCTAACTTTCCCATGTCCTGCTTATATAGGGGACCACTTGTTTTTAAATATTTGAATCTAAAACTTCCGTTTTAAAATTACAAATGATATTTTTGCATGGTTTTAATAACTACCAAGGGAATTTGAAGAAAGATTGTACTTTTTTGTTAGAATTTACTAAAAGTTGTTCATTTAGGAAAATCGTATCTTTAACAACATCACTTGTGGTATTTGAGTCTCCTACACAATACACGTTTACCCTCCTGCAGTTATAGCTGTTACACTCAGTGATTCTATCTCTAGGTGCCAGCCCCTGACCATTTCACCGCGTCTTCTAGTTTAGTCACCTGTGAGCATTTGCATGTTGATATGCATGCTGTTTAATTATAAATTATTTTCTTATTATTTCTCATTTACATTACAGTTTGGGTATTTTACTATTTTTTTTAAAGAAATTGAGTGCATGGGTGAGTTATGTTATCTCTGATTATTATTTCAAGGTCATAAAAGGAGTATTGTAAAATATTTGTTATGAAAAGGATATGTTGGGTGTGATGGGGTTGAGAAGGACTGACATACAACCCTTGATGTTGTGGCACTATTAACCACCTTATATGAGAAGCCCTTTACATTTGTGGGGAAATATTCTAGAATAGATCCTTCCAGGAGAAATGTAGTATGAGTCACGTATGTAATTTCCTAGTAGCCACATTTAAGGGAGTAAAAAGAAACAAGTGAAATTAGTTTTAGTAATATATTTTATTTAATTATCATAACCAAATACTGTCATTTCAAATACAATCAATATAAAAATTATTAATGAGATATTTACATTCTTTTGTTGTTGTTGATACTGCATTTAAAACCTGATGTGTATTTTGCAGTTACAGCATGTCTCAATTCAGATAAGCCACATTTAAGTGCTTGGTACACACTTGTGGCTAGTGGCTACCATGGTGGACAGCACAGTTCTAGAAGTTCCATGAGTAGAGAAATTCCAAGAAAGGGAGTAAATATGTGAGAAGACCCTTATTAATGGACAAAATGACTGCTACTGGATATCTCCTTCTTCTCCTCTTTTTTTCTGCCATATTCCCCCAGTGGAGGTGTGGAGAGATATGGACTTGATGGAGAAGATAAAGAAAACTCGGTACCCTTGACCGAGGTGACTTGGTTGAATTGGTCCTTGCAGCTTTCAGCCCAAAGACTTGATGTTCCAGCTCAGACACAGACCATCTGCAGCACAACTTCTGTGCCAGAGGCTGCATGGAGAGGGGTGGCAGCAGTCTAGTAAACACAGCCACCTGCCACAATTCAAAACTACAAAATCAAGAATTCTTCCCTTGACACATCTTCTTCTCCCTCTCCTTCATCCCTGGCATCGGATCCCTCCCAACCAGACACTCTCCCTCTTCTGCCAAGCACAAAGCTATTCTTTTCAAATGGCAAAGTCTCCAAAATTACCTGTGTCATCTCCCTTCCTACCATATGTGTCTAATATGCTGCTGATCCTCATTTAGCTGATAGCCTTGTCATTTCCCACTGTTTACAAGCTCATTCCTAATCTATCCTGTAGCAGGCAGCGTTGCAGCTACTACAGTCTAGTGGTTAAAGCATGGGTCCTAGAGAGCAACAAACCTAAGTTCAAGCTCTGTTTATACCACTTAACAGCTATGTGATCTTGAGAAGTAAATAAAACCCCAAGCTACAGTTCTCTATAAAATTTAGATGACAATAATATCTACCTCAAAGTGCTACTGTGAGACTCTATCATAGAGTTGTCATGAGACTTAAATAAGACAATGGATGTAGAACACTTAGCATAGTACTTCACACATTGTAAGCAATTAATAAATTGAAGCTCTTATTTTTAAACTATTTCTTCCATCTATAATTCCTTCCCTTCTACTGGCCACCTGTCCAAATCCTAGTCATTTTTCAGTCTTTCCCAGGTCCCACCTCTTCTCTAAAATTTCCACAAATTTTATTCTCTCCTTTTCATGTGTTTCTTCAGAACTCTGGCATAAACTATACTGGGATTGACTTGTAGTACAGGACATACAGTGGTTATTTAGTAAATTCTTTGATTAATTGACTGAGTATGAAAAAGGGTAAGTGAACTATAGCAGATGCTGCTGATGCTCCACCCCACCGTCCTCCATCCTTCTGAGTTTGCTTACAGCTATGGTGGACAGTTTTACCATGCCCGCTGACAAGTATGCTCTACATGGTTCCTCAGAAGGTCCCCAACAGGATGGAGTCACCACTGCCCACAACAGTATCCCACTCATTAACATGCCCTTTGTTGGCTTTGCTCCCTTCCCTGTCTCACTTTCCTCCCTTCCACTTAAGCTTCTTCCGATCACTTCCCAAATTAACCTATCTGCACCAAAATCCTTTTCTCAGGGTTTGATTTGGGAGAAACCTGAATGAGACAGAAACTAACATTACCAAGTCCATGTTGTATACTAAGAGCCATGTCAGGCATTCTACTTTCATTATCTTCTTTCAAGTGCTCAACATTCTTACAGGGCTGGGTATTATTATCTACCTACCTATCTATATACCTACACACCTATATATTATTATCTACCTACCTACCTATATACTTATTTTATAGTAACAAATTAGAAAGCCAAGACTAAAACAATTTAAGTGACTTGTTCGGGATCATAAATATATTAAGTAGCAAACCTAGTAATCCAAATGCTTCTTTAGGTGCCCATTTCTGGATTAATAATTGTATGGAAAAGGAATATAACATTTTGGGATAAAGTTAAAAGAAGCTTATTGCAGAAAATAGAGTCAGGTAAAATTAGATCTCTTTCTTAGTTTTAGCCAAAATGAGACAAACTAATATATAAAAACATAATATAATAAAATAGTGTCTGGAGACATTGTACACCAAAGGCTTAGATGTCATTTAAATGCCTTATTTATAGTCTACTTTCTTTATTCTGGGAAATAAAGAAGGGAAGATATGGCAGCAGAGAGTTGCCCAAATGAGTCAGATTTTATAAGGTATTAGAAGACGAAACCGATTTGTTCTCTGACATTGGAGAAAGAATTGGACAAAGGAGACTTTTCTGAACAATTTAATACAAAAAGGAAAGGCTTGGATGGATGAGAAAAATTTCTCTTCCATATTAAAATTCTCATTCAGAATTGATATTTTTTTTATCTTCCCAAGTCACACAGGCCATGTACATAATGGTGATTGAATTATAACAAAACTGTCAAATCCAGGAAATGTGAGTGAGGAGAGATAGCAAAGGACAAAGAGATCTGTTTTCCATATGCAGAGGCAAGCACTGGAAGACCAATGCCTTTCCTAGATTTTTAGGAACTATATTAATCAAATTGGAGAAGTTGGAAATATTCAGCTAAGACTAGGGAGTTTACTCAATTTAGCCAAGGCATGTTAATTTCTGTGGTTCTCTGGTCTAGCTGTCAAGTTTATAGTTCTTAGAAAATAAGGGTGATGAGTTTGTATGAGGTAGACCCAGTGACTTCAGAGAAAACAGAATTGAGTCTTCAGTTTTCACGATGTTTAACACTCGATACTTGTAGTAAACTTTGAGATTATCAGACAGAATGTACAGTAAATCTTTATTATGTATTGCCTCTGAAGCTGCTACTGTTGCCTTTATAATGTTCCATGAAATCATAAAAAACTAATCAATTTGAATTGGGCATTATAGTTTCATTCCTTTGAATTGGTTTTCACTTATGTATAACCCAAAAGAATTACATCATATTATTTACTGTAAATTTATTAGCTCTGCTATGAGGTCATTTAGTTTTGAGCCCTAGAAAAAGTGACTTCTAGCCAGCCAAGCATTTGCAGTGTGTCCTCTAATTCACATTTTAATAAATGTCATTTTCTAAGTGCATTACCTCATGTTTTGGCTTCAACCCAGATGAATCTTTAGAGAGTAAGAGAAATGTGCTTTCTGACTGATTCATCCATATTTTATTTTACTTTTCATTAAGAAATTACTCTTTGAAGAAAATCAATAATCTTCTGTGACTGAGGGGAGAGGTTAGTGTGTTGCAATGGTGCATTCTAATTTCTCAAATCAGGCTGCCTTTAGCCAGTGTTGCTGATAGAATTTTCGTCCTTTCTTATTCCTGCAGCCTGGGTACACGGCGACCCCAGGAGAGTGGCCTATCCTACAGACAGTGACGGCCACTTTTGTGGTCAGAAGGGCACCCCCAATGAGTGAGTATGGCTACCTTTGCCTTGTCTGATTTTACTGTCTAAGCTAGAACCTAGAAATCGCTTTTACATTAACCCTAATAGACCTTATAAAAAGATTGAGATTCATAAAGGAGGTCTTCCCTCCCCCTTTTCCTAGAGACAGTTCATAATCAGTTGGGAAGTTTCACATTATATGACTTAGGACAAAATGTCATTGCTATGCAGCATTTTGTTAGAATGCATGAAGACTCTGCTTAGTGAAGATATAATTTTAGTAGATGGATTGGACCAGTGATTATGTCAGAAGCCATATTTTAAAATGCCTTATGAAATGGGCTATTGGAAGGCTGAGTTCTGAGTGGTTGCTTAAAAGCTAGACAGTGCAGTTAGAATTGTGTTTGCCGCAGTGCCTACTGATAGTCACCCCACCTTTCAACGTGGGGGACATACCCAGAAAGTCTTCAATGTGTGGTAGGCCTGTCAACACAACTTAGCTGCTGCAGACAATGACCCTGAATAGCTGAAACAAACAAGGAAGAATGTTGCATCAAATTCCTTTCTAATGTTAATCATAACAGAAATTTCCATTTCTGAAAGCAAGTTTTTTATTTCTTTACTTAAAGCAAAACAAACAAAAAACAAAGCTCGGAACACTTCTGTTGGGTCCCCTATGTTGCCCACCCATAACTGTGGAGCTTATTTTCCAAGAGATATGCAGACTAAAAAAATAGATTCAGGAAAGGGTTAACAGAATTCACAGAGTAGAATTATTACAGCCATCAAGAGAAACCAGAAATTTGGGTGTGGGCAAATCCTTAATCATGTCAGGTTGAGTTTATAGTGGACAAGTTGACTCCTACAAAAGGCCCTCGTTGCCTATTAGAGACAACTGGCATAAATTCTGATCTAGGGTGATAATTCTTATTTTAACCTCAGTAACTCAAAAAAATCCTAGACATTGCCAACAAAACTTTTACACTATGAAGGAAAAAGACAGCACTGGGTGGTAAAAAAATCATACAAATCTCTAAATCTCTAGTTCTTTAAAACAGGCTATTTTTAAAAGGGACTCTGTAACAATAAGTTTTCCAGACCTAAGCCAGTGACCCACTTATTTCCAACAAAAATGGGATACTACAAATTTCAGTACGTAAAGATCATTCAAAGACAGTCCTAGTGTAACACAGACATGTTAATTAAAGTATTATTTATAATAACAATGTCTTGGAAACTATACAGATATCCAACAATATGTGGATGATAGTAAATTGTGGACCATCTATTTAATGAAATATAATGGAGCTATTTAAAAACCTATGTTTCTATTTTTAAGTGTTGATTCTGTTGATTTTTCTTTATATTTTCTGGATTTTGTGCCATGATTATAATTGCCTTCCTCTTCTTGAAAGTAACATTTGTCTATATTTCTCTAGTATTTCTGTGGTTTTCTTTTTCACATTTAAGCTTTTAATCCACTTTGGAATTGATTTTTGTATATAGAATGAAATAGGAATCAAACTTTCTTTTTTTTGCAATTGCAGAGCCAATTATCTCAGAATAGGTTGTTGAATAATATACTCTTTTTCCCCTCTGATTTCTGATATTCCAATTATCATATAATAAATTTATATATTTGTTTCTGAATCATCTATGCTATTTCAATGTATATTTTTAAGCCTCTCAATTGTTTTAATTCTTATAATAAATGTGTATTAATTTGAAAATTTAATAAGAAAGTTACTTTAAATGATGCTTAGGGTTTTTAATTGTAAGTGGAAATATTTATGAAAAGAACAGATTTCAATCATGAAAACAATATGGAACTATCATAGAACTAGGCAGAAAGAAACAAATACAAATACAAATTTTGAATGTGATAAAGATGGGATTTCAAGTCAGTAGCAAAAAGATGGATTATTAAATAAATGGTATTGAATTAACTGAAATGCTATTCATGGATACAAAATGGAATTGGACATTTATCCCATACCTTACACCAAATTGTATTGGTGTACATTTTGGAGATTTTGTATATAAAATACACAACCAAAAAGTAACAGAAGACAATGCAGGGGTATATTTATAGAATTATGGAATAAAGAAGCCTTTTCTAAACAGGACAACAAAAGCCATAAAATGTAACAGAAATTTTAATTACCACACAAAGAAGAAATATAATAAGTAATAGGAATATTACCACACAAAGTAAACCCACTTTAATTTACTGAATACAAAGTTAAGAAATTAGTGGCAATCCAGGAAAAAGAAATATTTTCAACGTATATATCTGACAACAGGTCAATAACTTTATTATATGAACTACCTTTACCAAATTAGAAAGAAAAAGATGAGCATCCAATATAAATGTTGGCAAAAGTCATAAACAGAAAATAACACAATGGCCAATAATAATAGAAAGTGCTGTTCAACCACAGTTAAAAAAAAGAAATGCAAATTAATAAAGGGATATTATTTTTGCTTATAAGATTGTCAAATAAAGAGATTAAAATTTCCAGTGTTGACCAGAGTGAGGAAAAAAAAGCATCTCATTTTCTACTGGTGGTAGTGAAATATGATAATATTTATTGTATTTTATCAAATACTTATCCAATTTGTATATTTTCTTTGATTCAGCAGTGTTCCTCCTAGAAACTTATCTGATGGAAATTTCCATAAAGTTTCCTAATGTTATAGGTACTATGAAATAGTAATAATAAAATGGAAACAGCCTAAGTGTCTATCAATAGCAAGTTGATTAAATGAATTATGGTGCAGTCATATAATAAAATACTATTTAATCATTAAAAATGGTTGCACAGAGATATATTTTTTGGCATGGAAATATGCCCATGATATATTGTTAATTCAAGAAATCAGGTTCTAAAATGTCATGTATAGTATAAATCTGTCTTTCAGGTGTATTTGAGACATGTGAATATCACACATATAGAACCAACCATATACGCAAGGAAAGAAGCCTGAAAGGCTATACTCATGCTTACAGTAATTATTTCTGGGTAGTGGGATTATATTTTAATTTTTATTCACATATTTATTGAGCTGCTATTGTTTCTCAGACAGCGTTCTAAAGGCTGAGGTTACAGTGCAAACAAATGGACAAACTCCCTGCGCTCATGAAGCGTACGTTTAATTAGAAGGCCATTGCAATAAAGATGTAAACAAACCAGATAATTTCAAATAGTGATAAATGCTATGAAGGAAAAAAAAAAACAGGTGGCCTAATACAGAATGACTGGTGTGCAATGGGCTGCCTTGTGGTTATAAGAAGCAGAGGAGGGCTTTCATAATGAGGTGACTTTTGAACTGAAATATGAAGAGTAGGAAGAAGGCAGCCTTTGAAAGACCCTAGGAAGAGCTTTCAAGACAGCAACAACAAAGGCAAAAGTCTTGAGGCAGGACTGGGTCTATGATACTCCAGGAACAGAAAGAAGCCCAAGAGCCTGGAATGTAGCAAACAAGGAGGGACGTGGACTAGGCAGATATCTGAGAAGCAGGTAGGAGTTAGATTTTGTGGTCCTCTGGGCTCTGCTGAAGTATCTGGAGTGTTTATAAGTGTAGGAAGACCATGGAAAGGTGTTCAGCAAGAGAGTGACACATCCATTTTACATTTAAAAGACTATTCCTGCTGCTTGTTTATACTTTCTTGAACTGTTTTAATTGTTCACAATGAGCAGGTATGCAGAAAAATTTTAAGTGCTTTCCTTTGAAAAAGAATTAATGGTAGATATAGTGGGATAGAATTATGAGTAATCTTTATTTTCTTATTTATATGTTAATATACACTGCAAGTTTCTACCAAAAAGATGTAATGTTTTTATATTTCCTCCATATTTTCCCAAAACAAAGAACTTAAAACAAAAGTACATAAGCTGAAGCAATGTATTATCTTACTTACCAAAGCCCTTTAAAAAAAAAAACAGACAAAACAAACATTTTGTTGAAAGAATACATACTCTGGAGTGAAATCCTGACTTTCTTCCTTCCACCATTGACCTTTGGGCATGGGATACAGTCTTAATTTCCTGATAAAAATTTAAAAAAATAAATGAGAACAGTAATTAGGGAGAAACTTACATTGTCATTTCTTTTTCAAAAGTACTCCATATTCAATGCTGCATCATTTGTTATCCCTCCAATGGGGCAATCACTGTGCAAAATGCTGGAGATAATCCAGTATTTAAGACACAGAGTTTTTTCCAAGGATCTCTCAGTCTTCATGGATAGTCAAAAAATTCATGGATTTCAGAGAGAGTTCCAGTCCAGGATGGCAACATAGGAGGCTCCTGAATTCACCTCTTCCCACAGACACACCAAATCTACAGCTATACACAGAGCAATTTCCCTCTGAAAGAAATTCAGAAACTAGCTGAACATTGGGTGAATGTGAAAATACCCTCATCAAAATGGGTAGGAAAAGCTGAGACACACTGTTGCCATAAACCCCACCCCTGGCACAGTGCCATACAATTGGGAGAGAAGCCCCAAACCCCAGCATCTTCCTGAGGAGGGAAAGGGTTTGACCTCATAGCTAGCCCCCCAACTTTAAAGACTACTGCTCAAGAGAGGGACTTTCCAAACACCTCGTTCTGAAAGCCGATGAGGCTTGTGTCCTTGAGATCCATAAGACTATAGCAAACAAAGAAATAGTTCTTAATGGGCTTGCAAGGACTCACTGTGACTGTCCCCCCAGGGCTCAGCTCAAAAGAAAAAGACAGAAATGCTCAACTCCCAGTCTTCCCCTAGAAGGGACCTATTTGCATACTTCAAAACCTGCTGCCTGGTGGTCAGGGATATAATTTAGCACACATCTAGGGGTTGACTACAATCTTTCCTGGAGACCAGGGAGGCCAGCAGACACTGTCTCTGCATTCTTCCTCTGGCCCACTCCAGATCTTTGGTGTCTTCCTGAAAGAGCTTGTGCACACAGCTAGTGCCCTAGCTTCTGTGGCTGCTACCCAGGAGACACAGCCCTTGATCATTTGGTTCTGGTGGTGAGTGGGGTTTGCATTCACCAGTCCCACAGGACTGTAGCAAACAAAGACAGAGCTCTTAACCCATTATCCCCTCAGCACTCAGTGCAGAAGGAGCAGAAAGAAGTGCCCGTCACCGAGTCTTTCCCCAAAAGAAATTGATTTGCATACTTTAAAACCTGCTGCCTGAGAATTTGGCTTCCAAACAGCCTGAATCTTGGTGCTCCCCTTTGGGACACTGACAGGTCTTGACACACTCTCAACTATTGGGAGCCACTAAGAATAAAGAAGGAAGCTTGAACAAGCACAAAGATTTGAAAGGCAACTAAGAACTTTGGCTGGGCAGAATGATAAGGCTCATCTCCTATGGGAGACCATTCTGACATCCTGGGGTGGGGGGCTGTTTTATCTAACGTGCAGAAACAAACACAGAGAGTCAAAGAAAATGTAGAAACAGAGGAATATGCTCCAAACAAAAGAACAAGATAAAACTCCATAAACAGACCTTAATGAAACAAAAATAAGTGATTTACCTGATAAAGAGTTCAAAATAATGGTCATAAAGTTGCTCACTGAGGTCAGGAGAATGATGCATGAACAAAGTGAGGATTTCAACAAAGAGATGAAAAAATATAAGAAAGTACCAAACAATACAATACTGAAGAATAAAATAACTGAACTGAAAAATTCAATAGAGGAGTTCAACACCAGACTAGATCAAGTGTTAGAAAGGATCAGCAAACTAAAAGAAAAGGCGGTGGAATTCATCCAATCAGAAATGAAAAAAAGTGAAGGTAGCTTAAGGGACTTATGGGATACCATGAAGTGGACAAATATTTGCATTATAGGGGTCCCAGAAGGAGAAAAGAGAGAAAAAGGAATAGAAAGCTTATTCAAAGAAACAATGGCTGAAAACTTCCCTAACCTGGCAAAACAGACATCCAGATTTGGGGATCCCAGAGAGTTCCAGACAAGATGAATCCATAGAGACCCACATAAGACATATTATAATTAAATAATCAGAAATTAAAGACAAGGAGAGAATCTTAAAAGCAGCAAGAGACAAGCAACTTGCTATATACAAGGGGACCTCCATAAGAATACCAGCAGATTTTTCAGCAGAAACTTTGCAGGCCAGAGTGAAGTGGAATGATATATTCAAAGTGATGAAAGAAAAACCCCTGCCAACCAAGAATACTCTGCCTAGAAAAGTTGTCCTTTAGGACAGAGAGTTTTCCAGAGATGCAAAATCTGAAGAAGTTCACCACCACTAGACTGGCCTTACAAGAAATGTTAAAGCAACTTCTTCAAGCTGAGAAGAAAGGATTTTAATTAGTAACAAGAAAACACATGAAAGTATAAGTCTCACTGGTAAAAGTAAACATATAGTTAAATTCAGTATATTCTAATGTTGTAATGGTGGTAGGTAAATCACTTATAAATCTAGTATGAAGGTTAAAAGACAAAAATAGTAAAAATAACTATAATAATTGGTTAATGGATATACAAGGTAAAAAAGATTAAATTTTGACATCAAAAACATAAAAAGATGGGGGTAAAGTAAAAATGTAGAGCTTTAGGATGTGCTCACAGTTAAAGTATTAGCTTAAAATAGACTGTTATAACTATAAGATGTTTTATGTAAGCCTCTTAGTAACTACAAAGCAAAAACATATATGGGATACACAAAGGATAAAGAGAAAGGAATCGAAGCATACCACTATAGAAAAATCATCATTTCACAAAGGAAGAGAGCAAGAGAAGAGGAACAAAAGAATTACTAAAAAGCCAGATAACAATTAACAAAATTAGCAATAGTAAGTCCTTACCTATCAATAATTACTTAAATGTAAATAGACTAAATTCACCAATAAAAAGACAGAGTGGATGAGTGGATTAAAAAACAACACCCAACACTATGCTGCCTACAAGAGACTTACTTCAGCTTTAAGGACACAACAGAACAAAAGTGAAAGGATGGAAAAATATATTTCATGCAAATGGAAACCAAAAGAAAGCAAGGGTAGCTGTATTTATATCATAAAAATAAACTTTAAGCCAAAGACTATAATAAGAGACAAAGAAGGTCATTATATAATGATAAAGGGGTCAATTCAACAAGAGGATATAACATTTGTAAATATTTATGCACCCAACATAGAAGCATCTAAATATATAAAGCAAATATTAACAAACCTTTAGGGAGAAACAGACAGCAATACAATAATAGTATGGGAATTTAAAACTGCACTTCCAACAATGGATAGAGCATCCAGACAGAAAATTAATAGGGAAACATTGGACTTAAACAACACATTAGACCAGATGAACTTAACAGATCTTTACAGAACCTTGTATCCAACAGCAGCAGAATACACATTCTTCTCAAGCACACATAGAACATTCTCCAGGATATGTTAGGCCACAAAAGAAGTCTTAATAAATTTAAGAAAATTGAAATCATATCAAACATCTTTTTCAACCACAGTGGCATGAAACTGGAAATCAATTACAAGAAGAAAATTTACAAATTTGTGGAGATTAAACAACATGCTCCTGAACAACCAGTGGGTCCAAGAAAAAAGCAAAAAGGAAATCAAAGGGTATCCTGAGATACAAAAATGGAAATACAACATACCAAAACTTATGGGCTACAGCAAAGCAGTTCTAAGGGGACGTTCATAATGATAAATGCTCATCTCAAGAAACAAGAAAGATCTCAAACAATCTAAGTTTACACCTCGAGGAACTAGAAAAAGAAGAACAAATGAAGCCTGAAATTAGTAGAAGGAAGGAAATACAAAGATCAGAGTGGAAATAAATGAAATAGAGACTAAAAAGACAATAGAAAATATCAATGAAACTAAGAGCTGGCTTTTTGAAAAGATAAACAGAATAGACAAACCTTTAGCTAGACTTACCAAAAAAGGGGGAGAGAGGAAGGACTCAAGTAAATAAAATTAGAAATCAAGAAGAGACATTCCAACTGATATCACAAAAATACAAAGGATCATAACATTACTATGAACAATTATACACCAAAAAATTGGACAACCTAAAGAAATGGATAAATTTCTAGGAACATACAACCTTCCAAGACTGAATCATGAAGAAATAGAAAATCTGAACAGACTGAGTACTAGTAAGGAGATTTAATCCATAATAAAACACCTCCCAACAAAGAAAAATCCAGGATCAGGTGGCTTCACTGGTGAATTCTACCAAACATTTAAAGAAGAATTCATATCAATCCTTCTTAAATTTTTCCAAAAAATAGAAGAGGAGGGAACACTTCCAAACTCATTTTATGAGGCTAGCATTACCCTAATACCAAAGCCAGACAAGGCCACTAAAAAAAGAAAATTATAGGCCAATATCCCTGGTGAACATAGATGCAAAAATCCTCAACAATATATCAGCAAACCAAATTTAGTAATACATTAAAATAACTATATATCATGATCAAGTGGGATTTATTCCAGGGATACAAGGATGGTTCAACATCCACAAATCAATGGACGTGTGATACACTACATTAACAAAATGAAGCATGGGCCAGCCCTGGTGGCCTAGTGGTTAAGTTTGGCATGCTCTGCTTCAGTGGCCTGGGTGCATTTCCCGGGTGTAGACCTACACCACTTGTCTGTCAGTGGCCATGCTGTGGTGGTGGCTCACACACAAAAAGAGGAAGATTGGCAACAGATGTTACCTCAGGGAAAATCTTTCTCAGCAAAAAAAATTTAAAAAAAGAAGATGGATAAAAATCATATGAGCATCTCAATAGATGCAGAAAAACTACTTGACAAATTTTAACATCTGTTTATGATAAAAACTCTCAACAAACTGAGCATAGAGGGAATGTACCTAAACATAATAAAAGCCATATCTGACAAGCCCACAGCTAACATCATACTCAATGGTGAAAAGCTAAAAGCTTTTCCTCTAAGATCAGAAACAAGACAAGGATTCCCATTCTTACCTCTTCTACTCAACATAGTACTGGAAGTCCTAGCCAGAGCAATTAGGCAAGAAAAAGAAATAAAAGGCATTTTACAAATTGGAAAGGAAGAAGTAAAACTGTCTCTATTTGCAGATGACATGATATTATATATAGAAAACCTTGAAGACTCCACCAAAAACCTCTTAGAACTAGTAAACAAATTTAGTAAAGTTGTAGGACACAAAATCAATATACAAAAATCAGTTGCATTTCTATACACTCATAACAAAGTACCAGAAAGAGAAATTAAGAAAACACTTCCATTTACAATTGCATTGAAAAAAATAAAATACTTAGGAATAAATTTAACAAAGGGGATGAAAGATCTATGCACTGAAAACTATAAAACATTGATGAAAGAAATTGGAGAAGATGCAAATAAATGGAAAGATATTCCATGTTCATAGATTGAAAGAATTAATATTGTTAAAATGTTCATACTACCCAAAGCAAACTACAGATTCAATGCAATCTCTATCAAAATTCCATTTTTTTCACAGAAATAGAAAAAAAAAATCTGAAAAGATGTATGGAAACACAGAAGACCCTGAATAGCCAAAGCAATCTTGAGAAAGAACAACAAAGCTGGAGGCATCACACCCTGATTTCAAGCTATATTACAAAGCTACAGTAATTAAAAGAGTATGGTATTGGCATTAAAAACAGATGCATAGATCAATGGAACAGAATAGAGAGCCAAAAAATAAACCCATGCATAAAAGGTCAACTAATTTTCAACAAAGGAGCCAAAAAAATACATGGGGAAAGGATAGTCTTTTCAATGAATGGTGCTGGGAAAACTGGATATCCACATGCAAAAGAATGAAATTGGGCTCTTATCTTATACCACACATAAAATTGACTCAAAATGGATTAAAGACTTGAATGTAAGAGCTGAAATCATAAAACTCCTAGAAGAAAACATAGGTGGTAAGCTCCTTGACATCAGTCTTTGCTCTGGATTTGACACCAAAAGCAAAGGCAGCAAAAGCAAAAATAAACAAGTGGAACTACATCAAACTAAAAAGTTCTGCACAGCAAAGGAAACCATCAATAAAATGAAAAGGCAACCTACTGAATGGGAGAAAATATTTGCAAACTATATATCTGATGAGTGTTTAATATCCAAAATGTATAAAGAACTCATACAACTCAACAGCAAACCCCCCACAAACAATCCAATTAAAAAATGGGCAGAGGAACTGAGTAGACACTTTTCCAAAGAAGATGTCCAACAGGTACATAAAAAGGTGCTCAACATCACTAATCATCAGGGAAATGCAAACTGAAACCACAATGAGGTGTCACCTCACACCTGTTAGAATGGCTATCACCAAAAATACAAGAGATAAGTGTTGGCAAGGATGTGGAGAAAAGGGAGCCCTTGTGCACTGTTGGTGGAAATGTAAATTGGTGCAGCCACTATGGAAAAGGTATGAAGATTTGTATAAAAATAGAACTAACATATGATCCAGTAATTCCACTTCTGGGTTTATATCTGAAGGAATTGAAATCACTATCTTGAAGACATATCTACATCTCTCTGTTCACTTCAGCATTACTCATAATAGCCCAGATATAGAAACAACCTAAGTGTCCATTGAGGGATGAATGGATAAAGAAAATGTGATACACACACACACACACACACACACACACACACACACACACACACACTGGAATATTATTCAGCCATAAAAAAGAAGGAAATCCTTCGATGTGTGACAACATAGATGCACCTTGAGGGCATTATGCTAAGTGAAATAAGTCGGATAGAGAAAGACAAATGCCGTATGATCTCACTTATGTATTATCTAAAAAAAACCCTGAACTCATGGAAATGGAGAACAGATTGGTGACTGCCGGTCGTGGGAGGTGAGGCAAGTAGTAAATGGATGAAGATGGTCAAAAGGTAAAACTTCCTAGTTATAAATAAATAATTTCTGGGGCTGTAATGTACAGCATGGTGGCTATAGTTAACAATACTGTATTGTACATTTGAAAGTTGCTAAGAGAGTAGATCTTCAAAGTTCCCATCACAAGAAAAAAAATATATGAAGTGATGGATGTTAACTGAACTTATTATGGTAATCATTTTGCAATATATACATATACCAAATCATTATGTTGTACACCTTAAATGAATACAATGTTACATGTCAATTATATCTCAAGAAAACTAGAAAAAAATAGATTAGGAACTAGACAATAAAGAAATTCATGGATTTCAGTCTAGACTGTGTGGCTCAGTGTGCTATTTTAAGAATAAAGTATAATGCTGACAATCCCATCTGAAGCATTACATTCACCTCCATCATCCCTTTTCCTGGTTACTCTCTGGCACGAGAGACTCTTGGGTACTTATCATTACCTGAATCATCCTGATTTTAACTTGTTAACTTATCTTCCCCTACTGGGGCCAAAGTTCTTTGAGATTAGAAACTTTCTCTGTCTTTTTCACTGTTGTATCCTCACACCTACAACACTGGCAATGTAGTATGTGCTCAGTAAAAAAATTCATCATTAAATGAATCAGAACAAAGGGGTGGCACAGATAAGAGGGTGATTTGCTCCCAAGGTGGAGGTCAGTGTGAAGATGTTATCAGATCCTCCTAACAGCACTGCTAAATGGGTATCATTATTGTTACTCTCCTTTAGAAAATTAGGAAACAAATTCAAGACTGACAACTAAATGGCAAAAGTAGCATATTTTAACCCCAAATCCTGTGCTCTTTAGGCTGCACATTGATAGAGTTGCAGTGAATTTGGTTTTCCGTGTTACATGTTTAATCTAGTCCTAAAAATTTTGAACATAAACTGGTAAAAAGTAACATTAAATTTAAAAAACACACACAAATAAATGTGTGCGTGCGTGTATATACATACATCCCAAACAATTTACTCCAGAAAATACTTGTTAGACCGTAACAGTTAGATTATTTGTACTTGTTAGTGTCACAATGTACTTACAGCAAACGCTCTGATTCTCAACTCTCAAAGCATTCCTTATAACTCAGTTCAAGGTCCATGTTTAGAGATGGTATGACAGTATTCGGGATGTAGAGTTTGGCCATTTTGTGGTTTGTTTATCCATGCCTAACCAAAAGGACACTAGGAGAAACTCTGGGAATGTTCTAAAATGTCAAAACAGATAAAACAGAGACCTCAAAGGCAAATGGAGTGCTTTGTTGACATGTGTAGCTTTCTCTGCCTTTTGAGTTTCAGGGAAGCTATTCATGAGACTTGGATACGGTCCTTGTCTTTTTGAAATTTCCACTCGATTGATTTTGATGCCACCTTCTGGCTACTACAAAAACTTCAGCTTATAAAGGTTGTGTTAAAACAACTTTGAACATTTACTAAATTAGATACAGCACAATTACCAAATTAGACAGACTGAAGCACTCATCTTCCCAGTATGAGGTTCAGATAGGGAAACAGGAAAGGTTAAGAGGACAAAGCTCTTCCATCTAAGTTTTGCATTGTTTTGGCGCCTAAGTGAAACAATAACAAATTTGTCTTCAATTTGCTTTAGAACTTCTCAAAAAATGGCAAAGAGGTCTCACAGATCTATTTGATTTAACACACTAAAAGCCCAGATCTACTATTTGGTTGAATTTTGGGGGGCAGGGGGTAAGAAAGATTGGCCCTGAACTAGCATCTGTGCCCATCTTCCTCTATTTTATGCTGGACACCACCACAGCATAGCTTGATAAGTGGTGCATAGGTCCGCGCTTGGGCTCCAAAACTGTGAACCCTGGGCCGCCGAAGCAGAGTACACAAATTTAACCACGACACCATCGGGCTGGCCCCCTTGGTTTAATTTCTTAAATCTACATCAAAATAATATATGCATGTGAAAGTAAACCAAACAGTAATGAAGAACTCGTAACAAAAGCAATGGTCTCCTATCCTAGGACTCCTTACCTACAATTTCATTCTGCAAAGACAACCTCTTCTCTCTCTGGTTGTCTTAGTTCAAGTTGCTGTGACAGAATACCACAGAGTGGGTGGCTTGTAAACAACAGAAATTTCTTTCTTATAGTTCTGGGAGCTGGAAGCCCAAGATCAAGGTGCTAACATGGTCAGGTTCTTGGTAAGGGCCCCCTGGTTTGCAGACAGCCATCTTCACTCTGCATTCTCAAATGGAGGAAGGGGGGAGAGAGAGCTCTCTGGGGTCTCTTTTACAGGTACTAATCCCATTCATGAGGGTTCCACTTTCATGACCTAATCACCTCCCAAGGGCCCTGCTTCCTGATACCATCACACTGGGGGTTAGGATTTCAACATATGAATTTGGGTGGGGAGAGACACAAACATCTAGTCCACAACACTGGTTTTAGGTCTTCTGGCAGTTTTTACATAACTTTAAATAACATGCTTATTGCTTTATTTTGTACTTTATTTAACTTTAGATAGTATCCACTGATAGCCTTCTATGAAAAAGGAAGATTTAACTCATTTACATGATCTCTTTTCCTGATGTCCCTCCTCCTTCCACGTTTGTAGTTAAACTTTTGCCTATAGATTTTCTTATAGTTACTTCTGTGACTTTGAATAGCATACAATTGCCTCTATTTCTTGTTTCATTAACTTTTGTCAGAGTCTTGACTCCTTTTTATGTAAGAGGAGGAATATTACCCCCATTATCCTTCTCTCCATCTTTCTTTTCCATTCCACCTTCCACTTTCTGTATCTACCCTCTTCATGATCAAATTCATTATAAAGCTCAGTTCTGCAGCTTCAGCAGAATCTTTCATGTTCTGTTGGAAGGTTGATTCTAGAAGCTGGAAACAAAGGACTTTTACTTTGTTATGACTATGTAAACTTTATTCACTGCCAGGCCATTACATTTTCATCTCTATTATGTCGCTGATCTCAAAGTCAAAGCTTTCACTTTATTAGCACCCTAGAAGCATCCCAAATTTTTGTTTGCTTTATCACAGGGCAATCACAGTATTGTATAGTCTTTGGTTTGCCAGCAAGTTTTTTATTGAATAGCGTTTGTAAGGACCCCAGGTTTTCATACCATCCCAATCACACTGTCTTTCAGAGGCCCTCTTATCTCTGAAGGCCTACTTTGTAGAGCTTCTGTCATTCTGTTCCACGCAGGACCTTGTGTACTTTAGGCCTACTGCATAGCTTTAGTTCTGGGACTGCTCTACTTCATTAGATTGGATCCTGCTTCTAGAGTTGCCAGATTTAGCAAATAAAACACAGAATGCCTGCTTAATTTTAATTTCAGATAACCAACAAATAATTATTTTAGTATAAGTGTGTCCCATGCACTGTTTCCTATATCACAAGTTGTCTTCTTTCTTTGTTGACCCTCCTGTTTTGATGGAGAACATTCTCGATGATCTTCCTAAGAGGAGGAAGCACAGGAAGGAAATTTTCTGAGTCCCTGGAAATGTTTTATTTTCCCTCTTTAGAGTTGGTGGTCTAGAGATAGAATTGTAGCTTGAAAGACAATTCCTGTGAGAAATTTGAAGACGTCGTTCCATTGTTTTCAGCATCCAGCATGTCTAATGCCAGTCTGATTCACATACCTTGTGGTGACTTCATCCTCTTGGAAAGCATTTAAAATGACTTTATTCTTGGTGTTCTGAAATCTCGTAATTTGATGTAGGTCTTTTAAAATTATTATTCTTATTGTTCAGTCCTCAGTGGACCCTTTAATTCTGATGACCTATGACTCTCATCAGCTCTGGAAAATTTTCTTCAGCTATTTCTTTGCTGTTGTCATTCTTTCCATTTTATTGGTCCCCTTTTGGAACCAATAATATCCCGGACCTCCTGGATTAGTCTCAGTGCCTCTTTTGTTTTTCTTATATTTTCCATCTATGACTTTATTCTATATTCTAGGAGGTTTTCTCAAATTTTTCCCAGTTCTTCTTTTGATTTTTTTTTTTATTTTGGCAATCATATTTTTAATCTCTAAAAGCCTTCTTGTTCTCTAATTATTCCTTTATAACAACATAGTATTTTTATTTTATGGATAATCTGCTTGAATCACTATAAAAATACTGGGTTTTTTAAGGGTCCCTCCTACGCCCTGAATTATTTTTATTTCATCTAGCACCAGTTTTTGTTTGTTTACTTTAGTCTTTCTCTTTCATGTTCTGATTCCTCTTACATTCCTGACGCTACTCGATTATCCATTCTTACTAAAGAAGGAAGAACCAGGTGCGCCTGTGTGAATTTGCTCAGCACCGTGTTTCTAGTCAGTTTTCCAGAAGGCCTCTGCCCTGTATGGAGGGATGGGGCTGTGCTGGCTGTCAGATTTCACTACAGCGTGAACTGATGGGAAGCTGGCTGTCAGGCCTGGGCTTTCAAAATGCCAGAATATGAAGGGTTGTAAGCTGGGGTACCAAATCCCATAAAAGCTCTTGTTATCCCCAGAATGTTCATTGAACAAAAGAGGCCTCTGCTTTTGCCTATTTTTCCTGGATGCTGACATTCTAAGTGTGGGGATATGGGAAAAGCACAGAGGTGCTGAATTGCACTGTGGATCTATATGTAAACCTGCAATTAATCTTCTCGTTTGGGCCACATTTCTTACTCTCAGCTCTGAGTCCACCATGTCTCATAATTTCTAACAGGCAAATTGTATCCCACCCTTTTCATAGCCCCTCTCTTGTGTGTTCATCACTCAACACACTTTCATACATTCTCCGTCTTCCAGAAATTGTTGAATTCTCTTGTGCAATTGTGAGCAGATCCCCTCCTCCACACCCTTAGCTAGTATGGTGAAATTTATTCCTTTTTATACTTTTATTCTTTTCCTTCCATGGGTCTCAGGAAAGAAGAGAGATAGGCTTAAGTACATAGGGCATCATCTTGAACTAGTAGTTTGCAGTTGCTTCTATTTTGTTGTTTCTTGGTGGAAATAATAATCCAACTTAAATGAGAGTTACTTCCTTGGTCACTCCCACAGAATTGCTCAGTTGCAACCATCACCATCTACTTTGTACCTAAGGAATCTGAGGTCCACTGAGGTTTAAGGATATCACAGACTGTGATAGAATGACTATAGATTTGTGCCAAAAAACTAAGCAGGATTCACAGATTTTGACAAAAACCTATTCTGAAATTGGTCTCATTTCGTTCTACAACATTTAATAGTACCATAGAGTGGGCCAAGTACTAAGACCAGTACTTATACTGGCAAGGTAGGGATATAAAAAAGAATGATTTTTAAACCTTACCCCTGAGGATAGCATAATCTGGTGAATAACTTGAGTTTACGTAGCATTTTGCAGTTTATAAATCAATTTTACCTACGGGCTACTCTTGACACTTACTGATTTACCATTCCTAGTTTTAACTACTCCTAAGGGACTCCAATGATCCATGACATGCAATAATTTATCCATTTGCTTAGGTACATATTTGAATCACAGGCACCGTGAGACTGTGTGGATGCTCTAGTTGCACGGGTGGTGAAAGAGCCAAGCTGACTCTTGTGGAATCATGAAGTAGGCTTGTGAAGATTGTGTATGAATTTGTAACCAGATTCTTGAGCCATCTGAGCTGAATGGAATTACAAACAAAAATGAGTTTATTTTTCCCCTATCATGGCCTTCAACAATCTTCTTTCAAGCCTCTCTTCTTCTCACTTTGACATCTCGTGTAGATTCCATAGCTTTCCAAATGCTTTCTGTTGTTATAAAGTTCAGTGAAGTCCAATTTAAAATTTGAATTTCACTTCTTCAAATCCACCATCTCAGGTTTGAACTCTGCTAGGGAACTTAGGGTGAGAGAGAGGACCTGGTCTGCTATTTCCCCTCTCTTCTGGTTCTAGCTCTTCCTTTGTGTTGTGAGGGATGGAAGGAGGAGTGTCTGTTACTTTCCGGGCCATGGCCCTAGTCCCATATGGTTGTTGCTACTGCAGCTAAGACATAACTGACTAGCCATCAACACTTTCTTTGGGATAAGCATCCAAAGGGTGGCTCTCTCATGGTATTCAAGTGGAATTCTCTGGGCAAGTCCTCACTGAATAGTTCTCTGAATTGAGAGATCAGCTTTGCTCTCCTCCAAACTGCTTTTGCTCAATCCCCAGTGATTTACCCTCAGTCTCTTGTTGTCAGATGAGGTACCACCAGGGAGGTGCAAGCTCATTTACTTGACTCCACATCCTCCTATGACAGGTTGCTTCAATGCTGTCCTCTTTCTGCCCCATTTGCTTTTTTCAACTCTCTTGTGGTCTCTTTGGGTCTCATTTCTCCCTGCTAAAATGGGCACAGGGGGCTGACTAGTAAGTCTACCATGTAAGAGGGGTCCAATAGGAAAATGACATGCTGGTCTGCCCTTCCTACAGGTACCCTCCGTCTCTATGAGTGATTCTCTCAGAGCATTCTGTAACGCAGAATTGGGGAGAGATCACCTACCCTTTCAAAGAGGAGAGGAGGGAAAATCCTCTTGACTGTAATCATTGTATCCTGCCAACTCCACTGTCTCCAATCCACCTCCCCCCCACCCTTTTGCTTATGTAGACAGGGGAGGGAACTGGGTGGAAGTGATGCAAGGATCTAGCCCACATTTTTTGTGGAGAACTTTCTTTATTTTTAGATTTGGATCCTACTTGGTGATTCTGTGTCAGTAGGAAAAGTATTACGTAACAGCCTGTTCTATATCATATGCTATGTGTGTGGTCATATTAATTAATTGGGACTTGACAAGGTACTGGGAACATTCTTCTTGAATGTTTAGGACTGTGTTCTCTCGAGGCGTGGTTTATAGACCACCTGTATCTGAATCTACTGGGGAGCATAGGGAAAAAATGTGAATTCCTGGGCCCTGTATCCTGAGATTTGGGATCTCAAGGGTTGAGAAGGAGTCAGGAATCATGACTTTTAACAAACACTCCAAGTTTTACTGATGCATACTAAAGTTGGACCACCACTTGTCTTGAGTCCACTACATATCTTATGTCCTCCCAACACCACTGTGAAGTAGGTAGGGCTGGTATTATCGCCATTTTACTGATGAGGAAATTGAGATTCCAAACAGAACCATGGCTTGTCAAATGGCGGAGTAATTCTCCACTCAATGTTAGTGATAATGAATATCAACCTATGCCGTTACTATGCCACTGACCATAATTTTGAACAAAGAGAAAATATCATTCAATTTATTTATCTTTTTTCAGATTACCAAAGTAATACACATTTATTTTAAGAAATCCATAAAAGTACAAAAATTAGCTAAACAAATATAATCCCTCCATTTTGGTATAATAATTTGTTTCTGCATATGTTATACATGTTTTTGGAAAATTAAAATCAAATCATATTTTAATACTCTTTAGTAACCTTCTTCCTAAAATTAATGTGTAAGTTTCCAAAAATAAATTTGTAAATTTCTCCGTCCATTAAACATTTTCTTCAACACTATTTTCAATGGCAATGTAGTCTTCCACTTTATGGATGTAGAATTCTTTATTTAACCAATCCCCTGTTGATGGACAATTTGATTATTTCAACATTTCACTATTGCAAAAATGTGCTTTTAACATTAGGCAGCTTAAAGGGGAGTTGGGGAATATATTGCAGCTGTCTAGAGAAAATGAAGCCAATTTTTAAAGGTCATATTATACTAAAAGTGTACAGAGTCTGAAATGATATGGAACATTTCCAGTCACTAAAAAAGATTATTTTATGTTGTTTTCTTAACAGGAACAAGACCATTTTGTTTTACTTTAACCTGTTCAGCTGTACCAGTCCCTCTGTGATTGTAAACCTACAGTGCCCTACCACACAGGTAAGGCAAAAAAATGCCTCATTGGTGTTGTTAGCAATTATGAACATTCTTGAATGAGAGAATTCAAAATTTCATTTGAGTTCTGTGTGTGTGTGTGTGTGTGTGTGTGTGTGTGTGTGTGTGTGGTTAACGATGAATTTATGGAAGGTGGAAAGACGTAAGTATGAGCTCATGCTTGTTCATATACAATCAAAACTAAGCAGGAATTAATCATTTTAGCATCACTAAGGAATCTCAGTGATTATCTTGTCCAACAACCTATTTTTATAAAGGAACAAATTGCAGTCCAGAAAAGTGGAGAGACTTTTCTCAATGTCAGTATTAGGAAGAGTAAAGCTAGGTATTCTAACTAATAAACCCCAGTTTTTCAGTGACTTAACACAATAAAGTTTAGTTTTGGCCATATAACAGTATGAGGCTGGTGTTTGTGGTCAGTGGGAGACCCTCCTCCAGGCCCCTTTCATCTGGTGGCTCTGCCATCCCTTAAGTCCTCCTCCTCATCTGCATCCAGATGCCAGAAGGAAACAGACAGGATGAATAAAGCACCCCTGCTCTTAAAAACCTTGTCTCAGAAGTGTCACACATTGCATTTCTACTCATATGCCATAGACACGTTAGTTTTATATGTTCACACCTAGATGCAAGAAGGAAGGACTCAAGGAATGTAGGTGTGGGCTGAGCAGCCTCTTCTGTACCACGGAACAAGTGAACAAACTTCAATAGGCAGTTAATGGTGTCTTCCATAGTCTACCCCTCTGTCCTCCAGAACACCTTTCTTCCCAAGGGAGACAATCCAGAGTCCCATGTAGTACTGTGTTTACTCCAAAGTCCAGGATCTATGGGTGATGCAGAATCTGTCCATCAGGTTTTGCAACTAAATGCACAATGGGGAATAGGGCTAGGAAAATTAGAAAACAAACTCCTATTCAGAAAGGGAGAAGTGGGAAATGCACAGTGGTCTCGGGTGCATGGTACTGGAGAACAGTCCTTTATTCCACCTGGATTGCTCCTACACAGAGCCTTAGACTTTGCTCTTCTCCCTGTCTGGAGTACTCTCTCTCCAGAGGACTATGCTTGATCACTAGTCTTCCTCAAGTCTTTCTTCAAATATTACCTTTTTTGTGTGAGGACTTCCTTTTTTTTTTCTTTTTTTAAATTGAGGTAACATTGGTTTATAACATTATATAAATTTCAGGTGCACATCACTGCATTTTGATTTCTGTGTAGACTGTATCACCTTCACCACCCAAAGACTAATTACTATCCATCACTGTACACATTTGCCCTATCACTTCTTTTGCCCTCCTCCCTCCCACATGCCCCTCTGGTAATCACCAATCTAACCTCTGTGTTGTTTGTTGTTGTTGTTATCTTCTACTGATGAGTGAGATCATATGGTATTTGACTTTCTCCCTCTGACTTATTTCATTTAGCATAATACCCTCAAGGTCCATCCATGTTGTCACAAATGGCAAGATTTCATCTTTCTTATAGCTGAGTAGTATTCCATTGTGTATATATACCACATCTTCTTTACTCATTCATCCCTTCATGGGAACTTAGTTTGTTTCCAAGTCTTGGCTATTGTGAATAATGTTTCAATGAACATAAGGGTGCATATATCTTTACAAATTCGTGTTTTCGTGTTCTTTCAATAAATACTCAGCAATGGAACAGCTGGATCATATGCTAGTTCTAACTTTTTGAGGAATCTCCATACTGTTTTCCATAGTGGCTGCACCAGTTTATATTCCCACCAGCAGTGTATGAGAGTTCCCTTTTCTCCACTTCCTCTCCAACACTTGTTATTTCTTGTCTTTATTTATAGCCATTCTGACAGGTATGAGGTGATATCTCACTGTAGTTTTGATTTGCATTTCCCTGATAGTTAATGATATTGAACATCTTTCCATGTGCCTGTTGGCCATCTGTATGTCTTCTTTGGAAAAATGTTTGTTCAGATCTTTTGCCCATTTTTTAATTGGGTTGTTTGTTTCTTTGTTGTTGATATGTATGAGTTCTTTATATACTTTGGATATTAACCCCTTATCAGATATATGGTTTGCAAATATCTTCTCCATTTGTTAGGTTGTCTTTTCATTTTGTTGGTGGTTTACTTTGCTGTGCAGAGCTTTTTAGTTCAATGTAGTCCCATTTGCTTATTTTTTCTTTTGTTTCCCTTGCCTGGTCAGACATGGTATTTGAAAATATGCTGCTAACACTGATGTCGCAGAGCATACTGCCTATGTTTTCTTCTAGAAGTTTCATGGTTTCAGGTCTTACATTCAAGTCTTTAATCCATCTTGAGTTAACTTTTGTGTATGGTGTAAGACAATGGTCTACTTTCATTCTTTTGCATGTGGCTGTTGTGAGGCCTTCCTTGGCCGTGGGTAGAAAATTGGAATCCCACCCAGCTACCTTTCATCCTCCTGCCTCCTTTTAGCCTTATTTTCCTCCATAGCATTTTTTGCCATCTTATAAGAAACAATTTTACCTATTTGTTATTACCTTTCTCCCCCTGTAGAGGGTAAACTGCTTGAGGGCAAGGATTTTTACCTGTTTTGTTCACTACTGTGTCCCCAGTGCCTAGAACAGGTTCAGAGTAGGTGATCAGTAAATATTTGTTGAATGAATGAGTAAATCAATGTCTCCCTACTCCCAGTCTAGAAATTTTTCACTATACTGTACAAATCCATCATTCCCGTGATGAGACAAAAAAAAAAAATCCTTGTGTATTATGCTTTTTTGTTTGTTTCATAAATTATTTACTATATCATCCTTTCTTCATAACAAATGTAGTGTTTTAACCTTCAGTGTAATTCTCTTCCACTCACCAAATCCTAATTTGTGTTAGAGTGTTAAACCTATTTGAATTGAAGATATAAAAATAATGATGAAGAATTACATTCAAAGTGCCCCTTTATGGTTACGCAAAGAATCAGAACTGAGTCCGACTATATTTTAACTGCCAATAATGCAGACTTGCTTTTAGTCTGCCAGGCAATAGTGTATCTGCTGATCCAAGCCATATTTTTTATGCGTTCTGTTTTTTGTTAACTGCCAGCACGGTCCAGACATGTCATAAGCATTTAAAGGACAGACTATGATCAATTAGGATACCCAGCCTCAATGTGACCTTCATTTTTGGCTAATTATGTGTTGATTGCTGCTAATCAGCTCCCTATTTGGAGTGAACAAATTGGTCTGATAGAGGGAGAGAGTAAAGAGCAGTTGCTATATTGTTTTTTAACTGCTCATTTGTGTCTGGAATGAAATTTGATGTGATTCTTTTTAACAAACCACTTTTTACCATTTTAATTACTTTCTTTTATTTGTTGCATACACAGCACTTTAATATGTGTAGTATACATTGTATATATGTGTGTTTATAAATACAGAAATCACCACAGTCCCAACTCAGTAGTTCCTACCATCTTTTAAAGCCTGAGCAAGCATTAGTTCTTTTAGTTTTCACTTTTATAAATCCATTTAAATGCATCCAATAGGGGAACTAGTTCAGTTATCTTTCAAAGTCATATAAGTAAGTTGTCAAATTCTAAATGTTTGTAAAGTATCTCCTAATATATTAATGGTTCATTCAGCTTACCTCCAATCAGAGTGAACTTTTGACATTTGCATTGATGTTAACATTAGTCTTCTCCCCCAAAATGTGAGCATGGTGGATGCTGTGAAGGTCCCTAAACAGTTTTTCAGCTTTTGTAGAAAGATACCTGTGAAACTTCCAATATTTCCTCTAGAGGTGTGTGAGTGTGTGTATATGATTGTGTGCGTGTGTTCAGGTGTGTATGAGAGACTGAGAAAGAGAAAATACATGTGGATGTGTGAATGTGGAGATGGGTTGTTTACCTTGTCAAAATTTCTAGAAATAATTGGACTGCTGCTACTACAAAACAATATTAGCTGTGAGATTTGAGGGGTCTGTTTAGTTATCCATCTACCACCTCAGCTGTGGGGTCAACACCAAATGTTTTTGTGTGCAGCAGAAAATTGGCCCCCCAAATGAGAAAGAGATGTCAGCTCAGCAGCAGTGTTTTTACTTAACTGCCAATAGGGGTTGACCTACAATCTGGCCGGTGAGACTAATGACCAAAGTACAGTAGGGAGATGGAGCAGTCAGAGCTGAGACCCTTTCACGAGGAGGAACTGAAGGTGAAGGAGAGAATGTGCAAGGATTGACTGCAACTCTCACGGCTTAATGAGATCTTTGCTTTTTATTTCAAATAAGAGCAAAACCAATAGAGTGCATCTTCCCTGATTCTGCTTTCTCTCTGTGGAGTTACTAATTGGATTTCAGTCACTCCACAGTGGCTCTGTGGACTAGCACAGTGATCTGGCTTGGCATTCTTAGGCCCCCAAAGTTCATTAATGTAAAATAATTGCATCGGTGACCTCTCTGCCCACATTTGACTGGTGCTGCTAAAAGACTACAATGATTGATTGCCACAAATAGCTCTAATTTTGTTAGTTTGTTAATGGTAATACAACCCCAATTATGTTTTGAGAATTGTTGTTGAAAACGCACTGGCACTGATAGTTACTAGTAGTATAAGTTATCAATGTCTGGAGCATTTTTAATCACCATTTTATTTATATATAGGAAAAGAAGCAAGATTCTAACCCTGAAAATGCATAAACTACACAGGCAAGATTAATCTTGCATTATACTCTTATCTACTAAATCAGAAAATCATAAGAAAATATTTTATTAAAAGTCCATCACTGTTGTGTGGTAGATGCACAAATTTACATGTGATAAAATTGACTAGAACTGCACACACACACAAAAGCACATGTAAAACTGGTGAAATCTGAATAAGCTTAGTCAATTATAATAATAGTTTCCTGGTTGTGATATTGTACTATAGTTATGTAAGTTATTACCATTGGGCAAAACTGGGTAAAAGATATTGTGGAATCTATTATTTCTCAGAGCTGCATGTAGATCTACAATTATCTCAAAATCAGAAGTTAAAAAATAAGTCCATCATTGTACAGCATCTTATTGTTTTAACAGAACATCAACTTCAAAGTTCAAGGAGTAGAGATTGATAACTAGTACATAAAATTTCATTTTTTATGTAAGATTAGAGAATTGATTTGTTTCTTAGATGAAAATTGGTGCTTTGTTCTTTGTCGTGGTGGATAATTTAGAAGTCTAACTTTATAGATACTTCCTTGGTTTGTTCAACTCAATTTAGTTCCCACCATTGTGTTCCTTTTCTTCACAGATCTGTGTCTCCAAGTGCCCAGAAAAATTTTTAACCTACATGGAAATTCAATTTACATACAGAAATGACAAAAACTACTGGTCATACTACAGCCAGTTCTGCAAGTCCACTTCTGCTAAGCCGGTGAAGGTATGTGTGTTTAAGCTTAAAGCTAGAGAAGAATCTAACATTTGTTTCAATCTCAAGTGTAACATGAGCATTTGTAACTGAACAAGCTCCCAAATCTTCTAGGAAATAGTTACTAAAGGTACCATTCTGTTAAAACACAAATGCACATGTACATACAAAAAAACACACACCATTTATGGCATGTCATTTTGTAGACTTGCTGTGTTATGCAAGACTGTTAAGTCTGGAAAATTGGCTTCAACTTTTCCCTGACACCAACAAATTCTCTATTTCGATGGATTTTTTGCTGTCATGAGCTAGGAGCTAATGTCATTTGCAGTCACCATTTCATGAATGTGGTGCTAAAGCTCTATGGCTACTTAATAACAAGTAGGATTTTACTTACAAATGCGGTTTGATAATTATTCATTAAAAAAAATCCCAAAACCTTGCCCAGGTTTGAGATTTGTAAGAAAGTTCTAAAGCCTTATTATGTTAAATAGTAGTAATGGCTTCTAAATTAGAGAAAATGCTGTCTTTCCAGGAAAAATATAGAAGGACTAGAGGCTCATGATGTGACTAAGACAAAGATACACACCTTCAAAGTGTGCCTTGGTTTCAGCAGGTCTGGTTTTATTACCGTTGATTCGATTGAATTACAGTTAGGTCATTTAAGAGCGTTGTCAAACGAGTATGTGTATGTGATAACCGTACAATTACTCTTATTGGGGGAGAAATCTGGAATAATGCAATTATTATGGAGTTAAATTTTTAAAGGACAGAATTTTCATATGGAGGGTAAAAGTTGTCCTCACATAGCCTTTGAGATGTTAACATACTCTTCTTTCCATTTTAGACTCTCACGCAACTTTTACTGGATGATGATTGTCCAACAGCGATTTTTCCAAGCAGACCTTGTAAGTGGTTATTATTTTACCTTAGAAACACAGACTCTACCAAGAAGTCATTTAATTCAGTTCCTTTATTTCACAATTGATGAAACTGAGGCCATGAACGGTCCTACGACTGGCCCCAGGTCCCAGAGTTAATTAGGAAGAAAGCTGAAGCTAAAGCCTATCCTCCCATCTCCAGCCAGGGGTCTTTCCACTGGAGCTTGGTGAATTTTTTGGTTTTGTTGCATAAACACACACAAAAAAAGATTGAAAATTGATTTTTAAAAGCCCAATCAATTGATGATTTGGTGTTATTGAGCACACAAAAGCACACACACTGACACACTCTTGCGCACCCAGCCCCGAATTCAGCCACAAAGTTTGTTCAGAAATTGCCTGAGGAGCGAGAGTGGGACATATACTTATCTTTATATTTGAAAATTTGAAAGATTTATGTCTCCTAAATGAATCAATATTTTATTTCTTTAAAATTTATAAACTTTAAAGTTTATATAAACTTTAACTCTTTTTAGAAGAAAATGAAATAATCACTCATTTTCTTTTCTTAAGGATATAATCCTAACTACAGAGAAAAAAAGCTTTACATAAAGATGTCTACCACAATGTTATTCGAAAGAACCAGAAAAAAGGAAACACTCTAATGTCCAAGAACAAGAGAGTGCTTAAATCAGTTATGACATATTCATGAAGTGAAACATTTTAGAAATATTAAATATAAGTATTGTGTATATGTTATTATGTTAAATAAAATGCTATATGCATTATAATGGCAAGCATGTATAAATTAAAATAAGCAAAACAAAAATTATTCAAAGAAAAAGATTGGAAAGAAATATGCCAAAATGTTGTGGTTATTTTGGAGGTGGCAAAACTATGGACATTTTTTCTCTTCTTCCTTCTTTACTATTTCTCCATTTTTCCACAATGAGTATATGTTTATTTAAAATAGAAGAGAGGCAACAATCATCAGTTTAAGTGAAAAGTTGGTACCACTGAAGTAGCTACCATCAAACATGGTGTCTTACATGTTTGCTGCCGTCATTCTTCTCTAGATCATTAAAAACCCCAAAGCAAAGATGTAGGTCCCACAAGCAACTGCATTTTACCAGGAAGCCTTGGGTAACAAGTGTCTGTAGCCAAGAACAATGTTAGAAATTTTTATGCAAAAAGGTAAAAATGAATCATTAGTCACTGAAGATATAATAGGTATAAAAGTATAAGACATTGTCCCTGCACTTATGGGTACTGTTTGGTTAAATCACACAATCTAAAATGTACACTGGGGATACAAAAATGAATAAGGCACAGTCCCTCACAGTCTAGGGAAGGAGACATTAAAGTAGACATTGCAATCAACTGGTATCCCCCCTAATAGGGGATTAAGTATAGTACTTAATGGAATGGTCTGCAGCTAATAAAATTCAGTCATTAAAGAGTTTATAAAAGGGAAAAAGTAATATTAAAAAAAGGAACAAGATAAAAAAACTACACATACTATTTGTTTATGACTCTCAAAAAAAAAAAACAAAACAAATTTCTTGTAGAAGAAGGATCGGAAGGAAATTTATCAAAATGTTAGTATAGTTCACTGTGAGTGGTAAGACTACATATAGTTTTGTATCTTCCTTCATAGTTTCTCTACTTTTCAAATATGTAATGAGTTTATTTCATAATTGAAGCTAACAGATTGGATGAGATTGCCCAGAAATAGTATGTAGAACAAGTTGGGGGACTCTGTAGGTGGGAACAGTTATATTTAAGGATTGGAAAGGGAAGCATACAGAGAAAGACAGAAGGGAGAGCAGGAGAGAATGTGGGCGTGTAAGCCAAGGGAAGAGAGTTTCAAAGGCAGGGGTTGTCTACCATGCAAAGACTCAGAAAAGTTAACTCATTCGACAGCGAATATTGACTGAGTTCCACTATGGACCAAGCAATGTGCTAGGTAATGGGTTCAAGCAGGATGAAGATTAAAAAAATATTTGGAGGTTTTGGCAATTAGGAGGTCATCGGGATCACTGGGAGGACAATTTCCATAGAGTGATGGGGGCAGAAGTATGATTGGATTGAGAGGGAATGGAAGCAGCAGGTAGAGACTCCTGTGTCAAATTAGCCAGAGAAGAGCAGGAGATTGATAGTGAGGATGCTGAAGGACTCGACTGTGTTATAAATGCTACAGAAGATGGAGTGGGTAGACAAGAGATCATTTTAAGCCACGAAAGTCAGGAAAGACTGTATAAAGACATATTTCTTCTTCCCCTATATCAACTACTTTAATATTTTCAAGTTTAAACTTTTTATGAACCCATGCAAATCTGTGATACTTCTTGTAAGAAAAACATATAAAAATGATCCATTTCTGGTTTCTCTTCCTTCTTCATTTAAAATTGAGATTTTAAAATATTTTTAGTAATACAGATTTGTAAAGAGGCAAGGATTCTATTTCATCAAAATAAACACATAGAAGGTTGAACGGTGAGTTAACTCTTCTCAGAAATTATGCTCATCTACAACATTTGGGCCATTTTTGATACCTTTAGAATTTCCATTTCCAGCCCCTCCAAAAAACCATGTAAATGAAAAAGCTAGAAGGGAGACAAATTATTAAGACTGTAGAAATAAAAATTCAGTTGCCTTAGGAGCTGGCCCAGTGGCATAGTGGTTAAGTTTGCACACTCTGCTTCAGCAGCCCAGGGTTTGCGGGTTCAGATCCCGGGCACAGACCTGCACACCACTCATCAAGTCATGCTGTGGCGGCGTCCAACATATAAAATAGAGGAAGATTGGCAGGGATGTTAGCTCAGGGCCACTCTTCTGCACCAAAAAAAAAAAAAAAACCAAATTCAGTTGCCTTAGTAGTAGCCTAAAGTTTGAGCTGGTTTTTATTTCCCAAGGAATTATTCACTAATCTCCATTTTTCAAGGTTTCCCTCAAGGAGTATCTAAGATTTTTTTAAAATAACAAAGCTAAACTCATCCAGTCATACAAGTAATGTAGCTTTTTTATTAAAATGTGTTTGCCATGAGAGATATGTTATTAGTATTCCTCTTTTAAAACCTGTTCTGTGTATCTTATTTATGACTACTTGATGAATATATTATGTATAAAATGATCAACAAGTTTAGAATGTAGCTTCAGATTGTGATCATATTTACTTTCTGTGTCAGTCTTAGAACAAGCAGAAAATCTTCTGATCATCAAGTAACAGGCAATTATCTATATTGAGCAATTTACACATCACCTAACAAGAATTTGCTTATAAATAACAGAAAACTTAAGAAAGGGACATCATGTAGGAAGAAGTAGAAAAGTGATTACCATAATTTTAATTTATTTTCACAGTTCTCCAGAGATGTTTCCCTGAATTCTCTACTAAAAATGGCACTTTAACGATAGGAAATGAGACAACGTTCGATGATGGAAGTGGAAAGAAAAGAAATGTTGTAGAACTCAGGACAGCTGCAAAGTATGTTTATTTACATTCCCATTTTCAGTTTTGATGCATCCCATTATTGTACCCAAGACTAAAGCTTCCTTAGGTTACAGGTTGTAGAGGAAGAATTGTGTGTTATGAAATATACACGTCACTGTCAGTTGGAGAACTTGGTATGTGTTCACTAAGAAAAGCATCTAAAGAAGCCAGAATGAATTAGAAAGAACAATGATGTCTTCAAAATAAATCTTTCATTATCACCAGCTAGAGAAATGAGACATCAGGAAATGTATTGAAAGACCTTAATATATTTACTTTTTGCAAGAACATAATAAAAAAAAGACCTCTGCTTTTTTAAAGCACCATTTTAAAAAATGACTGAAATAATGAAACTGCCAGATGTTATAAAGGGAAGAGGGCCTTAAGAAAGGTGAAACAACCATGACAGTGCATTTCAGTACCGTATCAAAATTTCTACATACGAACTACATTGAAGTAAATTGACTGTTTCCCTCGGCTGTACACATCGAGGTGTTCCAAGTTCTTAGGAAATATAATGCCCTGGGTGCACACACTCATGTGTATGCACAAACATAAACACACAGAGTATCACTGCACAGCTCAGTTGTTGAATTAAAAATGAAAAATAAAAATATTCTAAAAATTTATTTCTATTTCTTGAAAGAGTTTAAGCGGTCCAAGAAGAATAGTGCAGTTCCTACATATTTAGAATATAATAGCAACATGGATGAATTTCACAAATATAAAGATGTGTGAAAGAAATCACAAAATAATAATACAAGTACAGTTCCATTGATAAAAAAATTTGAAAACTAGCATAACTAAATTAAATTACCCTGTGTTGCATATGTAAGTGATAAAACTAAAAAGAAAAGTAGGAAATTATCATTACGGAATTCAGGATTGTGGTTACTTTAAGGGAAAGGGAATGTGTTGTGGTTGGGGCACACCGGGGAAGGGATGACAACGTTGTAGTTACATAAGTGTGTTGACTTTGATAATTCTTCAAACTGGGCGCTAATGATTTGTGCCCTTTCCCATATGTGCCCCACTGATTAGGAAGGGGAATTAAAGATGATGTTTATTCTTGACTCTGTGGATTTTGTACGTTAAAAGCTGATCTTATCGTTTACATTTAGTGTAGTGAGGTTTCTGCAATATTGAGGGCGTGTCGCATACTTTGGAAAAGGATCTGTTCACCATTCTTGAAAGGCCTGTTCTCTCCACGTGTAGCTGTAGCCACCTCTGTAGGTTTACTGAAGTGATATCTCATGTATTACTGTGGTGGGAAAAGAGTCACTACTGATAAATGGTCTCTAAAAATATGCTTTGAATAGCAGCTTACAAACTCCCTTTTATCATAACAAGAACATTTCTGTTTAATGGTAGTCAAAAAATAATTGATCTTTTCTTTCTTTGAATTCAGTGGTATCAATAAAATCCTTGATGCAAGGACAATTGGGATGAAGGTGTTTGAAGACTATGCAACAACGTGGTACTGGATTCTCATGTAAGTGAAAACATAGGTGCTTCTTCTCCAGCCCCATTCTGATCTTATCTTTGTAGAACTCTTTCTTCACATTCCTCGTTCATATCTGTGAATAAAAGGTTGATTCAGACCTCAGTTCTTGGCATTTTCTTTTTCAGACAGAGTGAAGATGGAGAATAGATATTTGGAAATATGCCCAGTGTTAGCAAATAGTTATGAGAATGTAAATTTTAATTGTATTCGATAAAGTGCTCTTATATACATACACTTCCAGTCACGTGGGGCAGCATCTGTAGGACATTTGCTTCTCATCACATGTTGCAGTGGATGCAGTGTCATTTCTCTGGTTCTGTTTTCTCGTTTGTCCTTCCTTTGACCTCCAAAGGATCACTCTTATTTTTTAACATATCCCTTCCACATAATGTTTGTCATCATCATCATTAAAGGTCACTGTAGTTATGAGGAGCTGAAAAAATCTATGAAGGGAGGAGACTTAAAATTTTCAGACACAGGTTTGCATTCCTGAGAGGTAAGGGAAAATGCAGTCACTCTACTGGAGCAAGTCCATGTGTTTTGATGTATCTAAGCCTGTCTTTACTATCTGGCTTTTGTGTCATCTTCTTGTGCCTTAAAGGCATCTATGGTCTCCTAGTGATCAAAGGATAAAGTGAAAACTTCTTCAGATACTTATAAGGCCCTTTATGACCTGGCCCGACTTAGTTTCCCAGATTTGTCTCCACCCGTGTTTCTTGATTAACTCTACATTCTAAGCACAGCAAAAAGCACGCCCGTCCCTAGACTGTCAAACCCCCTGATTTTGCACATTCTTTTCTCTTTCCTAGTATATCCTTCCATGTGTCCTGGGCAACTCTATCCATTGTTTAAAATAAGCTTTCATGTCACTTATGAAGTCTGTCTTGACTTCCCGAGATATAATTAATTACTTCCTCCTTTGTGTTCCTCATACCCATTGTGTGTGTGTGTGTGTGCATGTGTGCGTGTGTACACACCACCTATACACACACACACTTATCTTCTATATAGCTCCTACCATTTTATATTTTATTTGCCTGGGTCTTTCCCCCAATAAACTGGGAACTCTTTACCATGGTAACTACGTCTAACTTATCTTTCTTTTCCTAACACCTAGTATAGTTCTTGGAATGTAGAAGATGCATAGAAAACGTGGGTTCAAGGAACAGTTATAAAAACACTAAAGGAACAAGACAGATACATTTAACTCTAAGGTGCTTAGTAAAGTTGAAATTGTGTGTAAAATACTAGTGAGTAGTTTTTAGAGCTATAAAACTAGATAGTTTTTGAGATTTTACTCATTTTGATGCTTTGCCTTAAACAATTACAGTAATTCTTTTCAGTGTATATCAGGATTTTGAGGTATACCTCCATAGCAGAGATTGTAGTCTAGTCTTCACAGTAGTTAAACTAGTTCCCCTATTTTCAGACCCAAACACCACTAGACAATTTCCATGTTTCTTCTCTATTTTGGCTTTTCCACTCTTACCTGAAAAGGTATGCATTGTGATAGAGCCCACCTCACTCCCAACACACACATTGAAACTCTCTCCACCCAGGCACCACTCACACCATTAGAACAAAAACACCTCCCTTTATTTTCAGCTCTTCTGCTGTCGTCTATTTCATAAATATAAAGCTAAAGATTGATATGCTGAGACTTAGTTTATTCAGTTAGAATTTTTATGCAGGAATTTAAAACACACAGTAAATAGCTATATCTCCTTTTTTCCTCTGACCTTTTGAATATTCCCCTTGGACTATGCTGTAGAATAATCCTTCAACCACATTGAATATTTAAGCATTAAAGTATCTGTGATTTTAAAAGAGAATGGCTTCTGAAGTTAAAAGCAGAGGCTCTACAAGAAAATGACCTGAGAAGTTACTTTGATACCGTGCTGTCATCTATCCAGTGACAGTAATCATTAAGATTTTGTTCTTAAAGATAACACTTGAAGATAATAAACTCAATAATGTACCAGGCTCTGTCTTTTGCTGTGTGTGGAAACTTGTAGATAGCACCAGAGGTGTCAGTTCTTAATAGAAGCCTCATTCAAATTTCCAATCTTAATAAGTTCTCTTTGATGAAATTACCTAGAAGACTCCAACATGACTTTACCTTGGATATATGGGGGAAAAAGAAGTGTCTCTAGCAGCTCAGTCAAACCCCAGGAATAAATTAAAACAGAAGGAAAATAGTCATGCTGTCGATTGCTTGATAAAGTCCCATGGCGCCAGAGACAGAAACATTATCAGGGCTCCCAATAATGGCTCACAGTTCACTGGCGACCTGAAATAGTTGTCTGGTGATGTCAGACATCACAAACTATTAGAGATAATTAGACTATAGTGACAATGACTACAAATCATGGATTCAGGAACTGTGGGGTAGTTATTTTTCTTATCTTTCTTCCCTAAGACTATTCCCTTACTTCTAGACAGTTATATTGCAGAAGGTTTCCATTAGTCACTGGGTAGACGGAACAGCACAAATTCATCATGGATATGTTTTACAATTTATCACGTAGTGGGAAGATGCAAAGGAAAAAAAAATAGGACATGGCAACGGTGGCAGATAGGCCGAAATTGGAGGTGGAGGAACTCTGCTTTTCCTTGAACAGTGATTGATACTGGACTTCAGTTTACCCAGGCATACGAAGTTGGCTCATGTATAAAGTCCCTGATGGTCTAGTCTTTCATGTGAAAGTCTTAACAGAAACCATTGTTTATACTTTTTAAGGTTATAAATGTTTCTATAGCCGGGTAAAATCCAATAATCTGAGAATTATTTTGAATAGAAAAAGAGTGTTGTTTTCATCAGGCACTTGACCGCTGTTTGTCATGCGCTTTTCCTTCTAGTGGCCTGACTATCGCCATGCTCCTCAGCTGGATGTTTGTGCTTCTCCTGAGGTTCACGGCTGGCTTCCTCTTCTGGGTCTTCATGTTGGGTGTGATTGGAATTATAGGTTACGGTAGGTATCACCCCTTTTAAAACATCAAAATAACCTTTTTCTTTTCAGTTGCCGTTATCAGTTACCAGAAAGCATTTTATTTGTAGTGAATTTAATTATTGATTACTCCCCCCAAAAAGTGTTAAACTGAGAAAATTGATTTAATTTTGCATATATTGTCTCTATAACTTTTCTCTTCTTTATCTTGAAAAAAAAGTGGTATCAAAATATTCTACCCTTTTTCCCTAGCAGCCTTTGGTCTCATGCCTCATGAGTATTGAGGTAAAAAGGATCCCTTTTAGGTTAATGAAAACATTTCAGACAGCTTCTTTTATTCCTTTAACTTTTCTATATGATCAAAGGCCAGGTCTGCTTAGTTACAGAAGTGTGATCTACTTTTCTCTTTCAGTTTGGTACTTTTAATCCAGATCCTGTCACACATTTTAGTAATTGGCCAGTACTCCGTAATGAGGCATCACCCTCTAGAGGCAGGTATTCGGAATTATACTCATTGGGTGGAGAGTTCCTTTGTATCAAGGTTGAAATCGAACCACTAACTCAGTCACCCCAAAAGCAGTACAGGTACAATGTAAACACGAAAAAGGAATTAAAGTCTCTCCTGAGGAACAGTATGGCACTTAGAAGCTGCCTTTCAGCCTCCTAACAAATGTATGGGCCAATATGTGAATGTTTGAGAGGTTTCTATTCAAAATAATGATTTTCCCTATGACACCATTTGGATTGACAATACAGATTTATGGTAGCGGACACCAAAAATCGCAATTTCCTGTTTCTGTCACTGGAAGAAGAAGAGCTTTACACATATCAGTCTAAGAACGCAGTTGACTCCCCAGGTTCTATAGTTAGCTTGAGTTCTAATGCCAGCTCTATAACGTACGACTGAGGAACTTTGGAAAAGTTTCGTAAGGATTGTAAGACCCCGTTTCCTCATCTATAACATCAACACGGTAATGGTATCTCCATTTCACAAGATTGTGAGGTTAAATGAGACACTGAATAGAAACCTCTGAGAATGGTACCTGGAACACAGTAAACATTCAGTATGTGTTGGGTTATTATTATCCTCCTTGTTATTCTCAGTGACGATATGAGAGTATCATGGTAGGGCAAGGAGTGCACATTGCAGTATTAGTAGGATCTCTTCTCTTTGAGAAGAGATCTGAGAAAACACTTGAAGGGGGCAATGGAATTAGCCATTGGAGATAAGGGAAACGTCCCACGCAGTGAGTCCAGCTGGAGAAAAAGCCTAAAGGTAGGAGTGTGTTGAAGAAATGGCTAGAAAGTTGGTGTGGATAGGTGTACTGAGTAAAGAGGAGAATAGTAGGAGTTGAGGTCATAGAATTTATGGTGGGACAGCGGCTTACACATTATTTTAAGATCTTGCCTTTTACTCTGAGTAAAATAGGGAGGCATGGTAGGGTTTTGAGCAGAGAAGAGTTGTGAAGTGATGATCACTCTAGTACCTAGGTTGAGAGGAGACTGTAGTGAGGCAAGAGAAGAATCGGTGAGACCAGTGAAGAGGCTATTGCAGTAATCCATGCCAAGTGAGGGAAGTTCAGACAAGGTGGTAGCAATGAGGATGGGCATATATGTTTTTAATGTGGAACCAACTGAATTTCCTGATGGATGGAATTCAACTCATGAGAGAAAGTGAGGAATCAAGAATTTCAAAGGTTTCAACCTGAGCAACTGGAAAGATGGACTAGCTATCAACTGATAGGGAATGTCTGAGTGAAGCAAGCTTGGTGTAGGAAGGAGATTGATGAGAAGTTTAATTTTGGACATGTTGAGTTTGAGATGTTTATTAGGCATTACAGTGGAGATGTTGAGTAGGCCATTATATATACAGTCTGGAGTCAGAGAGAGAGCTAGCCTAGAGAAATATATTTAAGAGTCAGGAGCACTAGAGCTATGAAACTGGCTGAGATCACCAAGAAAATAAGTGTAGATAGAGATGTGGACCAAGGACTGAGCTCTGAGGCCCTCTAACAGTAAGAAGCCAGGGAAAAGAAAAGGGACCAGCAAAGACAACTGAGGAGAAACAGTTTTTTTGGAAACCAAAAGCAGGTGATGTTCTAGAAGCCAAGTGAAAAAAGGAGGGAGTGATCAACCATGTCAAATGGAGCTGACAGGTCAAGAAAAATGATAATTGGCCTTGTATTTAGAAATGTGGAGAGATCATTGGTGACCTGATGAGGGCAGTTTTGGTAGAATAATGAGGAAAAAAATCCTGCTTACAGTAGACTGAAAGCGGACGGGAGGAGAGGGATTGTAGACAGAAAATATAGATGGCTATTTTGGAGAGTTTTGTTGCAATGGGGAACAGAAATTGGCCTGTAGATGGGGGGAAGAAGTCAAAAGTAGATTTTCTTTTGTTTTATTCTTTAAGATGGGAACAACATGCTTGTATATTGTTTGGAATGATCCACTAGAGAAGAAGAAATTAATGATATAAGAGAAAGAAATTGTTGTGAAACTTCAGAATGCCAAAAACAAAAAGATCTTAAAAACAATAGGAGAGAAAAGACAGATCACATACAAAGGGACGGTTAGGTGGAAGCAGACTTTTCAACAACAAAGGAAGTGGAATAATATGTCAACCTATAGCTGTACACCAAGCAAAACTATCCTTCGAGAATGATAGTAATATAAAGATATTTTCAGATAAGTAAAAACTAGAATTTATAAATAGACAGATACTAAAGAAACTCCTACAGGATGTACCTGAGGAAGAAGGAAAATGAATCTACAAAAAGATATGAGATGCAAAAAAGAATGATGAGCAAAGAAAATGAATTGGTAAATGTGCAGGTAAAGCTAAACAGACTTTGTATGAAATAATAATAATAATAATATCCAATTTTTTGAGGTCTAAATGTTCATAACTAAAATACTAATTAATAATCAGAATGGGGTGATTACTGAGTAATCTAAGGTCCTTGTATTTTCTTGTCAAGGTATTGACTTTAAGCTTGGTTATTAAGTACACATAGTGAATTTTCAAGGGTAATCTATTGTAAAAATAGAGTAGATATCTCGACATCAGTTGAGGAAAAAGATGGAATCTAAGTAAACAAACAAAAACTAATCAATTTTTAAAAGACAAGAATTGGAAGAAAAGAAGTGTAGACACAAAGTGGAACAGGAAAAGCAAAAAGTAAGAAGGTAGAAACAAAAATAAATATATCAATCCATTAAATACAAATGTGTTAAGCTTAACAATTAGAGATTGTCAGGTCACATTAAAATATACACATAAAAATTGGAGCTGGGTGTTATTTACAGAAGTTACATAATGCAAAAGGGAATTAAAAGTTTGAAAGTGAAGGGATGCAGAAAAATATCCTAGCAATCACTCACCAAAAGAAAGATGCAGTAGCCATAATATCAGACAAAGTAGATTTTAGAATAAAAAGGATTATTAGGCATTATTAGGCATTAGGATTTAAGTCACTAAAAAGACATACCAATTCTAAATATATATGCATCTAGTAAAATAGCTTCAAAATTCATAGAACTAAGAGGATAAATAAATAAAACCAATAAAAATAAATCAGTATGAGATATAAATCTCCCTGAGGGGGAGATTTCAACACATCTTCCTGTTAAAATAAGACAATAATAAGCACAAAATTCAAAATAATTGTTCTTTGGCGGGGAGAGGCAGGAAGTATGATAGGACAAAGATCTCAGGTAGAAGGAAAAATTTTATTTTGCTTAATCAAGGCAAAATTAAGATTATAAAATCTTAAACTAGGTGGTGCATTCATTTGTGTTCATTTTACTATATGCTTTAAAACTGACATCTGCATTACATATAATTTTGTGTGTATCAAATATTCCATAAAGCATTTTTAAAGGAATTTTTAAAAATACACTGGGAAAGCAGTGCCTAAAAGAAGGAGATTTGTCTTATATCTCCTTGAGAAACAAATATGCTTTCTGATCTAGTCTTGTCTCTCCCCACTGGCCTCACCTTCTTACCTTGTATCTAGAAAAAAACTGTTAGTTTATAGTTTGGGCGGTTAAAAAGCTATTTTCCTCATTATTGCTAGAACATTTCCAATGGACCTTATCCAGACCTATTGGTCATTAAAATAACTCCCACTTTATGTAGACCATGTGAAAAGTCATTATACAGTCTGAAATACAGAGTCTTGGGGAAAATACAGTAAGTCCATGTTTGCCTTACCTGGACACAATCTTTGATAAGAATATGCTTTTAGATAATTCCGCCAAGACATGAGTTCACCATCAAAAAAATTTCATTTTCAACTTAAATGATGTCTTAAATTTGCTTTTTAAATAGATTATATATTCATGTGCTTCTTATTTCGAAAGGTACAAAGTTTATACAGTGAAAATTTTCCTTCTCATTCTATTCCTTGGTCACCAAGTTTCCCTCCCTGGAAGCAAAAAAATATTATATTTTTATATATCCTCCCAGAACTTTGTGGTGCATAGGAAATATATATATAAAGATTGTTCTTCTTATATGAATTACAGCATATTTTATGTCATTTTGTACCATGCTTTTTTCACTTAACAAAATACCTTAGAGATCATTCGATATCACTAGACTTTCTCCTCTTTATATAGGAATATAGTATTCTATCATACAAATATACCATAATTCATTTAACCAGTCCCTACTGATGGACATTAAGGTTGTTTCTAGCCAAAAGAACATTTCAAGCCAGATGTTGCTGCAGTCATCCGGACAAATACTGAAAATATTTACATAAATGTAAATTGAGACTCTTAGAAGCACATAAAACATTTACTGTGTAAATATGAACCTTGCCTTTGTAGAAATGACCATGCTGATCAACTTCATGTAAATATGTGTGATAAGCGTATAGCTTATATTTCAGAAAATAAAATTTTATATTAGTCTGTTTTTCTTTCTTTTTCAAGGAATATGGCACTGTTACCAGGAATACAGCAAACTTCAGGGACAGCCAAATTCTCACTCAAGTATATATAACCTCGGGATTCAGACTGATTTAAGCATGTACTTTCAACTGAAACAAACATGGTTTGCATTTAGTGAGTGGATTTTAAAAACTGGTTTTGTTAAAATTATAATAATGAGAAAGCATCTGTCTGTCTAAAGGAAAACCTGGTTTGGTGTAACTTGTTAAATATACTTATTGTTAATGTCATTAAAGTAAATGTGTCTATAATCCTACTAGCTACAGTAAATGGAAAAGTCATTGAGGGGGATTTATTATGTAATCTAAGAAAATATTATTTTACAATGATCCCAAGCTATTTGCCTTCAACTTAAAATGGTTTGGATATGGATGTTTATAGCCACTAAACTGATATCCAAGAAAGTCGTTTTAAAAGGAAAAAATGCTTAACTTTTCAAACTTGTTTAAAAAAATAAGAAAATTTTTTCATAACAAGATTTTAAACCATTATAGGAAGTGGAATAATAGGTAGCTGAAAATAAATTTACATTTTTGAAGTGTTTACTAAGATAATTGAATTATTTAAAGGTGATTTTAGCAAAATTTTTAAAGCAAGACGATTTCGGAGGTGGCTTTAATCTTATATTCCTAGAATGGTTTTATTATAGTATTCCTTGCACTTCACAGAGATTCATGTTCTTTAATCGATTCTTTTTAAAAATCTCTAGTTACATGTTGCTTTAAAAAAGAATTCATCTTCATATTGTTGAAGTTAGAGAGCCAGGCAAGACAGGTTCGAGGAAACCTAGTAAGGAGCCCAGAGATAGCCTCAGAGGGGCCAGTATCTTGGTGGGGCATCATGATCCCAGCATGAATCCCATCTCATCACATTTGAAAACTTGATTTTGCCTCTTCAGCCAAGAGTCATCAGGCTTTCCAGGACAGGCTTACATTATGTCACCAGTATGCCATTTTATTTGTCTACACCATCAGAATACTCTCCCTGTGACCAGAATACAGACTTGGCCCATCTAGGACACTGCTTTCCTGGGATCAAGGCATAAGTGGAACAAGATTACTAATGAGACACTTTTCTAGCAGAGGGCCTTGGATAGTCTTAAGAGATGTTTTCTTCAGGCTCACGCCAAGCTTGATGACCCAGCCCTGCTGCACAGAAGCCCCCACCAGATTCCTTTTGTCTGCCAAATTCAGTTTTTCTCTTTTCCTTGGATAGTGATGGATCAAAATGCCAGATCTTTGCTCTTTGCCGTCCCATTTCTAGCTCTCGTACAGACTAGTTCCCTTCACATAACACATTATTTTTTCAAATATTTTGCAGAAGAATTGTTTTATTTTTACATGCATTTCTTTTTAACTATAAAAATCAGACATCTTGGGAGTTGTATCCTCACCTCATCACTTTTCCTGAATTTTAATGATTCCATATCTCCTCAGCAATCCACTTACTATATCTGTCATTTCTAAAGATACAAATCTCATCCATTATTCTTTGAAACCTTTAGTTTTACTGTCATATGGGTCTTAGTTACAGGTCTGTGGTCATCCCACTGCTGTCTCTTAAGGATCTTCAACACAAAAATCATTGAGATGATCAGAATCTGCCCTTGGAAAAGTTAAGAGATATACTTGGAGGAAAATACAGAGCTTGCTTTTATTTTCAAGTCTAGCAAAACTAATCTTTCCTCAAATGAGCCTCAGCTTTCACAGCCCATTTATCAGACATTGATTGATTGATTACTTGCTCCATATTTGGACAAAATTCTAGGAACCAGAGACAAGGGCATACACATGAAATTACACTCATTAACAGAAACACTGAAAAGAAACAGAGTTATATCACAAAAATTATGAGTCTTGGATTGTGTTAGGAAGTGGTTCTATTCTCATTTCTGCTATTAATTATCCCAGTCTCCTCTGTGAAGCTGGAGTTCTACCAACTTCAAGGGTTTCAAAAAATGTGTTTCTATTGTGCGCTCTTATTCAAGTAAAAGGAAGGAATATAATATATAAATTCAAAAGACAGTTACATTTCTCTAGTATAACCATTTTGAATATGTAGTTTTGTAAAGGTAGAAATTTAACATGCAATGTTCTTTATCAATGCAATTTCAGAACATAAAGTGACTCTGATATGCCTCATTCTTAGGTTTGTCCTAAGAAGATAATGATTTTAGCTTAATATGGCTATATTCCACCATTCTGAACTCAATTTAGTGTTTGAAGAGAATCAAATGTGCATGAAAACATAAATACATAGTTTAACTAAAAGATGTAGTGGCGAGATGATACATTACTGAGAGCCTCCAACATATCTGGATTAACTGATTTCTACTTACTTGGAGATATTAACTTGATGTGTGATGTGACATCAGAATCTTAGTGGTGTGATAATAGAATGAAATAATAAGTCCCTATTGCTGGAAGTGTTCAGCCATGAGCAGAATAACTATCTAGGAAGGATGTTATAGAACAAATTCTTTTGCAGGTGAAGATTTAATTTAACTTTCCATTAAGTTTCTTTTATAATTTCAGATTCTGTTATTAGCGGTGCTATATTTCCTTAATTTTAAGATCCACACCTTTTCACTTTTTTAACATCTCGGAAGCCAGGATGCATTTTATAATCAATGAATAGACATTTAATAAAGGGTAACTTTTCCTAAAAATATATTAACTAAATTAAAGGTATGTCTTAGAATTGAGGAAATATAGTAATTAGGACTATTTGGCTTCAAGTGAAAAGAAACTAAATCAAGCTAGCTGAAAAGACAAGAAAATTGGAATAAACTGGGGGCAAGGCAGGGGTATTTTTTATAAGAATATAGAAGTGTCTCATCAAACTCAAAAAAGCAGAAAAGCAGATGGAATTTCAAGTGTAGCTGGATCCAGGAAACAAAAACTCAAAAAGAACCAAAGATTTCATCTTCTTGCTCTCTTTCTTTATACACATACACTTTTTTTTTTTGTAGATTCACTTACTTCACATAAAGATGGTTTTGACACAGTTCACTAAGTTTGTATAACTCGTAGTACAAGAGGTTTATAAACTTTAGTTCAAAATCGAACTAAATTCCCTTAGTTCTAATTCTGAGATTTTTTTCATAGACAACTTGGTTTGGGTTTACACCATGATTCCATCAATGGTGGCCATGATGGATAGAGTCACAAAATAAAACTGTGGCAGCCAAGAGCCTGCCCTGTCAATCAGCAAGGTGAAGTAATTAAGAGGCATTGTGGGCAGAGTGGACAGCTCACAAAGTTTCTTCTGTAATGATTCTCTTAATGAAGTAAAAATGAAAACATCTACAATAGAGCTGCCTAAAGCAGCCCTTCCTTCCTTCCATGCCTATTTTCCCATTTCTACAAATGGTGTGAAACGTTTCCATAGATAAAATGAAGCCTGTTCAATTGAGTTGTTCAAACTCTAGCTAATCATTTTAATCTAGATTGCTTAGCATTCTTGGAGGTTTTGAGAGTGAATTTCTAAGATTGGTATTTTTGGAGAGGTAGCACTGCTTAAATTATGAAGTGTCAGAACTGGCAGAAATAATCATGACGCTCAGTCCTAACTTTTGCAGAGAAAGTTTGTTTTCTGGATTGATTTGTATCACACACTAATTTTTTTTTCCTGTTTAAAGTGGTAATACTCGGTATCCTTGAAGCAATTGTCGTCCTCATGCTGATCTTCCTCAGGGAACGAATCCGCATCTCCATTGCCCTGCTGAAGGAAGGGAGCAAGTAAGGCCCTGATGGAGAAACTCACATAACATGTATCAGTCAGTCAAATCAGCCACTGCCTATTGCGTGGACACCCCAGATATGTTCCCTTTAAGAAGACTTGTTGAAGAAATCTACTTTCCATTCAAGAAAACTTTTCAAGCTCAGATTCTGCCATGTATTAGAAAGGCCATGCTAACCAGTCCTGCAATATCCCTGAATCTCAAATATCATAGAGTAAAATAAGGCCAAAACCTGTCTAGTGTATGTATTAGCACTTTTTAAACACCAAATGTATGTTAGGAGAATAAGGTATGTGAAAGTAAGCCATAAAGTGCTATATGATAGGTGGTTCTATTACACATTGTATTATTCCCATACTGAGTCATATGTTAATATTAATGGTTGAGATCATTTGCAGAACTTTAAATCACCATAATTCTATAAAGTTAATTATGTGCTATTACCATTTCTGTATGAGTGACAAAATTTGCTGATATACAGAGTAATTGACCCCAGCAGCACCAGACTATATATTTTGTGTGTACAGCTCTTAATTCAGGAACACTTTATAACCCAGAGCCATTTTTATGAAAAAACACTACAAAATAAACACTAACTTTTTCATAAAATTCTTACTGGCAGGTAATAACACCTACAGTTCTCAAACTATTCCTAAAGGTCACTTGAGGATAATACTTTAAACTTTTGAATAACGGATGGAAGAAACAAGGAAAGCATTACAACAAAACCAACAGACCATGCTCTCAATTTAGAATGACGGAAACTGACTTGTTAATCAGTTTAAATAGTGTTTAAGGATTATTTTAATAAAATTGTCGTCTATAATAATAATATTGCCACCCGAAGTCAGTGGTTTAAGTAGTTAACAAGCAGTTTGTTAAACTCTCTCTCCTTCCCACAATAACTGAAGCCCTATCATTAGTGACTGAAAACTACTGATTTGCTGGGTTTATTTCTTAGATAATATGATATTGTGCAATTCACTGTAACTTGTCCCACTATTAAGCCTTTAAATGTGTGTATGCTTGAGTGTGTGTGTGTGTGTTTGTGTGTGTGTGTGTTAAAGGGCCAATACAACTGCATCACGTTCATAGTTTGCTCAAGGGAAAATAAGAGCTGGAATAAATAGGTGTGAGAGTGCAGGGTAGACATAGGGATGCTCAGTAATTCACTGAGCAGCAGCGTCTGGAGAAAGGAGAGAAGAGCATAGCTGAAATGGTGAGGTGAAGAAGACAACAAACACAAAAGGAATCCAAGACGTGTCAATGCAGTAGGAGTGGAAACAGTTCCATCCTAGTTCTCAGTAGTTAAATCAAACAGTGTTGGGTTTAGTCCGGTGCCATATGCTGAAAAGATGATTCAAAAGTAGTTAGGAACAGGGCAACTTAGATGGTGAACAGAAATCATGTCTTATGAGGAAACAACAAAGAAATGATTATCTTGGAGAGTAAAAGAATAAGGAATTACGTGAAGGGCTGCTTTGTGGAAAAGTCATTTCTTTTCTTTAGTCATTTTTTCTCCAGAAGGTAGTGGATATGAGTTATGGGCAGGCAGATAAGGAAGAACTTTCTAATACTTTGGTCGTTAAGTAAATAGAATAAACTGTCTCATATAAAAGTAAGTTTCTCTCACTCAGTGTGGTCACCAGAGGCTAGGGAACACATTTTGAAGGTAGTACAGAAGGGATTCCTGAATTCTGGAGGGGTTCTCACATCAGATCAGATGGTCTTCAAGGACCTCTCCATTTTAAAAGTCTAAGAATCTACACAAAAGGAAGAAATATCATGATTGTAATGTATCGAATCTTTATAAGTCAGACAGAAATAACCAAAGAAGGGAGAGTTTGGGGAGCTTTTGGCAGGAATCAAACATGGGCATAGAAAGAATGCCTCTAACTTACTAAAAATAAATAAATAAAAGTTTAAAACCAACTAAGAACATGCCAGAATGCTCAGTAAAAAAAGAGTCCATGGTTACTACCATTGTTCTTAAAACAAATTCAGTCTGATGCTTATTTCTAGTTTTAACAGATAAAAATTTAGTTGAGAAATTATCACTAGATCATTTTGAAGTTCAACTATTTTTTTTATTTCAGAGCCATTGGATACATCCCCAGTACATTAATCTATCCGGTTTTAACTTTCATTTTCCTCTCAATCTGCATTTCCTACTGGGTGGTGACAGCAGTGTATCCTTGGTGATTGACCGCGGGTCCACACTACTACTCAGGAACCAGGAGTTTGTGTCTCTTATTTTCCATCCTCAGAGGACTTGGAACATCCTAAAGAAATAACTGATTTTTTTTTCTTTTGCCAAGCTCTAAAAAGGTTTCACTGACTGAATTTCCCCTCAAAGAGGTCATATGATAGATTTTTTATTTTGTCTCTACATGTGGTACTTCTCCTTGGCAATAACTTAAGAAACCTCCCATGTATTTTACTGTTCTCAAGGGGCCACTCAGTGCAGCTGACCCATGTTATATTATTCTGGGTCTGAAAAATGGATGAATTATTAAAAGACTAGGTGTTTATTGAAGTTAATCTCTCAGTGGACTTTTGAGTTATTTGCATTATTTTCTTGTGCATTTACTTTCAATCCACCGGCAAATAATTGATCCTTAATAGAGTTCACTCAGTTACTTGGCTACATCAGGGGTACCCATATACAAAGTCATAGCCCCAGAGGGGCAATGTGAACATGAAAATAAAACCTGTAATCCAGAGGTAAGTAAAAGAAACTCTGTCTTGTACTTTCTTCAGTACAGAACTCTACTACATTTCATCTAGCAGTTGTGATAGGGATCATCCTGAAATAGAGACCCTGTGCATTGAGGGGGATCACTGTTGAGAAGGGGAGGGTGGGTAGCAGGAGAGCACTGAAAATGGTGGCTACAATAGAGAGAAGGCACCATTATTTCCTGAACTTGTTTGTCCTGTCATAAATCCAAGAAGCAGGCATAGTCAACAACAACACTAATAAATGTGAAATTATAATGGATGTAGAGTGAGGAACATACAATAAAAAGTGAGATACTTTCCAGAGCTCATTAAAGAATTACCTAAAGTGATGTGATAGGAGATAGGAATAAGAGCAGAAGCTAGGGGGGGAAAGCAAAGCATGCAACTGGGGGCTACACAAGAGAAGGCAGGGAAGGTGCTATCTTGGAATGGCATTTAATATTCTATTACCTATGTTATTTTTTCTGAGCACAGATTTTTAATACAACTGAAATTGCCAAAGCTTGCCCTGGGGCTCACTGTAACTTTGCTTTCTATGGTGGAAAGAGCCTGTACCATCGATACATCACTACCTTCCAGATATTGAATCTATTTATCTTTCTCTGGCTTATAAACTTTGTCATTGCATTGGGTCAGTGTACCCTGGCTGGTGCCTTTGCTTCTTATTACTGGGCCTTGAGAAAACCTGATGACATCCCACCATATCCACTTTTTACTGCATTTGGACGAGCCATACGGTAAGTTCCACAGTGGACCCTACATCTATCTTCCCAGTTATGTTTAGTGCCTATAATTCAATGTCATGCTTATAATTCGAGTGGCAAGGTACAAATGAGGTCAAAGGTGTGATTCAAGATTCATGAATGTCCATTGGCTTTGTCTGGTTTTATAGCCCCAGTTTTACAATCCCTACCCAGGCCAACATGCTTCTAAACGTCATACATTACTGGAGAGAAGAGGAAAAGGAAGGCACCAAATTAAAGATTACAGATTAATTTGGCTCTGTCTCTCCATTGCTCAGCTCAAACATCCTATTTTACGATGACAGGCTACTGGTATCATTTTTGCAGATGAAGGGCAAAGCAGATGTATATGGTTTAAACTCCTCTATGGAGACTTTATCCATCTGAATAAGAGAGTGTAATAAGCTCTTTGCTATCAATCCTTCTGTAGATCCCTTTTACCCATAAAAATTAACTAACATCCTTTTAGTTAATAGTAAAGATAGTTTAACTTCTATTCTCATTTTGTGTTTTCCCAGATATCACACAGGATCCTTAGCATTTGGATCTTTAATTCTTGCATCAATTCAAATGTTTAGATTGGTCCTACAATACTTGGACAACCGTCTTAAAGGTAAGATTCCAAAATTCATCCTTTCTCAGACTTCCTGACTCTGTGAAGAGAATAGATAGGGGCAGGGGGTTGGGTGAAACATGATGACTGTAGCTTGGATGAGGGTAGCAAGGATGGAGGTGGTCACATTGGGGATATGTGTAGGAGGAAAAGCCAACAGGACTTGCTGAGGGATTGGACATGAGGCGGGGGGGGGGGGGAGGAGCAATGGTGAAGAAAAGAGAAAAAGTGTATGATGCTATTTACTAAGATGTGGAAACCAGGAGAAGCAAATTTCAAAGAAGACTTTAAAAATTGTGTTTTTGACATGCTAAGATTGAGAGGCATAGTGCAGATGTCAGGCAGTTCTAAGTCTAGATCTCAGGATGGGTCAGGCTTAAAATATAAATGGGAATGTCATTGCATAAATCTTCATACATGACACATATAGTTTACAAACACATAAACTCTGCTTAGAATGCACTTTAAATGATTTTATTATTAAGTGCCAAAACAGTCTTGGAACAGAATGATAAACTTAGAACACTCACATTTCCTGATTTCAAAACTTGATACAAAGCCACAGTAGTCGAAACAGTGGAGCACTGGCATAAGGACAGACATACAGACCTGGAATAGAATAGAGAGCCCAAAAATTAACCCTTACCTATAAGACCATTCAATGGGGAAAGGACAGTTTTTTCAACTAACGCTACTAGGAAAACTGGGCATCTACATGCAAAAGAATGAAGTTGGATCCTTATCTTACACCATATACAAAAATTAACTCAAAATGGATCAAAGACCTAACCCTAAAAGATAAAACTCTTAGATGAAAGCATAGGAGGAAATCTTCATGACATTGGATTTGATAATGATTTCTTAGATATGATAGCAAATACACAGGCATCAAAAGAAAAAAACAGATAAATTAGACTTCAAAAACTAAAAATGTTTGTGCATCAAAGGACACTGTCAAGAGAGTGAAAAGACAATGCACAGAATGGGAGATAATATTTGCAAATCATACACCAGATAAGCAACTAATATTCAGAATATGTAAAGAACTTCTACAACTCAACAACAAACAACCAACCCAATTTAATTTCGGCAAAGGATTTTTTAAATTATAATATATATATATATATATATATACACTTTTTCAGCTTTACTGAGGTATAATTGACAAATAACATTGTAATATATTTAAAGTGTACAAGATGATGATTTGATATACATATACATTGTGAAAGGATTCCCACATTCAAGGTAATAAACACATCTATCCCCTCATATATTTACCTTTTTTTTCCTTTTTCCTATTCTGGTGAGAACACTTGAGTTCTACTCTCTGCAAATTTCGATTATACAATACAGTAACCACCATTCTACACTCTGTTTCTATGAGTTCAACTTTTTTTTTTAATTTCACATAAAAGTGATATCATGCATATTTGTCTTTCTCTGGCTTATTTCACTTAGCATAATGCCCTTCAGGTTTATCCGTGTTGTTGCAAAAGCAGGATTTCCTTCTTTTTTAAGGCTGAATAATTTTCCCTTGTGTATCTATACCACATTTTCTTTATCTATTGATCCATCGATGGACACTTAGGTTGTTTCCATACATTGGATATTGTAAATAATGCTGCAGTGAACATGGGAGTACAGATATCTCTTTGAGTTAGTGATTTTGTTTTCTTCCAATAAATACGCAGAAGTGGAATTGCTGGATCATACTCTATTTTTAATTTCTTTTTTTTTTTTTTGTGGGGAAGACCAGCCCTGAGCTAACATCTGTTGCCAATCCTCCCCTTTTTTTGCTGAGGAAGACTGGCCCTGGGCTAACATCCGTGCCCATCTTCCTCCACTTTATATGGGACGCCGCCACGGCATGGCTAACAGGCAGTGCGTCTGCTGGTGCCCCGGATCCGAACTCGCGAACCCCGGGCTGCCAAGTGCGGACTAAACCGCTGCGCCACCAGGCGGCCCCTCTATTTTTAATTTCTTGAGGAGCCTCCATACTGTTTCCATAGTGGATGCCCCAATTAACATTCCCACCAACGGTACACGAGGGCTGCCTCCTCACCAACACTTATCTCTTGTCTTTTTCTTAATAGACATCCTAAGAGATGTGAGGTGATATCTTGTGGTTTTGATTTGTGTTTCTCTGGTGATTAGTAATGTTGAGCACCTTTTCAGGTACTTCTTGGCCAATTGTATGTCTTCTTTGGAAAAAATGTCTTTGCAGATTCTTTGCCCACTTTTTCCTGGGTTATTTCTTTTTTCAGTATTGAGTTCTATGAGTTCCTTGTAGATTTTGGATATTAACCTCTTATCACATATGTGGTTTGCAAAGATTTTCTCCCATTTCTTATGTTGCCTTTTCATTTTGTTGATGATTTCCTTTGCTGTGCAGAAGATTTTAGTTTGATGTAGTCCCATTTATTTTTTTGTTTTTGTTGCCCTTGCTTTTGGTGTCAAATCCAATAAATCATTGCCAAGACCAATGTTAAGAGGCTTAGCCTTATGTTTTCTCCTAAGAATTTCATGCTTTCAGGTCTTATGTTCAAGTCTTTAATGCATTTCGAGTTGATTATTGTGTAAGGTGTATGATAAATGTCCAGTTTCATCCACTTGTATGTGGATATCCAGTTTTCCAGCACCATTTATTGAAAAGACTTTCATTTCCCCATTGTATATTCTTGGCTCCTTTGTCAAAAATTAATTGACCATATATGCATGGGTTTATTTCTGGGTTTCTGTTCTGTTCCATTCATCTATGTGTCTATTTTTATGCCAAGACCATACTGTTTTGATTACTATAGCTTTGTAATATGGTTTGAAATCAGGATGTATAACGCCTTTAGTTTTGTTCTTTCTTGATTGCTTTGGCTATTTGGAGTCTTTTGTGATTCCATACAAACTTTAAGATTGTTTGTTCTATTTCTGTGAAAAATACCATTGGAATTTTGATAAAGATTGCATTGAATTCATAGATTGCTTTGGGTACTATGAATATTTTAACAATATTAATTCTTCCAATCCATGAACATGAAATATTTTCCATTTATTTTTGTCTTCTTCAATTTCTTTCATCAATGGTTTACAGTTTTCAGTGCACAGGGTATTTTATTGTTTTTGATGTTATTGTAAATGGAATCATTTTCTTAATTTCTTTTTCTGATAGTTAGTTGTTAGTATATAGAAATGCAAATGATTTTTGTATATCGATTTTATATCCTGCAACTACACTAAATTCATTTATTAGTTCTAATAGTTTATTTGTGGAGAATTTAGGGTTTTCTTTTTTTGCTGAGGAAGATTCACCCTGAGCTAACATCTGTGCCAATCTTCCTCTGTTTTGTACGTGGGTCCCCACCACAGCATGGCCACTAACAAGTGGTGTAGGTCCACGCCCGGGAACCAAACCAAGGCAGCTGAAGTGGAGCACACCAAAATTAACCACTTGGCCATGGGGCTGGCCCCAGGTTTTCTGTATATAATACCATGTGATCTTCAAACACAGGCAATTTTACTTTTTCCTTTCTGATTTGAATGCCTTTTATTTCTTTTTCTTGCCTAATTGCTCTGACTAGGATTTCCAGTACTATGCTGAATAAACGTGGTGAGAGTGGGCATCCTTGTCTTATTCCTGATGTGAGAAGAAAAGCTTTCAGCTTTTCACCATTGAGTAAGATGTTAGCTGTGGGTTTGTCATTTGTGGTCTTTATTTTGTTGAGGCCTTCTGTAACCACTTTATTGAGAATTTTTATTATGAAAGAAGGTTGAATTTTGTCAAGTGACTTTTCTGCATCTATTAAGATGATCATATGATTTTTATCCTCTATTTTGTTAATGTGATACATCACATTTATTGATTTGCATATGTTGAAGCATCCTTGCATCCCTGGGATAAATCCCATTTGATCTTGGTGTACGATCCTTTTAATGTACTGCTGAATTCAGTTTGCTAATATTTTGTTGAGGATTTTTGCATTTATGTTCATCAGGGATATTGGCCTGTGATTTTCTTTTTTGTAGTGTCTTTGTCTGGCTTTGGTATCAGTGTAATGCCAACCTTATAAAATGAGTTTGGAAATGTTCCCTTCACTTCTCTTTTTTGGAAAAGTTTGAGAAGGATTTGTGGTTATCATAAGGCTTACATAAAACATTTTGTAGTTATGACAATCTATTTTAAGCTGATAATAACTTAACTTTAAGCACATACAAAAGCTCTACATTTTTACACTCCCCCACATTTATGCTACAATGCTTTTGCTGTCACAATTTACATCTTTTTATATTGTGTAAATATTAAGTTATTGTAATAAAGTTAATAGTTTGTCTTTTAATCTTTATACTAGAGTTATAAGTGATTTACCCACTGCTATTACAATTTTAGAGTATTCTGAATTAAACTATACATTTACCTTTACCTGCAAGGTTTATATTTTCATATGTTTTCATGTTACTAATTAGTATCTTTTTGTTTCAGCTTAAAGAACTCCCTTTAAATCTTGTAAGGGTGGTTTAGTGGTGATGAACTCTTTCAGCTGTTGATTGTTGGGAAAACTCTTTATCTCTCCTTCAATTCTGAAGGACAACTTTGCTGTGTAGAGTTTCTTGGTTGGGAGTTTTTTTCTTTCAGCACTTTGAATATATCATTCTATTCCATTCTGGCCCCAAAAATTTCTGCTGAAGAAAATTGCTGATATTCTTATGGGGTTTCCCTTGTATGTAGCATGTTGCTTTTCTCTTGCTGCCTTTAACTGCCTTTTAACTTTTGGAAGTTTAATTTTATGTGTCTCAGTGTCAGTCTTTTTAGATTCGTCTTTTATGGTGTTCTTTGGGCTTTCTGGTTGTGGATGTCTGCTTGTTTCCCTGGGTTAGGGAAGTTTTCAGCAATTATTTCTTTGAATAAGCTTTCTGCCCCTTTCTCTCTCTCTTCTCCTTGTGAGACCTTTATAATGCATATATTCGTCTGCTTGATCGTGTCCCATAAGTCTCTTAAGCTATCTTCACTTTTTGCATTCTTTTTGCTCCTCTGATTGGATGAATTCCACTGCCCTTTTTTTGAGTTCATTGATCCTTTCTTCTGCTTGATTTAGTCTGCTGTTGAACCGCTCTATTGAATTTTTCAGTCCATATTTCTCAGCTCTATGAATTCTGTTTAATACTTTCGTGTATTTTCTCTTTGTTGAAATTCTCACTTTGCTCATGCATTGCTCCCCTGACCTCAGTGAGCATCTTTATGACTATTATATTGAACTCTCTATCAGGTAAATCACTTATCTCCATTTCATTAAGACCAGTTTCCGGAGACTTAGCTTGTTCTTTTGTTTGGAACATATTCCCTTGTTTCTTCAATTTTTCTTGACTCTTTGTGTTGGTTTCTGCACATTAAATGAAACAGCCACCTCGCCCAGTCTTAACAGACTAGTCTCATGTAGGAGATAAACTTTGTCAGTCAGCCTAGCCCAAGCTTCTGGTTCTCTCAAACCTCTATGACTATCCTAGATGCCATATTTATTCTTAGTGGCTCCCAATAGTTGAAGGTGTGCCAAGACCTGTCAGTGTCCCAAAGAGGAGAATCATAGTCAGAACCTAGGTGCAGGCTGATTAGAAGCCAGACCCTCAGGCAGCAGCTGGGAAAGTAGGTAGCTAAGCCCCATTCAGGGAGAAACTGGGAGGTGAGTGTTTTTACCTGCACCCTCTGCACTGAGCCATGGTGTATAGCCACAGTTGGGGGGAGGGGTGCTTCTGCACCATTTAAAAACTGCTTCTTCATTTGATATAATCCTGTGGGACTTGTGAATGCAAGCCCCACTGGCTGTCAAAGCCAGGAGAAGTGGTGACCATCCCTCGGGCAGCAGCCACAAAAGCTGGGGCACCAGGCATGTGTCCAAGCTCCTTCCAAAGAGATATTGGTGACCTGGTTGTATAACTGCAGTGAACTAGAAGAAGGTAGTCGAAGTGCCAGGCCTCCCCAGGGCTCCGTAGAGGATCACAACTAGCCCCTAGACACATGCAGATTAAAACTGGACCTTCTGGCAGCAGTTGCAAAGTACAAAGACAGGCCCCTTCCAGGGAAAGCCTGGAAGATGGGCGTTTTTGCCTGCTCTCTCTGAGCTGACCCTGGGGGGATAGCTGCAGTGAGTGCTTGCATTTGTGCCTATTAAAAATGGCTTCTTTGTTTTCTACAGTCCTGTAGGACTTGTGGATGCAAGCCCCATTGGCTTTCAGAGCTAGGTGTTTTAGGGGCCCATCTGTTGGGTGGGAGCCTTAAAAGTCTGAATCCTAGATATGCTGTCCAAACCCTTCACTCCTCAGGGAGAAGCTGAGAGTTGAGGGTGTCGTCCCAATTGTATGGTGCTGTGCCAGGGGTGGGGTTTATGGTGAGTGTGTCTCAGCTTTTCTTACCTGTTTCAATGTGGGTATTTTCTCAGTTGCCTGATATGTAGGAGTCACTCAGCTGGTTTCTGGGTTTCTCTCAGAGGAAATTGCTCCACGTGTAGCTGTACATTCAGTGCCTCTGGGAGGAGGGAAGTTGAGGAGCTTCCTATGTCCCCATCTTGGTCCTTCCCACAAAGGATTTGCATATACCTTGCTCCAAAGAAGATACACAAATGGTGAATAAGCACATGAAAAGATGTTCAATATTAGTCATTAGGGAAATGCAAATCAAAACCATAATGAGGTACTACTTCACACTCATTAGAATGGCTACTATCAAGAAAATGGAAAATAACAAGTGTTTGTAGGATGAGGATAAACTGGAACACTTGTACATTGCTGGCAGGAATGTAAAATGGTAACGCCACTGTGGAAAACAATATGGTGAGTCCTCAAAAAGTCAAAAATAGGATTGCCATATGATCCAGCAATTCTACTTCTAGATATATATTCAAGAGAATTGAATGTAGAGACTCAAACAGGTCCTTGCACACCAGTGTTCATAGGAGGATTGTTCACAACAGCCAAAAGGTTGAAACGATCCAAGTTTCCATTAACCAATAAAAGGATAAACAAAATGTGATATATACATACAACGGAATGTTTGTCAGCTCTAAAAATGGATGAAATGATGAACCTCGAAAACTTTATGCTAAGTGAAATAAGCACGACACAAAAGAACAAATATTGTATGATTCCACTTATACGAGGTATCTAGAAGAGGCAAATTCATACAGACAGAAGCACAATAGAGGTTACCAGGGCCTGGGAGAAGGGGAGAATGAGGTGTTATTGTTTAACGGGTACAGAGTTTCTATTTGAGATGATGAAAAGTTCTGGAAATGGATAGTGATGGTTGCACAACATTGTGAATGTACTTAATGCTACTGAATTGTGCACTTAAAAATGGTTACAATGATAAATTTTATGTACATTTTACTGCAATTTAAAAAATGTAAAAGCCCACTTAAAAATTTTTATTATTTTTTTGATTCATAGAGTTTAGTTGCAAATCATTAATAGATTTAAATATCTCCTTCTCATAGAGGCCCAGAACAACTTGTCTAAATTCCTACAATGCTGCCTAAAATGTTGTTTCTGGTGTTTGGAAAATGTGGTAAAGTTTTTGAACAGAAATGCCTATATTATGGTAAGTAGATTATTTTTTATTTACGAAACTTCTTCTTTGCAAACCCAAATCCCATGTCTACATTTCCATCACTAAAATACTTTTACATCAGGCAGTTGAATTTATCGCCATGTTGATTTGTGATTCCAATCCAAGCATGATTCAGGGCTCTGCTTTCCTAGCTGAGACAGTATCTTAACTGCACTTCATTATTACCTCAGTGTCTTTTTGGAGAGGGAAAATATTATTTACCTTAGAAATTTAAAGATACGCCAGATTGAAAATGATTTTGTGTGTCTTTGACATAGTTTAGTGGGAGGAATGTTTACTTAGTCCATGTTTCACTCTGAGAAGAAAATATCTTTTTAATTCTAGGATTTATATATTTTTAAGTAAAGGTCTGTTCCTTTTTATGAATCTTATGTTGATATGTTTGGGCATTGACAATGTCTGACTGAATTTATTACTTATTTCTTATGGGAATATGGAGGCTTCTAAAGAGATTTTTAAAAATAGGGGATCCAGAATTATAATTCTTCTAAAATTTAATAACTACAACCTTGTGACACTTGCTTATTATCACCTGGACACAGGGTCTGCAGGGGTGATTCAAATAGTCATGGAGATTCAAATAGTCATTATTTATCTTCAGTGAGAATATTGTATTGAGCCTTTTAATCAGTAAATCAAGTGGATTGAAAGGCATTGGATTTCCAGAGAATAATTTTTAATGTGAACGCCACAGCATTTAACCCATTCAGCAACAAACTCCAGCTGAAATGTTTCAAAGACAGAAGCCATGTCCTGGGATTTGAGAAAAAGACCTACCTCTGTTTGAGTTGTCTAATCCTCCCGGAGTTAAGGGCAAATGGCACCTGAAGCACACCTTATTGTCAACGACCCCGAGAATTGTGCAGAGTTGAGGATACACACTTCCCAGGCCTCCCACTGGCCCAGATGTTGGAAAGAGGAATGAGAGTGGCTGTATGGGTGGCAGAGAATTAATTCATTTTCCTGTCATTGGGTTGTATATTGGTCTTGTTAGAGTATGTTACTGACTCCAGAATAATATCAACTGTCTTCCTCAGATTGCAATATATGGCAAAAACTTCTGCAGGTCAGCGAGAGATGCTTTCAATCTGCTGATGAGAAATATTTTAAAGTAAGTAATCAGGTTGAACATTGCAATAGACGATTTGGTGAACCCTGAGCATCAAGAATTTCACATGTTGTTATTCAAAGTGTTGGGTGTCTTATTAGACATGAATATTATCTTTTAATTTGATAGATTTAAATCTCTCTCACACCATTAATTTCTTTCTATATTTAGAATTGTTGCTTTCATCGTCCACCTGTGTCTTTACACCCACTGGCATTGACTCATTTTTATTACCTCCTCTGCTCAAGAAATTCCCCACATGAACATTATCATCATGTCTCTGACTATTGCCCCTTCCCAAAATTGACAGAGTCTGAGTGAACAAAATCAGAAAACAAATGCAGCATCCCCAGGATTCAGGGTGTCTATGGGCCTGAAATTAGAGAGAGAGAGGCTGACACCACCAATAGCACTCGACAGCCCTACAATGCCATCTTCTGTTTACTTCATTAAAATTAAGTCAGAACTCCATCCCTGGGTTCTAGCTTTATTTCTCGCATTTAACAATGCCAAGTAATTCAGCAAAGACACATCAAAATGAACTCATGAATTATTTACTCTTATAAATTGCAAGTAACAAATGTAATTTAAACACAAAATTATGCTCTCTTTTTTCTGATTCCCAGAGTTGCAGTTATGGATAGAGTCACAGAGTTTGTACTAATCTTGGGGAAAATTCTAGTTGCTGGATGTATAGGTAAGTAATAGTAATAAAAATAATAAAAAGTTTAAAAGGTGCTTGGAAAATCTCCTTTACTACAAAAAGCTATATTCCTTTGCAAATGCATAATATACATGTTCTGCCTTTTCAATGTAGGTATCTTGGCCTTCCTACTCTTCACACAAAGAATCCCAATGATTCTAGAAGGACCAACATCTTTAAATTACTACTGGGTACCTTTGCTGGTAAGAGCTAGTGTCTTAGTCAGTTTGGGCTGCTATAACAAAAATACCATAGACTGAGTTGCTTAAACAATATGAACTTATTCCTCACAATTCTGAAGGCTGAGAAGTCCCAGGTCAAGTGCCCAGAGATTTGGTTCCTAATGAGGGCTCTCTTCCTGGTTTGCAAAGGGACACCTTCTTGCTGTATTCTAAGATGGTGAAGAGAGACATCTCTCCTGTCTCCTCTTATAAGGGCACTAATCCCATTCATGAGGGCTCCACCCTCACAACCTAATTACCTCTTAAAGATCCCACCTCCATATACCATTACATTGAGGATTAGGTTTCAGCACATGAATTTTGAGGGGACATAATTCATTCCATAGCAGCTGGATAATATTGACTCTGATTTATCAGAGATAGCAAAATAAAAATCAAAAAGCAATAGGAGAAATAATAATAGCTAACATTGGTCTTGCTTTGTGCCAAGCCTCATTCTGCTTTAGAGACTGGGTTCCTTAAAAACCACGTCTGAGACAGAGGATTGCACATGGAAGGTTTATTAGGAAGTGCTCTCCTGAGATACACTTGTAAGGAAGTGAGGAAGGCAGGCCCGAGCAAAGGAAGAAGCTGACCCATGCTGCAGGTATAGCTGAACTCAGGCATAATTACAGGAAGTTCTGACAAAGGGAGGAGGAGGCTGTTGTGTGCTCATTCACAGCTGTTGGCCAGAGGTTGACCCCTGGATGGAGGTATAACCTTGGGTGAGGCAGCTCCCTGCAAGGAAGGCAATTCCGAGTGAGGGAAGCAGCTGAGTCAGCAACAGCCTACATTCTCAACAACTGGGACGTAGATGTGGCAGCTGGAGAGGACCTGGGTGGAGCTCTGTGGTATCTATTACAATATATTAACTCACTCAATCCCTATGTCAAAAATACTGTTATTATTCACATTCTCCTTTCCCCCACTGACAATTTTACATAGGAGGCACTGACAGGTTAAGTCACTTGTTGAGTGAGTGCCTGAGTGGTGATTCAAACCGAGGCAGTATGCTCTGAACACCCGTGCTTTATCGCCTCAGTGTACAGGATCCTAAATCTGGGATGTTTTTGGTGGGCATTGGGGATAGTGGTAAGACAATTGGCAGGTAATCTAGCACATTTTGTTTAAATCCCAGTACAAAGTGCTCAAACACATTATCACTGAATTTTTTTGGTCTCTATATTGAAATCTTTTCCAGTAGAGTACTTCAAAGCTTTCTCATCATGACGCTCATTTAAAGCTGCATTATTCTTCTGGACGAGTTAATGACATCTTCATTCTCTTCTTTACTCATTTGCAGACAGTCATTATTGGATCTTACCTAATTGCACATGGGTTCTTCAGTGTCTATGCAATGTGTATTGATACAATTTTCATCTGCTTCTGTAAGTTTTCAGTATATGTGTTTTCCCCCTTCGGTCGATAACCAAAAGATGAGAAGGTTGAGGCTCATGTCCTTAGCTGGCTTGTGGGTTTGCTATGACCTGGCTGCCAAATAAACCCCAAAATTGTGTTTATTTGGAAAGAGACATTGTTTACTAGTGCTCTTTAAACCTTGACAGCTGAGAGAATGGAGTTTGCAAAGCAGAGGAGAGTCAGCTACTGAAATGAACCTCCAGCTTCATAGCATGGTGATAGCATGAAATCGTTTTTTCATTTCTTAATGTTTTCAAATTTATAGTAATGATTTTTTTTTCTGTTGTGCTTTATTAACAGAACTGAGGACATTAAGACTGGGCTTTGGGAACTCTTTGAGGAGAGCCTTTAAAGGTTCTGATAAAGCCAAGTTGGCAATGGTTTCAAAGACACACAGGGCCATTTCACACTAGGTGACACAATGACAAATAGATGAGATTCATAGAGGAGCATGTCGAGGAAATGGCTAGATCAATTCTGATGCTTAGAGTTAAAATACTTCTTTAGAGCTTTCACCACTGACTTATTCACTGTGTCTCTATATGGCGTGTACAACACACAAACACAGAAGAATATGTTTTCTATTAGGACCTCATCCTCAAAGCCCTGGAGAACCCAGAGCCCATCAGGAGCTTGATCTGACCCTCACCTTTGACCTAGGGAAAGTAGGGTCAGCGGGTGAAAGAACGGAAATTGTTAGCCCTCCAAATACACCTTCTGAGAGGTTATTTCTCTGGCACATCGCTCTTAAGAGAAGCAGAGAAAACACTCTATGACAGGGCATTACCGAGTGATCCACCTCTATAAAATTTACAGTTTTCTTTTCAGCGTAACCCATTCACCAACTTCAAGCTGGGGTCAAGAGAGGAGGTAATAACTATAGGGAGATATATTCAAGGAAAAACCTCCTAGAAAAATGGTTTGACTTTTTTTTTCTTTCTTAACATTTTAAAAATCAGTTTTCAATAACTGGACATGAAATCAGGAGAACTTTGTGCACTAGTTAGCTCTTCCTCTGGCCGTAAATAGAACTGGAATGTTTAATCTTTTCCTAGTTCCTCAGTGATTTGTTAGGGGGAAAGCCATCTGCAAAACACCACATGAACAAACTCCAGCACAGGTATGAGATGGATGAAGGAGCACGGGAATAAGGTAGTACCTAAGACATAGTAGAGGCAGAGCTCTCGAACGTTCCAAGATCTCTTCTCTCATCTCAAACACTAATCATGGGATCAATACTGGGTGATCCCACTGGGATCTTCCCCATTCTTGTAAGTGAAAATGTTTCTTAAAATGTATCTCAGGAAATATCTAGAACCTATTAGTTTCTAGTCTTTGGAAGCTTTGGCAAATCTTCATTTATAGAAATAGCGTTTTTCTAATATTACAAGGAAATGAGAATTCATGCCAGGCTTCCTACCAATACCTCAAGGGTAATAATGATATAGACATATGATACATGATTTGTGATATATGATACAGAAATATGATTAAGGAAGAAAGAACAAAAATGTTCAGTGTCTATCATGTCCCATCCTAGCTTTTCATTTTGTGTGTGAGGAAGGTCACCGTCAGGGCTAATGTGAAAATCTACTAAACCAATAATCCAACCATTCCCAAAATTATCTGATGAAGAATAATTTAGATTTATTCCACAAATCTATGGTTATCCTATATGTTTTTGTGTAATAATCCTTATCCTTTATGTCATAATAAATAAAAGCTACAAATAACATAATCTTTTTTAGTATGTAGTAGTCAAGACCTAGACTCAAGTTGCGTTTATACATTGATTGATAGATATTATCCGCTGTGAACTGTATGCATCTGCAGGAAACTTAATTCCAGGCAAACCTCTTTTGCTTCTCAGCATCATTCTGGTGCTTCCCCCCAACCACCCAACAGCTGTGTGCTCAGTGAATACCCCATCATTTTATTATTAGCCTAAGCAAAGCAGGAAGGTAAATTCATGTATCAGAAGTCAGAAAACACTGGTATTGCCTTTCAAATGTAATCAGAGGCAGCCTGCAAGGATTAGGACAGGACACCTTATATTTAAGTAGGACGAGAACTGAGCTCAGTGTCGAGGCTGGTCCTCACCTCGTCCTCATTGCCCCAGAGCTTTTGAGTTCAGAAGAATCATTTTACACTCCTGGGTCTCAGTTTCTTCATCTGTAACGTTAGGGGGTGGAATACCATTAAAAGTGACTTGAGCTCTGAAATTCAATTATTCGACATTTATCACAGGATTAATACACTTTTTATTCAGCTTCATCTCAGAGGATGTGGCAATTTACTTTTCTGAAATGAACAGTCACAGAATTTAAAGATAATACTTTTGAAAGGACATGAAAGATCTTATTAACCTTTAAACTATCAAAATAAACCTGTTTGGGAGTGGGTGGAATTGAGGAAGTTTCAGGGCTTCCTGGCAGAGGTAAAGCTTCTTACTTTGTCCAGCATCAGCAACTTAACTGCACTAATTTGTTTTATATTTGACTTTCTAACACTGATTTCTCTGATTTTTCCCTGTTCGACTCTCCAATTTATAAAAATGCGTATAATTGTTCTGCTGCTGCTTGCTGCTTTTGCCTGCTTTGGCTGCTGCATATACAGGTGAAGATCTGGAAAGAAATGATGGATCTACAGAAAAACCCTACTTCATAGCCCCTACCCTGCACGGAATTCTGAACAAGAAGCAACTAGTTCCCCAGAAGCAGAAAGAGTAGAAAAGCTCCAAACAGTGCCACTCATTTTTAAGTAGAAGTTTTGCAAATTAGGTCACTTGTAATATGAAAATGATGCTTCTGAGTAATGTGAAATTTCTGCGCTTATTCCTAAAAAGCCAGAACCTGGGACCATCTAAGCTGTTGGGCATTTGATGACAGTAGCCTCTGTGAACTGGGATACTTTACAGACTGTGGTCCCAGCTGAAGAGCAAGGTGTAAATGTCAAATGTTTTTCTAAAGTCTATAGCCGAAAGTGTTTTAAAAACTTTTATAACTTGGCATGCTGTTTCCCATTGCAGCACTTTGTAGCCTTTCTTTTTATAAATGTATATTTGTAAAGGATATTCAGGCAACTTTTGAAAGCACTCAAAGTGTATAATCAATTAGCCATAAAAAGATTCATTCATAGTTAACCAGCATATGGTACTAAATTTGTAAATATGGTGCTATGGTTATACTTATACTGTTGAAGCTAGTGGACAACTCTCTAAACTGTGATTAAACTTGTATTAGCGGTTCCCTAGGAAGTATATTTCAGTAAGTGATTCAAGTCCATAACAAACACAGAGATGTTAACGTTATACAGGTTCCATAGGGAGCGTTACTCGGTAAAAATGACTGTGGAAACTTCATAGCCCATTTTGTTTCAGTGAAACTATATTTCCAGTAAAGTTGAATCCGAGTTCTGTAAACATTTCTAATAATATGAACCTCTGGTCACCATGAAAATATTCTGAACAAAACTGAAATGGCCACATAACTCATGCCTTTTGACTCTAACCCAAATAGAGATAAATTCCTATTCTCCTATTCCCACCATATAGAAAATCAGTGTGGATTTGTTTCAGAAGAGTGATTATATCTTTTCTGAGCATATCTCTTTTCCTAGATTCAAGAGATTGTTGGCTTCATTGTACAAAAGGTTTAATTTTAGCTTAACTTTCAGTAAGGAAAGAGAAAGAATAAGTAAGACACTTTTGATTTTACCCTAAGGAAATGTACTATTAACCCTCCATAGGTACCTCAACTTATACCTTTACAAAGGGCATACTGTGGAGGAAATCTCTTCCTCAAGAGTTTAGAAGGAAACTTATTTTCACACTCCACCCCTGCTGGCCAGAGCAACAAGCTAGTTTCTGGCAGCTATGCCTTAGTCTTTTGCATGGCAGAGCAAAGCATCAGTCAGACACTCACGTGCTTTGCCTCTCCATCCCCTGTGTGCAAGTGTGTACGATATGGCTAACAGTTTAAAAACGGACCCCAAAAGGAGCAATGAATCAAGTAGTATCCTTTTGGCTTTTACACTAAGCTTGTGTCTAAGGATTATTTATGTGTGGACAGAAAGGAACATGTCGATCTAACATTTTGATGTGAATATGATCCATGTATCCCAGAAGAGAGTCAGAAATGTACCATTGTGTTACAAATTAATATAAATACTAATTTATTTAATGATCCTGAAGTGTGGGAACCTAGATTTAGACTGACTCCAAGGCAGCTTAATAGCACGAAGCCAATGAATAGGGGGGATTTTCAAATTATTGGTCCTTATAATGGCCACCATCTTGTTCTTGGCTTACTTTCTTGAGATTACTGTAGTCAAAAGTGTCACTTGGCCTCACATCTTGGCAAAGGGCTTTCTTCACTCTCATTCTCTTGAAGTATAATTCAGTGAAGAGTGGTAACCTATCTTTCTAGATTGTCATTATTATTCAACAATACAGGAGTCACAACAAAGATCTAGTAAAATAGTTACCTCTCTCTTAAGTGTTGAAAAATTATAAGGAATAAGTCCCCTTAAGAGTAGTTGAAAAGTTTATAATGGTGAAACTAAACAATTTTTAGCTTTTTGTATGCATGGGAATCACTCTGAGAACTTGTTATAAATATAGGTGACTCCCCCTCCCCCCACCAAGAGATTCTGATATATTGTGTTTGGGTGTTGGGCAGCTTGTGAATTATTATAAAGTTCTCTAGTTAATCCTGATACACATAAAAGTTGGAAAATCACTTGAATAAAATATAAATTGACATGTGGGAAACTAGTTGCCTATTTTTTCCTTATATTCTTGGCTGTTCTAGGAGTTAGAAAATTGAGAAAGACAAAGGAGATTAATTTGGAGACTTCTAACAGTTGTAACTTCGTCTGTATTTTAGATTCTTGGTACTAGATGGGGCCATTATATTAAATGTTTAACATTATATCTGTTGATTAGACCAGAAAATGCTCTAGAGTAGAAGTGTTCACTGAACTATATGGAGGTCCATTCTAAACTTGGCTATATATTCAGGATATAACACTTGGGTGCAAAATCATAGGAAAAGGAATGCCGTTTGGTTCAATATTTCTTAATAATTTCTTTAGCACTTGAAGAATCTCTAAGTATAGAAGTTTTAACTATATTATGAACTTATTTCTAGTCAGAAAAATATTCTCCATTAATTACTTCTTTATGTAATTGAAATATAGAGTAAAAATGAGCATTGTTTTTGAGAAAAAAAATTAGAAGCCATTCTCTTGCAAAGCAATTAAAGTAATAACTGTGAAAAAACAACAATATTTTTCAAAATTTGCAGTTTAAGGATTTGAAATCTAAAATATTACAAGTCATTTTGTAAAACTATACTCCCTAAATTGTTGATGGCAAAACAAAAGCAATTTTGAACAAATATGGTAATTTAGAAAGTAAATTGAGAACATAGTACTTTTTAGGAATTTGAAGGTGAATTTAGCAATTCCTGATGAATCTTTTGTGTTTTTGTAATTGTTTGCTATCCAAAAGAAGATAAAAGTTATTTCCTCAAGAGGCATGCACTATGGGCAGAATCTGACTTGCTACACAGAATAAGATAATATCTTGCTGACATAATAACAAGGGCTGATTGTTTTCTCAAAGTTATGTTTACAATAAGGTTGATGCCAAACTATGCTGTTTGTTAAAAAACATTTTGACCTGCTGTAATGCAAGTGGGCAGCAGATGGCGATGTTACTTCTCTTACAGTTTTGCTGTGATATTTACTCTGTACCATTCTTCCTCCTAGTGGAAGATTTAGAAAGAAACGATGGTTCTACCGAAAGACCCTATTACATGAATCAGTCTCTGCTGAAGATTATGAACAAGCAAAGTACACAAACTAAGAAGCAGTAGAAGTGCCAACTCTGGTCATCCTGCAGCGGTGTGTTACCTCTTCCTCATCCGCCGTGTCTGTGCAACACTCGTCTCTTAAGTGCTTTGTGTTTGGAATACTGTATTCACGACCTTGTTGGCTTTTATTTGCATGTTTTATACCAAAGCTTATATTGTATGTGAAGCCATCAGAAGTCGCAAGGGAATTGTTAATAACACGGAACATTTTTATACTAAGGTCTTTTGTTTTGTAGTTCATTTTTAATAGAGTGGCTTGGATGTTTTGAAAATACTAGTGAATATGTTAATATTCTTTTAAATATTAGATTGAAAAATGATACATTATTTAAATTGATAGCTCCTAACTAATATATTTTTAAAATTACAACTAAAAGACTTCTGCAGGGAAAATTGGTAAACAACGTGAAAGAGAAAATTTTAAAGTTTTCCCCACTGCTGTTTGAGAGTAAATCGGTAAAAGGACCACCCCACCCCGGATTTTGCTCCACCCCGGATTTTGCTCTAGGTACAGAATGTTTCCTATTAAACGAATTGCCAACCATCCAGCCTTTACTGCTTCATCCTCTCTGACAAAGTGCCTTACTGGCTGTTTAATATTACCCAGCTTTTGTGGGCAAGTTTACAAACATTGTTTAAAAAAAACAACAACCTGCAATGTTTAGTGATTAAAACAAGTCTTCTTGTATTTGCTTTCCTCTTAGCGCACTGGTTGGAAACATTTGACATTCCAGTATGTCTGATATCCTCATAGATAGAGTACGTTTTGCAGCGTCAACCATTTCCCTTGCGCCTAGTGGACATTCATGAATGTGTACTACACGCAAGAAAAAAAACCTGAAAGGACACTTGTTAGGTCTGTTTTTTTACTAAAAGCAAGAAGTTTAAAAATGTAACTTTTTCTATAGTAGACCTTTGAAAATACAGTAGGTATGAGACTACATTTCTCAGTGTTTTACACAGACTGGAAAGGGAAACTTCGAGAAATTACAAAGGGAAACTTTACCCCTACCAAGGGTGCTCACAGACGTCATGTACTGAATTGCTCCGTTTTAAATGATTGTTTGTTATTATCGAGTGTTCTATGTATGTTATTTCATTTTCTAACTTTTGATATGAAATAATCAGTTTACTTATATTTTTTATTGTGCTAATATACACAGGAACATAATTTCTAATTCAACTTAAAGTAATTTTACTAATACTACTAAGTTTAAAGAAAACGAATTCAGTTTGTTACTCAGTGTTGTAGAAAGAGTCTATAAAGCATTCACCCTAAGGGAATGTCAATTACATATGATAATTTGGGAAAGCTTTGAAAATCAACAGTAAGTTACTATCAGTTTACCTATTATCACATTTGTTTAAGTATGACGTTAGATATTCTTTTATGCCAAAAGCAAACAAACATGAGCACATGACACTCTGAGCTCTATAATCAGTGTGCTTCTGCTGTGCAGAAATATTAGGAACATATTGTGTAAATATCTTTGATATCTAAAATGTTTAATATTTAATGAAATTTGTTGTTACTCATTGTTTTAAATCTATTTGTTTTTTCTTCTAATAAAGATTTAGATAAGAAAAAACTGTCTGCCTTTTCATGTCTTCAAGCTAGAAAAGGAGAAATGCTTTAGTTTTTAAAACCCACCATACTATGACAGGATCTTCTCTGTATCAAATGTCTAGGTTTTTTTTTTTAACATCTAGATTTTTTTTTAAATTCCCACTTTTCTCTAGCTGTGCATGGTTTCCAGCCAAATAACTGACACTGACAATTCATACAAAGTAAATAAGTCAAAACTACATGAATAAAAGATGCATTTTTTAAACCCAAACAATGGCCTAAATTAGTCCGTTGGTCTCTGTTTTATTTTGCCAAAGGTTTGCTCAGTCCCTCATTTGGTTTCGCCAACATTCACAAGACGCAAATCTTGCCATTTTAAAGGCAGGGATAAATTTAGAGAATCTAAAAAATGTGAACGGTAATTAACAATAGTCTTCCAAGGCATGATTAAATGTACCTATCACTGGTTTATCTTAAGCTGAAAATTTTCTTAGGTTCAGATATTCCTTAACAAATGTAGAAGAGTCTATTTTTAAATTCAATTATATGTTAAATCTTCAAAATTAATTTGTCTTTAAAATTTAATGAGTTTCTTTAAGTAAAACAGTGTTCTTGCAGTTTTCAGTGTTCTTTTAAAATGTTCTAAATCTAATAAGATGTTTGTCAATATAGCTAATGATTCTTTTCTTATCTAAAATAAAAATGTAGTTTGGTTTTCAGAAGAAATCCAAATTCTGCTTTAGATCTTAATAATAACTCCTACTTTTAGATGATAAAGCCCTGATCGTATTTGTAAATAAACTGTTTGAAATTGGACTACGATTGATTTGATTTTTCTGTGTAACTAGAAAGTTTAAAAAGAGTTTGTGAATCCATACAGTAAAATCACACTATTAAAGTTCTGTGGGATCATCAGGCATAATGTGGTTGTTGTTTAAACTAATATTGGAAAACAGCCTCCATGCAACAATTCCTTATTCTTCTTTTACTGTATAGCTGACCAGCACTCATTCCAATGTATGTTCTTTCACTTTTACAAGTGGTGCCTCAGGAAATTGCTCTTAAACTCTAACCAGGCACAGTAATTATCTCCAGCATTATCTGGTTCTGGACTGGGGAACATGCTTTATAAATCAGTCTTTGCTGGCATAAGATCTGGGGACAAAATTGAACTGAAATCATTATTGCAGACCATGGGATATGACATGGTGTCTTCTCATTTTTTCCAATTTCTTGCTAATTATCCTTAGATGTCTGCAAATGTTTGGTTTTTTAAAAATATAGCTATATGATTATAAAACTACAACTCGATAAATCATTGATGAAAAGAAATATCTTACCAATATAGCAGGAATAAATTACTTCTCCAAAGTTACTTTCAATATCCCTTGTTTTTAGTCTTGGGGTTAAAATGGGTATTGAAGACGTCTCAAGACCTAGCTGAGTTACCTCTGGTCCTTAGTGAATCTATCATCACCCAGAAAACAAAGCCAACCCCATTAAAATGAATGTGAATTCATTCTTTCATGTAAACTGAGTACCACTTTATGCAAGGCTTGGACATCAGGATGATGTCACTGCCATGGACCTTCTTAAAATTTATCAGGCCAAACTGAACCACCCTCTCCCCCATTTATGACTTTCCAATTGCTTGAAATGAAAGGTAGCCAAAACATATAGAATCTGGCAATATCTTCTCTAATGGTTTCTGTGCTGGGAAGCATGGGGGCTGTCCTGTGACACATTTAAAAGCAATCAATTCAATTTTACTATTTGAAGTCACTAGCTTTTTTTTTTCTTTTTTAATGCCTTGGCTCTTTTTTTCCAGACCTTAATATATACTGTATGATTCAGAATAATTTGACCAAGTAGAGAAACCAATCTTGTGAATGAAGTAAAATGTCCTTCCATGATGGGCTCAAAAACATGGGCCTCTTCAGAGTCGGGCCCTTTGCTCTTAAACAGTACAGTGTGTTAACCAAGATGGGAGAAACTTATCAAACAAAAAGATGTTTTCATTTTGCATCTAAATTAAAATGACCTCAGACTAGATTCATTGTGAGATTAAGCTTGGAGTCTCCACGTTCTTCCAGCCAGATGACTGTACTGCTGCACGTGTGTCTACACTGCACAGAGAGGGGAAGGTGAAGGTAAGATGTTGGCAAAAGATTGGTATCCCAGGAGAGAACAGAAAAGGTTAAGAATATATTAAAAAAATCTCCAGCAGGATCCAAGAGGTCAACATTATAGAAAGTGAGGTGCCTTCTGAACGCAATTCATAAATCTATTGAAGAAGAAACTCAATAGCAAATTCGAAGCCAGTAATTAACAAACAAACATGTTTTTTAGTCTTCTGGTAAACAGCCCTGAAGCAGACTATGTTACAATAAAACTAATCACATAGATGTATTTAGCCCAAACAAACAAACAAAAAAGAATGATGTCCCAACATGATTTATGATTAAGGGATTAAAAAACATCTGCCTCTTTCTCAGTGTTCTTGCATGTTAGCCAAAGCTTTGCTGTCACGATGAGCTGGTGTGTTTCCCTCTCTTTCCTCTCAATTCTAAGATGGATTCCCTTTTGGAATTTTTCACTCCCGTTAATACATGTCAGTCTCTTCCTTTATCTCATTTTCCCTTGCCTATAAGAAATTGAGGCTCTCATAAGGTCTTTGGATGGAAATGGAGATGGGAGAGGAAAAGGAAGAACGAAAATGAAGACTTCAACCAGCAGCTTGGGTTGTGCTATGGAGCAGCAGTTTCACAATATGAGTTCTGAACAACACTGGGGTGTCAGGAAAGGCAAATGACAGAGCCCAGCAGTAAAGCACAGGGGCTATTAAGATGGGTTTACAACCAGACCAGGTAAGCTTAGATTCCAAGTCACCTTGTTACTGTGTGACTGTAGGCAAGGTGTTTAACTGCTCAGAGGCTTTCTTGGGTGAAAACTGAAGCTAACTCCCTCCTCATAGTGCTTCCAGGAAGATGACAGGAGAACATGTGCATCATGCCCGTTTTTGTGAGGGCCTGGTCCATAGAGACATTCAATGCCTGGTAGCCATGAACGGTGGTGTTCTCTTGACTGAGGACTTTCGGTGCCCTTGGAGATTTGACTTTACCACTCCCTCCTATTCCAAAGGGCAGCTTATTTGGGCCTCTCAGAGAAGCTAGAGAAGGGCATCATAGTAGTGGGAGCCTCATCTCATCGCTACACTGCTCCCAGGCCAGATAAATGTCTTCAGAACATGGGTGGCTCCCACTTCTTCTCTGGAGCTTCATTCCAAATCCCACATGAGATTTTTTAACAAAGCCTGAATTCTGAGGTTACTGATGACAGACCGCTTCTTGAGTAGCCAAGGGGAATTTCACTGAGATTTCAGCTCTTCTGACTCAGACTTCTTCACCATTACCTTCCTCTTTATTTTAAATTCTGGCATTAAACCAGGTTTATGAAGTTGGCAGATTGGATGGTCCTTTGACCTTTACTTGTTCTCTTAGTAATGCTGAAAACTGAATAACATTTCACTTTACTGTTGCACAAATGGATGACTGTAGTCTTCACAACTGAGGCCATGGATCTGCACTTTTTACACCTGGGTGTTAGCTTTGCTTTGCAGACTCTGCTCCAGAAGTTTGTGTAGGTCTGTGGGAAGACTTCTTTCACTCTGCTTCCCTACACTGGGTTCCCAGGCAGGAAGCCCTTGATGAACAGGTTCCAGGCCTTTGTTGAGGACCTACTGTTTCAGGCCTTTATGAGAGCTCCTGTTTTCCTAAGGCAGAACAAGATGGCTCCACCAGTCTTAAATAAAATCAGCAGAGAAGAAACCATGCTTAAAGGCAAGTGTTCCATTTCTTTTGGTGGGTCCTAATTAGCTTTTGGTGGCCATAAAAGAGAAAAAAGGAGTGGCTAGAAATCATTTTATGGCATGTCATTTAAATTACAGTGTTTAATTCAGTTCACAACGTAAACCAATGAATAGGCAAATCATTTTGCCATCTATAACATGAAACCTGAAATACCACTGTGGTTTTGGAAGATGGCATCAAGAGAGATCAAACTACTAAAAGGTTTTCGGAATTGAACAATTATGTTCTTTTTCATACGGTTTGCTTGGTGGAGCATCAGGGTATTTTTAGATTGCTAATTTAGCATTTGCGTGATAGAAAGAGCACAAAATGTGTTTCCCAGCTCACACAAAAAGCAGATGTTAAGATAAGGGAACAAAAAAATATGTTACAAAATATATCAAACACTAACAATGTTCCTGTGTTTTCCTAATTTATTACTTTAAAATTAAATTACTTCTTGAATTTTTAATTTAACCCTTTTTGAAAAACAAAGTTGTTTTATTTTTGCTGCTACTCAGGACTTCTTTTTTAAATAATTCTGGTTGGCTTCTGACACAATTTGTTGTCCTCATTCTTGTTTGCATATGTCGGTCTTGGGCATGTAAATCACTCTTAAACTGGTTTTACCAAGTGTGGGCCATCACGAAATAGTCACTCTCAAATGGTGCCTAATGGAACTTAAACGCAGAAAATAAACCACAAGTAGGGAGGACCCTTGATGGGCCCTGATGGCCTCAGAGCACTATGCCTGCTATGTGTGTGCCGGCATGAGTGTAGGATGTGCAAATGTGTGTGTGTCAGGAAGTTGGGATGGCGTGTGAGCCCAGCACACAGTAGAGTGTCTGAGTAACTCTTGTCTAGCACTAGTCTCAAAAATACTGAAAATAACCTCTTCCTATTTCTTTCTAAGAAGCTTAGCCAGATACCAAAATTACCTTAATATTAAGAACAGAAATAAGAGCTGGTCTAAAATGTTTCCCATTACATTCTGCTGTATTTCCCCAAACCACTGAATACCCTCATTAGGTCTAGAACACGGTGCTATTGGAGAGAAGAACTCCACTGACACAATCTTCAAAGGGAAGATTCACAACTATGGCAGTGTAAGCTATTAGGCTGTCATTTGTTCCCAAGCCAGCTTTTAGCTGAATTCACATTGAACTGTGCCATGTGTATTTCATTCAAGCTCCAGAGAATTGGAATTCCTGTCAGTACCACCCAGTAAGCCCCCACAGAAGCAGCTGCTTGATCCAGGCTGTGCAGAACTGCTCCAAGAATTTTTCCCACCTGGGACTGACCACTTGATTATCAGCCACGTATAAGGTGTCCCAGTCCGCAAATTCCCCAGAGTCCTGGCAGTGATACTCACAGGACCCAGATACAAATGCACGCTACTGGATCCTGCCACCAGGTCTTCTGTTAGATTTGAAAAAATTCAACTTGAGAGTTACTAAACTCTTTCTGGATGGGAGGCAATGTGGAAGGTTTAAAAGTATATTCAATTGTCCCTTCCCCATGCTTTCCCTTCAGAGCAGTAATTACAAGTGCATGGTTACTTATTTATAGCCCCCACTAGACTGTAAGCTCCAAGAGGGCACAGACTGTGTCTCTCTGGCTCTCTGTCTCACAGACTGTGTCTGTCTGGCCTGTCATATAGCAGGTGCTCATTAAATACTTCTTTCATAAGTGAATGAGATGGGGGAAGCCTTCACGGAGAAGGTACAACTTGCGTTGTCTTTGGAAGGATATTGAAGGTAGGAATAAGATATTTAAGAAAGAAAGATATTAAAGATATCAGAAAGAAAATGGGAATTCTAAAAGGGAGGTGAAGAGGGAGAGAAATGAGTCCCATGTTTGGAACATTGGTCTGTGCACTGTTGGGGCAGGGACAGCAGGCAATTGTTGAGTGACTACAGCTGGGGAAATAGGTGGTGGCTTGAAATATAGCATAACAAGTGTTTGAGGCAAGGGGACAATGGAAGCCCCGGGAGTGGATACCATCTCAGAGAAAGGGTGTACACCGGGAGTCGTGAGAGCTGGAGAAGCTTCTTGGAGTGGAGTCCACATGGACTGAGCAATAAGATTCAGAGATCTGATGAGAGAGAGAGAGACAAAGAGAGAGAGAGAGGGAGAAACCCAACTAAAACGTGAAATAAGGATATCCTTATCATCTAAGGATTAAGACTGTTTCTTTTTTCTCCCTCTCATACCACCAGCTAGTAGGGCCCCTTGCTGTTGTCCACAAGGTAAAATCTTCTTTTGAGAAAGGGTTTGGGGGTATGGTGCATCATTCACACTTGCTGCGTGCCCTTGAACAGGTTACTTCACCTCTCTGAAACTCAGATTTCTCATCTGTAAAATTAAGATGACAGCTGCCTCTTAGAAATGGGGTGGTAACATCAAAAGCTAATGTGATAAGCACCAAACACACAGTACCTAATACATTGCGGAAGATATAGGTCGACAGATAGATATGTGTGTGTGTGTGTGTATTTATATAGTTTTCTTTCTCCTACTTAGCCACTTAGTCCTAGACTCAGAAGACTTAAACTTAAGGCCTCGCTCTGCCACTAAGCTAATGTGTGACCATGGGCCTCAGTTTCCTCACTGAGGAAGACACGAGGGAATGGGCTGGACTATCTCTAAACTATCTTCAAGCTCTAAGATTCTCTAATTCTCAGAAGATAAAGAGGAATGTTTGGGAATCGTATATTTAAGCTTTTTAACAATGTAATTTCTCAGGAGAGGCAGAAGCCATGAACTAACCAGTCTTCACTTAGCCTCATCAATAAGCTTTGAGGACGCCATGACAAGACTTTCTGATCTTCCTCCTCACACGGGCAATAGATGTGTCCATGAGACTTAATACTTAAGAGAGTCACTCATGAGTGAATAGAGGGGTTTAAGTCCATGAGAAAAACTCCCTGTTTCTTTTGAGGCCCTATAAAGTTAAGTGTGTCAGCCTCAGACAGCGACACTGGGGTGAATAATGAAAGCACAGGTGGTGGCTATAAATGTTGGGAAGGGAGGCTATCAAATGCAGAGACGGAATTACATTGAAAGCACATTTCTAGACAAATCCTCATGGTGTGTGTTTAATAAGTGTGCTATCTCCAGAGCCACAGGCTTTCAGAACATAATAATTATGTCACGGACCAAACTCACAGCTCCATGGGTCCAGGACTCTGCCTCAGGCAGGGCCCCTAGTGACTCATGGTGGGAGCCTCAGTGCCCCCCCCACTGTCTCTCCCACCAGATGGCGGGGACCTTCAGGATACTGGCCTTATTCTTTGGATCCTGCCATAGTCCTCAACACGGGGTTTTACACTGAGGCAGCACTCAGTAAATATAGGGTAAATGAATGAAAGGTGGGAGGTATGCCCCAAAAGTCCTAGTCACTCTCAATAATGGCTAATTGTTCAATGCTGTATGAAGCTATCTAAGCCTTTTTTGGATTTGTTTCATACTCTCAGCCTGTATGAGTTTGCATAATTAGTGACGGTGTGCTTCCGTTCATTTGTTCTAAATGATTCTTTCCTGCTTTGAAGCATTTCCTCCAGGAGCCCTGGGTCTGATGGGAGAGGTGGCAGATGCATAAATATATAAATTACAAAGCAGAATATTAATCATCATAAAGAAAGTAAACAAAGCACCACCAGCATTTAAAGGAGAGGATGAATTTCAGAAAAATATAAATGTTTTGTGGACAGAGTGGTGTTTGTGTTAGTTCTTTAAGGAGCTATAAGATTTTGAGTAACAGAAATAAAAGGAGGAAGATGACATTTCTGAAAAGTAAAAAGCCTGAGCAAGGCATGAAGGGAGAAAGTGAAAAACACATCCCGAAAGCAACTAGTTAGATATAATGTAGGCTCGGGGTTGTAGGAGTTAAGGCAGAAACAAAGGTTGAGGTTTTATTGTGAAGAGATTTTATTTACTATTGAATTATGTAAGTCATAATATTTTCACAGGGAAGAACAGGATCTCAACTTAGGAGTACTAACCTGAAAATTGGATTAAAAGGAAAACATCTGGATTCCGGGGCTGTCACTAGAGGCCTATGTGCCTTGCTCTGGAAAGTGTGGTAGGGAACCGGCAGCTTCAGTACCACCTGGGAGCTGGTTAGAAATGTGGAACCTCTGGCTGTCCCAGACCTACAGAATCAGAATCTGCATTTGAACAGGATTTCCAGGTGATCTGCATGCACATTAAAATACAAGAAACACTGGCCAAAGGAGAGCGAGAAGAGCCTGAATAAAGGTGGCTGCTCAAAAGTGACAGGAGGAGACAGAGAAGAGAGATGTGGAGAGGCAATGCAGACCAGGAGCATCTGAGGTATCAGAAGCTTTGTTCTGAGACCAAGAGAATGGTGGGGCCATTCTCGGGAATCTCAGGAGGGAAAGGATGAAGGGTGCATGGGATGATAGGAAAGGTGGAAATCTGCTTTCACACATAGAGGTGGAGGAGCGGGCAGATAGCACCCAGGTATAGACACCCAGAAGGCATTTGGAGAAGAGTATCAGATCACAAGCAGAGTCCCGTTGCACTTTATCTCAGCAACAAAGATATTCAAATGAAAAATGTGAGAAATCACCTAAAATGTTTGAATAGAATAAGAAAATGTCACAACTCAAAGGAAGCACAGACGTTATCTAGTCCAACCCTCTTCTGTGATGGGAGGAATTGCAGGCTCAGGAAGGGGAAGCGACTTTGACAGGTGATCCAGAGAAATGACTCAACTAGATACTGAGTCACCCACTTCATTGTTATTCTAATAATACGGGCCTTGGAAACCAGGAATACTGGAATTGGGTTCAAGGAAGATGTGCCTAGAAATCCTGAAAGAATCAGTGAAAGTCTCAGTGAATGGCTCAGCCAGTAAACTTCAGGAATTTTATGAACAAGCCTCTTTGCATGGTTCACAGACCTTGCTCAGGTTTCAGGGTTATTTTAGAATATACTTGGTATACTGGCATACCAAGACCAACTCTAATCTGGAATGTTTACTATATGACAACCATATTAACCAGCATTTATTTAGCACTTACTACATGCTAGGCTAACTGTTCCAAGTGTCTTACATATATTAACTCACTTAATACAACAACCATACGAAATGAGCACTAATATTCTCCCCCTTTTTACAGATGGAGAAACCGAGGCACGAATACATTAAATAACTCACCTAAGGTCACACCACTAGTAAGTGTGGAGCTAGGACTCAAACATGCAAGGATTTATTTTCATCTTGGAAGATTGGCCATACATATTTTTCCTCCTTTTCATGTAAAACAACAGACCTTTCTGCGAGAATCGGTTCTAACCCTGCACAGACTGTTGAGCTAACAGAAGTGCTTGGCGTGGGGTTGTGCATTTGTCTATATCCTCTTTGGCTAATCCTTGTGCAGATTTGATCTAACACTGGCTTCTGTCCAATGATGTTAATCCACTTTCAAATCCTTTTTAACGCCTTTCAGTCCCATTATCTTTAGGTCATTTCTAATGACCATTTTAATGTGTTTGCCTCTCAGTGTTTTTCAGTTAACAGGAGACAAGAAAAGACACTGCTTCTATTATTTTCAAAGGATGAAGCTTCTGAGCTGGGTTTTCCTTTGTTCAGCTTTGGGGCTTAGATATCTGTTCAGTGGAGCTGAGTTTCCTTAGATCGAGATCAGGCGCTGGCTGTGGTTGGCTCCCTCTCTCCATCCTGAGGAAGATGCTTCCAGCATGCCACCTGTGCCTCCTTTGCAGCATTGCTTGGTAAAATGTGCTCTGACTGTGTTTTGCTTGGAAGACGCTGGCGCAGCTCCTCTGAAATAAATCCTCACAGCTGGAGAGAGCCTGGGCTGGGTGCAGAGGCAGAGGCTGTCTTATGGGGACCTTCATTAATGGCCTGTGGGTTGTCATGATTTTCCACACGTCTGACCAAGTCAATTTCCTGTCTTGGATCTCTTTCCTTCTTGTCAAATCCCAAGTTTTCAGCTCTTCCTTCTTGGCCTGGCTGTGTGGGTGATTGATTTTAATTTTTCTGCTTGAAATGTACCAAGTGTGTGCCTTCTGGAAAGGAGTCCAGAGCAGTGTCAGGGGAAAGGCTCAAAGTTTAATTTTCTCCAAATGATAAAACTGAAAGTCTATTTTCTTCTCTTTCTCCTTCTCATCTCTTTTTGTTTTAAAAAAATTTTTTTAGTTTTACATTTTAAATTTACATACAATAAAATCAAGCCTTTAAATGTACGATTCTACAAATTTTAACAAATGTATAGAGTCATGTATCCACCAACATAATCGGTTCTTCTCTTTTAACTCCAATTCTTTGAACAAAATATTAAGTAAACATGCTAATACTTCATATAACATAATAAAACTATTATTAGCACAAGACTTGGTGGCTTTTTTCCCCCCAAACAGGATTATGCTATTCATTAAGATGTTTTAAACACAGCAATGTTTTGTTTATCTCTAAGAGGAACTTACAGTTCTTGAATACACAGATATAAATGAACAAGATCAACATTTTCATGGTCTAATACAATTGATTCTACCAAGTGTACCTTTAAATTTCTTTTTTCCCTTTGGACTAGTATGAATGATGTTTTGATGGTTTGTTTTAAAGAATCTTGATTTTATTACTTCATTTGAGCAGTTATTTATTTAGGACAAGAGAAATAAATGATATCTGGTTGAGAAATGATATTTACATCTCACAATGTGGAAATCAATGTTGTGAAAACAAAATAAGCAGAGGGATACAAATGTAGGCAAGCTTGGCTATTACTTCAAATCCCAGTTTCCAGGTTTGGGGAAAAGTAATCATCATGTGAAAATGTGGCTAAGGGGAACAATGCGTCTGCAGCTTTGTATTTGAAGCCAAAAAATATAGGGAGAAGAAAAGAATTTGATTAATGGAAAATAATCTGTATGATTCTGAGAGGCAAAACAAAACAAAAGCCCCAAAAGTCATTTCAGATAGTCTCTACTTTTAAGTTCTTGAGAGAAAATTTTTTTTCCTCAGATTTCTTTATTGAAGAGTCTTGGCATACTCCATCCGTTTCTCCCTCTGGCCTCGCTCTCTTCAAGACCCAGCTGAAAGGAATCCTCTGAAAAGCTATTCTGATTCCCTAAGGCAGAGTTAGCCATTTTCTTGTTTGTGCTCAGCTCAAACATCTCCTAGAGCACTGACCATTTTGTGTCACAAACATGTATATAAAAGTCTGTCTTCCTCCTTGAGCTGTGAACTCCTTGAGTAAGGGAGTTCACCCTTACTCAACCTCATGGCTTATTCACCCTCATTTTGAGAGTCCTAGCAAAGAACCCACTTGCTAATGAATAAATAAATATCACTGAGCAGTTGATCAAATACTCAATATTCATACTCATTCAATTAATAGTGTTAGTTAGTCAGAGCAAGGTGCTGGGAATACAGTGATGAACAAAATTGCCCTGGTCTTTGCCCTCATAGGTAGAGCTTTAAATCTGGTGAAGGAGAAGAATGATAATAAATATCACCAATTTTAAAGAGGGTGTTTTTTTTCTTGATTTTAGAATGCATTTTAAACCAAGTCAGTTAATATATCTTCCATTATCACTTTTATGACACTACTAACACTTGATATCACTCTGATGAGATTTTAGTTTCAACAAAGGGCTACTAAATATGACATCCACATAATTAGAAAATATATGGGTGTTTTTATTTCTTGGGTTTTCTTGTTTGAGTTACTAAGTTCTAATACATACAAATATATTAGTGGAATCTGGTAGAGAGAACAAACGAATTCAAGTTAGGAGATAACGGTTCTCCCTCCAGATCTGCCACTAAGCAACTATGTGTCCTTAAATGTTAATAAACCTCTCTTCTCAACATACAGATCTCTAAAAGGGATGTTGTGAGGTCTCCATATTAAATGTGAAATCTAATAAATTTTAAAATACAATGATGTTCCAAATATTAGACAGGTTATCCAATTCAAATAAAGAAGCATTTATTGAGTACCTTTTCTGTTAGGCACACTGGCCCCGTTAACATAAATAAGGAATTGGCTAAGAAGAGCTACTTTGTAGATAGAGGATGATGAGTTTGATTCTGGATTTTTCTAGTTGTTTAACTAGAATTTGTTTAACTGCAATTTATTTGGAAGAAAGAGAAGGGGAGACGGAAGGTCCAAATGACATTTAGTTTTCTATTTTAATTTCTCTTTGAGTTCTTGTAGGAGAATTTTGAGATAACTCTTGACATCACCCACTGTCCACAACTGAAGGGATTGCCCAGTTAGAGTTAGGAATCCCTACTGCATATACACTCAGAGGAAATTACAATTTATTCTTCAAGGTTTTAAGAAATTTTCATCTTGAGAGGGCATCGTATAGAAATGGTCTCAGCACTGATGTTGTCAGTAACAGCGGATACATGAGGGCCTTTGAACAGGCCATTCAGTGAAGAAGGTAGGCCTCTCAGGGGAGTGCTTAGTAAAGCAACAGGGAGAAAAAAACAAGCTTTAATCACTAGAGAACCTTTAACTTGCATTTTTGTTACATACTGGAATTTGGCACTAAATTAAACTTACATGAATGTAATTGAAAAAAATAAAACCTACTACATCAACCTAATACCACTTACTCTACAAATTCTATTGAAATTTGAAAATCTTTGGAATGTTGAGGGATGATGGCCCTGACACTGAAAACTTGCCTTTTGACACCCAATCCACAAATTACATTGTGCATACCAGCTGCATTTGCCACTTGTACTGAAATCAACAGAATGGGTTGCTAGTTCCTTTCTCTTCACTTTAAGGCTTAAATTATATTTATGATGATATTTTTATAAATTAATGATTTGTTTGGCTAATCTAGTAACTTGCATTCAAATCATCCAAATTTTGATGGCACTTTCTCTTTAGAAAATGGTTTGATTAAATATAAAAAAACAAGGAGAAAGAAAACATCAGAATTTTCTGTTTACTCACTGGTGTTTTGTTTTCATTCATCCCAAGAAAGAAGAAGCTTGCTTATGTTTTGATAATGCCGTTTATTTGTCAGATGGTGCAGGAAGGAGCCAGCTGTTTCCCATAAAGATATCTTGGGAAATCACAATGGTGCTGTCTGCAATGGCAGATGCTATCTGATACCATTTCTAGGGGGTAGTTCCTGTTGAAATGTTATAGAAGGGTTTTCTAAAGAACAGGCCAATATGTCAAAAATGGTTAGTGCTGATGCATGCCAAAGCCAATGCAAAATAAGCAGAGAGGAAAATAAAATCCTCTTTGAAGGAGGAAGCAAAGTTTAGGAAGATGGTTAAAAGCAGGCAATGTCCACAGAGTGTGTTGAGAGAAGGATTGGTAAAACTGTCTGATCGTGGGGCTGAAAGTTGAAAGCTGTGGCCATAGTCACTGGTGCCCAGATTTTAGCAGATGTTTTCAGAACAAAGGTTAGGGAACCGAGCTTGATGATGGGAGGAAGAGAAAGCAAAGCTCAGAAGTCCTCACATGCTTGGAGCTAGGTCATTTATTTAGGTTGATCTTCCACTGAAGGGCATTAAGAATTCTCCTCACAGTCACGAAAGAGGAATAGAGCCTTCACAATGGAGTGCTGGACCCAGGCCTGGGCTCCATATGGGTTAGAGGCAAGACAAATGGCAACAGTTCCAGAGGAGGGAGCCCAGGGCAGAGAGAACTGTGAAGCGACCGTCCAGGAGAAATAAATATGGAGACAAGGAGTTCGGAGGAGACAGGACAAGCTTCTGTCAAGTGTTTTAAGAGCTGTCACGTAGAAAGCCTTGGTCTGTGAGTTCCTGTAGGCTGGGCTAGAATCCATAGGCAGAAGTCACAAGTGTATAATTCATCCGAACGTGAGTAAAACCAGTAGGTTGGATGAGCAAAGTGTGTGGGTATAGACATAAACAAAGGTTGACTTTCTTCTCACACTGTCTTTTTAAACCTGCTCTTTGGGAGTAGTCTGTCCCTACTCTGGATAAAAACTTGGGCAAGTGCATGACTTTTCTGTTCTCTTTTAATTAAAATTCTACAGCTACTTAAAGTCAAAAACATAGCCTGAAACCAGCAATTAAAAATGATGGGGATGTCAAAGGGAGTGGCCCTTCTCTGTTTCCCCGCCTCTTGCTACTTCTCCTCCTCTGGCTTGCTCACAGTGATTTCTGATCCTTCCAGGTAGAAGCAAAGGAAGGAAGGAGAGAGGAGGGGGCAGGAAAGGCCATACCGGCTGTTCTGCTACAAGGTCTCATTGAAGTTCCCTTGAGCTGGGTGAGTGCAATCTGGTCTGACAGTTGTTCCTTTCCCCTCTGCCCCTAGGAATCTTCCTCCAGCTTCTCTTCTGCTGAAGCTTTAGTGTCCTGTGGGTAGCCATTGAACAAGATCTAAGAAAACCCGTACTATGGCTTGCCCCAACACACATACAATCTGAAAGAGCAGGGCCTTCCCCATATAGCAGCATTTCTCCTCTGTTCACTGGCAAAGCAGCTGGTCAAGGCTTTCTCTCCGCATCTTCCCTTAGTTCCCTGTGCCTGCCAACTAGAAGAGGCAAGCATCCAGCTCTCCAGGTGGACCCACTGAAGCTCCCTTTCCCTTGAACTGAGATGATGGTAAGGAAGGGACTCTCCAAATTTTCCCCACAAAAGCCTTTCCAATCTACAACAACTTGACCTTTTTATACCCTAAATATTGCAGACGAGTCTAACAATTTCTCAACCATAGCCATCTGTCTCACAATTCCTTTTGGAATTTACTGTTTATTGTCAAGAGAAACTGAAATAAAAAGAGTCCCATGTTAACACCTTATTACCCAAGAGAGGACTTTCAGATAGTACACTACTTACCATGCTGAGTTGGGGACTGGAGTCAGTTGGTGGTTTCCAAACTTTATCTTGGCCTTCATTTGCAGTTTTACAGCAGTGCCTTGGGGGCTGTAGGTGGAGACCTGAGGGATGTCTCAAGTGGTACTCTGGCTCCTCCACCGTCGCATCTACTGGAGTAGCCCCACTATTGTTTCTTATATGTTAAGTTTTTCTATAAGACTTCTTTGGAAGGAGGTTATGCTGCCAAATATAAGGCTGCTTACCCAGTAAAAATACCTTGACTGATGACTCATTCACTCATTTGCCAACTCTGAGCAAGGAGACACCAGTCTAGGCAGGTTCGCTCTGATGCTAGGTGTTCAGAACTGCTATCATAGCTCATCAGCAGTTTCCAGTTCCAATTCCAATGAAAAATAGCTCTTTTTAGGTCAACCATCTACTCATTGGGGAAACTTGAGTGAGTTACTGAAATTCTGTATATCTCAATTCTCTCATCTGTTAAATATCTGGTAGTATTGTTTTGAATCCTGTATGTTGAGTGCCTACCCTGATGTCACAATCACTGCTAGTACTCAGGAAATCACAGCTCTGTAGCCTTTAAAGCTGCCTTGGAAGTTAACAAGCAACATTCCCAGGAGCCATTCTCTACTATGTCATCAGTTTGAAGGATTTTGCTCTGATGATACCTGTGCCAAGGGGACACCATTGGTCCTCTCAAACCATTTCCTTCTCCTACTCCCTAAGTGAGAGATTTAAACCTTTCAGAGAGTTTCCTTGGAGCCTTTTAACATGGGTACAGGCACAAATTGCCCATCTGGGCAGCTGTTCCTAAACAGAAACCTGAGCAAAACTCATTACTAGATAGTCCAGAAATGTCCTCCCCAACCTAAATGCAGACCAGCCACAAGGAATTAGAAGGAAGTTTTATGAAGATAAAAGAATTAACAATTGTTATAGATTCTGCTTGGATATTGCAGTCACCTCAAGTCTACTAATTTCTAACATTTCTTAGTGCCCCCGGGGAGTAATTCCCAATATCATAAATTCCAGATGAAGGATGGATCCTGTGAGGGTTAATTTTATGTGTCAACTTGGCTTGTCTCTGGTGTCCAGTTGTTTGGTTTAGATGTTGCTGTGAAAGTATTTTTGCCTGTGATTAATATTTAATCAGTAGCCTTTGAATAAAGCAAATTACCCTCCATAACATAGGTGGAACTCATCCAATCACTTGAAGGCCTTAAGAGCAAAAACTAAAGTTTCCTGGAAAAGAAGGTATTCGGTCTCAAGACTGTGACATAGAAACCCTGCCCAAGTTTCCAGCCTGCCTGACCTGCTCTGCAGATTTCAGACTCAAGACTGCAACATCAGCTCCTACTTGAATTTCCAGTTTGCTGTCCTCCCCTACAGATTTGATATGCCAACCCCCACAATTACATGTGTCAATTCCTTACAACAAAGTTCTCTTTATATCTATATATATCTCATTGGTTGTTTCTCTGGAGAACCCTGACTGACAGAGATCCCATCTTGGTACTCCTCACAGTACCCAGCACAGTGCTGAACCGACTTTTCTTGGGTGGGGCTGGTCATTCCTTGAACATGAAACACAGCATAAGTGGCCACAAGATTGGGCTCTATCTGGAAAAGCCTAGAGTTTGACTCTGCCCTACCACTTACTGCCTGTACCAGGCTCATCTCTGATGCTCAGCCCTGCAAGCTTCTCAGCAGAACTCAGCCACATAAAGCGCAGGTAGTTCCCTCTGACACCACCTGGGTCTCTGCTTGCATTGAGCCCTTTGTGGCAGAAGTCACAATGACTTCAGCACCTGGGTCCACTGACAGGACCAATGGAGATTCTGTCTTCTCAAAATGTTGCCAAAAGGGGACAGGTGACAAACTGGAAGCACAAGAAAATTAATGGCACATGAGAAAGATGTTAATAAAAAGAAAGACAGGAGATAGGAAGGAGTCAGAAGATAAACCACATGCTCTCCCTCTCCATGATGGGCTGTCCTGAGATGCAGTGGTTCCACATGGATATCCAGAATATCCAGGGAATCCCACGGGACTAAGCTGTGGAGAAAAGCTTCCAGTAAAGCACCACTTTGAATTGCTTTCCCTCCTTCCTTGCCTCACTTCTTTTCCTTCATCTATGACTCCCTGGAATTGCATGCCCCACCCGTCAGTAAAGTGTCAGCATGTAAGATCTATCTAAGTTTTGTCCTCTAAAGATCTGGGCTAAGACACTAGCTGTACGACCTTGGTAAATCACTGGACCAACCTAAACTCCAAACTCCTCATCTTTAATGTGGAAACAGTAACAGTATTTTCTTCATAAGGATGTTTTGAGGATTGGATGAGATAATGCACAGATCCTGGGGACACTTCTGATGAATGACAACTATGGCTGTTGCTGCCCCAGGCAGTAAGTGCACAGAGGCCATCTCACTTGGGGGAGGGGCGAATGATTTCCAGTGCTGCCTGTGACTGAGTGGCTCAATCTGTCTAATTCTGGGGCCTATTGATTGGAAGCCTGGTGCTGCTGCACCCATAAGCCAAGTTCTCTAAGAGCAGAGCGGAATGCCTGTTCCCTAGGGGCAGCTGGCTCCCAAGTGAAAGAGGAGTGAGGAGCTGACCATCCCCAGCACCCTCCTAACCTCGCTCATCAATATCTCGATTTCTGTAGGGAGGAGTGAAGGGCAGGCAATCAGCCAGAAGTGTTCAGAGAAACTTTCTTCTCAAGAAAACCAGAAGTGGTGAAGACATACTCCATCTGCCATCATGCATTGTAGTACTTTATCATGTCCTGGCTTGAATAAGGAGTTGTTGTGGTGGGGTTGGCGAGATTTCTCTAGACAAAATGTCATTTATCCTGAGACAGAAAATAGGATGGATTTTGAGGCTACAATTTCAGGGCTAGAATGCAGAGTTAGGGGAAGGAGCTGGTTCTAGGTTCCAGGCCCTTGCAGACGTATCTTGGGGAAAATGGTGTGTGGGGTGTGTGCACGCACACGCGCATGTGTATAAAATAGAGAAGCTATAGAACTAAGCATATAAAATGATTGAGAACCTGGGTTTATGGGGAAAGCTGAGTATACCCAGGGTAGGGGATCAGAAAAGAGGCATCCTCTTCTCCTCTACACCTGGCTGGCGAATGCCCAGCTGCACCAGGGACAGGAGCAGGGGCCTGATGTCAACGCCCGTCTTCAGCAGACAGGGGTTGTACCAGCCTTCAGGATTGCCAGGTTTATGACCAAGTCACTAGGCTGCCAATGTTTCAGTGACACCATGTGGTACGGCGGCCAAAAGAATGCGAATCTTCAAGAGAACAAAAAGTGTTCTCTCTTCAGTGCCATATCAATAGAGAACTCCTTAGGCTGAGGAAGTATAATTGGGATTCTAGAAGCTACCATGACAGGAAGGAAGAAGGACACACTTGTTGTGGTTAGGATGAGGTTTCAGAGTTATTTCATTAGATTATTTAAAAGATTGGGTCCTTTCTTTCATTCCCTGAGTTGGTAACTTAAGATGGTTTCTTGTTTACACCTTAGTTTTTTGGAGACAGGATAGCATAATGATTAAGACTATATATTCTGGAGCTTAACTACCTGGATTTAAATCCTGGCTCCGCCACTTACAAGCTTTGTGACCTATTCTTCAGTCTCCTCAAATGTGAAATACGGATGGTGATAACTAACTCATGGGATATACGGAGAATTAAAGAAAGTTAACACAAGTGAGCACTTGGCACAGTGCCTGGCACATAATACATGTTCACGAAATGAAAGGTCAGTTAGCAATAGTGCCTTGGTTTTCTTCCTAGAGATCTTGCCTACCCCAGTGGAAATGGAGGTTCCCAAAAGGTTCTCAGGACACGCTAATCACGCTCACATCAACTCAGTGAGGGAGCCCTTTCTTCAAGAGAAGGAGACTGAGCTGAAAAAAGACGGAATGCCAGAATTCCGAGTGTGACATGAGGGCTTCCAGCTGAGAGTTATTTTAAGGTACAAGCAGGTAGTGTCACGAAGACTTGGGAGCCGCTCAGTGATCCCACAGAGACACCACTGGCAAGCAAATCTCGTAGTCGAGCCCGGGGTGTTCCTCAGAGATGCAGGCGGGGGCCCGAATTGAATTATTTTTGTTTCCATTTCTAAGGAGAAGCTGGAAGGGAGAGGAATTTGGATTCAGAGAGCAAAATGAGGGTATTGGATGAGCTGTTCTCTAAAGACTGTTCCAGCATTCTGCAAAGCAGTGAGTCTGTGAGCATGACAAAAGAAAGGAGATTTAAAAATATTCAAGGCAGGAGAATTCAGGCAGATGCTCAGGAAAATATGTCCCAACTAGATTCTTGCTGAGTCTCAGAATACCCTGGTCAGGGAAATGATGTGAGTTTCATACCCGGACTTATGGAAAATAAAATGAAGCATGTAAGGTTGGAGGAAAATCTTACACTGGCAGAGAGATAAGCTTCTCTATCCAGCCAGTCTCTCTCCATTTCACCATGGCTAGAAGTTATGTTTTGTCAAAGAATGCTTTCAAAGGATTTGGATGGACAAATCCAACAGTGGCAAGAATTAAATTATCCTTATTCTCTTTTGAAATCTCCTGTTTGAGCAATGGTTATTAGGCCCAGACTTACAAGAGGGAAATAATTCATGATTTACGTTCAAGTGTGACTGTCTGAAGATCTCGGGACTAATGCAATAGCCCCACATGTCTCTAGCAGGCAGTCCAAATAGTTGCGATAGGCAATACAGTTTGTGTGCTACAAGGTCATGAAATTAGACTGTAAAACTCCATTTGATGGATAAGGATATTAAAACGGAATTAAAGTATTGTTGCAAAAGAGGAATTCTTGTGCTTCAAGAGATGAAAGATGGGGGAAGCTTTGGCAAGTCCAAGGATGAGACAAGCAGCTGCTGTACAGATCTCTTTGCTATTATTCTACCAGAGCATCCCTAAAATTTCCAGTCTAGGATCTCTCGCCCTACACAAACACCAATCATTCTGCCAAGACGTTGGCTCAACATTCAACGTCGGAGCTGAAGCCACTCTATTCAGTCCACCAGCAAACCCTGAGTCTCACCATGTTCCTTCTCTCTTAGCCATTCAGTCTCTAAGATGGCCTTTGTCACCCTGCTTATTATTCTTTCTTTGGAAAAAAGGAGAGAAGGGAAGAGAAATCTTACAAGGCATCAACTGAAGTCTGAGATGAGACAGCAGTCCTCCCCTAGTGCCGTCTTCCTGCTCACACCAGCTTCACTCTCTTAAAAGCATAGCACAATTTTAAAAAGCAAAGCAAAGCAAAGCATTAATGTTATGGTTCCAGCAGGGACACAGAGGACATGCTTGTTAGCACGAATGCCCTTTATCTACAGTTGTCAGCCTCTTTAGGAAAGGATTCTCATATGAGAATGACCTCCAATGTCACTGGGTATGTGGGGTTCTTACCATTTTGGGAAGAAGTGGTTATATCCATGCAGGTTAGCACACCAGGTAAAGAAAATATACTCATCTCCAAAACATTGGGCCCATCTTCTTGGTCACTCAGTGACTCAGATTTCCTGCCTGAAAATTAGAAACCCAGGCTCAAGCCAGTGTCTCTGTGACTAGAGAAAAATATCTGAATATTTAAAAATATGTGGATGTGGGGTACCAAATGCACTCATCCGGAGGGCTGACTCACATTTTGGCAACTCTGTAATGCCAAATAGCATCTCGGTCAAAAATTTCACGGAATTTAAAAAAATCAGCAAAAGGAATTTTTGGTGTAAACAAAATAGACCCAATTATTTGTTATAATTGTTTGAACCCCCAGGGCTGCCTTAGCTCTGAATGTGCCCTGTTTGGTTTGCTGCCAGGCCACCTGCTTCACTTTCTCAACCTTCCCTGTAACATTTGCAGTGAAAACAAAATCTAAGACCTGGGTTCAAATTCCAGCCTACTAGGAAAGTTTCTGGCCACCCTGAACCTCACTTCTATCATCTGTAAAGTGGGAATGAGAATAACTTAATATAATATAATATTGTCAGAGGAGTAAACATAATGTTCTTTAAGCCCCCAGCTCACAGCAGACCCTCAATAAATAAACAGTAGCTTAATGAGGGCAAACACAGTGTGAATTAGCACCTACAGAGGCAGGATCATTCATCACGAAACTGCTGTTTAAATTCCCTCCCACTGTCCCAGGATTTCTCAGAAGTGTGATCTCTGACCATTTGCTGCAGAATCCCTCACAGTGCTTATAAGAGACAAAGATTTCTGGTCCGCATCCCAGATGTGGCAAATCGGAATCTATGGAAATCACCATCTCTAACATCTCCCCAGTCTCCAGATGACTCGAGTATCTTAAAATTGGAGAACCATTGAATTAGAGCACTAGTCAAAACTTATTATTCTTGGGCCGGCCCAGTGGCGCAGCGGTTTGGTTCGCGGGTTCGGATCCCGGGCGCCTGCCGACGCACTGCTTGTCAGCCATGCTGTGGTGGCGTCCCATATAAAGTAGAGGAAGATGGGCACAGATGTTAGCCCAGGGCCAGTCTTCCTCAGCAAAAAGAGGAAGATTAGCAACGGATGTTAGCTCAGGGCTGGTCTTCCTCACACACAAAAAAAACTTATTACTCTTTTTAGTCATTGATTTGTAAAGAAACAGACAAGTCATATGTTTCAATGATTTTAAAGCACTCTCTGCAGTTCCGGAGTCCTGAGGTCCACAGGTGCTCTGAAAGATTAGGGAATATGGTCAATTTAGGGGTTTAAAAAGCCAGTCAAGGTAGTTCATAGGGAAGCTGTCTTTATTTTTCCTTGACTTGCTGGCCAACTAAGTAATTCTGTGCTATTATTTAGGCCCAATGGGCAGCACTTACCCAATTCCCTGGGCTACTAAATACAATTTTATATTATTTGCTCATTTAGTCTAATAAAACTCCAAGTACTGTAGAAGACTCCGGGTCTCAAATCCACTTATTCTTAGACTTGATAGTCAAAACGAAACTCTTGACCCAGGAGCACAGAAGTCTTGAACTTACAGGTGAACAGAGAAAAATTAGTCAGCAGGCATGAGACACTGGGCTAGTGTGGACACGTGTTAGCACAAAAGTGAGAATCTGAACAGCAAACACTGGCCACTTCTTTGGTGATGGAGAAGTGCGGCTCTAGGGTATCTGCTGGGAAAGCAAAAATAGGGTTGGCAGAGCTGTCAGGTTACCAGTGTTCATCTAGCAGTGAAACCAGGGAATCTCCATGAAGCCTGAGAAGTGAGCAAATCTCACTGGCAAAGACTGGCAGCTCCCTTAGCACCAGCAGAGCCTTTGTTAAACGGGACCGACCCACAGCGGAGTAGTGATAGGGAGAACTTGGACAGGGGCCGTGAAGGGCAGTCAAGGTCAATCCGGCTTTGCAGGAATAAACTCTTTGAGGGACTGGTCTCCTTAAAACCAGAGCACTAGAGTTGTGGGTTGGGAGAGCAGCTGTGCAGGGGAGATTAACGGTGCATTTAGATGGCTAAGTGATAGTTAGGACGGTAAGTATTTCTACTAAGAACATCAAAAGCGAAAGCTTGGGCTGAACTTCAGCAGAAATAGGCTTGGAATTGAAGACCTGGTTGTCAGGGAGAGTATTATTGTTTCAGCGTTTCAGGGAAAGCTCTAATGCTACTTTCCCACTTCAGAGGACCGGTTCCCCTCCGCCTCCTACTCGCCTCACCCCTCACTCCAGTAGCCACCACTTCTTGATTTAGGGCCAACAACATGCCAGATACGGGACTAACTGTTTTATATTTCCTATCTCATTTAATCCTCATGGTAACCCTGCTACGTGGGTCATGGCATGCTCATTTACCGAAAACAGCCTCCATGAGATTAAGCAATTTTCCAAGGGTCACACGGTCAGAAAGTGGCAGACCCGATGTCCCTTGTTCCAAATCTCTGAGCATATTTTATCCTGCCCGCTCACTCATAGACCAGGAGGCCAGTGTGGCTGGAAGCAAACAAGCGAGTGGGTGAGTGAGTGGGGTCAAGGAGAGCAGGAGATGAGGTCAAAAATAACGGGGTGGGGGCAGGGGCAGCCACCTGATGATAAGTGCCCTTCAAGACCTAGGAGGATGTTGGGTTTTCTTCTGAATATGAAGGGAAGCCACTGCAGGGTGTTGGGCAGAGGAGCACTAATGTAGGTTTTAAATAGATCTGTGTGAATATATTTTAGGGGAGAATGGATTAAAGCCAGGAAAATCGTGGTGTAGCTACTTAATAGTCCAGATGAGAAATGGTGGTGGTCTGCACTAGGTGTAAGTGGTAAAGATGTAGGGAAGTGGGTGGATTCGAGGGACATTTCAAGGATCAAACAAACAGCATGTGATGAGTTGGTAAGTGATGCACCCAGCATCAGGAGTAAGGCTGGGCTGGGGCTGGAAGAAGACTCTACCTGAAACCAAGCCGTGCAATCTTTACCCGAACTACAGTGAGCCATGGCCACAGGTTACTGAGAAAGGGATTTCCTGAGCCTGAGGCCAAAATATAGAAAGTTTCCAGTGTGTGAAAGTTAGGGCTGAGTTTTCTATATGTCTGTGGCCTGTTCTCCTCTTACAACAAAAAAGAGGAGAGTTGACAGCAGATTACCCAGAACACAGAAAAAAAAACAATTGTCAACTCCATGTTCAAACATTTCAGCCCCCCTTGAAGACAAATGGAGGAAGGTCAGCCACCAGCCTATAGCAGCCACCATGGGCATGGTGAAAGGTAGATATTATGTGTTAAGCTGTATTAGGTAGAGGCTGGGAGGAGCCACTCAAAGGAAATGAAAGACTGTGGCCACATTTACACAGCAAAAGCCAAGTGGAAGATTGAGCAATTACACAGTAACTGCAGGCTGGGGAGTCAGCCAATTTGGGTAACTGAGATAAAAACATGTGCTTTGGCTGCTTCTTTCGTCCAAATTACTCGATAATGACCCAACTGTCTGTTTTGCTTAGTTGACAAGAATAAGAAACAGGTCCATCCGAGTTGGACACCTTCCATGGGCCATGGTATAGCCCAGGCTGTGGACCAGCAGGGGAGAGGCTACCCCCAGGAGCCTGCCTTCAAGCTGGCCTGATGTAGTTAACCTTGATAAAGGGCCCGCTCTGTCAGTGCCCTGTGCTAGAGACCCTGAGATGAATAGTCCCTACTCTGATGTTTCTCAAAAGCTAGACTTGAGATAAACTCAAGAAAGGATAATTATAACAAAATGTGTGAAGTATAGAGATATCCTTTGAGGAAATGATGGGAACACAAAGGCAGCAATTGACCCACACTAGGAGGGGTTTGGGGTGGGGAACAGTCAGGGAAGGCTTCCTGGAGGAGATGATGCCTGAGTTGGGTCCTGGGAAGATAAGTAGTTATTAGCCAGGAAAAGAGAGTTGGGGAAGGGAGAGGGAAGGCTAGTGTGAAGTCTGGTGGCATTTTTTCCTCTGGTGATAAGAGTTCACCAAAGAACGTTAAGAGATAATATTCAGGCTTGACTATGCACCAGACACCTTACTAAGCACCTCATAAGCATTATCTCATTGCATCTTCACAAAAACCATTTGGGAATGGTGCTATTATTCTGTTTTCTGTATGAGGAAACTGAGGCACAGAACAGTTCAGTAATTTGCCCAAAGTCACACCAGTGGGGTGTGGCAAAACCAGGACTTCAGACTGAGTGACTTCAAGGTCTTTGCATTGCTTTTCCCTGTCTTGGTTGTTGTCTGTAATGCGGCTTCGGTAGCCCTGGGTGCTGCCATGTAGTTTCCACATGTCCATGACAGACCAGAATAAACTCACGCTTCACAGAGGCCAGAAGTTTGCTCTCAGAGTAGAACTCTAGCAGGTGAACGACACACAGAAGAGGCAACTCGGCCTTTGACCTGCCTGATCCTGAGCCAGCTCAGCACCACCTCGAATCTCCCCTCTTCGTGCCTGGGACATTGTCCTCAGAGTCCCTGAATTCCCTGCAGACTCTGGCTGCCTCCACTTAGTTTCACCTTGGTCTCTCTCCTTCCATCCTAATAGTAGTGCAAGCCTGCCAGTGTGGAATCCATGTCTTTGTTAGAATTTTTTTGATCCCTCTGCCACCTGCCTTCCATTACTGATCTCCTGCAAGTGCCAGGCTCTGCTGAGGAGCCTGCAAAGCTAGCTTTGCCCACCAAGACTCCTGAGACATGTTTTTACCATTGTCATAAAATGCAGGCCATGTTCCAAAAGATAAATGATGGACTAGGAGAATTGCACGCGGTCTTTCTTGGAGGAGTTTCAACCAAAGATGAAATTTTGTGGTTCAGAACCAAGCTGGCAAAGTAGCAGACTCATTCCAGTGCATCTGAAAGAAATGAGCTAATAACTAGTAGTGGTTCTCTAGAGGCTTCACCCTGGTTCCGGGAAGTAAATATTTTGAAATTGAATTTTCAACAATGGTTTCCATTTTCAAATATAGTATCATAATTCCTTTGGGTTTAAAAAATATATTTTTGCAAACATTCACATCATTTCTGTAAGCTAAATTATATAGTGACTTTCTACACCCAAATTACAGGTGGCATTTCCACTTGCCTGAAAAACTCTTTAAGATAAAGAAGGGAGTTTACGTGGAGAGCGAATAGATGTTTTCCATTTGTACCGAGGTCGGGATGAGAGAATAATTTCATTTGAGAACAAGGAATTCATTACCAGCATAGATGCTCCACCTCTGACTTTATCTGAAGAAATGGATAGCGCGCTGCCCTCCCGGGGTTGCTCGGGGTAGGGCAGTGCTTGCCAGACTTCTGGTGCATCAACGCCCAGTCTTGGTTTGCCTGATCTCTTGCCACCAGCCCCACCTTCCTAAATTAATAGATCATGTTTTTACCATCTCTTTTCCATTCATCATTTCACTTTAGCCTCATGAAAATCTTCCTTTTACTGTTGAGGAAACCAGCATCCAGGGAGGCTAAGTGTGCTTGTTATATAGTTCATTGGTGTCAGAGAATGTGCTAAAATCTAGGTGGTCTGCATCTCACACTAAATGGTGCAAAAAGAATATAAAATTCCACAGGTACATAAGATACATTTGCTGAAGGAAGAGAGGAAGAATATTTTCTATGAGAATTTAAGAAGAGCTCTTTTGGAATTTGAAGTTATCCTAGGATGCTCAAGCAAGGAGTATTATTCTGATTGTTTTCCTACCACCTTCATTCAATCAACTGTGTGTTTACCTAGTGCCTACTCTGTGTCAGGCACTGTGGAAGGCAGTGGAAAGCCAGGCGTTCCCAGGACTCACTACCCCTTCTCTTAACTTCTTAACATCCTTCTTTCTTCCTGTGATACCCCCCGCTCCCCAACCTACACACACACAGCCTACCCTAAACTCTGCTCTCAGCCCCCACCAAGTGCAGATCCTCAGTAAGTACTGTACATGTTGACACAACATAGAAAGGGAGAAGGGAGTTTCCTGCAGGGGTTTTTGCATCCCCTGAGCCTGTGGAAGTCTATCTTCTTTAGAGTTGCTTATGAAATTTATTGGGAACCACTTATGAATTTATTCTCCTGAGATCTCTACAGATTTATAAAAATAATCTGGTGCTCTGGAGAACACTTGCATGTTAAAACCAAAGGCCTAATTATGTTCATCAAAGTTCCTTAAATTTCAGTTCACTCACCTGTTGAATGGGGACATGATGTACAGAAAAGTGTTGGAAAAGTGTGAAGGGCCATATAAATAAAGGTACCAATATAATCAACAAAGTTAGTATGATAGCAGAAAGAGTGCCAGGTACTAAAGTAACATATCTAATATCAAGTGAATGACACTTTAGCTGAACAAATGCTGAAGAATGTTCACTCAGCCATGGGTGCAGAATAACTGAAGGAAGAAAGGTCACAAAAGTGGTAGCTTGTGTTTAACTTCCTTTATAAGACACTAGTTCTCTGAAATGTAAATTTTCATATCAAGTAATAAATGAAATTTAAGGCTTTAAAAATTATCTTTTTGACCATCAACTTGGAAAAATAATTAAGATATTAATTCCACTCGTAGGCAGGATAGACACGTGCTCTGGAAACACCTGAAACACTGCTGGAGATGTAAATTAGTGCAGCATTCTGGGGGCAATTAGTGACTTTCAAGGGTCTTAAAACTATGCATGCACATCTATTCCACTTCTAAGAATTCCTACTTGGGAAATAAGGATGTGAATTAAAAGGTGGCTATGAAGACGCTTATCACGGTGTTGCTTAGAGAGTGCTTCAAGTAGAGGAGTGAAGAAGATGGCATCTAAAGTCACTGAGCTGTTGGAGTCAAATCTTGGCTTTATTACTTCTCACCAAGATACTGGGCATAATGCTTTTTAATTTCACATTTGTAAAATAAGGGTGATAATAAGAGAACCTGTTTCATGAGATGGCTATAAATATTTAACAGAACACCTAAGGCACTCAGGGCACACTGAGAATGCTCACAATGTTAGATTATGTTCATTGTAATGAAAAATTAGAAACACCCTACATATCTAACAAATTGTTTCATCCAAGCAATGTAGTACTATATATCAACTAAAATGATGTATCAGATGAATATTTGACTTGGAGAGATGTTTATTATATTAAAGGGGAAAAGCATACTATAAAAGAGTATTTACTCTATGATTGAATCCAAGCAGATGTTTATTAGACGTTATCCAGTATACTTGAACTTGTTTTGAATTCAAATTCATTTCTCTAAAAATTTAGTTGTATTTCAAAAAAGCAAAAATCAAATAGTGCTAATTTCAGTTCCTTTACCTCCTGGGGTAGGGGCCATTGAGAATTTTTCCTGGGCTACTATACTTTTGATACTTAGTGTATTGCAATCCAAAGGATTTCTGTTCTAAATAATAAAATAGATGCATTTCTTTTCCTAACAGGTAAAGTCCTCCATGCCATAACAAAAATCCCAAGATCCCATCTAGTTTCATAAGGCTACTAGAGTAATTACATACATAATTTACCAAGTCAAGAAATACTACAGCTATCAGCTTTCAAATGCCTATAACAATTTTTAAAAGCATGAACTATGATTCTAACAATGTTTATTATGGGATACTCAAAACAGATGTACTTTAATGTGGAATTTTAAGAATGACATTTGCATAATGTAAAATTACTACTAAATGTTAATGCTACCTTGTCCTACTAAGAGGATACTTACGAGTACTGACTTAGTATGACTTGTTTCAATGTTTGAATGGGTGATTTGACTTGCATAGCAAAAAAGTTATCCTTACCCTCTCCCAGCTCATGAATCTCTAATACATAAGAGATAACTACTTGTTACTCATGTCTTTGCTAGTCCAACAGTAAAAAAAGTTTTCTTCCTCCAGTCCTCACAAATGCTGTTTGATCACCCCTCAATTTCAAGCAAACAAGTACTATGCCCACATGCTTACACTGAATTTTAACAGCATGGAAATACTTCAATTATTTCCTAATTTAAAATTATAAAATTAGGACCTCTGACTTCCACCAATAAAAATGAAAACATAGTCATGTATGTGTCACATGTAAATTTTTTCAGTATTTTCATATGTATCTCATTTCATTACTAATATTAACTTTATATGCAAGATATATAAATCTCATTCATTTTGACAGCTTTGAGCCTCTCTGTTATGGAAGTTTTATTTCAACTTTGGGCATTCATCTTTGGAACTAAAAAGGGTGGTAACATGGTTTGTAAAAACTCTCTGTACAGTCAGAGGGTGAGAGCACAGAAAAAAAGACAAAAGGGAGAGAAGAAATCACAATCAAGCACCTCCCAAGCTGAATGATGCCAATTCTACGCGGCTGGGAAACACTATAAGCTGCTAACCGTGCAGGGCAGAGTTTGGCTAGACTACAAGAGCTCCCCTTGACACCTGGGAAAGGTAAAGCTGACCTCACCACGTCGTGTCTGAGACAGGTAGACAAAAACCCAAGGAGCTTAGCATCAATCTCACAAGATTAGATAGAGTGACTGTTGGCTATGTCCTTTGTTTTTGGCCAAAAGGATTCTAACTGGAGTAACTGGTTTAGAAAACAAACAAAACTTGGTTCCTCCTTCATCCCATACTGAAACTTAGGTTTGTTGCTCCTGGTTTGAGGCAGATAGCAAGTTACTTACATCCATGTGATTGCTTTCTGGTTGCATTTATGATGACGAATAGAATTACAAACACTCCGCTATTACTTTCAGTCTTCAGCCAGATGTGACTCGGCTACGTTAAACAAAGACTTAAACTCAAGACTTTTTATCATTACTATTTTCTTCCTGACTGATATATGAAAGATGAGAAGTGAGTACTGATTAAGTTCTTTAAATCCAAAAATTGGTGAGGGTGGCACTTACTTTTGCAATTCCCAGACAAGCGTCCACTGCTACACAGGAAGAGTCCTAAGGATTAGGTTTCAGCTCTCAGCATCACAATCCCTAAAGAGAGTTCACTAGAGAGAAAAAGTAAAGAGTCTCTGCCCTAGAAAGGTTGCTCAGCAACTCCAAATACTTCAAGTTCTCCTTTTTCACCCCTGAAGAAATATCTTCTTATGGTCTATATTTCATTCCTGACTTAAGATACCCTAAAAGGTCATTTTGAAAAGTGCTCTGCCTTTTCTTTCACATTACTTTTATTAGGTAGTCCAAAAGAGAAGATTTGTCAAATTAGATGTTTTCACGTGTTCTTTTGTTGACTAATTTCAATCTACAAATAAGTTTCCTATTAAAATGTACTCACAACACAACTCAAAACGATTTTTTAAATTGAGTTGTTATATTTGAAAGAGACTAAAGTCAACTTACTGCTGAAAACACAGACAAAAAGGACCAATCGGTTGAGATTCTCACAAGAATGGAAAATGTTTAATAAACTTAGAGTGGAGGGCTTATTAAACTATAGTGTTATTTACAGCCATAGTTCATCAACCACAAACACAATAATGTGTTTGCATGGCATGCTACAACAGAAGCTTTATTCAGTTCATTCAGAAAACGTTGGCAAAATAAATTTCAGTTGCAAATTCACAGATACAAGCTTCAAAGTATAAAGTTGAATGTAACAAAAAAAAATACAGGTAGTATTTATAACAATAACTTACAGATACAAACTAATGATAAACTACAATTTCACAAAGGATTGTAAACATTTTGCACACTTGTCAGTCCTTTCTTTTAGGCAAAGTGCTCTTTTGATGACAAATAAATTAACAGATACACACTAGAGTGAACTATTTCCAGACAATACAAAAAAAAAGTTTTGATTTGTTTTCTTCTTGTAAACATAAGTTTTACAAAAAAATGAAGAATCAATAAAAGTGTCTTGCAGGCCAACTAGAGATACATACCTGGGCAGCAAAGTGATGTTGGAAATGCTTTGGGTGTTAAATAAAAAATTAACATTACTATCTTTTCAATGGCATTTTATACATAATAAATGACAAGTTTATATCCTTAATCATTTCCATCCCTGAAAAAAGGAATTAGGTATGACTTATTGGCAGTTGTGTCATTGAATGGGGTAACAAGGGCTGGAGTCCAAGAGTTGTTGGTGAATGAGCTACAAAATAGAAAGAAATTTGTGGATCAGTTTTTGGGGTGAATAAAACTGATATAAAAACAAACAAAAAACAATCCAAGGCAATGTACTTTCATTACTCATTATAGCCAAGGGCACCAAATGCACTCTTCTACTGATCTCAGCAGGAGCATAAACTGTTCAGCACAGTGAGTATAGTATTAAATGAGAATCCAGGAATGGTTTACCCCCATCTTTATTTGGGGCCACAAGCTTTTGCCACTTTAATGTCCTCCATCCATACCCCATTCACTGCACTTCACCCCGCAGCTAGAAATACACACGAGCTTTGTCTGCAGAGATGTTGCTAGCTTTCATATGACGGTGTCTGTATATGAAGACCCACCCCCCAAATTCTCATTTATGAATGCTTAACTATCTCTTCCCTAAACATATATCAAGACACATTTGACTCAGACAACACTACAGTCATTCATGTGAACACACACAATTTCAATGCTGGTGTAAGTAAATTGCAACAATGGTACAGGCTCTGATTTTTTTTTTTTTAACCAAAACTTAAAAAGAAGTTTCCATTTTCAGCAAGGGCTAGGTTGCTTCAAACCAAACCTCCCTCTGAGAGTTAGGAAAGCTTCCCTAGTTAGGAAAGCTAGACAAAATTTTTAAAAACTTGTTTGGAGGCATCTGAAAGATACCAAGTTAGTTAGAATTTACAAAGTCAAGTCCCAGAAGGGGAGGGAAAGAAAATGAGGCCACTTTTCTCCCACAAGGTTAGTGATAATTTTAAAAGAAAAAGAATGTCTGAGAGGCTGAGAAGTTTAGCCGAGTTTTCAGGAGTTAGACTTTGGCTGCGTGGGAGAAACAAAAATTAAAGATCAGGGACCACTGAAAAGAAGTCTGAGTGAAAAAACAAACTAAAACACCGACTTTTCTTGGGGATTCCCTAATCCAAGGAGGGCTAAATTCAAGACAGAGGGAACCAGAAATACACCAGCCCTCAAAGGACTGATGTCTGATTGGATTAAATTGATCTTCCCCTAGCCGAATCCCCTGCCATGGGCAAAACTAAATCCTTTCTAGTGGAAGATACCATCCAGAGCCTCAAATTATTCCTGGTTTTTCATACCCAACATCTGAAATGCAAAACATAAAATGACAAGGCAAATAAGACACAACTTGACTGAAAACAAAGAGGAAAAAAACAAAAACAATAGAACAGATCCACAAAAGATCCAGATATTGGAGTTTTTAGTATATCTATAATAAATATAAGAATAATTTAATTAAGGAATAGAGTGACATTATAGATGATTCCAGCATAGAAGTAGAAACTATGGGCGTACCTCATTTCATTGTGCTTCACTTTACTGTGCCTCACAGATACTGTGTTTTTTTACAAGACCCTCTCCTCCAACAAAAAGATTATTACTCACTGAAGGCTCAGATGACAGTTAGCACTTTTTAGCAAGAAAGTATTTTTAAATTAAGGAATGTACTTTTTTTTTGAAAAACTGTTATTGCACACTTATTAGACTACAGTACAGTGTAAACATAACTTTTATATGAACTGGGAAACCAAAACATTCCTGTGTCTTGCTTTACTGCGATATTTGCTTTATTGTGGTGGTCTGGAACTGAACCCGCAATATCTCTGAGGAGTGTCTGTATATAAAAGAGTGAAATAGAAATTCTAAAACTGAAGATAAAATAATTGAAATTAAGAACTCAGTGGATGAGTTTTACATCATATTAGATAGAGAATTAGTGAACTAGAAGATAGGTCAGAAGAAAATATCTAGACTGAAGCATGGAAGGTCAAAAGGCTGGAAAATACAGAATTTTGTTCTTAGAGCAGAAACAATATTTGAAGAGACAAAAGCTGAAACTTTTCCATAATGAAAGACATCAAACTACATATTCAAGAAGCCTATCTAGGCACATTATAATAAAACTGAAAATCAAACACAAACAGAAAAGCTGGGGGAAAAAAAGACTTTCAAAGGAGCAAGAATAAGACCAACAGCTGACTTCAACAGTAAGTAGTATCAGGTTAATTAACTATCCATATCCTAAACAAGAGAAATAATGGAAGCCAGAAGACAATGTTATATCTTCAAAGTGCTGAAAGAAAATAGCTGCCAACCTAGCTTTCCACATACAGAGGAAATACCATTTATAACTGCATCAAAACAAATATGAATAAACCTAACAAAAGATGTGTAAGATAACTAAACAGAAAACTCTAGAATGTAAGTGAGAATTTAGAAATGACCTAAATAAATAAAAAGACTAAGTTCATGTTACGGAAGACTATATTATTAAGATAGCAGATTCCTACTAATTGATCTAATAGCTTGAGATTTTGATACAATTGTTTTCCCCTTTTTGGTGGAAATTGACAAGCTGGTAAAATTTGTGGAAATGCAAAAGGTCAAGAATAGGCAATACAAACTTGGATAACAACAAAGTGGAAAGACTTGTACTATTGGACATCAAGTATTATAGGCCTAGCATAATTAAAACAATTAGGTATTAATATAAAAATAAGCCAACCAATGAAACAGAATAGAGGATACAGAAATTGACACACTCATTATAGGGACACGATTTATGACAAATGTGCATGACAAAGCTGCTGGGAAATTGGTATTTTCATCAGTATAACAAAAAAGCTTTGCTTCCTATCCCACACCACATACAAAATTCAATTCCAGATGGAATGTAAATCTAAACATCAAAGGTAAAACAAGGTTTCTTGGGGCCAGTCCAGTGGCATAGCAGTTAAGTTTGCGTGCTCCGCTTTGGCAGCCTGGGGTTTGCAGGTTCGGATCCTGGACACGGACTGACGCACCGCTTATCAAGTCATGCGGCGGTGGCGTCCCATATAAAGTAGAGGAAGATGGGCATGGATGTTAGCCCAGGGCCAATCTTCCTCAGCAAAAAGAGGAGGATTGGCAACAGATGTTACCTCAGGGCTAATCTTCCTCACACACAAAAAGGTAAAACAAAGTTTCTAGGAGATAACATAGGAAGAATATCTTCATTATCTCTGAGTAGAAACAATTTCTTGTACAGGACACAAAAAAAGCACTGACCATGCAGGAAAAAAACTGATGAAGTGAACTACATTAAAATGAGGAAGTTGTGCTCAATAAAACATACCCTTAAGAGAGTAGAAAAAGGCAAGCCACTGAATTGGGGGAGATATTTGCAACACATAAACATTGAAAAACTTATTTATATGCAGAATATAGGAAGAACTAAAACAAATCAAGGAAAAAACAGACAAACCAATAGACCAACAGACAGAAGACATGAACAGGGTCTTCACAAAAGAGGATATAGAAATGTCCAATGAAAGTGGTTAACCTCGTCAGTCATGAGGGAAAAGCAAATTAAAATAATGAGATAGCACCACACAACCATCAAATTGGCTAAAGTTAAGAAGTCACACTGTACCAAGTGTTGGTGAGGACGTGTGGCACCCTGAACTCTCGTATACTGCTGGTCCAAGTATAAACTGGTTCAACCACTATGGAAAACTGTTTGGCAGAATCGACTAAAATTGAGTGTGTAGCCTATGACCCTATGTTCCACTCCCAGGGACATACCAAACAAAAGTGTGAATTAGTGTGCACCAAAAGGCATTATAATCAAGTCCATAGCAACATATTCATAAAAGCCCAAAGGAGAAAAAAATGCAAATGTGTATCAACCATAAAATGGGTAAATTAGCTGAATTCTATATAACAATAAAGACAGATCACTGATTCTTGCAACAATACAGATGAATCTCACTAACAACATAACTGAAAGAAGTGAGACACAAGAATACACTCTATATGGTTCAATTTATATAAAGCTCAAAAACAAGCCAAGCTATAACGTGGTTTTAGAAGTCAAGGAAGACGATAATGATTGGGAGGGGACATAAGAGAGGCTTCTGGGTGCTAATTATGTTCTACTACTTCATCTAGGTAGTATTTACATGGATATGTTCGCTTCGTTAATTCATCCAGCTGTATACTATGTGTGTACTTTTCTATATGTATGCTTTGCTTCAATAAAAAAGTTTATTTGACAAAACTCAGTAAACCCCAATCTAAAAATCTGAGTGTGAATACTTTCTCTGACCATACGAAAATAAATTATTTAAATATTTATCAAATGAAAGCCAAAACAACAAAAGCTTTCTAAGTAAAAAATCAAGCACTAAGAGTTATGATCAATATTTGCATTTTAGCTGTAAAGTGATTGTTAAACTTGTCCCTCACAAGATAGTCACAGAAATAAGAATGTCTGGATAGTTCTGCTCCCTACTGTACCCCCACAATGTTTTTCAGCTACTACTGAGGTAATATTTCAAAATGTGAATCCTATCAATAATCTAAGATTAGAAGTTATCAGCTATTAATTGCTTGGGAGATAGCTGTTAAATGTTGGAATACCTACCATCCATATAACTATGCAGCGCAGTTAACATTGTCCCATCTTGGGGCACATAGGCAGAATACGCCATTTCTTCTAACATAGGAGGAGACAGCCTGGAGGGCGGGCCTGCTGTGACCGGGACGGAGGAGGAGTGATTAGGGCTGACGTGTTTCTTATGGCGTGCTCTACAATTCTGAAACCACACCTGAGGGGGGAGAAAGGCAATGTAGCTTATCACATGTCAGCTTCTGAGGACGTTATCAGCTGAGTTTAAAAAGGAATGCAACCTCAATTACTTTACCATGTAAGCACGGTATAAAACTAAATAAGCTTTTTAAAAAGTTCTGCAGGCAGAAGAGAAACAGTTTAGCACAAATAACAATGGTCATTTTCTTCTCTCAAAGAATAACTATCTGGTGATTTACTTAAAAGCCGATTCTATACTAAACCAGAATCTTCCAAAAGTTTCCTTGGTTTTACTACTGGCATTTGGGACAAAAGGAAAAACAGAAAAAGTCCTTTTAATCAGAACTTAAAAAAATACTACTAAATGTATTCTTACATTATCTTACACCTGCTGGACTTATTGCAAATCCTTTTTCAAATGACTAAAATCCCCACCGAGAACCTCAAGCTTTCTACAAACCTCTTGATTCAATTATTCCAGTCACATTTTGACCCACCGAGTTCAATTTTCTTAGTGAATGCATAGGCCATTCCCTAAGAAGCATGTTATGGTCAGGGCTATAATAAGAAAAAAACTGGTAATATTTGAGTAGAATAAAATACAGACACATCCACTGGTGAAACAGATCACAGAATGTAAAGAGCTAACCACCCTGCTGTCCACTCTACCACAGAAATAAAGGAAGCAAATTCAGGGCAAGCAGGGTTTTACATTCAGGTCAGGGTAAGTTATGCTAGAATGCCCAGATGCTTCCAGTAACTAAACTGCATGGATTTGAACTCCCTGCCATTAGATAAAACTTGATACAGAGTGTTACTCTCTTAAAATATTACAGCATTTATTTGCTATCACTCCAAACAGTTCCGTCATGAGAAGAAAGAGAAGTGGAGGGATAAAAACTTTAAGGAAATTAGGATAAGAACGTTTGGGATCAGAGGAGAATGCCAGGGCAAGGTCAGGGGCATACATCTCTGTCCAGGACTGGGAGGTAGTTACTTGATGGCACAAGGGAATCAGGGCTGAATAATGGGGAATAGAAGGAAGGTGCAAAAAGCTTTATATGAAAAAGTTGGCCTGATTTCAAAGACATATCCTGCTTTTCAGACTCAAAAATAGAGGGTTGGCAAAGTACAAACTCAAGGGATTAAAACTAAAGGAGTAAAAATTAATAATGAAATGGGGAATGCATCCCTGAGCCGGTGGCTGAAAGGGAGCACCCAAGGAATGTTTCAGGAACAAGACAAAGCAGATATCAAGGAAAAGGAGTGGGAAGTCACAGCCTTCTCCCCATGTTCTGGAATGGTAGTTAGACTCTTAGATATCTGTACAGAGACCATACCCCAAGTCTCCAGTCAGTTGTCTCACAGGCTCCTTAACACCAGGTGCCACTACTGTCACCCATCCAGCCAAGAAGACACATTCACACATTCTCCAACTTGTCAGAGGGAACTGCTGCCACCTGCCTTTTCCCCGAGAGTACCCAGAAGACACACACCCCAGAGGACTACATATAACCCAACACACATGGCACTATGGTTCCCACAGTTTCTTCAAAGTATCTCATTTCCAATAAATTATATTGGATGGAACCTACTCAGTTTAAAAAAAAAAAAATCCCAGACTTTGGAAAAAAATATGAAGAAGGCGTGATATAAACAGCAGAATAACTACCTTCTTGCTGATTCAAATAGCTCCTTGGAAAGATCATCAACAGGTAATCAGGCAGAGAGAGGTTTGTAAACACAAACTGTCATGTAACTTGTACAGCAAGATATAGATGAGGATTCCAGACATCAGAAAATAAATCCTGACATGAGGGCTATGCAGCTTCAGAATTCAAATACAAGTCCTTTTGACTCTTCCCCCTGACAAAATTTCCTCCTTCTGCTTTGCAAACCTCTAACAAAGTTAAAATTTCTTCTGAGCAAAATACTTTAAAAATTTTTCTAGTTCTAAACTGTAAACTACATAAATTGAAAGCAGGCCATGTAGACATTCTGCAAAAGATGAGTAATACATAAGATGAATCTCTTAGAAAGCCCAAAGAGCCAAATATAAGAACTTAGTGTAAGAAAAAGATGGAATTTTAAATTATTGGGAAGGCATGGCATACTACTGTTTAGAGAAAGCTGGCTAACCATTTGGGAGAAAAAAAAAATAGAAAATGTCCCTACTTCACATGTAACCAAAAGTCAATTCCAGATAATTTAAAGTTTAGGTATAAATAACTGGAACCATAAATGTTTAAGGAAACAAAAGCCAATATTGATATACTCTCTAGGTGGAGAAGCATAAAAAAAGCCAGATCTATGAGAAAAAAGTATTGACAGATTTGAAGACATAAAAATACAGGGACCAGCCCGGTGGCACAGTGGTTAAGTTCACACTTCGCTGCGGCGGCCCAGGGGTTCACAGGTTCAGATCCCGGGCGTGGACCTATGCACCGCTCATCAAGCCATGCTGTGGCAGGCGTCCCACATAAAGTAGAGGAAGATGGGCACAGATGTTAGCTCAGGGCAGGTCTTCCTCAGCAAAAAGAGGGGGATGTTAGCTAAGGGCTAATCTTTCTCACACAAAAAAAGAAAAATATATAAAAGTTCTACGTGGAAAAACTGAATGAGAAGGAAATTGATGAACCATAAAAGTTTAATGTGATAAATGAATTAATAAATGTCAGTAAGATGGAGGTAAAAGAAAAAAAAACCAATAGAAAAGTGGGCTAAAAACACACAATTTTTAAAATTACAAAATAAGCAAACACATTAAAGTTCATTGATAATAAAATAAATATAAATAAAAACAAGATTTTCTGACTACCAAACTGGAAAGGATGTAAAAGAATGGCAATATTCAGGATTCGCGTGGGTTGGGAAAGGGAACTTTCCTATGTAGCTCCTGGGAGAATAAATTGGTATGAATTTTCTGGAAGGTGATTTTTGTACTATCAGTTGAAGACCCTAAAAATGTTTTATCTTGTGACTCAATAATCCCACTTCTAGAAATTTACCCTACAGAAACTACTGAACAAGGTATATATGGAATGTTGTTCATTGCAGCATTTTTACGATAGTGAAAAATTGGAAATAAACTGTGCTATGCTCAATATGTTCAGCAATAAAAATGATGTAGATCTTAATACAGAAAGGTATTCCCAGTACATCGACTGGAAGAAATAGCAGTTATAGCTTGTTTCTGTAAGATACACAGCTCATAATTCACCTATCTGAAAGGGTGTGTGAACAGCGATTATATCTGGATACAGAGTGTTAAAAGTAAAATTACCCACCTTTATTCTGTGTTTTCAGGACAATGATGACCTGCTCTGTTACTAATGTCTCACTGAGCAGATTTTAGTTAGTAAAGGTATGACTGTCCCCTTGATCAGACCATTGTTTCTACCTAATCTTTGGTAACATAGTTTGCATATTATAATCAAAGCCTAGTAATCAAAACTCTCTTCTTTAACTTTTCTAAAGTGTGCTAATGCTACAAAGTAGGCTGGGAAAAGAGGTTATGATTACTATTTGAGATCACAGTAATTAATTCTTCAAAAATACTGTGAAGGAATATATATTTAAATTATATACACATATGTATATATAAAAATAATATATATATTTGCATGCTAGTACTCCTTCGCCATCTTATCAAAAATATTTAAATGCAATCCTCACATATTAAAAGCCACCACCCAATAATATATTCTCCAAGTTCTAGTGCTTGGAATCAAGTTCACTTGCTCATAATACTGATGAACTAAACACCTGGAAATTACATGACAGATGTCTGTCTGGGGTCCTTACTTCTTCAAATAATAAGAAAAGTTCTCAGAAGACCCTCCATTTTCCTTTGCTTCCAACTTCAAAATAAGCTAAAACATAATAGTCATGAATCTGACTTAGCTGCAGCTGTCATTGTCATTGTCATTTTCATTGAATGTATAGTTTTAGATTAGAGGAACCCTCAGCCCATTGAGTCTTAACCACCTCAACAAAGGAAGCTTCACATCCGGCCTGGGAAACTCACTACCTCCAATGGAAGCCCAGGCCATTTCTGTAGCCTTTCCTACTGAGAAAGTTCACCATGAGTGAAATCTGCCTTTTCCTACTTTCCCTTGCAGAGACCTGATTTTGCTGTCTGCAGGACAGACTTTCACATATTTTAAGATAGCTACTCTGTTTATACTATTCCATGCCTCATCATCTCCGGATCTTATCTCCACATAAATATCCTTGTTGCCATTCACATTAGCACATGTTTTCCTGATCTTTCACAACCTTGTTAGCCTTTCTCTAAAAAAGAGAACTCTTTTCAGAATGGTTCCTTGTTAGTTCCATTTTAAAATTTAGTGCTGTGAAATAAGCACAATACCCTGGATGTTCGAAAAGTATTGAGGTTGTGGGACTCGTCTCCTCAGACAGCCTCACTCCACTGCAGTCAACCAAATCCACTGGGAATCTAGGTCTTTAGAGAAGCTGCAGTAACATCACATCTTTCCCACTGGCTTCTCTGTACAGATGATTTGGTAATTATGAAACACTTCAGGCTTAATAAGAATAAGCTGAAGAATAAACACCTGTTTATCAACCACCCAATTTAAGAAACAAAACATTATATGTACAATGTTGAATTTCATCTTTTCCCCCCACTGATTTCATCTTGCTGGTTATGGTTATTCACATTAATTCCTGAAACTTTTTTGAACCTTGAATGTTATTTAAAATTATTTTCCATTTCCCTGACCTTTCTAAGATCTTGACACAGTTAACCACCTCCATCCTGAACCCACCTCACTCTTTCAGCCTCATGGTGCTCATTCCTTGATTCTGGCTGTTACTATGTCCCACTCAAACAGCACTTCTTACTCTGCTCTCTTCATAAAGTCCATTTTTCACTTTTACTGCCTATGATCTGTTTCTAAAGGATCTGACCCAATTTCATGGCATTATATCTTTTTGCTTGAGTCCTGTTCATCCTTTAAAATACTTTTTACATGCTCAGTTGCCACCATCATTGCATGATTAGCAGAGCGAAAAGGAAATTCATTTCCCTCCCAACTACCAAACTAGCTTTCTTTTGACTTTAATATTCCTGTCAATAGCACCATTTCCATGGATAATTTGACTTCTCTCTGCTTCCCCATTACAGTGTCCAGCTCTACTTCTTGTCTCTCTAGCATCCATCACCTCCCACCAGTGTGTACTCAATAAAATGTTTCTTGATGAATTCTAGGCCACTACCCCAGTTAAATATCTTTTCAAAAAATCACTAGTTTGCTGGGCATCCCAACTAATCTGTCTATCTCTATCTAGCCTCTCCCAACTCAAATTATTCTTATGTACTGTCACCAGCCCTTTTTTCCTAAAATCACATATCATGCTTTCTCCTGCTCAGGGGAGAACTCTACATTCACAGGCCTCTCCAAGTTCAGCTCCAACAATTTCATCTCCCCAAATTTGCAAACATAAATATTACGTTCCAATAAATTTGTTCTAACTCATCCTTCCCTAGATTTTTTCACACCACGCTTTCTACCTGCATCTTTAACAAAGGCCATTAATACCCCTAGATGCACATATATTCACAATCATAGAAAAGTAGAAGAAAATATTGGCCTCGGAACCAGATCTGGCTTGGAACTGCAGTTGTCTTCTTTAGCCTGAGGAGCTTAGGGTTCCAGTGAGCACTAAATGAAGTAACTTGTGCAAAGAGTCATTTAACAAATAGCAGCCCAGCCCAAGCAGGCTAATTATCAGGTTTAAAAAATTAGAGCTTGAAGAGATCTAAAATGAGAAGCTAATTCTTTGACATTTCTTCACAAAAAAAAATGCAGCCTCATAAAGACCTAGGATAGCACTTTTAGTTTAGTTTAGTCAATCTCTTGATTAACTTTTAAAATAATCACCTGTATCACACGTCTGCTCAAGCCTGTCCGTTCTGCCAGTTTCTGGAGGGTCTGTGCATCTGGGTTGTTGTCCTGAGCAAACTGTGCTTGCATAACCTGTTTTAAAAAAAATGTAGGTAGTAAATAGCTAAAAATAAGAAGCTCAATCTCCTGATTTTGATGACAGGAGAGATAAGACATGCACAAGAAAATGGGATACTATATTTTATTACTTGAAAATCAATGGGGGGAAGTATGTATAAATGAAAAGAATGTATTTTGTAAATTTATGTACAAGTTGATATGTTGACATCTTTAAAAATAATCCATTTCAATACGAAAATTTGTCTTCCAACTATGCAGTCAAAAATAAGCTCACCTTTTCTTTTCTCTCATTCTTACAACCCACAAATGAAATGCATAAATAGTATAAGTTTATTTACTATTTTTTCCATTTTGTTAAACATTGCTAACATTAGAAAACTTCTAAAAATACAAAAATCATTGTCACATCTATCTCCAGCCTCTACTGAACTAAACAGGTTCAAGGCCCCTACTACAATTTTTATCAGTCTACAAATAGTACACAGCGCAATAGATAGATGCCACTTAACTGTAATGACTCCATTATTAGTTGTTTTGAGCACTTGCTCTATGCAAAGGAATATCTGAGATCTTAAAAAGAGATACCCATCAGCCTATTGAATAAGCATTTCCCAAGATCTAAACATCTACATGAAAAAGCTCCCAGGTGATTCCAATGTGAACCTTTGGAACCACTGTGCTAAGTGCCATGAAATAGTGAAACACGAAAAAACTGTCCCTGGTCTCCACTTCCTAGAGAAGGATACAGACATGCCAATAACTACCAACAATACAGGTGATGGGATAGGCGTCGAGGAGGAGGGAGAGCGAGTACTGGAATAAAAGCACAAGCCAAGGGCTTTGGATTCTTTCCGGAAAGGGAATCATGGAAATCAAGCACGATATTTGAATTTTATTACTTAAAAGTCAAGCAATCAAGGGAAGTATTATAAAATGTAAAGAAAGTATTACAAAGAATGAAAGGGGGTCTGGCATCCAACATGACTGCGCATGCCCGTGGGCATGGGATACTGGTAACCAACATACCTACAGACCTGAAGCACTGCTGGTCTCGACACCATTTCCAAGAGGCAAAATTAACTGCATTCTCCACTCTGCTCCTCGTACAATACTATCTTCTGCCACTGCACTTGTCACAAGGTAGCTAGATAATTCGTTGGCAAGTCCAGCTCTCCATAGCAGAAAGTGAGTTTCTTGAGGGCAAAGGGAATGGCTTACCTTTTGTATCCCCAACAGTTAACCCCCTTCCTGTCACTGCTTAAGAGTCTGTGACAGAATGAACCTAGACAGTGTAAGGAAAATCTGAAGATAGTGTGGAGAAAAAGACCAATGTTGTTCCAGGAAACCTTATGAGGTTTACAATCTAAGTTCTCTCTGATTAGGGACTCTTGTAAAATAAGGTATTCCTGGCTTCCTGTCCAACTATATTTGTCCACACAGTCACTGTAAACAGCACATGTCTTTTTGCTTTAAAAAATGGGCAGAATCAGCCTAAAAGTTTATAATCGCGCTCAGTGCACTTCATTCCTTTCCTACTCCCACGTACAAATAGAGTTGTGTTTATGTGTAGCTGAGCATGTAACATCCCAAAGAGAAAAACAAATGAGCAAATTAATTGTCTTTGTTTTTTAATTTTTCAAGGAGAAAAGCTGAACAGATATTTAAGGATTTGCTTATAAGGCCATTATTGATAATTTATAAAATAAAAATGGCAAGGTTTTCACAAATGCATTTCAAATTCTCAAGTTTAATAAGGGAACCAAATTACACTTAATAAAGAAATTTCTTGTTAAGGAATAAAGTAAAATTTATACCAAATCTGAGGGTCTAGAACTGGAATATGCTAAAGAAAAAGTAAGATGTGCTTATCCGTGTCTAGTCTCACAAAAAAACCCTTTTAATTTTGACTTAGTTTCGTTATTCTCCAGGGACTAATGATGCCAAAACCCATCTACTCCTTTTCTGAGCTCCTTTTTCCCCCGTTTTTATAAATAAGGTTTTATTAGAATATAGCTATGTCCATTTGTGTATATATTTTCTATAGCTACTCTCATGCTACAGCAACAGATTTGAGTAGTTGCCTGAAAATCCTAAAATATTTACTCTCAGGCCCTTCACTGTAAAAGTTTGCTGGCCCTTGAATTATAGTATTGCTGTCACTTCAGTCTGGTAATTAGATTTTTAGGCATCTGAGCTCTTTGAAGATGGTCAAGGAGTGTGCCTCATCATTTTAAGACCAGGAAATCTACCAGAAATGTCAGGAGTCTGAGTGGTAGCAGCTGACCAACTCACTCTGAAAATTTGATTAAAGTCAGTGCTAACCTTGGCACATTCAACATTAATGATCATTGAGCAAGTGCTTCCAACTACAATAAGCAAACCATAATATTGGCAAGAACTTTTTAAATGTCATTTCTACAAATGGGACAATATTTGAAATATTTTTGCCAAAAGAAAATATATTCTATTTTGTGGTCTTCAACTAGCTTTTTCTTCCCATAAGTTTCTAAAGAAGAATTTGGGGGAAATTATCTTGTTTTTCCTCCCATTTTAACTCTCCTCTGTCCAAAGCAGGTACTTCATGAACAGTCTTGACTTACTAATCATCTATAATATTATTTTGCTGAATTCAAGAACTACTTGAATATATTCAGCTTTCTGAAAGATAGGACAATTTGACAATGAGGGTACATTACTTGGTTGATTCGAGGTTCTGACAGAATACAATGATTCAAGTTTTTAACAAAGTGACAGCTATCCCAGATTCTAAGTTATAAAGAACCACTTGAGGACAAGGATTGTGTCTCATCTGTTTCAGCCATCCCTGGCATAGATAGATGCTCATAAATATTGAATGAGAACATGCTTTGAAAGCATATCATTTCTGCTTTCATTTTTTAAAACCTATGATTCTGATATTAATTGTTTTAAAAGTTACGATTCAGATCACATTTTCAAATAATAATGCATGGCTTAAATAGTTTACACATGTTTGCAACTTAAAACTATAAGGCTATCTGCAAGATTCAGAATCTCACTCTTGTTTTGGCTGTTGCTGCCATTAAGTGGAGTTTTGTTAAGGCAGAGTTCTACTCATGGTCTTCTGGGAGGCCAAGCAAAATGAAAAGACCAGAGGTTTGGGAAGCAGGGTCCAAATCTCTTCTCTGCCATTCCCTTGATGATCTGCCTTGAGGGGAGTTCCTGCACCTCTGGGATGAGGCCACCTACATCAAAGAATTGTTGTTAAGAATTAAAGGAGAAAATGTAGAGAAATGCCTGGCATAGGACTTGGCGCACAAAGACCTCCACAAATATTATTCCCTTTTTATTTAATTAGTATCTATAATTATCTTCCTATATGAAATTGTGTATCTACCTCAAGTGGTTTCAGATTTTCACAATTATAATTTTAATTTTTATATTAATCAGCCTTATAATTATTAAAATTATAGCCAGTCCTTCATGAAAATTTTAAAAACAATATATTTATATTAGAGGTTCTGTGTTAACACAGACACCTTTTAGCTATTAGGTATTTTGCTGCCAGGTTTCCCACAGGGGCTCATATCTCTAATTTAGGGCTTTATGTGATCTCCATTACAACTCAGAGAGGCATCCAGAAAAGCAAGGTTCAGAGACATGTCTTTAAATTGCCTTATCTTTCATTTATTCCTGACTGACCATATAGTCTATGCCCAAATTAAGAAATCCCAAATAATCATTTGGAAATTTCTCAGAATGGAGCTAGATTTTAATGCTAGACTGCTTTCCAATGCCACTAAGTCCCCTTGGAATAGTTGTGTCACATCAATGTTTCTTTCTCAACATTCTCAAAATAAAAATTCTCTCTTAAAATGCTTTCACTGTATTCATCTTAAATACTGGCAAGTCTTACAATACTATATGTGATTTTTCAAAAAATTACTTTCACTCATTTGTTAACATTGTATAAATGTCCTTTAGAGTCTGAGCTAAGATGGATACTCTGTATAAAGCACCTAGCAGTATGTGGTAGGCGCTCAATAAATGTTATTTTACCTTAACATAAAACAAATACCTCAGCCAGATTAATCTTTTAGAAAAGGTGATTTCCTTATCTAAAAAATGCCAGAAAGAATCATTATATGTGTAGACTTAAATATAAAGCAAGGAGTAATTATTTAATTATTTGGACAATTTGCATAAATTGAATTTATGACAATTACATTTAAAGCAACTAAGCTGAAAATAATCCCTCCCTTTTCATGAGACATAATCACCCTTTAGCATCAAATTATAGAATTACTCCCTCTATCCCCTTTAAAAACAAGACAGGATCTACCTGATTGGAGTCAGTAAATTCCTGTTTATGGTAAGGCATATTCAATTTTTTCCTACTCAGAAAACATACAATCTTGTCCATTGAATGGCTCCTTGTGGTTTGTTAAAAAGATGAACACATTAGCATCCCATAGACCCTCGAACTATATGTCTTTCTGTTAAGAGTCCCCAAATATTTTGTCTTCTGTGACAATTATATGTAGTAATATAAATGCCTCGGTTAAAATGATTTTATCAGGAAGTCAGATCAACATTTTGTTTCCACTTTGCTGTTAATACCAATAGACTACAGGGAAACAAGGCTTGAGTGACTAGTTCATACCATGTCATGATTCTGAAAATAGTTGATAAACATTTTAGGGCAATAAGTATGTTTTCATACATTCACCAAGTTAGTTTTCACAAAAACCACAGGCTAACATTTTTGAAAACATAAAAGTGTTTTAGACAACATGGAGATTGTTTTTCTGTTTTGTTTTGGTTCTTTGGTTTTGGTGGGGAGGAGCTTCAAAAATCATAAATTCATTGTCATATCTACCTGGAGCTGATCTGCTGTAAAGCTGGTCCGAGCTCTTTTCGCTGGTTTTGGATGATTAACATCTTGCTCTGTGAGGAGGGCACCTTCAACACTAATCCCATTACCTGCATTTAAAAAGCACACCATACATGTTGGTAACTCCAACAGGTCCACCGGTCATGCAGTAATAGGTTTCTTGCATCACTTGGCTTGGTGTGAAACTGTATACATCTTCTAGATTGCCAACCCCTTGAGTTGTTTTAAAACGCACTAGAAATATACTGTGAAACAATATTCCATATGTCGGCTTGTATATTTAGTCAAAAGTGCAAAGAGTTAGAAGTGCACATCTAAAGCACATCCTTAGAAAGGAAAATACAGGGAAACAACTGGTTACAAAAAGCAAAACAGAATCCTAAAGTCAAGGCTGCGGCCTGAGACTATGGCACAAGACTAAAACACATGCCATGGCTTTCTCTGTAAATAAACAGATGGAGACCATCCCTAACAGTAGAGTGCTTAATGAGTTTTACCACAATTACACTGCACAAAATAATGCATTAAGATGACCTTAGGAAAAATTGTTTTATTCCTGTATTCACTGTCCCAAAAGACTCAAAAGTATTTTAAGTATATATTTACCATTTTCCACTTCTCTTTTTAAATTATCCAGCATGCAGTCATAATGCACTCTGCAGAGGACTTTCTCTTCCACCAACGCAAACTCCTCTCCCGTGGAAAGTTGTCTTTTGCAAGAAAAGCAGGCAAAGCATGCCAAGTGATAGACATTCCCCTTGGCCCTCCGGACCCAGTCAGTAGAATGGATGTGCCTCCCACAACGAGAGCAGCGAGTTCCATACCTTCTACATAAACAGAAGGGCAGGAGGCGAAGATTTTAATGCTTGGTGAGATACTCACCAGTCTAAGATTAAACTAACATGTTATAATACTCCTTGGATTAACCTAAGTATTTAAATCTTTTGAAAATGAAACAGGAATCAATTATTTTTCTAAAAGTCAATATGGTAAGCAATCAAGACTTGAGATAGGGTCATAATTCAAACCTGTTTATAAAACAAAAACTTTTCATTGTTACTCGAAAGGAAGATTGGATTTTTTCTTTTAAAATAAATGAAATATGAATTTCAATCTCTCTCCTGTAACAAATATCAGTGCATTTATAAATCACCTAGAGACTAAAGATACAGACACATACGCGCACACTCTCCAGATCGAAACCTAGAAGTGCAAAAGCATACCTCTGAAGATTTAATGACTTTTAAAACCAAGCTGAGATAATTAGAAAATGCTTTAAATATCATTTTTTTAAAAAAGTGAAAACATTTAAACTTGATATTATCAAAGAATGTGTAGACCAGAAATTGTTTATCCTGGGGGTGCGTAAAGAAAACTCAGAAACGTTTCCTTCGGTGAATGAGCTGTTGAATTGCTCTCCACAGGAGGCGGGGACACATCACCTAAGACTTTCAGAGACATAGCTGGACACTAAATGCAGGTTAATCTTAGCAAAATGCCAGACGTCAGTATTCCTCTTTTCTCTCAGTCTGAGTCACTGGCCACTCGGCCACGTCTCCTATCTCAACTGCAGTCATGGCCCAGAACATCCACATCAAACTAAATAAGTATATGTGTCTGTGTCTATTCATTAATATATCTTTAGAGGTACTGCCAGTCTTTTTTTTTTTTTTTCAGTTTAATCTGAAAAACTGAATTTTAAAAATAAATTTCAGAATAAAATATGAAGCAAGTATAAAAAAATTCTGAAGAACTAGACTTTCAATAAGTCTCCGAAACCAAACCTTTCAAAAGTATTTAAATTACCATAAAAAATTAAGATTAGCATATCCTAAGTGAAAGAGGAGGCAAATTGCTACCATTTTTGAGGAAATAGAGAGTAAACCTGATGAGAAATATATATTTTTGGTAATTATAAAATTCTGTGACTTTACAAAATAAAGGATTCTGGATTTCATGAAGTGCTTTAAATTACCGAGCAATTTTCAAATCACTAAACTCTCTGAGATCAGTTTTTGAAATGGAGTATAAACAACATAATTAGTATTACAAAATTCATTACAGAGTATTAACTTCCCACTTTCACAAGGAACATTCTTCTTCATTTGGAAATGCAAATAAAGAAAAAATACAGTAATTTTTAAAAGTCATGCTTAAGGATGATTTCAATTTTTAGACAGATATCCATTAATAATTGAATTATATCTAGAAGAAATAATTATAAAGAGATCACACAGAGAAAATGTTACATTTAATATCTTAGGCAAATATAATGTCACAAAACAAAGATTAAAGAAAGACAAAAGAAACAGGATTTTTAGGCAGAATAATTAGATGGTGTATTTCTGATACTGGAAGGGTCAATTCTTCTGAATATTATGGTTTATCACAGTCTCCAAACTGCTGGTGTTTTACAGGTGTGTAACTAGGGATCATTCTATAGTAAAGAGGTAATATTTTTACCCCTATAATATTTTCATTTTGTCTTACCGCTCCCCCCAAACAAGGGGCTTTGTCACAATAAGTCATCTTATATTTCATGCTTTATACTTATGCACAGCAAAGAAGGTTCCTTGTTTTTAAGACCTAAAACTTTCATTTGCCAAAGTGGAAATGATTATTTAAAATTAGTTTTTGTATACTCAATTCCTAAAATATATAAACATGCCTATTTTATGTGTTTTAATACAAATTATATGTCAAAAAATATGAAGCATTCTCATTTTTAAATCCATTATATAAGAAAAACTGGGATTCCATAAATAAAACTGGACAAGAAAGCCTCTTTACAAAATCCTCTCTGCGTAATAATTTCTTGGAGTATCTACTTACTAAAAAAAAAGTTTCAGAGTGTACCTGAAATAATCAAGTTTGCAGAAAATGTCTTTGTCTTTAATATAACAGCTGGTATGCCTTCCTAAGGAGGTTCTGCAGACACTGCAGGAGAGACACCGAACATGCCAGCACAGGTCATTCACCTGTGAAGGAAAAAGAGGCAGGATGAGAAGCCATTCTAATACCACACTTAAGAGTATCATTCATTGGTTTTGTGTATTAGGCAATTTAGAAAGCTGGCCCTTTAATATTTTAACACGTGCTCTGAATGTTTGCATCTAAAAGGAGTCATTACACAAATAGGCATCTAGATATATTCTTTTAGACTTCAACCAAAAAATCACAATATTATATTCCACATTTTGTGTTTGAAAAAAATTTTATTCTTTTGAAGAATTCATATCTTTTTTTTTTCTTTGTTAAATTGAACTTCTATGAACACAGGGAAAATTTTGGTCATTTCAAGTGCTACATATAGGTTGGTTTTTTCTTTTACCAAATTCTTCCCACGATGAAGAGTAGCAGCTAAAGAAGTCAAGCCACACATCTCAATCCACTTTTCGGCTAAATAACTATAAACTGTGCACCAGTTTTTAAAATGAGAGAGAAAGACAGTGAAAAACAAGCTTTGTAAGATAAATACTTATCCTTGTAAAGATGCCAGGCAATCAATTTTGCTTACAAAACAGAAATTGCTAAGGTAGATTTAAAGGTTGATACGGCAGAAGCCCTGGCTCCCTTCTAGCATTAAATAATAGAATCAAGGAGTAAAGCGTTGGTAACCCTACTTAATGATTTGGTTACTGGAGAAAAAAATAAATCTGATTATAAGTGGTTCTAAAAAGGCACCCAAGAATTGTTTGTCATTTATACTTCAAGTAGTAAGGCATTTTGTTTGATAAATCACAGCACTTCATGCTTCCTAAATAGGGACATGAAATATTGTCAATTCGGGAACAAATCATAATTATCCTCATGTTAAACTGTTGCCATCATACTATAAGCTCTAGCCTTCAAGAATGAAGATGTGTATTGGACTGAACTTGCCTTGTAACGTAAGCTCCTAAAGTTTGCTCTTGTTAAATGGACACAAGAACTAGGTTTATGCTTAATTAAATTTCATGTAAAATAATAGCAATGACACAAAAACACTAGTTACATCCTACAAATGAATCTAATGCCTAAAATAGGAATTAGGAAATTGGAAAAATGGGAAATTGTGAAATACGGCTTTTGCTACACTATTTCATAATAAAAACTATCTGTCCCATGATTCTATCAGATTAGCACTACTGTTCAACATGTTTTTCTATGATCTGAAATAGAAATGGTACTTTGAAGCTGAAGAAAAAAGTTTCACTGACTTCTAATTACAGTTATATGCCTCTTCCAAAGCGTTAATGAGAGTATCATTCTGGTGAAATTTTAAAAGTTTTAAGTTTTGGTCCTGCTATAAAAGACGTACATGTTTACTATACAAGAAAACATGAAAACTAACAAAAAAATCAGAATAAAATATATTAACAATGGTGAATACTGTCCTGGAAATAAAGATGTATTTTCCTTCTATCTTTTCCTAAAATGGGCCTAATTAAGTGAAAGTTTGGAAGTGCAGGCTTCCTTTAGTATTCCACTGTTAAGGGCCTTCTACATTTTGATCTTATCCAGGTTCTTTTTTTTGAAAGCAGGGCAGATTCAGGCTTCAGGGCAGAGTCATGGCCACCCTCTAACTTCCTAAAACCAGAACTAACGCCTGGTTTGCCACCTTTCCTCAAAGTTTACTTTCCAAAAACAAAATGCTCCTTCATCTTCCATTTCTTTTTCCAGGGAGGAAAGTAAGGTGAAGAGATAAAACTCTGGAGAATATAACCCTTCCCAGATGGCTGGTATTGATCCAATCTGTGTACATACATAGGATCAACAGAAAAGCCACCCAAATGACAGGGCACTGAAGTATCAGATAGGGCACATGCATCTAAGTCCTCTCATACTTTTTTGTTCTAACTCCATTTTACCTGTCTCACAATACGGTGTTTTTCTATATTAAACAGTTACACCCTCAAATACTTGACTAGGTCTAACAATTACTTTTCACCAGTGACTTGAATTGAATTCAAACTTATCAGGAAGAACAAGTACTCAAAATGGAAAAACAAAGTTAAGAACTCAGAGTTTTCATATAATCATATAGTGTCAAGCTTTCATTAGAGCTAATATACATAGTAACATGTACAAGGGGCAGAATCAGACTGTACGTAGAAGATTTCATTGGGAGGACTCCAGTCCTATTACAAAGGAAAGGTCTATACAGCTCATTGAGATAACTTAGATATTTTATATAATACAAATATATATAATATATAAACATTTTTAACATATAAAAGATGAACACTAGAAATCTATTTCAGAGGGTGTGTTGAGTCACTTTATAATAACCTTTTTTCTATATCCTCTCTGCTGTAAAGTGATAAAACATTTATAGATCCATTTAGAAATATTTTTAAAGATTATGCTAATTATTGAGAGGGCTCATTGAAAATGAGAAGCTAGTTTTAATCCAAAAGATGGTTTTGAAATATCTAAAAAGGCTCGTGTCTAGAAACTTTGAAATGGGAATCTTAAGAATGCAGATTGAAAGAGAAGGCCATGTTAATTTACCAGGTTGAAGAATCAACAACCAATGAAGATTAACGTAGTCACTTTTTAATGTTTTGACCAAAACTTCTTTTGGTGCTTTTTCTGGGTTGTATCTATAGGGTATAATTCTCACTTTACAGATGAAGCAGCTTTGTACATTGAGGGAGATATTTAAAGACATTCACTAACTTGCTTTTTGGACTCATATTGTCCATAATTAATCCTTTTGAAAAACTGGAGGTGGGAGGGCGTGGGGGGTGGGGAATAGAAAGTGAACTCATTTGCTACTAATTCAGTGTAGGAGAGATCACTATTTTAAATAGCGGTTTTGAAAACTATTGAAGTTGAAAACCCCTGGGATGAGATTAATACAGATGGGACCATGATCCTACATGCAATGACTTGGATAACTGTGGCCTGCCAGAATTTCTACTCCAAAACTCCCCCACAATATTTTGAGAAGTAAAACAAGACAGTCAACTCTCAAAGAACTATTGGAAATACTTCATCTCAGGAATCTTTCTTTTTTGTCTAACTTTACATCAATTTCCATTTTTTCCCCCCAAGCCCTGGAGATGATATAAAAAAGAAAGCATTGGGTGGCTTTTAAGTATCAAACCTTAATAAGAGGAGGAAGGTGTTAAAAATGGTTTTTATTTAAATGTTCCTACAAACTTTTACTTTGGAAAAAGCCTCAGGTTACTGTAAATAAACATAAGACTTTGTAAAAAAAAAAAAAAATCTGTCCAGAAAAGACCCTTTAAGGCACTTTACAGTGGTTTTCACCAAAAGAGATACTGCAAAGGGGAAATCAGGTAAGGGTATTACTGACCTGGAACTGTCATAAGCAGGCAGGTGTGTGGGTGGTATTGGGGGTGGAGGGACCATAACCCGGGGCTCGGTAAAAATAATCAGGCAGGACCCTGTTTCAGAATGGGTAAGGGTTCCCCACTTGCATTCCTCTAGGAGTCGACTCCAGTACATCCACCCGTACTGACTCTTCTAGACCACGATGTCACACAAGCTGTTTTGCAACAACACTGGAGATTCTAAGATTTCTTCTCCCACTCTTTCCCACCGCATGAGTTGCCCTCCACTGGGCTATTTTGCTGAGAAAGCCTACAACCTCGAGCGAGAACTTGAGTGGAAAAGAGGGAAAAGACAGACTTTTCTCTTTTCCTGGACTTCAGGGTAACCCCGCTCCGCTTGGGCCCGGCGGCTCCGCCCTACCTTGAGAAGGTACTTGTCCACGATCTCCAGGCCGCAGCTGTTGCACACACACTTGCCAGAGGGGCAGACGGAGCCCGAGGCCATGGACCGGGGCGAGGACGACGGGGACAGCGGGGCCGAGGAGGAGCACGAGTCCTCGTCCCCCGCTCCCTCGGGGCTCACCTGCAGGAAGCCACGAGGCGCGGGCTCAGGCGGTTCTCGACCCCTCCTCCTCTCCTCACCCCTCCGACCCTCTCCTCTCCCTCTAGCCACCCCCAGTTCGTGAAGTCTCGCTTCTCGCCCTCTCCCCGGCTTCCAGCTCTCACCACGCACCCGCCGGGGCTGCCGACCCCTGACCTCAAGGACCCGGGGAGCCTATGCAGCCCTGCCCAGCCCGCAGCACCGGCTCAGCTTCCCACCCCGCCCCGCCCCAGTCCCTCCCTTCACCCGCTCCCGGAGGGGCCGGTGGGCCCGGGAAGGAGCGCGGAGACAGAAGCCCTCCGTCCTGGGCCTCCTCCCCACCTCCCGTCTCGCCAGCACCCAGGTCCTCCCCACTCACCAGGCCCTCTTCCCCGGCGCCTTTCCGAATCCTCCCGGCCGCCAGGGCTGCAGTCCGCCCGCACTCCTCCGACATGAGCCCCTGGCGCTGCAGGGCGGGGGGTAGGGAAAAGTGGGGAGAAAGAGAGACGAGACGTTCTGAGCCGACACGCGCGGCCCAGAGCCTCAGCTTCTCTGCACGCCGGGCGGGCTAATGAAGGCCCCCGACGGGCCGGGCCGCGCAGCGGTCAGGGCGCCTGGGCCCCCGCGCCGCGGGCGAGCAGGCGGAGAGGCGGGCGAGCAGGCGGAGAGGCGCGCAGCCTCCCTTGCGGGCCGCGGGCGGCGGCGGCGGAGCCCCAGCGTGCGTCTAGGAGGCCACCCGAGCGCCAAGGGCTCGCCCGGCGCGCTGCGGCGCTCTCGGGACTCCAGGTCCCCAGTGCTCACCGGAGCACGTCGGTTCCCCGCCCCCCTCCCGGGGGTAACGAGTTAATAACAATCATCCACGCACAAAGCATTTTCTTTCTAGACGTCAATCACGGCGGAGCTGGGATCACCGGGCTAAAGGGGGTGCATGGGCAGGGGGGAGGTGGAGTGGAGAGAAGAAAAGAGGATTGAGGAGGGGGTGGGGGAAGAAACTTGATTTCTTTAATAACCTCAATTAAAAGAGCAAGACACATATATATTTTTAAAAGGGGGCTTTTTGAATTGGATAGCCCGAAAGGTGAAGAGGTTTAATAGGATACTTGAAAGCTAATTACAGCGAGATTTAAGAAGCCTGGTGTTTGTTCCGATGACAATTTGAATGAAAATGCTTCAGATTAAACCGAGCCAGCGGCTCTTTCGTAAACTTACAGCAATTAGAGCTGCGAGTGATTTACACCCGTTTCTTTAAGGTGTAAATTGCCACTTATTGCTCAGTAAGTCAACATTTGAGCTACTGAAAGATTATTTTTAACCAGCGCAAAAAGCGGGTCGAATAATGGAAAATATCCAGCTGAATTTAATTTGTGCCATTAAAAAAACTCACCCAACCTCGGCCAAAATGTTTTAAAGCAACAACGCGCATTACTCAAGTGTTTCCAAGCCTTTGCTGGAGTTTTGTTCTTAAACGAAAACTCAACTCTCTGAGCGTTTTCTGCCTAGGTTTAAGAAAACTCTGTGGTTGCCCGAACTCGCGCGGCGCACACTTCTGCATTTCTGACTCTTCGCCTCCCTCCCTCCGGCAGCATGGGACGAGGTACCGTCCGAATCCAAGAATCCCCGGGCTTTCTGCTGGGACCCTCGGGTGCTCTCCCTACGCGGGACCCGGCGCCGCCGCACGGAGGCCGCGACCTCGTAGACACAAAGAGAGATAAAGCAGAAAAGCCCCGCGTTCGCCGGGTGTTCCCCGCCGGCATCCGAGCAAAGACAAAGTCAGTGGTGCCCGGTGCGGGTCCCGCTGAGACGCTCAAACAGGCTGCAAAAGATTTCAAACTTAAAACGCGAGACAGCCACAGGTCCTGCCTCCAGAGAGAGGTGACAGCTTGTCAGTTTCCCCCGTCTACTAGACCAACGGTGTGACTCTCGTGCCCTGGGGTTTGCTTCTTTTGGTGTTGTAAGTAAAATGGCCCCCCTGGCCTGCCCTGGGATCCCCGAGGCTTTCCAGGAGCCACGTCTGCTTCTGCTTCGCCGTGGGCCCTCGGCAGTGCTGATCGCTCGGAGGAGCGCCTTGGAGCCGGCAAGGTCCGCAGGCGGCGGGGTGCAAGGAGCCGCGCCTCGGTTTGATCCCACCCAACAGCCACCCGGACCTCCCGACTTGCTCTCCCCAACCGCCACGATCACCAAGGCAAATAGAACAAAAGCACGACTCACATGTACCCGAGAGCGCCTTAGGCTCGAGGCTTCGTCTCCCAAACTACTGTCTCCATGCCTCAGGTTAAGTGAGCTTGTGGGGAGGGGATGCAATGATTACTGACTAGCTACTACGTAATAAAAAAAAATTGCCAGGTCTGAAGATGAGGCCGTTACAGGTAATTTCTGAACCTCGTTTAGGAGCCCAAATAGCTCGCGTTTCAAGGAAACTGCGATTCAGCTGGTCTGGCCAGGCGTCGGCTCGCTCACCTTCTCAGGGGGAACTGCCAGCTCCGGCACGTCCTTTTCTTCTAGTTTACACACACACATCTGATCGCTTTTCCAATACATGGCACTGCTAGGGCTGCTTATCACATACCAACTCCAGAGGGTCAGAGGCTGTCCGTGTCTGCGATCTTCCCTCCCTCCTCTGCCCCAATGCACTAATAAAAGCTGACACCGAGAAGAGTAAGAGGGCTACAAGTTAACTCTTCGTCCAAAGAGGCCGCTGTGGCCGTAACCACTCTCTGATGGACTGTTCTTAAGATTCTTTTCCCAACTTCACTGAGGTCTGTCCCTCCAGGAAAAGAAAAAAAAAGTTTTGTTTTCCAGAGGGTGGAACCTTACATAAAAGGAGAGAAGGGGGTGTGGGGAGGAAAGTCTTTTCCTGGTGGAATAGCCTCACCTCCTTAAGGAAAACCCGCCTTCTGTACATGTTAAGATCTTTATCAGGACAAGCCAACTTACTCCAGATTTAATATTAAAGAAAAAAAAAAAACCATTGGGAATGGCCTGTTAACTTCTGACTTAAAAAAAAAAAAAAAAAACTCTGCTCTCTGCATTTGCCGTGGCTTTTTAATTCTCGCTCCCCAACCAAAACCTAAACAAAGATTCAGGTTACAACTCTTTCTGCAGCAAGCAGAAGGGGAAGCGGAGGTCTGGGTGACTGGAACGGTTTAGTCATTCTCCTGAAACGCGCAGCTCTCCGGTCTAGCGGAGGAACGCGACCGCTCCCTGGCAGCTGACGTATCTAGCGGTTCGCGCTCCCTTTGCGAAAAGTTTTCTCATTAAGATAAAGAAGGAACATCTGAGCAGCACAAAAGCTTATGATTTGCGACTAGATTTGAAATCAAGGCTACAAGAAAGACAAAAGTATGTTGCTAATAGTATTGCTCTTTCATCTCGTCCTAGAAAAAATTTAAGCCCTTGAAGCGGCCAGCTCCTGCGGGTTTTCCGGGAGGGGCGGGGGTGTTCTCAGAATACCGTAATTTTGATTAGGATTGGCGGGTGTGTTTGTTTAAATAGCTTCTTTATGGTATAAATTTTACTTCATTATTTAGTGTATGAAGCGGAATTTGTTAAGAGATTAATAATTTTTATTTCCCATTTTAAGAGAAAAAAGGCAAACTTCTGAATTATAAATAGAATATCTGGGAGTCTCTGTTTCCTAAAGGCCTTTAACAAAATCATGTGATGTTGCTTCAATTAGACGGATATATATCCACACATAATCTCATCTCCTTGCCTTATTTGTCTAGAAGAGGAAGATCGAAGCGCTCTGGCGCAGACCGGTCAGCAGCAGGCTAGAGGAGGGGCAGTGGGCAGAGATAAGTAGACTTTCCTGTAATGAACTGAGCCTGCGCAACAGTCTGGGACCCAGCAACGACTGCAAATTTAGCTTTTCCTCAATTACATTTTTCTCCCATAAACACGAGGGTCTCTAGAGCATTTTCCTACCGCCATTGTTTTCCTTTCCGCGCAGCGGAGCACACGTTAATATTAGCTATCCCTCTGCAGGTTCTCTCTGGGAGATCTCGCTTAATTTTACCGAGTGGGGGGACGGGGACGCTACGATAATCTGTGCCCTCTTAGAGAATTGAAGGCTTGGGGTGGACCAACGTCTCGAAAAGCTAACCTGTGCATGAAGAACAGAAAGACTTGTGTTTTTCATCAAGTGCAAAAATTAGTATTTTGGGGGAAATCCACATAATGCATTTTCCATGAAATAGGTCTCGAAATGGCTCTTCCGAACGGAAAGAGAGTCCTGCAAAACGTTGGCTCTGTCAAGCCGTGTATAGAGAAGGATTGAAAGTGGAATTAAAAATAAAGATCCAGTTCGGAGATTTAGTTACAGTTTCTATTTGTTAGGGTCTGCAAAATGAATCTGGGTCACTGTTTGGCCACTATCCGGGAGAATTAATCGCGCGGGTCATTTGGAGATCCGGAGAGCGCTGGTGCTGTTTTGGGAAGTAGGGCGGGGGCGCCGGCGTTTATGCGGTCTTTCCACCCACCCTCGCCTAATCAGGCGGCTCTCAATCAGGTTTTCAAAATACTAATCTTGATCTAAGAGCTCCTATCTCTGCATAAGTGGAGGAAATGATTCACTCCTAGGCTCTAGGCTCGGGGAAGGAGAATGGTCGTTAGACATAAGAAGACCCAAAAGCCTGGTCTGGCGTACGCTTTACTCCTGGGGCCTGCCGGACGCGGACCTTTCCCTTCGTGTAATTGCGCGCACCCAGGCTGGCTCTTGCAGGCCTCCGGGGCGGTGAGTCTATTTCTGCGTCCCGGGCGGTGTAAGTCTTTGGCTGCGGGTCTTGTGTGGAGGTGGGAGGAGGGGTATGTGCAGGTATTTGCTATGAATGTCGGGGCTGAGCGTCCAGCCCGTCCTGGCCCCGACGACCTTCTGACCCCTTGTCAGGGACAAGGGTCCCGAAGCGTTTCTCCTGCACAGTGGCCTAGCTTCTTGGAGCTCTCGTCACACCTCTTCCTCATGCTCCTCCTTGGCTCTGGCAAAGAGAAAGTTCGCCTGCTGCTTTGTAGAGTACCTCTTCCTACGTTAGGTGCTTGTGCTAAAAATCAAAAAGACTTATTTATCTTCGTAATGAGGGCTTTTAGCGCAAACTCCAATTGAGAGCAATTTTGGTCGAAGGAGGACAGACCAAAAAACATCATCTTGTGTGTTTGCAGGAGGGAGAGGAATCGCCTGCGTTGGGGCGAGTCCTACTTACTAACTTGAAATTTCTAGATGGCCACTCTCCTTAAATGAAAATCAGAGACCCCAAGCCCACCCAGGGGGACAACCAACACTCCTGGACGGCAGGGTTCTTTGCAAAGCCGGGGGGAAGAAAGCCAGAGAGTCTTGGGAGTGAGTCCTGTCCGGGGCTGCGCTGTGCCTAGGAGCGGTGAGAGGCGCTGGATGTGTCTCCCTAAAGCCCGAGGGGGTCAGGGAAGGGGTCTGGGTCCCGTAGAGCCAGGCCTTGATTGGAGGTCCGGGGCTGGAGAGCGGGAACACCAACCCTCCCCGACCCCCCCAGTTTCCACTCACCACGAAGAGCTGCCTAATTGGGCTGCGAGCAGCTGCGAAATTTGTAATCGCCTAATAAGGCTTCCACCTCGGTAATTCTTATCAAAAGGCATAAAACTGATATTTTCACACTCGGCTTGCACCACAGGAGCCGTTTATAAACATCCTTCATCAGTAGGATGAAATTAAGCCCGCATTGACAGAGGTCTCTGGAACTCGATATTTAAAAGCAATAGATCCGAATTAGCAAATTATTACTTTAAGCAGGGAAAGTCCCCACCAACTTGACTATTGAACCCTTTGCCTCTGAGCTCCTCGCGGTGAGTAACCACATGTTTGAAGGAACTTAGCCTGGAGTTGTCGCGTTACTCAGGCAATCTCCGGAACCTCGCTTGGGCTCCGGCTCCCAGCCCTCCCCCAGCCTTCGAGGACGCTCTCGGGTCAGACGCGTGGAGACCTGGGCGAGGCACAGCTGGGGCCTGGACTAAAGCGTGATCAAACCAGACGCGTCCAGGACTCGCGGGCCTGCACGCGCAGGGCCAGCGGCAGCCCTTGGGACCCTGCGCATTCCCGGGCCGGCGACCGCCCCCAGGTACCGCGCCGGGGGCCGGCCGGATGATTGTCGGAGGGTGGAGGTGAGGGAGATTCTCGTGGTGACCTCTTTACCGGTGAAAGTACAACTCAGCCCGGAGCGCTCTGCAACTGTGCGGCTCACATTGCGTTCTGCGTTAGGAGAGGGTGCCCTTCGATTCTTGCCCATCCCGTCCAACAGTTATTATTATTGATCTGAAAGGGGACTGAAGGCGATAGCTTCCAGAGGTTTTTTTCTACAAACTGGCGCAGCTCATAACCGCGTCACCCCTCAGAGATCGCGGAGCGGGAAACGCGCTCACCTTGGGATTTACCGGTCCCAGGCTCCTTCTCAGAACTTGTCACCCAGTTTCCGAGGGAAAGGGAGGCGTGCGTTTATTCCCACCAGTGGAGGTTGCCCAAAGGTGGCGAGGGCCTCCGTCTGGGACCCACTGGTCTCTCCCCCCACTGCGGGCCAAGGCCGAGGCTCGATGGGCGTCGGGTTAGCGTGCTGGGCGCGGAAGAGCCGGGAACGCACTGACGCACAGACCCGGCCTCGGCTAGTGGGCTCTGCGGGGCGTCTGTTTCGCTAAGTGCAGTCGGATGCGCCCACTAGGGCCGGTTGTCCCCAGCGGTTCTAGAGACCCAACATCCGAAAACCGAGTTCTGCGCCCCAGAGGGTTGTACGTGTGGATGCGGCGTTTCTTTCAGTCGGTGCGCTTGCCCCCGCAGAGCCCGAGGAAACTCGCCCAGTCGGCTGTGGATGGAGAGAGGGGACGCTTTCTCGCCTGGTAGGACGCGTGACAGGAGAGAGAGAGAGAGTGAGGAGCCGTGTAGAGCCCGAAAAGGCAGGAGGCAGTCTGGGACGCTCCCGGGCTAAATGCTACTGCGCCAAGCGCACAAGTCCACTACACCATTTACTCATTGTGACATTTCCAAGCCGACAATCTAGGCTTAAGCACGCTTGTGGTTTAGAGTTGCTGATTTTATATGCATTTTATCGTTCAGAATGAGCAACACGGCAGGATCCGCGGAAACCTGATTCTAACCTGTTTTTACAGACCTCTGCCCACACAACTCTGTAAAAACCAAACTATGAGGTGGAGAGAAAAAAGCCAAAATCCCAACAGCTCTCGACCCCCCTTTTCCCCCACCCACCGTTTTCCTACACATCCTAGGCACATGGGGCGGATCTAGCCCGGAGCTCGCTAATCTAGAAAGAGGATGGAAACTCAAGACCTGCAGGCTTCCCCTCCTCCACCCTCCTGTTCCCCAGGATCCCTGAGAGCCGAACTCAAACCCGGGAAGGGAGGCAGGAAAGCCAAACTTGATCTGAGTGCAAAAACATGGGCGCCTGACGCTGTCTCTCGGGTGGTGTGGGGAGGGGTGGTGGTGGCGGGGAGCTGTGTGAGCCTCCTATTTGCAGACTTCGATCCGGTTTTGATAAGGGAACACGCAGCTCCGGTTGTTAGCCAGTGTGAGTGCGCTCCAACACAAGCCCGCGCCATCCCACCCACAATCTCGGTGTAGATGTTTCTCCCCGGCAACGCTTGTCGTGGTTATCCGACGTGTCTTGTAAAAATGATGCTTTTTTAAAAAGTCTGCGGAATAATATTGAGCCATATTTTTCTAAGTTAAATAACTTTTTATATGGATTTTGTACAGGAGACTGGTTCTTGTAACTGTGGCAGTGTTTTCTTCCTTTCCTTCCTCTCCTCCCCCTCTTTCCTCCTTCCCTGCTTGCCTGACTGCCTGCCTTGATGAGAACAGAGGACTTAAGAGCTAGGCAACGTGTTATTATAGTAAGAGTACAGGATTTGAAGTTAGTCAAACCTGTAATGGATTTTTTAGCAATTTATTTAACAACCTAACACCTCAGTTTTCTCATCCTTAAAATGGAGATGACAGCACTCATGTTGAAGTGTGTTCACCGACACACAGTAGGTTCTCAGAGAATGCAGTCTTCTTCCGCTGTTCCCGTGCCCTCTTTCTCTGCCCTAGAGAGCATTGGATGCAGAGGCATCACCAAAGGCCTCATTTCCCAGGTGTAGGGGATAGGCCCACGCTCCGCAGCACCAGCCTGGATTCCAGATCTGGTAGTCAACGCCAGACGAGCCTCTCAGGGCTGCAGAAGCCCTGGAGAAGAGCGCACAGCTGGGAGTCACCTCTACCATGGCATCTCGGCCCAAGGACTCGCAATGAACAACTTTTCCTTCCCTTTTGTCATTGGTTTATTTTTGATTAATCTGGAGCGCTTAAATATTTGGCACTCTGACTTCTGTCAGTTTCTGCAAAAACTTGTGAATACTGTGAAATTGTCAGTAATCATAGCTGTTGCTTATTACTTGTCAAAAGCCCCACTGGCGCTGAGGCGCATAACCCTACTTCAGTAACTTACCTAAGGCTGGGTCGGAATTCGAACCCGGACGCCGAGGCCCAACTTTCTTTCTTTCTTAAAGGCCCGCCTTTTAACCGTTCCGCTATGTTTCCCTCTTTGCAGTAAGTTCAGAAACGGACCCTTTCACTTAATGGATTCGTTTACTCCAACTCGAGATGGTTCTTTACATATTGACTTGACAAGTTGACTTGGGTTGCAGCTCCAGCGCAGGTGGTCCAGCTCCCAGCCTCGGGCCCCTGCCGGCTTCCGGCCGAGCTGCGGGCTGCGGACAGCTGCGGGGCAGCTGGTACCCGGTGGAAAAGAGCGCCCCCTTCTCACCGCTATTCTCGCTGTGCCGAGGTTAAATAGCATAGACTGGTTTGGAGTGTCAAATAAACCAGCCGCAAAGGGGAAAAAGGAGTAGAGCAATTAAATCGGCGGTAAAATCTTTCTCCTTTTCTTTGCAAATTACAGAATCCCGTGACTAGTCGTCAGCCAGTGATCAAAGTCTGGACTGAACAAGTGACCACCGCTCCCGTTCCTCCTTCAACTCAAAGGCCGGCGCTCACTTCTGGAACTTTCCTTTCGGCTTTGACCATAGTTGAGGTCACTACGTGGAGTCCGCAGAGGCCGCAGTGCCGAGCTCCGGCTGTGCAAAGATCATCTAGCTTCACTCTGTCACCACTCAGAAGAAGTCTTGAGAAATAGTTTTCCCGACACAAACAAGTGAATGAAGCCGCCCCCAATAGAGCTTTCCTCAGCTCCAGGCCTCCAGCGTCCTGGAGGCAGGAACCACGCGCCTGGCACCGGGCAATAAAGGATGGCTTTGTGAATGAAAGAAAGAATGTACTGGCAGGTACAGAGGGTTTGGCGCCTTTCTCTGTTATCCTTAGTTCTAGCTTTCTACTTCTTTACATTGGCACTTTTTTGCCCAGGACCCGAATCTTTTAATCCCTAGAAGAATGAGGCAAGGAAAGGCAAGGAAATTCTGACAATCTAAATTGAGGGAATTCCGGGCTCCACTTTTCTTCTAGGGCGAGGGACCTGTAACCTCCAATGGAACCTCAAGCACAATGGTTCATTTCAGCCCCTCTGGAGAGTCCTTCAGACCTCAGTGTTTGCAATGAAATTGGAAAACTACTCTGGGTGCCTAAGAGACCATCCATGTCTGAGCCTCAGTTATAGAGGAGGAGGCTATGGGGAATCGGAGTAGGAACGTGTTGGAACCCAGAAGCCTGGGTAAGCCTCCATTGACCCACTCTGACTGCTCACATGGAAATGCTGTGCGTGTTGGCCTGACATAAGTTGACACAAGTTTTGGCTTGCCCCAGGGCAAGAAGGGGGCCTGGGGTGGACAGTCACGATGGAAACCGAGGTCATTCGGAGCCACATGCTGGTGCTCTCAGGCCTCCCTGGCCTGGAAAGGAGATGCACCCCTGTTTGCAGTCTTCAAAACGGCAAAAGAACACGGAGGAGTCATGCAGGTGGTTGACCGAGTCTTGAGCTGGACAGATCTCCGCTAGGCTCCAGGTCATAATCATGTGTCCTGGGTGCCTCTGTGGCTCGGCCCAGTCCCTCATCATCTCAGCCTGTCTGGAGCAGGAACAGGTCCCAAGCAGCAACAGTAGCTACGGGACTCAGTTACTAGGATCCCTGTGTCCTGGAAAGGGCTGGAAGAGGTCTCTTGACCTGGGATGGTTGCACCAGCCCCCATGGTATTGAATTTACTGCGACACTAAGGGGGAAAGCACTAGGGCTTTATCATGAAGACTCAGGTCTCCAGGCAGACGCACCAAGAAGGTTTGCAAACTCAACCACAGGTGCTGCAGGCATACAAATGTGGCAAAAATCGTTGTCAAAGTGTTGAATCCCACTCATTTTGTTCGAATAGCCGTCCCTTCCTCTGGGGGGAATCCAGAGGGGTGTTTTTTTAAAGGGCACCTTCACATTGCACCACCTTTCAGGTATAACCCCTTGACCTGGCTCAGTGCTTTATAGTTTGCATTTATTATTGCTTTTGAGTTTGCAAGTCATCAGAAACAATAGGCAGCAGTTACTCGTGAAGTTTTAATACATACAATACCTTTTCAAGGTTTCTTCCTCTTCCTCCTTCCAGAATATTTCTGCCCTGCTTCAATAATTAATTTTAGGGATATGGTGGGAAAAGCCTCTCGCATGAAAAAAATATCTGGATCAGTCCATGTAAATCTGTTTTTAAAGGTCGGGGTGGAAGAAAATAGGCAGTAAACTAAGCCACAATTCCTGATTCTTTACACTCCCCTCCCCTCCTCCTGCTGAGATCTTTTTTCCTAAAAAAAGCTTTGTATTTTTAGAGATGAATGTGTACATGTACATATGTAGCTATCCTTTTCTAAGACACACCATTTATTGTTTAGCATCCCGCACAGTTCACATATGTTGTCACGTATATTCCCCACGATCATCTATGAGGTAGCTGTAATTACGCCCAATTCACAGATAGGGAACCTACAGCTCAGACAGGAGGCCGAAGTTCCCAGGGCAAATGAGCGACAGTCTGGTTGCAAACCCATTCCAAGGTCTTAACCATTGTGCTACATATAAAGGATACTTTATGAGCGGTGCAGGATATGAAGCGAAGTCCCCCCTCCTACCGGTTGGGCGTGTAACTCCTCCCTTTGTTCTGGAGCCCCAGAAGCGGTAATTCTCTTGGGAGCTGAGGAGGGGGTGGGGGCAGGGGGAGCGGGGAGGCTGAGGGAGCTGAGCGCCGCCCGTTGTCAGTTGTGTGGGGCTCAGACGCACGTGTGGAGCCCGCGGGGAGGACGGACTAGAGGGATGGGAAGCAGCCAGGGGAGGGGGTAGATCGCGTGCTGGGCGCACACTGTCTCATCGCCTGCGGGCCATAAATATTGTTGGATTTCCTTGGTAACCCCCAGGCCGAGGCGGAGGCCCGCAGGCCGCCTCCTGGGGGAGCTGAGACCCTCCCGCCGGCGCCCGCCTCAGGACGCCACCTCCCGAGTGCTGCCCTGGAGCCCCGCAGGCCCTCGCGGCCTTCAGGCCCGGTGCTCCAGCCACCTTAGCTGCGCCCCCGCCGGGCGCGGCCCCGGGGCAGGCCGGGAGCGTCCCCGCGCGGTGCACCCCGGGAGGCGCCGGGGCGTATGGGCGCAGCGCCCCGGAAACGTGCTCTGGTCTGAAAGCGGGGGGGCCCCTGCGTGAACCCCCACCTCGTCACTAATCCAAACTCGGGGAAAAGGCGGGGAGGAGGGTGGCCGCGGCCCGAGCGCCCGAATGCCTACCCCAGGCCCGGCCCCTGGGCCAGGCTCGTCGCTCTGGAGGACGACGTCGCCTAACGCGCTCCTCGCGCCCTTCTCCGTGGGCGACCCTAGGGCGGAGGCTTGGGTTTCAAATGCGGAACATTTGTCTCCTGGAATCAGATCTGGCTTGCAGAGGATGTTAAAACTTTTCCTTTCTGAGAAAGTCAGCGCCTGGAGGAGACCCAGGGCCCAAGCCCTTCTTCCCCTCAGCCGTATCTGTCCGTGAGTAGGTAGGTAATTCTAGCTCACCCTCCACGAGCCCCAGAATGCACATCCAGGGCCTCGCGGAAAGCTGTTGAAAGAAGAGGGAAAACCCAACACCCCAGCCAGCAACGAACAAGGCCCGGGGCAAGGCCTGACGGGCCGAGCAGGGCGTGCCTGGGCTGTTCAGTTAGGGCATGAGGGCTGGCGCGCGAGAGACGCAGACCGACCGCGGCCCTGGAGAGCGGGGCTCTGGGGGCGTCGGGCCTCTCCAGGGATTCCAGTCTCTTCTACTTGACCTCAGTTTCTGTGGCAGCCATAGTCACTTGGCCCTTGGTACTTTTAATACTCTTGTGCAGTGCTCGGGCAAATACTTGTAATTGACCAGGCCCTTGTATACAGCTCTGCAGAAAGCTGCGTGTGTGTGTGTGTGTGTGTGTGTGTGTGTGTGTGAGAGAGAGAGAGAGAGAGAGAGAGAGAAAGAGTGAGAGCGAGGGAGAGGAAGAGATTTTCCTGGGCTGATGACAATATTTTCAGTGCCAAACGATGGATAGAATCCCTTGGATCCCCTAAATTTCTTATGTTAAATCAAAGACTCTCTTTTTATATGACTAGTTATTTTAACCTGCATAAAAAAATTTGTATAATTTTGGCCACCCTGATAGAGGTTGAATACCAATGCATAAGAGGAAGCCAAAGGGAAAATATTTGTGTGCCAGCCTTGGTCTGGAAAAATATCAGTAGCATTTCTTATTTGACAGGAAATGCATTTGTTCAGTCTTTTTCCTTTTTTTTTTTTTTTCAGTTGGCAAGGGCATCATTTTTAATGTATATCCCATGTTTATTGTTTCTGTTTGGTACTTTGGTCATTTGCAGCACATCTGTTTCTGATATTGTTCCTGTGTTAAGCACACACTATTGTGTTAGCAAGATTTCACACCATCTGTTTAAGAAAATTCTTGCCAGTGCTATTTGATGCCCAGTTGAACTTTAGCCAAACTTCTTCATTTTATAATTGTCTCTCAGTCCTGAGCATATATAATACACTTTAATGAAATTATGCTTTTATACTTACTGACAGACGTCAGAAACACATTTGCCCAGGTTAACAGCAGTTTAGCTACATGTTGGATAGGAGGAACAATATTAAAATAGTAAAGATGTTGAAAAAGAAAATATTTTGAAACAAAACTATTAAATTAAAATCAAATAATCATCCAAATAAACAACTGCAACACACACACACACACACGTGAATTTGGATGTGGCTTTTGGGAGTTAATGTATAGTTCTGACGATTTATGTGTTTATTCATTACATGTATTAAACTTAGAAATTTGTATTTTTGACATTATTCCCAAGGGTGTAACAACTGGTTGAAAAAATAATAAAGTAGAATAACATCATAAAGTGATGGTGATATCAAATAGGTATTTAATGTAACACATACAGATAAACTTAATCATTGAGCCTAACTAAAGTGGGTTTTTTTGTTTTTTTATCCTGTGGCCACTCATAAAGGTTTTCCACTGTATTATCAAAAGCTAACTGGCAATGTTGCCCACTTCTGAGCTCTTTAAACGTAGAGCTATTTGTGACAATTCAAAAAAATATTCAAGTATGTATATTTGATGGCTAAGCATATGTATATCTAATAGTGGCATAACTGCAAGACTGGAATTGGCTTGAAAAAGTGAATACTGGCTGTATGTTTTCAAATATCTTTTCTAGAACAAACACTCCTGTTCATACATTGACCTATTTTGTTTACATTCAGTGTTATACCCCAGTGTAAAGCCTTAAAAATGATCATTTCACATGATATTTTAGTTGCAAGCCCAGAAATATCAACCTTGACACTTGGGTTAATAAGCTTCTGACATTCATTTCTGGAAATCAGTATTCTTCAATTGACAAAGAAGTTGCCTTTGATTGAAATCTGTCAAAAACAGGTCGTCACATTCGTCCAGTTGTTACCCAGACAGACTGCTTTTATTGCAGATGCTGTGATTAAAAGTGTGTCATTAGATAACTGCTTAAGGGTGTAAGGTATCTATTTGTTTCTTTAGGAAAACAAATTTTGTTTTGGTGTATTTAATTTCTGAACAAAATGTATCCTTGGTAATGTGGGTAATTGACATCATTTATGCAAAACAGTTGGAGTTCAGTACCTGTTACTGTGAGATAAATCTGATTATAGAAAGGGGACCATTCTCATAACATTTCTACCTACGTATACTTCTAAAAAATTGTTTATCAAGATCTATATTTTCCTTAAATTGTTAATTTAGATATGCTGAAATATAACCTATAAATTTCTTTTTTAATAACTGATGTTATGAAAAAGCAAACCTTATGAATCTTCACATGTCTGGTTCCAATTAATCTGCTTAGACTGTTTAATGGATAAAATAACAAACCTGATTTAGTCAATCTGGAGTTCTGCACCTCTATTCTATGTGCCTCTTTAAGTTCTAATGCCTTTTCCTACATATATTTAGTTCATAGTTGTATAAAACCTGGGATTAGAAGAATAATTAACTAGATGCATTTTTCTTATAAAAATATTTTGCAGTTGCATCGATATAAAAGGGAGATGGTCTCAAAATGAGTGTCAATGATTATTGAAAGAAAACTGCATACATCTTTGTGAGTTTAATTCATCAAGCTGGGCTTACAAAGAAGAGTGAGTCATTGGTGGTCCTATTCTCAGAAAATTCCCAATCAGTTGAGACTGACACAAATATAACTAGCTCATTCCTGCAGTTCTGTAGTGATTTCTATCTATTACTTGGGCTTTGAATTGGTAAAGTATCAGATGATCTCATCACAATACTTTCTATATGTTTTTTAAATCTTAAAGGCTGTCATTTGTATGGAACAAAAGTAAACTTCCCCCAGAAGGCTATATCGCTTCTGAGATAACCTACACTTTGTGTAGTTTTTCAGGTGTGGGAGGGGGCCGGAATTAACTCGCTGTTCCTGAAACATGTGTTCAATTATTTTGGGTCTTGCATCACAATTATTCCTTTGGTCTGTTGTAGAATCTGTTGAAAGAGTGGTGGTGGGGTGCCATATTGGAGCTAGAAAAAAGTTTAAGTATGTTTAATTTTAAAATCTGAAACAGCTTTTTTCCTCTAGTCTTATCCCTCTCCCCTTCAAAATAATTTTATATTTTTATCACTGAAAACTTTTATAAATGATTAGGAGAGGAGAGGAAGATTCTACAAAGACTATCACTTAGGGCAATGGATGACTGAAGTCAATATTTGCTGTTTTTCCTGACATGTGTTTGCTAACTTTGGGAATTAATTATCCCCAAACTACAAGACTGAGTTTATTTTTCATACAAACAAATTGGGATTAACTGTTTAGCAGACTTTTAAAAAAAACTTGAATGTTTTTGTTTGTAGAAAATTTTGTTGGGAATTTAGAGTAAAAAATGTAGATGTAAAGTTTCTTTAGCATTTACAAGAATTATAGCCAAGTTAAATTTAATTAGTCTCTCTAATACTTTTAAAGATTAAAGTATAATTTTCTTCTTTTATGTACATTGATGTAAAGTATCGGGAGAGAAAGGTACAATCATTTGATTGAATTATTTGAATGTTTTTTTACCCTTGAGGAAACATTGTATTTTAATTGTCTTCTGTTTAATCACGGTTTTTGGAGTAAGTCTGTATTGTGCTTTACTTTTAGGGGATATTGCATCTCATTTACCTCATCATAGTCACCGATTTGTTTATGTGAGCAATTGACTCCTACTGGCTGTTGTCACACATTTCATTTCTGATTCTCTCAATTTTCCTCAACCCCTTGCTTCTTAGAAAGGCAGAATGCTGAAGTGAAATCTCTTACAGTTGGAGTCTGCTGACCTGTATTTTAGCTGTGTGATGACCTTGGGGAAATCACTTAACTTTCTGAGCCCCAGTTTCTCCATTTTTTGAGAGATAAGGGTCATCAGAGTAAGTTATCATTGAAAATCTTTTTAGCTTTTAATGGTAGATCACTGTTCACAGATTTTCAAGAACTTTTCTCAAGCCAGTTTTGAAATCTTAGTTATGACAGTCCTCCAGAGGGAAATTTTTCTTCGGGTAGTATCTCTGTTTAAGAGTACCGTCAGGTCATCGTTTATTTACTGAAATCAAGTTGAGGCTGAACTCTCATCTCTAACCAGCAGCAGTTTCTTCTCCAAAGCTAGACAAAATTATCTTAAGAGAAGTTGACTCTGACTCCAGCCAGAGTATGAATCCAAGTCTAACAAAGTGAGAAATTCCCAAACAAGCTTCCTCAGTCTTCCACTTCTCCTCACTCAACTTTTAAAGCCTAGCCTAAGTGCTGCCTTCTCCTTGAACATTTCCATTCAAGCTGGAGGTGATTTCTCTTTTCTTTTAGCAACCATATTCATTGAGTGGGGCAGTTGCTTGTTTATTTAGTTAGTGCCTACTGCAGGGACAGCTGAATGTGATTCTCCTAATGCTATAGCTCTTATTTTTGGCATCTTATTTTTGGTGATTAAGCCTTAGAGTTTGGTGTTAAGTAAACCCAACTAATAATGCAGATGAAGCAGAGCTAGAAACTGGTAACATTATCTGATAGGTCATTTGTTAATAAGCTCAACATATTCTACTTTCTGTCCTTCATTTCAAGGAGACTTCTCACCCATCATGAATATGACATGTATTTTTATGTTTGTTTTCTGGTAGTCATAATTAATTTGGACTGAAATGTCCGTCCTCTATTGAAGTCTCCTTACTGGATATTTGCAGGGCAGTGGACTAAAGTTAAAGATGAAGGCTGTGGCCATGCAAGAGACTAAAAGGAACTAGGACACTGTAGACTTGGTTTGGAGTGTGATGATATTTTACTTTACAAAAATATATGTTTTTAAAAAAACTTATTCACCGTATTACCTGGCATTAATTATGGTGGTAAAATCATTGGCATGGCTAATGTTGTTTTTAGGTGGTCGACATCTCGGTAGCTAGGTAGAACAGAAGTCTCATCATCCTGTCTGGCTTGGATCTGCAGTCCGTTTCACAACTACAGGGGATTACTTCCATTCTCCCCAAGGTATAGGTTATTTCCATATAAAATAATTCTGTATATATCTCTTTTTTCAACTCAAATAGAATTGTGTATGAATTGATCTAATTGATTATCAATACCATTGCCAAAATATTAATAGTGAGAGTGATAAACATTGCAGTTGACTTACCTTATCTGTTATGTTCCTTACATCATTGTATAGGAGCTGTGCGGTTTGATTAGGATTGACCCTAACCCTTGGTCCAGGAGTGGCAAACTAATGCAGTAAACCAATCCTCTGTCTCACTGTGATTGGTTCAGGGATGGTTACAGGAACTTAAGCTCCATGAAGATAGAGAATCTTTTGTTCATGGCTGTATTTCCAGTGCCATGAATAGTACCTGACATATAGTAGGTGATCCATAAATATTTGTTGAAAGAATGAATGAAGCAAGATTGTCTGATCAAAATGATCTTTGGGAGTTTTGTTTGATCCTCAGAATGTTGGAGAGTCCCTGTTTTCCCTAGATATAAACTAGGAGGCATGTAGCAGATGTATCCATCTTGTGGCCATGAAGGAAATGCCCAAGGATGAAACTGACACATGGAGGAGGCAGGAGGGCAAAGCTGAGAAAATGAGTGAGAAACAGAGCCTCCGTTAACCTTAACCTCTACATTACCTGTATGGTTTAAACTATCTTGAATTAGATTTTTTTTTTGATTCAACCAAGAGCATCCTAAATGATTTACTGAAAATGGGTCAAAGTTTATAACAAAGAACATCTAGCATATTCACTCATTAGCTCTTTTCCTATACATGCCAATTCTTGAGACTTAAGAGTTTAAAGACCTGAAAACAAAATTACCACATGACAATCTTTGATTGAATTAGAATTTTTGGTAAAAACTCCAAGATGTGAAATCTAAACAGTTTTCATGTCGTGATTGAGCCAGAGCCCCTTTAACAAACCAACAAATAGTTTAAAAAATATAATTCAGAGGCTGGCCCTGTAGCATAGTGGTTAAGTTCTGTGCACTCTGCTTCGGCAGCCCGTTTGCAGGTTAGGATCTCAGGTGTGGACCTACACCACTAGTCAGCCATGCTGTGACAGCAACCCACACACAAACTAGAGGAAGGTTGGCACAGGTGTTACCTCAGGGCTAATCTTCCTCAACCAAAAAAAAAAAAAAACCCAAAAAACAAAACCTCTCTCTCTCTCTCTCTCTCTCTATATGTACACACATAGAGTTCAGTTTTTGTAGATCCAGAGGCTTAGTTAATATTAGGTAATACATAGAAAACTGGATATGTTCCTTTTAGGTGAATTTAGATTATGTGGCTTTTTACCTTCCCTGAATTTGATATAATAAGAGCATGTGTATTTAGAACACAATGGTATACATAGTGCTAAATAAAACATCTGAAGTGGCTTTAATCTAACTGTAATATAGAATAAATTTTCTTTATTGATCAGAAATGAGGCATCTGTCTTATCTACCTTTTCATTATATATTGAAGATCTATTTTAAAAATTCTTAAATCTGGTAGAATTGGAGCAGTTGGCTGTCTTCCAAAACATAGTTACCAATTTTTTTTTTTTTTGGTGAGGAAGGTTCTTCCTGAGCTAACATCCGTTGCCAATCTTCCTCTTTTTTTTGCTTAAGGAAGATTAGCCCTGAGCTAACCTCCGTGCCAATCCTCATCTGTCTTTTGTATGTGGTGGCCGCCTCAGCATGGCTGACAAGCTGCAGGTCCCCACCCGGGAACCAAACCCATGAACCCCTGGCTGCCAAAGTGGAGTACACCAAACCTAACCACTATACCATGGGTCTGGATCCCATAGTTACCAATTTTTAACACAAATCTGTAATGATTTGAGCTTAACCTGAAGCTAAGTCTATAGTTTCATTCCATATGACAGAATGTTAATAAGAACTCAGAATTTAAACTTTAAAAGCTGCACTTTGGAATGTAATTTGAAAACCAAAGTGAGAGAGATAATGGAGACTTATAATAGCCATACAATGATTACCTTTCATGATCTAATCCCCATGTTCTGATTTAAATACCTAACCTTTGCTTTGTATTTGGGTGGCCCTTTGTATATTCCTCTGTCTGCTATTGTGTTGTCCAGATGGGTTTATCTGATTCCCTCACTAGCTTAAAACTTTTTGAGGACAGTGACCATGTCTTATGGAACTTCCTAGTGTCTCAGATAGTGCTTGTACTGTGTTTGATGAACAAATGGATAGATCAATGAATAAATGAAAGGCTGTTCTTTTGATAGGACCTCATTGCAAATAACTTCAGTGACCAGGTAGTAATGTGAATGTGGGAAGGGTCCCAATAAAATACAATAGGGAGTGGTAGGCCTGTGACATACTTGCTTATGCACATTCAAATTATTTTTGGTTTTAAAAAACTGAGTGTCAAGACACTTTTGAAGATTGCTAGTTTGGGCTCCCAGCATTAGATTAGGTAAGTGGTGCATGGGTCCATGTCCGGGATCTGAACCTGCAAAACCTGGGCTGCCACAGTGGAGCACACAAACTTAACCACTACACCGTGGGGTGGGCCCCCAGAATAAATTTTAAGGTACTTCTTTGTTTCTCTTCTTCAAGGTTACAACTAAGTCTGTTTAAGGATGTAGAATTAAATTCAACACTGAAAGTACACATAGGCAAATTTTCAATATCTCAAAGTAAATAAAGCAAATAATTAAAAAGCAAAAAAGTAAGAATAAAACCAAGTTATGATAAATAGTTTAACTATAAACACCCTTGCAAACTTTTTATTTAAATAAATTTTAGTGGGTTTTTTAAAGGTAAAAAGTCCATTAAAACATATTTCTTATTATTTCATATTCCTCTTATTTATCTCATTTGTAGTAGAGGCTCAGTAAAGATTTGTTGCATAAGTGAATAAAATCATAGATCCTGAAGGATGTGGAAATACAGGAGGGAAAAAAATGAGATTTTACTTCCCTCCTACAGGCTATGACTCTATGGAGCAGATGACTGTAGTTTTAATTTAAAAAACAAACAACAATATCAAAAACCTGATAGTCTACAGGGCAGGAAGAATTTAAAAAACAAACAACAAAACACTTCAAAGGCAAATAAACACTATTTAGAAATTGCTGGCTTCAGAGTCAGTTGTAAATACTTAAGTATCTACTACCTATCTCACATCGCAAAACTATTTTGCAAAGAGGCTTTTCACATCTGTCAGTTATTTCTAGCTACTAGCTAATCTGGTAGTTTAGATCAGAGAAAAATAAATAAACTGGCCTGCTTATCATGATGCAGCTGAAGCTTCCATTTTTAGAGAGTATTTTGTACTTCTAAATAAGTACTAAACCACCAATTCCACCATTTTTTGCTTTACAAAATATTTTTAAGCTGTTGAGTATGTAATCAGTTATTAATTCAGAGTGTCTGATAAAGGATTTAGACTTTCTTTTTTGCTAAATTTTAAACTGTCTCCTAAATGCTTTTGAGAATTTGCTTTGGGGTATTGCCTTTTTTCTCTATACTGAGCTACTGTTCACTGGTTTTGCTTATGATATTTTCTAACTTGTGGATTTACATGGGGCAAATACTCCTCATAGATTACTTTTTTCTGGTTCTTGAGAAATAAAGAATATATTAAAATAAATTTTGATGTGAATAAATTTTGATGTGGTAAAGAGAGGAAAATTATGGAAATTTATGTTTTAAAGTAAAGCATAGTAATTCCTTTTATTTTTGTGAATGTCTCTTAAAATGTACTTCTGCCCTAAATAGAACCAAGAGGAAATTAAAAACTCCAACTTGAGAGCTTTTGAAAATGATGAATTCCAAGGGGTAAATATATTACTGATATTTGTCAGCCAGAAATTCAGAATGAGTCATGCTTCAGCTCTACTAGTTGAAACTTTCTGTTATATATTCCATTTATCTAGACCTCTCCCTACTTTAATTGTTGGGGGGTGCATTTTATAAACTTTTCAGTAAATATCTCTATCTCCAGCTGTTTGCCTCTCTTTGGCTTAGACTGGTTTTAAAGAGTCTTTAATGGTGAGGTTAAGTGGGAGAGTCTGTAGTTCTCTTCTAGCATGGGGACTGAGTTCTAGAGCACCCGTTAGGGTGGAGGACTTTCCAGGACTTACATGGCACTTTTGTTTTTTTGGCTTAGGCTCTTTTCACAATTTCCTCATATAAGGCTTACCAATTGGCAACCTGTTAAGCTCTCTGATGGTTAGTAGTAGTGGTGACAATAGGCAATTGACCAAAGGCATATGTATTACTAATTCTAGAGACTTTCCAGAATACTAGTGGTTTTTAAAGTACGCTGTTAATATATAGTATGTGCAGTTTTAAACATATTCAGTGCTGATCTTTTTAGGTTGGAACTCTAGCATCTTTTCTTTTTTCCCTCTAGTAAAGCTTTAAGTATAGGAAAATGCTTCTTTACAAACTAGCAATTTATGAGCAAATTAAGTATATTTAATGTATTTCAAATGTTCATAAGTAATTAATTAGTTCATATCTTTTAAGTTCAATGAAAATGTAATGGGTAAAATGCCATTATTTTTCAGTCCAGTGCTACTGTTAGATCTACTTAGGATATTATAGTTTAATCAGCATTTTGTCTTTGCTAAGGATTTCTAGGCATCTGGGGGAAAGGAGAAATAAAGTAAAAACCCCTTAGTACTCATGTATAACTTATTTTGGCTGCCTTGCTATTTATTGTATCTATTGCTAAATGTGGCTGGGTTTTGTTTTTTATTTTTTTAAGAGAACACCAAGCCAAAAGTCTCAGCAAGATTTAAATTACAAGTAAAACCTGTAATTTTAGGGCATTTCTTTCTTACTCTTCTCCTTGGAAAACAAGAAAATGTTTAAAATAATACTGTTGATAAAATTTTTGTCTTAAATTATCAAAGAGAAATGCTAGGTAGAGATTTATGAATGACTAAAATGATAGCGGGAATAACCAAAATTTCATGAAATTATGCAAATGAAGAGTTGATATTTATTCCATTTGGAAAAAATTATCAAATAACCATGTTGTAGAAAATGTTTTTATAGTGTTTTTAGAAGTTTGGCCAGTAATATCTTGAGTTTATTCTCTATTAGTGTATAAAAGTAATTGATCGGAATTCAGGTGTCAATAAGGTAGATTTTAATAGACTCTTAGTTCCAAGTACATTTTTACTCTTTATTTTTGATAAAGACTTTGGAAAATGAGCCTTTATTCAAGGTAAAATAGTGAGGGGTTTCAGTATTTCTTGTTTTACTAACATCTTGATTCTCTAGTTAAGCTGCTATTATGGTGAAGGGAAATATAGTATTAAGGCAGTGAAGATTAACTTCTGTTAGTGCTGTAGCAAAGTAAAATAGTTTCTGGGAAAAACGATATTACAACCACCACTTTTTAAAAATTGTGATATATTTTGTTGGGTATTTTCTGTATAGGCTGTTGAAATCACTACTAAAATGAAATTGCAAAAAAATAAAAAGAAAGACTTTGTAGAAATTATGAGAGTTTATGTTCCTCCTGATAAACTACATATTAAACATTCTTTGTATTAAGGAAATAATGCTCTTAAATTTAAGCTTTTCTTAAATTTAAACAATAAAAATTAAAACACTAGTTCATATTTTAAAAAGTATTAGAATATGCAGTTTTATTCCTCATAACCAATGTACTTAAATAATCATAGTTATGTTGTATAATATTATATAATACTTTACATGGGGGGAATTATAGTTAACATTTATAATCCTTTGTTAATTATATTTGTATCTGGTTATAATATGTATTATAATACATATTAATTAATTAAGATTATAGGTCATTATAAACATATTGGCATTAAAATTATGGATTACAATTTAGGCATTAATTTTACATGAATTCCTTTGTGAATCCAAAGTGTTCAAAGCTAATGTCAAGGCAAAAAAACCCCAAAAAACTTGACAAAGTCATTTTGAAATAATTGATGTGTTCAATCAAACTATCAAGATACTACAATGAAGAGCTTAGGTTGTTTTGTTTTCTTTTGCATTTCATGAAGTATGCCAGAAATAGATATATTTTTACATTTTATAATTTGAAATAATGAGTTATGTTTAGACAAAGTAACAGTGCATTCAGAATTGAAAGCTTTACTTTTTATTTTCTTAGCTGCATTCCATCTGTTTTGTCAAAGGCATGGTTCCAGCAGTTTCATCATGTCCAAATCATTAGACACAAAGCTTTTGTATGTATGTGAATCAGGGTAGATTTGTTTTATGTTTGACTGACTTTGGAGAAAAGAACAGGAATGATCATGAGGTACTTAGATGATTCAGTACTCAAATGCTTGAAGAGACAGCCATATATGGATCCCTGGTTACACTAATTGTTTAAAAAAAGTATAATTTTGAGCCAGAATATTTTTATTTGTAAACTGTTTGATTTGGTAAATTATAATAGTAGATATGATGATTTCATGGCTTCATTTTTAGGACTACTAACATTTTTTTCCCCCAATAGAAATACATTTGTAGTGCTGTGTTAAGCAAACTTTTTTTCATGAAGGTAAATCAGAAAAAAGTGTTTTAGGGCTAATTAAAAATTATTCTGTTTTTTTTTCTAACTATAAATATGGTATATATACTCGTAAAATTAAAATAGTAAACACACAAATAAAAAATTTAAAAATATCTCACATGCAGACTGGGTTACATTTTAAATGGTAGTTTCTTTACTTTATTGGATCCCATGGAAAAGGTGTACATTCTTAAAATATATATTGATTTCATTGTTAATGAGAAAAATGGCTTGCTTTTAGCCAGTAAAATGTTAATATATGAGCATATCTGTGAGGGAACAACATGGAAGTTTTCTAATTTTTTATGAAGAAATTAGGGAGAGCATATCTTGAAGTTAGATTACATGTGTGCTGAGTTTTCACCATTCCCCTACCTCTAATTTATTACTGGTAGAAAATATCTGAATTTGCATCATAATTTTTTCAACCAGAAAAAAGATCTAAATAATTTGAAATTGTTTTATTTCTGAAAATAATCTGAAATATTTCGGCAAGGTTTTACCTAATGCATTCTAATGTATGTTTGGTTAAATTTCTACAAGAGTGAAACATTTATGGGTAGTGGTGCTGCTTATGTAGAAATTCTTAATGTTCATTGGCCAGGTTGGTTGCTAATAAATTGAAATTAATGTGTTTTACTTATAAAGTGAAGGATTCAAACTCTTTTCCAAGTAGATTTTTAAATGTATTTTTTAACTCAAAATTGCTAAACCCCCAAAAGTATCAGAATAAGAGGACATGAATAATAATTTGATTAGCTTTTTATAATTTACAAAATAACCTTCAAAATATATAATATAATTGAAAGTATTCCAAAAAACTATGTGGAACTAGTAAGACAATCTGTCACTTGAGAATTTTGTTTAATCGGGATAAATGCCTATATTGATATAATATCCATATCTATGATTAAAATAATAACTTCCTTTTATAATCTTGAGTGAATTAAAATGAATAGTATTTTTGTGAAATCTATTCCCTACTATTAATGTAATGAAAGGAAGAGTTTTGCCAAATTTTTTTAGCTTTTTTTTTCCCACTTTAAAAAATATATTCATTATATGAAAACTTATTTGCTTATTTTACTCTTTCAAATTAAGGATGCTGTAGAGGACCTGAAATTGATGCTATACATTGTTTCTTATCTTTTGGAAATACTTTTATGTTCAGTAGGCTGTAAAATTATTGAAATCCCTACAGGAGTGTCTGTATCTGGTAGTATCTCTGTATATGCACAGACTTTTCCTATGTGAGAAAAATCATGTAAATTACTGTTATCATTTTATGGTCATCGCTAGTCTTTAAAGTGACAAAAGATAGGTGGCACACTTAGTCTACTTTCAGAAAAGGCTTATTAATTTAAACTCTGCTAATTTAGAGTTGATGATCATATAAATGAGAGTTAGCCTTTCTTAAGAAAGAGTGAGTACTCATGAATAACTTACACAATTATTATTTTAGTAATATTTAAAATATTTCAGGGAATTTTTGGGTGTACCATTTATGTATAAACTATGATATGTTAAATAAAATTGGCTTTGTGTATTATTAAAATTGTAAATTTTCTAATGTGAAATAAATTTGCGGTAAATTTGGCAAAGAATTGATAACCTTGTTCTATAAAGAGCTCATATAACTCAATAAGAAAAATACTAAATTCCATAAATAAATGGGCACAAAGCATGACTATCTTAGAAAAGAGGAACTTAGCCACAAATGGTTAAGAAACGTAACTTTAACCTCAGTAGTATCTGAAAAAATACAAATAATAGAGTAATGAGATTACTCATTACTCAAATCAGATTAGCCAAACCTATAAAAGATATGTAATGCTGGTAAGGGTGAAGGTCATCTGTATTCTTGCTGGGACTAAAAACTCGTTCAGCTTTTAACAGTGTGTAGCAAAAAAGCTTTAAGATGTTTATAATGCAGTATTTCCCTTTTTAGTAATCTATGCAAAGGAAATGATATAAAATTCTCACTAAGGTTTATACTCAAAGATGTTTGGCACAGCCTTATTTATAACAAGAAAAAATTGTAAACAGTTTTAAGTGCCCAAGAATATAGTTAGGTAAATTATACTTCACTCAAATGATGGAACATAATTCAGTCATTAATGATAAGCATAAATAAATTTAATGCCATATGAAAATGCTTCGGATATGTTAGGTGAGAAAAGATGGATATAAAAGTATATATGCAAAATAACTTCAATTATGTTAAAATGAATGAGAAAAAACTGGAAGGAAATATGACAGAATGGGGTTGCACAAGGAGGAAAGTTATGGGTATTTTTTTTCTATTGCTTTTTTATTTACCACTACTAACCAAAGAGCATTATCTTATTTTAAATTAGGGAAGAGGGACCCTAAAAAAAATTCATACCCTTTGCCTCACCTATCTCAAATCTAGAGATCTATCCTGAGGAAATAATCCTAAATATAGACTCAGATTTGTGCAAAAGGAGTACGACTTCTTTTTGTTGTTTTTAATAGCAAGCTATTTGGAACAAGCAAGATATCCAAAATAGGCAAATCATTAAGATATAGTGTATTTCTAGAATGGAATATTATATAGTTATTAGTTATTTTTCTGAAGAGATTTTCAAATGGGAAAATTATATAATTAAGTAAAAAAAGATATCATAATAAAGTGTGATCTCAACTATATGCAAAATAATACATGGAGAGAAAACAAGAATCGAATGAAATATGTCAAAATGTTGGTGATTTTTATTTTCTTTTTTAAATGATTTTGCGTTTTCTAAATGTTTTCAATATGTGTCCTCAATTACTTTTACAATCAGGAAAACATAGGAGTTAGAATTTTAATAAGCAAGTTTTTAAAAATATTTCTCCTGGATGAAATTTGTTAGCCTTAATTACTTAAATAACAACATATATTTCTTATAACTTAAGTAATAACTTGAAAAGTAATAACTTAAAAGCAACAACAGCTTTTAAGTTTCAAGTCCGACCTGTACCAGTGGAGATAACTCTTTTCTTTTAACCTATATTAAGGAGGTTTTTTTTAGAAGCATGTGATTTCATTAATAACAAATAACCTATGGTCTATTAGGATTTTGATAAGTGAGTCACTGTTCAAAAACATACTCAAAGAAAAGTAGAAAACGAAATCAAGAGCACTAGCAAATGTGCCTGACAGTATGGTTTCATGCTTCTCACTAAATCAAAGTTCCAGAGTATCAATGGATAACTTTTAAAATATGAATCTTATTTTGCAGAAAAGTGCAGTCTCATGGGGGAAGGTGTAGAAGGTGACTGTTTCACTGTCCTAGGATGACACATGGAGATATTAATGATGGTGCCTACTGCTGTGTCAAACTGAGTGAGAAAAAAGGTACAGCAAAGCCTATTTTCAAACAATACAGGATAGTGTGGGACCCGTCCTGGTAAATAGGAAGGTAGACCCACCTGACTAGCTACCATAGGTTGTAGCTAGCTACAGAGTCTGAAAAATTTAGATGTTCTTAACAAAGAACTATTATTTCCACCCCTATAACATATAGGGATGGCTGTCAAGATCAACCTTTCACAGTCTGTTCACATTCATAAGGCTATAGTATCATCAGAAGTATTATCTTGGAATGTCAAGCACATTGCATTAATTTACACATGTATTTCAAAATACATCAGTGGTCATTATAAAGACCTAAAACACTTGAACTTTTTTAAAAGGTGATTTAAAAGAAAAATTTGGGCAAAAGGAGAAAATCAAAATGATTTAATACATAAAATAAAGTTTTTGTCCTCATTTAAAGAAACCCATTTCAAATAAAAATATATAATACCATAATAAGCATAAGAAATCTACTCACATAAGACATCTGAACTTGACAGTACTAGAATTAAATGTTCCTACTTACTTTTTCTTTAGTCACTATGTTTATAGATGAATAAATTAATGCTATAAACGTGTTCATATTAAATATATATTCACATAAAATCAGTTCAGCTAATCACACACCATGTTTTCCTATCTCATCTCAGAAGCACACAGTAAGATTTAAACTACCCAAGTTACCAAAATCAACTTTATTTCTTTTTAAAGAAATAACTGTTCTTGAAAAGGCACATGATTTCTGATTGTGGGGAACCAAGGATTTAAGAGTTCATAAATATCTATTAGGGGACCTTGTAAAAGACATATCTGTTGTTAGATTTCACAACATTCTTTTCTCAAATTTAGTTCCATTTTCTTTCTTTCTACAAAAAAAGGCCCAAATGAATTTGAAACATCCCATCTACAACCGCTTTCTCCTCCCACAACTCCCCAAAAGCAAAAAACAAAAACCAATTTTGTTCATATGATATTTCCCTTGAGGTCTTAATCGGTTTAGTCTGTAGGATTTCCTTTTTGGGTGACATTATCAGAAGAAATTACCCTGTACGATTACCTATGGTCAATGAGGTTTGACAGGCTTTCCTTCTCTCTCGTCTCCATCTGAGTGGAGGTTGCAAGCAATTCCCTGAGACAGGAAGGTGTCGTCTAGACGTGACCCTTTGAAGTTTCTTTTACTTCCATCTTCAGCTCACCGAAATTTCATTGTGGAGGGTCATCAACCTAAAATTCTCAGAGCCTGTGGACGATGCTGCTTTAGTTATTATAACCATTTACTGTAGTACTCTGTATTGGAGGAAAAGTCAGGCTGGCTATGGAATTTGCCTGGAATTCATTCAGTGTCAGTCTTGGGTGGCCCTTACCCAGGCAGTGGCTTCAGGCCAGGGAGGATGACAGGGAGAAGCTGGGAAGAGATCTTTGCAAATTGGGAAGTTGCAAGGGAGTTTATCTCAGTCATGCAATAGTAATTTTTGTTTTGTTTTTCTGAGGAACAGAGCATTCATTGCAAATTTGCAGTTTAAAACTGGTAATAGTAATGACAGAAAAGAATGGTGCTCCAGCCGGTTTTTTAACTTAATTTAAAAAGCTGGAATTGTTTTGGTTTTATTCTTTGTACATTACACGCAGGAAGCAACATAGTTAAATTCTCTTGATACTAGTACATTGGGCAAAGTTTCAAAAGAGTGAAAATTTGTCACCTTAGGAAAAATACTCATCCTCCATAATGCACCCCACTTCTTCCAATCATACAGTAGATCGTGGATAAAGGGTTGATATTTCTGTCTTGAGTGTAGTCCTTGGCTTATTCATTGTGAGTACAGTATTCAAGAAATGGTAACCTTAATAAACCCTGAAACTCCTTTAGATTTGTACCTAGAAAGCATAACCGCCAGAAGTCAGTCTCACAGCCAGACAGTACTTTTTGGGAGGGATGGGAGAGATGGGGGTAGAGTGGGGGTTGCATAGTAATTCTACATTTTTTCTTTTACTGATAAAAGGATAAACTTTAGTGTTTCATTTTACATACCCATTTTTTTTGTTTGTTTGTTTTAATGTCAGTAACTCCCCTTCATGTTTTCCTTCTGCAGTAGGAAAAAGGTTTGTTCATTTCAAATTCACATTTGCCTTGTCTGGGTTGCAGTTTCAGGGAAATATGAAAGTGCTCAGTTTGCCAAAACCTTTTGTAAGTTGGGCTTTATGGTTCCTCTGCCAAGGCCTTAATTCCCATGGGGAATTACTAATTCCAATTACTAATTAGTTAGACAACATGGTGGGAACAGGGCTCTTAGAAAGCCCCAAGAAATGCACTTAAATTTCTCAGGTAGTTCTCTAGGTCTCTTAGTATCACATAATTGAATTGAGTCCTGAGATTTAGGAGGATGATATTTTGGATTGATTCCTGTCAAAGGGCAGTGAAAATGGAAGAGAGGATGCAGTTAAAATATTGCTAGGCCAGAGAGGGCAGTCCTAGGTATAACACTTCTTGTCTTATGGAGTGCTCTATAGTTTAAAACGGCATTTTACCTGTATATCATCTTACTTTGATTTTGATCCTAAAAATAGTCCTTCTTCAATTGGCCATGATCAAATAGCCATCACCAAATTTCCATTTTTCAAGATATGGAAACTGAGGCTCCTGCTTAGTAACATTCTTAAATTTGCATAGTTAGTAGAGGGCAAAGTATTAAAACCTAGGTCTTCTGATTGCAAGATCTTGCCACTATACCAAAATTTAATGAGGATACTTTGGCGGGAAGGGAATTATAGAGAAATTTGGTTCCTTGAGATTTGCCAAAGGCTAAACCTGTGTAAGCATCATTAAGCCTGAGAATAAATCGACTCTGCAAAGCACAGGGCAAATATGCAATGTTTTAAACACCCACAAATTGATTTATAACTTTTTTTACATTCTTTTACAAAGCATTTTACAGATGTTCAGTTTTAATTTGATAGACCTTGTAAATTTTTACTTGTATGCATAGCCATTCAATGTTATAAACATTTCCCCCAAATTATACCACGTATGTTTAGGAAGTGGTTTTCCAACTATTTTTCAGAACAAGTTATGTGGCATGTGGGTTAGAGTCAGATTTTTAAATCTGATATTTATGGTTGAGTACTGAGAAAGGTAGATTCTTAAGGCTCCTAAGAGATGAAAAATTACATCTCTTATAGATATCCGGAAGAGTTACTAAGATTATTTTCTTTGTGATTCAAATGGGTAGGTTTGTTTTTATTGTGGATTTAGTTGTAGACCGACTTTTCTATTTTTCTTTAATTTTTAATTCATTAGATCCTAGAAAAAAATTATTGTACACATACTCTTAAAAACCCATCCATAAAACCAATAACGAAGCTTTAAAAAGTAAAACTTTATTATTTATTGATTAGATTATCCTATACTAATACTGTATGGGCACAAATATTTAAAACTAAAAGTTACAAAACTGAAAAAAAGAATATAGTCAACCATTTTAATGATGAGGTTGTGTGATTTTTTTTTCTTTGAGGAGTTTGGTTTCTAATGTTTTAATAAAAAATTATCATGCGTAATTTTTTATGATAAATTTTTTATTGTAAAAACACCACCAGGAAAATAATTTAAAAGCTGAGAATTTATCATGATATCATCTGTTTAATAACTTTCTTTCTAGTCACCATTATAATTTTTCCTGGCCTGTCACAACTTATTTTCTGTTTTCTGACTTTGAAAATTAATAGGACTCTTCATTAGTACTTTATCGTCTAGCAGAACCAGAGGATTACCCCTCAGAACGGATCTTACTGTGATTCTGAATCATTCCAGTAATTTTATTGGGCCTCAAAGTGTTCTGAGCCTGGAGGAAACACTCTATGTAAAACTTGCAGATTCATCTGGTAGTGATTTGTCATTTACCATGTTTTGGGCTTGCAGCCAGGTCAGCTGTTGCCAAGAGAAGGCAGACAGGGGAATAAAATTATTATCAGGAAAAGGCTTGGAAATATACTGAATGAAGCAAACTGAGATAAACTCAAACAAAATCTCGGATGTAAGACTCCCAGAAATAACTTAAAGGGGGCTAGAAAAAGAAGAGGAGTTGATCCCTCTAGGCTAGTTTTCTTTTTTTTCCCCTTGCCCTTGACATATCAAGTATTAGTCTTTAGACTTATTTGATTAATTGGACAACTAGGAATAGATTTCCTCTTAACATTTTAGTCAAATCGTTTCTATGATCTGGAAATTTGCCCTTGTAGTTACTCCTTCACCACTGGTTTAGTAGTTTTAAATGTAGTTTCGAGCAGGTTTATCTCGAACTATTCCTCAAATTCAGTTAGGAAAATATGTAAATCTATAATGAAAAGAAGTTTAAGAAAAAGAAGTAGTTTAAATCTAGTAAGAAAACATTATGGTCTGAGAATTTCAACTGTATTTGGAGGTTGAATATATTTGAGTCTTACAATTTTAGTAAAAAGATTCTGAATAAAGATAGATAACGTATAAATAAATTCCTGCAATATGCAACTCAAGAATATTTGTCATTGGGGCCGCCCGGTGGCGCAGCGGTTTAGTTCGCGCTTGGCAGCCCGGGGTTTGCGAGTTCGGATCCCGGGCGCCTGCCGACGGACTGCCTGTCAGTCATGCCGTGGCGGGGTCCCATATAAAGTGGAGGAAGATGGGCACGATGTTAGCCCAGGGCCAGTCTTCCTCAGCAAAAAGGGGAGGATTGGCGACGGATGTTAGCTCAGGGCTGGTCTTCCCCACAAAAAAAAAAAAAAAAAAAGAATATTTGTCACAGACTTGAAATTAACATAAAAAATCTTTAGACTTGAAAAAAATCCTTTAGGAGCTCACCGAACCTCATTAGTTCTTTTGGCACTTTTTAACTGAGGCAGTTATAATAATCACTAATATTTACTGGGTACTCTAAGTTGATACTATTTACTAAAAAGCTGAAGATAGAATTTATGCATTAAGTCAATAAATGTCAATTGAACCCTTTTGTCTTATGGGAGCTGTTATTATAAGACAGACAACATTGATGATGACTAAGAGCAGATAGAAGACTCTTAGTAACTTGTTTATGTTGTAATCTATCTGAATGTAGAGAACTTCTAAGGATGATGACAATTTATATATGCCCAGGACACCAGTAAAATAATTTAGAATGTCAGGTTGATTCATATGTCGAAAATAGTAGTTTGTATCAAATGGGTTACTTTTTGAGAATTGTTTCTTTAAATTTAGAAGGTATTATTTAGCGTAAGTGGAAAGAGAGCTGATTTGGCATCAGGAAGACCTGGGCTGGAATCCCATCTCTACCACTTACAACCTGGATGACCTTGGGCAAGTCATTGAAACAGTTTCCTCACTTATAAAGGGGTGGGGTGTTGGAATAATAATATCGTCCTCAGAGAATTCTTGCTGATAATGTAGTTATGGTGAATGATAAATGATACATGTAGGAGTTCAATAAATGGTGAGCACCAATGTTATTATAATATTTCTAATGATTGCTTTTTAATTCCTAACATTTCATAAAAAAAAGTATAAACTCCTTATGCTTCATTTCTGATGTGAAGTTCATCTAGGATTGTTTCTTGATCATATTACTTTGACTTCAATCATCTTGAGATAGGTTGGTGCATAGTTTGGGGTAAATGAACAGACTTGAAGCTGGAGGCTAGTGTGCTCAAATTTACCATCCTGGCTTTCTGGGCTGCTATCCTCCTGAAGCCAAATTTGTAGCTCAGGATTGCTGCTTCTGGGCCACAGGACAGGCAAAAGTGCTAATGGCATTTTGGAGTAATTCGTATTGTGTAGAGTTTGTAACTTACTTTTTTTCATTTAACATTTTATCTTGAATATTTTGTCATGTAGTTATTCTTCAAAATATTTAGATTTTATAAGGAAAAAAGATAAAAAATAAAATCAACAACCAAACCAAAACACCATAAAATAGACTTTAAAAAGTGAGTAATATGTGTTCCTTTCTATATTGATGATGGCATAAATATATGTGGGATATGGGCTGTGCTGTGTACTAGTTATCTATTGCTATGAAACAAATCACCCCAAAACTTAGTGGCTTAAAATAACAATAAATATTTATTATCCCTCACAGTTTCTCCCAGACAAAAATTCAAGAGTGGCTTAGCTTGGTGGTTCTGGCTCTGGCTCTGTCATAAGGTTGCAGTCAAGATGTTGGCTGGCCTGCAGTCATCTGAAACCTTTACTAGGGCTGGCGTATTCACTTCCCAGGTGACTTACTCAAGAAGCTGACAAGTTAGTGCTAGTTGTTGGTGGGAGGCCATATTTCCTTCCTACCTGGGTTGGTTGAGTGTCCTCCCACAGGGCTGGTTGAGTGTTCTCAGGACATTGTGGCTGCCTTCCCCCACAACAAGTGATCCAAGAACCTAAGGTGGTTCTTGGTTCTAAGGTGGAACTTAAGGTGTAATGCCTTTTATGACCTAGCCTCAGAAGTTACATACCTACTGTCACTTATGCAATATTGTGTTAGTCACCAGGTCAGCCCTATTCAGTGGTATAAATCACCTTTGCTGAAATATAGAACAATAGAAATCTCTATTAGAAATATGTTGACAATAATGGAATCTGACAGAATATTGAACCGAAATTGCCATAGAATTAAAATAGTTTCATTGAAATATAACATTAGGACTTGAGACGTAAGGGTGGGGTAGCTGTGGAAAACAAGGTTTATATGTTCTTTTTGGAAGAAAAATGTCTAGTTTTTAGTAATAATCATAATGGTGAAGAATAGGTTAATGATAAGTGAAGAAATTAAGTTGGATTTCACTATTTTAGTGAAGTGGTATGTTAAGAAAAATTCTCCACCTTTGAGTTAAAAAAAATCTCTGTTGAAGATTAATTTATGCAGAAAATTGAGCCAGAAAAGCAACTTGAAACCATTTTAAAAAGTTTTGACACTAAGTTAATGCACGTAGTAAGAATCTACACAAAGTGAAGTAGAGTTAAGATATTTTCTGATGGATGAAATAGGTTTATATTGTAGATAGTCAATCTGGAAAATGCAGGTATTACCAAAAAAGTTATTTTTTTTTTAGTGACTATTTTCTTTTGTTGATTTATCCACAAAACCAAAACTGATCCATGGAATCCTAGTATATTAAAACTGGAAGATACTTTGACAATCAATGAGACAGTCTTCCATCCAGTACAATAATTCTTTCTGTAGTGTTTTGATAGATGTCTTTTTACTTGGGTATCTCTGTTGTTGGGCAATTCTAGTTTTTTAAATATTCTTTTTTTTATACTGAGTCAAATTTAACATTTTATAATCCATCTATTTCTGCCTTTAGAGTAACAAATAATTGATCTATTTCTCCTTCTACATTACAGTCCCCAAATATCTAACTTCATCTTTCTTTCTCTATATCATATATACCAAGATCCAGGCTATTCACAGGAAGTATTTATTGTCACTGTCTACTTCTTTATTACTTCATTTTACCTCACTGTGCTATTGTAAAAGCAGTCTCAAAATATGACTGGGAAATATAAATATACTTTGATCTGACAGAATTTGAATTTAATACTTTACTAGAGTATAAACTTCATGAAGGCAGGGGCTATATGTTTTTACTCAGCATTATATCCCTAGCACCTAGCAGATTGCCTAGCACATAGTAAATATTTGTTGAATAATGAATGAATATAGCTCAGCTCAGCATATATATCTTTTTGCTAGATCCTAGATTTGTTCCTTTCTTAAAATTTCAAGGTTACATTATCAGTGGAAAAATAATACTTTGTATTTTTTAAAGTTTATCCCAACATTTAAGAATATTTTGTGGACAAATTAGTGAACCATCCCTATACTATTGGACAATATCTGTCTTTTATTGAACTAGCACTACCTTAGTGCCCTAAAGGCATTTTTTAAAACCATGAAATGGAAATAATGTCCAGTAGGAAAGGGAAGTGGAGTAAGAACAATTCTGTGCACTGAAATAAGACCACATGACAAGGATAGACTCTTTATTCATGTTCATAGAAAAGTCAACCATAGAATTTTATAATTCCTTTTGAAAAAACAAAACAGAACACAATAAACAAACGAAAAACCCCACCTCTTTCTTCCATTTGGGAATCATTAAATTTAGGTCTGGTTCAGAATGAGGACTCCTTACTGCATCATCTACACACTTTCTGCAATTTACTAAATCTGTTTGTTGTAAGTATAGATTTAGCCTCATTTTATTAAGCTTGTAGTAACTGACAGAATCAATGTCAAAGGTAAGAGGTTTACTTTACATCGAAGCTATTTATTGGGATTAGCTGGGGTGATTTTAGCTTTCATGTCAACCTTAAGTGGAATCTACTTACTTGCTCTAGTCATTGAAGAATTACTGTCAAAGCTGCCAAAACACTTGCATTAGAAAGGCCCCAACTCAGTTATTCGATTGCAACCCAACTAGTCAAGGTATAGTCAGTACATTGGAACAAAATGTGGAGCTCCTAAAATTTGGAAGTAAGACTACTTTCTAAATGTAAGGCAAGTAAGAATCAAGTTTCACATGAGATTAGCCATCTGTAGAAACTGTTGATTTGTGCCTGAGGTTGTCCATGGCTTGGATAAAATACTCTTCCAAACTCAATTTGCTCAGATTCTTTGCTTACAAAGCTACTTTCTGATTAATAAGTCAGTCTTCTAGGTATTTTGATCTGGAAGATCTATTTCCTTGAATAATAGGCAGACCTGTGTCACATGGTCACTGGAAAACACATGTTCCTCATTGTAAATGAATGTATTGCTTCATGAATCAGTCTCTGATGAGTTTAGTTAGCTTAGATCAGGATTCAGGAGCCTGTTCAACCCTGGGTGCACTGAAAATGACAACAACCTCTCAGGATGTAAAGATAAAATGTTGTATGGTTAGCCCTTTTTAGATCTGTGTGGACAGCTAATTTTATTTTATCCCTAATCTCTCAGTTAACTTTATTCTAAACATTTTAAAGCATTACCCTACAGTTGTTAGTACAGTGAGTAGATATCACCATCACCATTATCTGATAAAATTCTAATTTGAACACAGAATTTTGGCAGTATGCAAAATACCAGCCTTGGTACTGGTGCTTTGGCTGGTACCCAAAAGTTGGTTCAGCTCATTCAAGTTTTCTGAGACATGAGCTGAATTTGACAAAGCAGCAAGGGATGGCTTGTCAAATTGTGTATTTGCCTAGTATTTTGGCACCATCAGCTCAACAATAACTATGTAACAAAGCAGTTTATCATAATATCTGTAAAGAAAATATTTCAGAATTGTACAAAATTATCTAGTTCAGAATGTGTGTAGGAGATTCAGTATATGTAAGTAAAACGTGTTCTTTAAGCGTTGTGATCAAATTAGGAATCTCAGATTTTGATTGAAAAATTTAGGTGTCTTAGGTAAGGAATCTTTGCTGTTTCAAGAGAGTCCCTAACTGCTGTAATCTATTTATAGAACCATGAAAACAAAGAAGAATATAAATATTTATTCAGATAATTTAATGGCAGTAAAATATAATATGTGGGTGTGGTAGGCAGAGAAAATGGCACCCCTAGAGATATATTCACTCCATAATCCCCAGACCCTTGAATATTACCTAATATGGCAAAAGATGTGATTAAGGATCTTGAGAGGAAGAGCTTATCCTGAATTATCCACTGTGCCCTAAATACAATCAGATATTCTCATAAAAGAGAGACAGGGAGATTAAACACACAGAAGAGAAGACACGCACACTGAGGATAGCAATGTGACGGCAGAGCAGAGAGTGATGCCAAGGAATGCCAACAGCCACCAGAAGCTGGAAGAGGCAAGGAACAGATTCTCCCCAGAGTCTTGGAGACAGGGCAACCCTCTGACACCTTGATTTTGGACTTCTGGCCGACAGACTTATGAGAGAATAAATTTCTGTTGTTTTAAGCCACCAAATTTGTGGTAATTTGTTACAACAGCTGGAAACTAATACAGTAGGTATAGGTTTGCAGAAGTTTTGTTTTCCTCCCCAACTTAACGTTTATATGGTTCTATAAACTTATAAGGTTATATGATAGTCTGCTACATTAAAATGTTCTCCATTTTTTAATAATGAAGAGTCTTATATACTCTTTGTGTAAAAAACATTTGGCTAGACTGGTAAGGTGTTTGAATGATAAAAAATTAGGTTATTTTTTAATTTACCTCAGTACAATTTGTGTTTGTCATGATTTTTTTTTTGATATATGAATAAAAACACAATGGTAACATACGGTGTTCATTTTTATTTTTTCTCTGACTTTCCAGGTCCAATAGTGCACATTCTAGAGCCAAAGAAAGGAGCACTTATCTCAGATTCTCTGCTTGAGTAGTGTACTTATTGGTACTTCACATAGAGAATTCTTTCTTTCCCTCCTCTCCCTTTGTTCCGCAAATATTTATTAAGTTGGTATAATGTACTGTGGACTATTCAAAATGCTGAGGATATGGTAGTGGATGAGGCAGATATGGTCCTTGTCTCCAGAGTCTCCACTAGCTCATTAGTGCCTTTGCACAATTAGTGAAAGGTGCCTTCTTTCAGCAGTCACAGCCTGAGGGTACAGGGTTTGTCCAGCTGAACAAAGCTGGATTTTAGCCCCACTTGCTCCCTTGGCTCTGTACTTTTCTGTACAACCTGTGCAGCTATAGGCAGAAACCCTGCTTTGTCTCAAGAAGGTTATTATGTAGCCATAGCAGATGGTTTTCTCAGTTAGTACCTCCAGCACTTCTCTCTACTTTGAAAAAGAGACAAAAAACTGTTTCTACATTACTGAATAGAGCAGACTCCATTTGCAAATAAGGTCTCACACACCAGAGAATAGAGAAGCTGAGAAGGTGAATATTGATACTTTCCACTACTGTATGCCTTCTCCCACAGAAGCTGATGGCTTTATCTCAACAGGTTTTCTTGAACCTAATTGTATCCCACAGGTCAGAGAATTGTTTTAGTCTGTTTTCTTGAAGGTGAAATGCTGACAAATAAGCCTTATACATTGGGTAAAAAACCAACTACTATGATGCTTAGAAATATTTTATGGGCTGTGGGCTGCTAAAATTTGTGGAGAGGTGCTAATAGGCTGTGAGAAACTATTTGAGAGGATGATACTGAATGGAAAAAAATATTACAAGAACACATGTAGCCAGAGCTACAACACAGATGTGTATGGAGAAAATGGCACTCTTTGGGGAGTACTCAGAATTATCACATGACAAGGATGGAGACAGTTCTCAAATTCTCAGTATACTTTGTCTTCTTTTCACCTGCAGCAAAGATACATGTGGATAAATTGTTCATATCTCTTCCGAAAGTGAAGATATATTTGTATTCATTCAAAAAAGAAATTATTGGGGCTGGCCCTGTGGCCTAGTGGTTAAGTTTAGCTCCCTCTGCTTTGGCAGCCTGGGCCTGGTTCCCAGGTGTGGACCTACACCACTTATCGGTGCCCATGTTCAAAATAGAGGAAGATTGGCACAGATGTTAGCTCAGAGCAAATCTTCCTCAAGCAAAAAAGAAAGAAAAAGAGGAAAGTTGACAACGGATGTCAGCTCAGGGCGAATTTTCCTCAACAACAACTACAAACAAACAAAGAAATTATTATCTACTGGAAACTTGAGAAGATTGTGGGATGGCGGGGGGGGGGGGTTGTGTGTGCACGTGTGTTCTGCGTGCCCTCACACAGATGTAGGATAATTAGGCATGTTTTGCTTTAAAAAAATGAGAGAATAAAGTTTCTCATCTTTCCCTATCATAGCATAGGGATTTAGGGACAGAAAAATAACTGATAAGTGGTTTTTCAAATCAGTAGGAAAAAAAAAAGCCTGAATCAATAATCTAGCCTGCCAAATGGAGTCTGATGTAGAAGAAAGATTTGTATTTTAGGGGATGGGGGTGTGTGGGAGTGGTGGAAAGGATGTGAAGAGGGAAAAAGTAACCAACAGGCTGCAAATAGTTAGGAGGGAGCCAAGAAGGAAAGACAGAGCCAAGATCTGGAAGTTTCATTCCATTCTAAAATAAGTATCTCCATGGCTTAGTTAAATTGAGAGAATGGTTTATGTTAAAATTGCCTGTATGTGTGATAGCTCACTATAAACTTTCTCTTAAGATGACTGAACCACTTATTCACTTAAATTAGGTTGGTCAAAATAGATAAATTTCTGTCTTTAAGTTATAACTATTCAGATTGTTATTATATTGTGTGGAAAATTGAGTGTGATACAAAATTGCGCTTGAACAGAAGGTGAGATATCTTTAAAGTAGCCTTATTTTTCACTTATTTATTTATTTTTGCCTACAGTGAACAGAAAAATCCCTGTAAAGAGTCATTTTTCTTTTCTTCAATTTCCATAACTGTGTTGAATATGAAAAGCAGTTTTTCTTCTTATATTGTCCTCACAGTTTAGATAAGAGAGGCCATAAGGTTAAATGTCTCTAGTTTATACAACTGTACTGGCTCTAGTGTGGGCTTGGAACATGGCTATAGAATTCAAGTGGGCTCCGTTCCAAGCAAAACTGGCTTTTTATATTTTCAGATTCAGGACAATGAGTTTGCAAAGCTGACCTAATCTCCTGACTATAACTGACAGCAGACAGATCTGAAAAGACACAGATTGAATCAAATACAGATATAGTTGACCAATGGGTTTTAGAGCATGGCTGCAATGTGGCAGTGGTGGCCACAGTAGTATCTATTATAAACTGTGTCTTCAATACCACTAGAAGCAGTGGCATCCCTCTTCCTGCACTTCTCATGAAGGCCTGGTTCCTACTGAGTCTTTTGTTGGTCAGCCTGCATTCCTGATTCCTGAACGCTGCGTCAAAGTCTCCTTGCTCCTAGCCCACCGGATGGCCACCCTTATAAGTAGAAAGATGTGTGTTAATTCACAAAAGGTGAAATGGTGAGGCCCAGGAAAAGCACTTGGCTGTTCCAGATAGCTCTTTTCTCTGGCAAATTGCTGAAATATGCCAAACTATAGGAAACAGTTCCCAGATCCCAGCCTGGGAAGAGTTTAGTTTATATATAGGAAGGCAGCATAATGTAGTGATTAAAAGTTCTAAAGTCAGATTTCCTGGATTTGCATTCCAGCTCCTAAAGGACTATAGGGCTTTGAGCAAGTTAGCCAACTTCTTTCTGTGCCTCAGTTTCTTTATTATTAAAATAGTGATAATAACAGTACCCATCTCCTAGGATTGTTGCCAGGATTAAGTGAGTTAATATAAGTAAGGTGCTTAGAATAGTGCCTGGCTTGCAGTAATTACTAATAAATGTTAGTTATTTGTAACTTCAGTTCTATTCTTTTAAAACAGTGAGCATTACCAGCAAGATACTATTTAAAGGGTACAAGAGTGATACCTCAAATTATTTGCCTTGAAGAGTTTGCTAATGCCTTACATTTGTTAGAAATCACTCAAGGATTCAGAGTAGAATGAAATTAAGGCAGGAGATTTGTCATAGGGACCAGAGCCAAAAACTGGAAAAAGGCCAGTGTTGGGGCCAACTGGCTATGATAAAGGGTAAGGATAAACATTGGTTATAGGAGCTAGTTTTGTCTCAGAATTTGGCTCAAAACTGAGTTTTCAAGTGAGGACTAAATGGGTTAGCCTAGCTTTGGTGTAAGGTCTAGCTGCAGTGACACCAAACCAGGTTAGTTAGCCCAAATGACATCATCACGGTAGTCTTAAAAGATCTGAAGAGTTATCACTTGGAAGAAATATTGGACTTGCTTGTTTCCAGAGACAGAACTAAAATGAATGACTGGAGGTTTCATTAAAGAAGTTTGGGCTCCATATGAGGAAAAAATTTTCAACCACAACTGTTTTAAAATAGAAAGGGCTGCTTTATCAGAAAATGAGCTTTCTAACACTAAAAATGTTCCAGCAGAAACTAACCTGCCACTAATCAGAAATGTACCTGTATATTCATCTGTAAAGTGGGGATAATAATCATCCAGGCATATTGTTATGAGGATTAAATGAGAAAATGTGTGTATGGTGATTAGCATAGCCTGACACATTGTAAATATTCGAGGAATAGTAATTGTTGACACTGCCACAACCACCACTGCCTCCACCACTACTACTGTCATTACTATTGTTAACGGGGATTTTAAATTTAGCTAAGAGGGTGGACTATATGATCTCTCTAGTTTCTATGAAAATAGGTTGTTAGCCTATGCTTTTTAAGTTCTCTTTCCACTCAGGAAGTTTAAAATACTTAGAAATGGGAGACATCTTACATTGTAGGATGTGGTGGTACTCTTCATGTGTTTATTATGCTAGCTCCTTTGACTCTTCTATTATTTATTATTCTCTACTTTATTTAGAATGGTTTAACCTGTGTGTAGTTCATCTGTGTTCTTTGTTAGTATAGTAATTGTAGACTTTCTTTTGTTTATAAAGATGAAAAAGAGATGGGACAAAGAGATGAAAAAAGTTTCAAGTTTAAATACCAAGGTCTTTTATTTCTCAGCTGGTAAACAGGTTAGATGAGAATTATTTTAGAAAAAAATGGCATTGTTTATTTTCTCCTGAAGGATTCATTATGTTCTAAACTCAGACTTTGAAAGTTTTAATACTTTTTTTGTGACTAAGTCTTTTCTTGCAAAAAGAAATTGAGTTAGGAATTTTTTTAAAAAATCAGCATATTTCCCTCCAAGCCTAAAGGACAGAACTTGCAGAACCAAGATAGGAACGATCTAAAGGAAGGACATGTCTAAATGAAGGAAAAAAGTGAAAGCCATTATTTCTCCTATTGCTGTAAGTATATGCTCTTGGTATAAGGTATTTTCTGTTAATGAGGACATCTCTAATTGTCTCACTCTATGCATTCATTGATGGAGAATGTAGGGCTTCACAGGACAAATGAAAAGTTTCAGATTTATCAACATCTGTGAGAAAATAGGAGACAACAAAAAGGAACACAGATAGTGAAGTTATAAAGGATTCAGAATCATAAATGGTTTTTGCTCTAGAATCCCTGCTCGCTTAGCAGATGATAAATGGAAGCCCTGTTGGAGTTTGGCTTCATTTTTATTTTTCCTCTATGTGTGCGGTTTACTTGGACTCACTTCTCCTTCAAGGATTTTTCTCCTTTGCCTGTAGGCCTGCAGAGGCAATCAAGGCTGAACAATAGGTGCCTTCTTATTTCAAGTGGGTAATTTGCATTTCTGAGGATCTCCTGACTGGATTAAACACATTTCACAGAGGCTTCTGCAGCTCACAGGATTGTTCCTTCTAGAAATTTACCTCATGTTTAGCAGGGTAGGATGTTGCTTAGCTTTCACACTCCTGAGAAACACAAGGCACCTGAATTTGCACAAAGTAATTGTTTTCATTTCTTCTGTGATTCAGTTATTCATAAATTCAGAACGGTGGAGTCCATACTCTCTCCTAATTTTCATACTGTTCATTTGAGTGTTTTACTTATAATGGAGCAGGCAAGCCATGAAAGAGTAGGAAACTGGAATTTTGAAAACCTGTCCTTGATGAGCTCTGTGATTTTAGGTCAACTACTTTGCCATTCTGAGCCTCAGTTTCCTCATTTGTAACATGAAGGGTTACTACCCTTTAGAGCTCTAAGAGATGAAAATTCTGTACAAAAGATACCACTGACTAACCCTCCTTTCCTTCCTGCAACAAGGAAAGTGTATGTGCCAGGTGTCAGGCACTATAGGTACAAAGTGGATAATACATGGCCTTTGCCTTCAAAAAGCTTACTGTTTACAAGGAAAGGCTAACATACAATAAGTGCAATATGTTGTGATAATTGTAAACAAAGTGCTTCAGAAGCAGGCTTTACAGTGGTGGTGGCAATTTGGTTGGATCTTAATGAACAGTCTGTATGGAGAGAGGGGAGAGGTTGGAGCTGTGGGGGATATCAACAGCTAAGGTCTGTGTAGAGGAAGCAGAGCTCACAATGGAGACTCAAGGAGGTCAGAGAGGTAAGGGGAAAAGCAAGAGAGACCAGAGTCCTGGAAGCCAAGGAAGAAGTCTTCAAAGGAGTGCTCATCAGTCATGTCAGATGTCACAAAGGGCCCACTTAAGGCTCATGTCTGTTAGAACAGACAACAAAGTTAATTGAAGACTTTTCTCATGAAGTCGGGTAGAGCAATGGGGTAGTAGACATATTGCAGTAGGTTTGGCAGTAAATGTGAAGTGGAGACAAAGTATAGATTATTATTTTCAGAAGCTTGGCTGCTAGGTTGGGAAGAGAAGGAAAATACAGGAAAAGATACAGAAATGTAGGATCAAAAGAGATTTTCTTCTTAAAGAGGAGAGACTGATATATTCATACAGTCATGCACTGCATAAAGTGTCAGTCAGTGATGGACCACGTATACAACAGTGGTCCCATAAGATTAGTACCATATAGCCTAGGTGTGTAGTAGGCTATGCCATCTAGGTTTATGTAAGTACTGTAGGGCAGGAAGAAATTTTCCTCCACCCTTCTAGGTTCTTCTAGCTGGCCTAAGAATTAAATTGACATGAGACAAATTAACAGGAGAAAAACAAACAAAAGTTTAATAACGTGTATACATGGGAGAAACCCAGGAAAACCCAGAAACTCACCAGACTGGCCAAAGCCCTCACATTATTATTTATTTATTTACTTGTTTGTTTATTTCTTTCTTGTTGCTGAGGAAGATTCACCCTGAGCTAACATCCATTGTCAATCTTCCTCTTTTTTTGCTTGAGGAAGATTAGCCCTGAGCTAAGGTCTGTGCCAGTCTTCCTCTATTTTGTATGTGGGACGCTGCCACAGCATGGCTGATGAGTGGAGTAGGGTCCTCACCCAAGATCCAAACCCTCAAACCTGGGCTGTGAAAGTGGAGTACGTGGAACTTGAGCCACTCGGCCACCACAGGGCCGGCCCCCAAAGCCCTCACTTTAAATGCCACCCTCAGCTAAAGACAAAAGATGTTGGGAGTGGGGAGAGTCAGGGACTTTAAAGGGGAGGAAGGCAATTCACAAGTAAATGAAAAGGAGCAAACATTTGGAAAACAAGTGTTTGCCCACAGAGAAACAGAAGAACACAGAGGGGAGCCTAACAAACAGGCTTTTCTAGGCTCCTCCCTGTCCACCACCTAGTTCATGTTATACTAAGGTGACAGCTCGCTTTCTGAGATGAGTTTTTTTAATCTGAATTCTTTTAGGCAGTTAAGGGGGAGGTTACAAGAAAACTTTCTGAGTCTTTTGTTTCTTAAAAATAATCAGCCTAAAATGATCTTCATGTTAAAGAGACACATTTTGGGGTGGCAAATTTTGGTCCCCTTCACTACACTCTATGATGTTTGCACAACGAAATCGCCTAATGATGCAATTCTCAGAACGTATCGCAATGATTAAGTGATGCATGACTGTAGATTGGGGGAGCAGAGATAGTAGAGAAGGGATGGTAGATGCAGGCCAAGAAAGAGATGCAAGCCACTGTCCTGCGTGAAATTCTCTAGTCTTTTTGGCTTGATGTAGGAGTCCTTTGAGTTCTGACTCAAAGGACTTTACCTCTCTAGCTTTAATTATCATCATCCTCCACATGCATTTGAACTAAGCAGTGCAATTGAACTAAGGACATTTCCTTGAATGTCATTGTGTATGCGCCCCAAATGCCTTTCCTTTCCTCCTCCCTCTTCCCTTCCCCTTCCCCCTTCCTTTCCCTCTCCATCTTCTTCTCTTCTTCTTCCTTTTCCTTCTTCTTCACCGGGATAATTTTTACTTACCCTCAAAACCTTGTTCAGATGATCCCTTTCTCTGGGAAATATTTCCTGATTTCCCTCTCCTCACTCTCACCTTAGCCAGGGTTAGTCATTTCAATTTGAACTTCTTTAACATTCTTTGTCGATTTTTATGTTGTTAATCGCATAATACTAAAATTTCCTATTTATTTATCTGCCTCCTACAGGTGACCATTAATTGCCTGAGGTCAGAGAATGTTACTTGACAGGTCAGTGCTCAATAAATGTTTATTAAACAAGGCAGGGAGGGCAACACTTGGGTGCCTAAGTGAACTATTGTTTTGCTTCACACATCCTTGTTTGAAAGTCTCTTTGCTCCCAGTTCTCCCCTAAAATGACTTCAGCCTTCTCAGTCATTAGGAATAACTGCTGGGATGGCAGATAGTTTCATATCATCACTTGTTCCAAGGCAAAGGTAGACGCCATGTATCAATTACTGCACTTTCTCACACAACCTGGACACTACCTCTTGTCATGGTAGCTATTATTAATGGATCAGAGTTGATGCTTGGGCCAAAAACTATTTGCTGTTCTTATATATCTCAGAGTCTCTTTTTCTTAAACTTTTCCTATAAATACAATAGGAAACCTCCCTTCTGCTCTAAAACTGTGTTCCCTAGGCTCTCCAGGAATCTACCTGGCCACTTTCATGTGTGTATGATCTTCAAACAATGAAGCTCAGATGGATTTTCATTTTCTTTAGTAATTTATGATAGGAATTATACTCCTATATATAAACAGATAGTATTAAGACCACTTTCAGATGAGGGGGGGTGGGAATTGTTAACTTTTTAAGAATTATAGCAGGGAGGATGTTGAGGGGGAGAAAGATCATATTTGTACCTACACAGAAAGATTACATTGTATCTACACAGGAAAAAATATGGAGAAGTGAGGAATTTATCCTGATCATTACCTTTTTCTTTCTTTCTTTCTTTTTTTTTTGTGAGGAAGACCAGCCCTGAGCTAACATCCGTCGCCAATCCTCCTCTTTTTGCTGAGGAAGACTGGCCCTGGGCTAACATCCGTGCCCATCTTCCTCTACTTTATATGGGACGTCACCACGGCATGGCTGACAAGCAGTGTGTCGGTGGGCGCCAGGGATCTGAACCCACGAACCCCGGCTGCCAAGCGTGAATTAAACCACTGCGCCACTGGGCGGCCCCATTACGTTTTTCTTAATCCCTTGTTCTCCATTCCTCACTCCACACTATATAATTTTAACAAAAATTTATTGAGTACTTATGCTAAATACTGTACTAGGGACAGGAGATACAAAAATACTTAAGACAAACAGACCTCAGGGAGTTTATAGTCTTGTTCGGGAAGGTGTTAAGAACTAAAGCAGAGGGATGTATAGGATGATAGTGGGAAACATGCTAATGTAACTTGGTCTGAATTATCCCGTTTATCCAGCTGTGTCTCTAGAATTCATGAGATCATTGCTAACCTTTTAATTTAAATGATCAAAGTTGCCTAGAATTTTTGTTCTTAATCTTGAATCATGTTTGTATATAGGATAATTCCCTTGAATCATGGAAACCGTATGTGGATAAGAGCTTAGTCTCAAAGTATGCTTTTACGGATAAAAACATTTAAAAATATTACAAATATTAAGTATTATAAGTGAATGTATACTTATTTTCTGGGTCAGAGAGTGAGAAGTTACAATTCAGTAAGACTTAAGAAATGATCGATTTAGAAAATATTACTAATTTTTTTAAAGACCATTCAGACTTTGTTGAGTCTGTAGTATTGGTTATAAGAGAGAAAAGACAAACTTTATTTAGAAAATTAAACACAAAAAAAGACATCTCCCCCGCTGTTTACTCTTGACTCAAATTGCAGCACAAGCATTAAAGAAAGCCTTGCTAAACTCATTGTGTTCTCCAGTGAATATTAAAATTAGCACCCACATGAATATTATAAAAATAAGGAACAGAATGTTTACAATAAACCTCAGGAAAATTCTGTTGCAGATAAGGCTAAATGTTTCATTTTTGTTTTTTAATGTAATGCTGTTACAACTTACTTGCAACATTATTCCCTGCACGGCGGCCCCCTAATTATTTCATCATGCAGCAGGAAATCCTGGTAGGTCATATATAAACAGCCTAAGGCAGGAACCTCTTCATCTGATAGAGTATGACATCTGACATCTGTGTAGCCTGCTGCTCGCCTGCCACAATTAACCAGGAACCTCAGAGATTAACTAATGCAAAGGCAACTGGGAGCTTGGGGTAATGTGGAGTAGCAAAGGTCTTTCCTAATCCAATAAATTCCTATGAAGATGAAAAAGTGACAGCAAATAGGTGACAATTTTCTCAGGAACTGAACCTTTGTGGTCTTTTTCCTGACTGTTTTCCAAGAAGCAGCAAGTCACCTTTCTCATCTCCTCTCCCCTTCCACTTCTCACGTATGCATAATTTCCCTTGACTTTGAGTGAGATTTAAGTGCACTTAGAGGCTGCTGGATTTAGCTCTTAGTATTGTTTATGCTCGCTGCTGGAGTGGGGGGCTTTCTGGGCTTCACAAAGTAAATGAAATCCAGAATGGAACCTCATATAGAATGTGTTGAGGGATTGAGCCAGCACCTGCTTTAGAGGCTAATTGTTTCTACCAGACATTTAATGTTTTTTATTCTGTTTGGAGGCAAATGCTAAGGACAGTGGGTGATTTGCATTACCAGGAGTTTCATTATCTTATCTGCTAAGAAAATATAATTTTCATATTTTATTTCAGTGTTTTTATTAAACAAATATTTACTGAGTATCTGCTATATGTCAGACACTATGCTTGATCCAGGGCTGGAGAAGATCATCTCTGCCCATGAACTTGGTCTATTGAAAGAGACTGCCAGCCATGGGAAGCAAATAACAAGCAAATGTGATTAATGGCTTGTAACATGGACTAAGTTGATGAGGAGGAAGCAGCTAACTTACCAAGAGGAGCGTTAGGAAAGATAGCACGGAGGAGGTGACATTTGTTCTGCATGTTGAGTATTGAGTTAAGTTTTCCAGGTTCACAAAGTGAGGAAGAGTATTAGAGAGAGAGTAACAGAGACAAAGGCACTGAGATATTGAAGAGCCAGGGATGTTTGAGGAAACTCAGGGAGGATTGATATTGTGTGCACATAGGATGTGTGGAGGGCAGAGGAAGGAGATGGGGCTAGAAAGTTAGGCCTAGGACCTTGGGGGCCATGGTGAGCTATTGTACAGGCAGTGATTAGCTGGATTTCTTTTAAAATTAAAGGAAAATTATTGCTGGAACTCTACTCTTGGAAGATTGTTCTAGTAGAAGTGTGTGGCGTAGATTGGAGAGGGAAAAATGATGAGTTGGGAAGCCAGTTAAAAAGCTGTTTTGATAGGGACTCTCCACATTTATTTGTTGATTCCTTTGACAAATAAATGCCTAAGAAGGTCAAAAGATACCTTTGAATTCTTGGTATTTTATTTATTTTTTTGTGAGGAAGACTGGCCCTGGGCTAACATCCGTGCCCATCTTCCTCTACTTTATATGGGATACTGCCACAACGTGGCATGACAAGCAATACGTCTGTCTGCGCCTGGGATCCGTATCCGTGAAACCCCGGGGTGCTGAAGCAGAGCCCACGAACCCAACTGCTGCACCACCGGGCCGGTCCCCATGCTGTCTTGGTATTTTACATGATACTGTATGGCTTCATGATTAATCTCTCTATCCTCTCTTCTCCTTACTCCTTTATTCCATTCCCCATTTTCTTTTCTCCATTTCTGAGTCATCTGAAAGCAGAAATCACTAAAATCACACCCTTTGAGGTTAAAGCTCTTGGCCAACATTCCAATCATTTCAACACTATCCAAGTTGAACTCTTTGAAGTCTATGCCTTGCTAGTAAGGATACAGCAGATATTTGCCCAAAATAATCACTAGTGGGTTTATAAGAGAAAAGAAAGCCTAACAAGTGAGGATTGGGAAATACATATGGTCAATTATAAATTGACTTTAAAAAAAAGTAAGCTGCAAGAATCTGATAAGGAGAAGTCTGTAGGATTCAAACATGCTGTATTAATTATTATTATTCATTCTATATTGCCACAAGTGTACACAGTGCTATATAAATGGTTGACAGTGCTGGAGAAAGAATAATATTCCAGCCCTGGAGTGCTTATAATTTATGTAAACACGTCCTTTTATTTTGTTTTTCCAAGCCATATCTCTAAATTGGGATTCTGCTTATTTTGCTCTTATTCATGTTTCATCTCTGGTTCTCATATAAACTAAAAAATGAGTTGTTTTAGGAATCACACATGTTTTTCCAAAATGATGGTTCTCCTCCATAATGCTAGAACTGTTGCATTGGGGATTCTGAGTACAGAGCCACTCCTTGTTTGGGGTCCCCATGTACATATGAAATGAGAAAAGGGGAGTATATTTAAGGCCCTCTGGAGATGAATGGGGCTAGAAGAGTGTAGTATTATTAGGAGGTTTTCTTAGTAGGGTAGTATTAAAATCCTTTGCCTAAAAGTGTTTTTGCTACTGTGAAAACATAGAGGAAGCCATGTAGAGAAGATTAGTACCAACGTTTATTGTTACCCTGAATTCCTTGCTAGTTCTGCCTCCTGATCATACTGTTAATTCGTCAGGTTCATTCGTCTCCTCCAGTATATATTCATGCTATATTATTGCTTTATTTTACCTTGCCAATGAAAATCTTTAAGCTGGCTTAGTTTGGAAGTAGACTGAGTGATTTACACAGCCTCTCAGGTTTTTGTTAAATAGCAATAAGCATCCCATAGACAGGCAAATTCAGTATTAATATGAATGTGATAACCGAGAAACTTCTGTTTTTATTGCAACTACACATATTACTTCTTTTGCTATCTTTTATTTTACTATTTCAAAGCATTTAAAAGATACATTTTAAATCTTGACACAACCTGTATTAGTCTCTGAAAAACTTTTCCTTAAAACCAGAAACAAAATTTGTGACCAAATTTGAAACCTCTAATTTGAAGGTCCTGTAAAATATAATTGTTAGTCATATATATTTTCTGATTTGAAATAACCACCATTTGTAAGAAATAAATAGGAGGCCAAGAAAAATGAGTTTATTTTAATTCTCTAATATTACCTAGGCCCTTCATTGTGTGAGGCTTTGTACTAGGCACCATTAATATCATGGTGAATGAAACAGACATCTTCTCTGAGCTTATGGGTGTGCATAATATATGGTGACAATCAGAGTACTTGGTGGAAGTGTTTTGATAGGAGAAGTATAGAATAAACTGTGGAAGCTCTTTTAGGGCCCCAAACTCATATTTAATTATCAAGGAAGACTTCCCAGAGAAAATGATGTCTAAGTAATGATCTAAAAAATGAGAAGTAGGTGAAAGTGAGGGGTGAGGGTTTGGAGGGGATTCCAGGTAGAGGGAAGAGAAAAGTCTAGAGGCAAGTGAAATCCTAATAAGAGTCTAGAACTGAAAGTAATCCAGTGTGGTTTGAGTTTAAATAGCAAAGAGATGGAAGAGGAGGAGGGAAGAGAACTAAAGAAAAGTCAAATTATTCAGCATCACATAAGCCAAGATAATGTATTTGGATCATATACCAAAACAGGGGTTCTAAACTTGGGTTCCTTGGCCTTGAAGGGAGTCATGGATGAGCTTCAGGGAATTGCTAGTGAAAATTTTGTGCATAAACAAATTCTTAAGGTGTTTGGAAAAGTGAATTTCCTTAAGAACAAAAATCTCTTCCTTGATGTCCATCCCCCACCAACATACTATAACTGTTTGTGAAATGTTACCAGGTGAACATTGGCAACTTTGTTCATTCACACATTCATATATTCAACAAATATTTATTGAAGTTTTCATAAGCAAGGTATACAGTGGTGAATAGAGAAGACAGACTTCTAAAAGGGGAAGACAGAAAATAAATAATCAGCAAATGAGTGATATTTCATAGTAGTGAGCACTATAAAGAAACTAAAATAAGGGACTTGATAGGAAGGCTTCCCTGAGGAAGTAACATTTGAGCTAAACCTTGAATTGGTAAGAAGCTGAAATAGCTAGTGCAAAGGCCCTGAGAAAGAATTGATGTGATGTAGTTGCTAAATAGAAAGAAGGCCAGTGTGGCTGCAATACAAACACTTGGTGGGAGAGTAGTACAAAATAGGATGTGACACTGGAGAAATGAGCCAGGAATCAGGTCACGTAGGTCATGGTCAGAAATTTGGATTTTATTTGCAGCATCATGGGAAATCATTGAACAAATTTAGCAGTAACATTACATAATCTGATTTATGTTAAGGAAAAAAAATTGTAGGGAAGGGAATTGTGAAACAGGGAGACTGGTTAGCAATCTGTTGCAGTAGTTCAGGTGAGAGATGATTTTGTCTTAAACTAGGGTGATAATAATGGAAATGAAGATTAATATATAATTTTGAGATACATTTTGGGACAGTATGCAGCTGCCTGTGTGTAGGCATGGAAAGATACCAAACTGCAGCGGATAAGATTCTCCAAATATAAATATCTCTGAAAGGAAAATACTAAAGATATTTCAAAAAATTACGTTAGGGATCTGTCTGGCAGACGAAACCAAGTCAGGATATGTGAGTTTAAACCTTAACCCTGTCATTTGTGACCTTGTGCCAACCTGTGATTCACCTTCTCTTGGTCAATTTTCTCATCTAAAATGAAGTTAATAAAAAGTGAAAGCAACTGACACTCCTGGTACCAAGTAAATTTTGTTTAGTTTTAAATGAACAATAAGTGATTTCAGCAACAACCAAATGGTTTTTGAGAATGGGTAGCTGAGAGAGGAGATAAGAGAATCTACTGGAAAAAATATCATTTTTACCAAAAGCACAATTGCTACCTTTCTTATTGTGGCTGCTCCACATTGAAAATTTGCTTTTAGGACCCCGTTAAACATGGTGTTAACTGTTCCTTTTGTTTCTGTATTCAGAACTGCACACACACAAGCTAGTCGGTGAAGAGATTTCCAGTGCAATGTAGTCTGGCTTCTGAAAATTCATTCTGCATATATTACATGCATTGATATTCAGATATTCGCATGAACTTCCCAGCAAGCTCACAGTGATTATGACCTTCACAATCACCTTAATTGGCCCAGCCCCTCTCCAAGAGTGTGCCCAGGAGTCACTGAGGATGAGCTGTGTATTTACCTTTGTGGCTGTGTATTTACAAGTCCTCTCTTCCTTTCTCTTTTCTGTTCACTGTGAAAGCTTTGCAGTTAAAAGTAACTCTAAGAAGCAGGTTTGGGGTGGTGGTGTAGAACAGGGACTCAAAAAGCTTTAATTAGATTCCTACTTTCTAAAAACTAGGGCCTAGCATCGTTTATATATTTCTTTAAAAAATTATTTGGGGTATCTTTTGCTCTCTTATCTTAAGCAATTAGTCAGTGTTAAGTAAAATTGTGGCTTAGTTAATATTTTAGAAATAGGAGTTCTTTGTCATACTGCCATACTGGTATAAAACCAAAGAAACACGACATGCCTTTGTTACTCCCTTGGTATAGAAACAAGGCTCTTGAATTGGATGAGAGGTGGCTTGGGTGGGGAGTGTCGGGGAAAGGTATTATGATGGTGTGCATAAACTTTCCCAGTTGGAAAGTCCAGTATTCTCAGCCTGCTCCCAGAATCCTGTGAATGGATTTAAAGCTGCATGGCCAAAGCTGATCTGGAAGGAACCTGCTTGGTGTTTCAAAAATCTTAAAAGAACAAAATGCTGTTAAGATTTCAGAAACCTTAAAAGAAAACATGCTTTTAGCTTGTGCCTGTGAATATTATCTAACTAGTGTTTGGATAAACTGGGCAGTGTTCCTGTGGACAAGAGAAAAGATTTTGAGTCTTAATTTTGATCATTCTCCAGATTGCTGCTCAGATATCTCTTCCTTCATGCTTGTTGATATATTTTAAGGAAAAAACCCTTGAATCTGGTCACCTGAGCTTTCTACACTGCTGGAATATTCCTTTGAATAACAGGGCAGGAAATCTTCCTATAAAGTAAAATATTATAGTAAGTAAAGTTTGCCTTAACAGAGATGTCTCTCATGCTCTTTTGACATATCCCCTTTCATTTCTTTTACCCTGCAGTGTGATAAAAGATAATTAAAAAAAAAAGTAAAATCATGACTCTCATACAGATATAAAATGAACATGTGTTAAAGATTTTGTTTAACTGGTTCAATGAGGAAACCAGGCAGATGTTATAACCGGTCAAAAGAGAATCTGTAAAACAGATGGATTTATAGATCAGGAGTAGTGAAACAAACATGCAAATGAAGGCAAAGCTGGTTTTTTCCAGAGTTGGGGAGGGAAGTCCAATAAATCTCTATCTGACAGGACAGAATTTGCGTCTTTATCAGTTACCTACAGTTTACAGAGTTGTGAAATAGCTCAAAAACAATTAAAGACTAAAATCAGATAACCTAAAGTGGTATCTTGTAGACAATGCATAGTTTTCCATTGAAGGTCAAAATTTCTTCTACATTTTTTTCTTTCATTTCTTCTTCAAATTTATTCATAATGCAGAGCAGAGTAAGCATCAAGTAAGTATCTGGAGTGCCATCTTTGACCAACTGACAATGGCTGCGTGGAGCATTCTGTTGAAGTTTTTTGGTTCAACAGGAAAGATTGCCACATAGATTAGCAATGTCTGTCAAGGGCAATAGAATAGTAAATAGTGGCATTTGTGGCAGTTATTTGCCACTCTGTTATAGAAGAATGTCATCTGTAAACTAATTTACCCTAGAATATTATGGATTTGTTGTGTTATTCCTCCCGGAGTATTTACATGTAAAAAGAAGAAAGGCACTCTGGAGGAAAACATTTAATTCCTTTTTTCTTTTACGTATATGAAATTCTATACTTTGGAAAAGTTAAAATGGTAAAAAGTTCAAGCATTACAAAGCGGAATCCAGTGAAAAGTTAAGTCTCCCACACCTGCTTACTGGTTCCTCTATTTCTCTTAAAGCAACTGCTGGTTACCAGTTTCTTGTTTTTCCTTCAAGAGATATTACATACAAAGGTTGGACACAAAGTCCATTGCATGTTAGTAGGAATTATTTTGTTTAGAATTATATTGTTTGACTCTTTCCAGTCTTTGTATAGATTTTAACTTTTCTCCATATTCTGCTTGACAAGTTTTTCCATGTTGATTTAATTGTAAGTAATTAGAGTGGCCCCCTAGTTGTTTTCAAGTCTTCAACTGTTAAGTGGAATCCCTATGTATGAGACTGTGAAAGAGAAATTTCTTGTGTGCCTTTATTTTTTCTTAAAGTGTTTTTTATTGAATTATGAAATATTGTGAGTATATAGAAGTTCAGAAAATAATGTAATAGACATTCATGTACCCACCACAGATTACAGATTTAGAAATTTTAGCAGATCCCTCTTAAAAATAAATAAATGTTAACTGAGATAAAATTTCACTTTCCTAGCACATCCTTTTCTCTCTTGCACCAAAGGAAACAATAGTAGTATTCTGGGGTTGAGATTTATCATTTCTATGCATATTTTTTTTACTACAAAGGTATCTATCCAGAATATATATGCATACATGCATTTATTATACATGCATATATATATATATATATATATGCAAGCTATTGATATGTGCTCAGAATTTTACCTTATCCTGCTCTATGTATCCTTTTGAAACTTTATTAGCATTATTTTTTGAAATTTATCCATAGTGATACACTAGATGCAGTTAATTTATTTTAATTGCTATATCATATTAAAAGATAAACTGAGGCATATTAAAAATTGTAAGAATTTATCTGAGCAAAGGTTGATTTGAATTGGGCAGTGCCAAACCAGAAGTAGTTAGGAGTGCTCTGCCAACAGGAGCTAGGGGAAAGACTTTATAGAGAAGAGGCAGAGGCAAAGCCAGGAAATTATTTGATTGGCTATAGCTTAAGGGGTTGCCTTATTTGGAAAAGCCTAGTTGGCTATTTGTGATTGGTTGTTCTTAGGTTTTGATTTCTTAACCTTGAGGCATTTCAGGCTCAGGTTTTGGTTTGCTTCTGTAGGCTGTTAAGGCATTAGAACCACCTCAGTCTAATGGCCTCCTTGCTTAATTAATTTAACAATAGATTCTATTGTATGAATAATCACAGTTTATTTTCTCTCCCCAACTGAGGGACTACTAGGTTAATGTCACTTTTTTGTTGTCAAAAGTATTCCAATAAACATCCCTTTTCGTGTCTCCTTGTATATATGTGCAAGTTTCTTTTTTCAGAGACCTAGAAGTGAAATTGCTGTGTTCTATAGTATATACATCTTCACATATAGTACATATTGTTAAATGACCTCTTCAAAGTGGTTGTACCAGTATATACTTTAACAGTAACTTATAACTATACTTTCCCTAAATCCCCACTAATTCTTAGTGTTTTCATATTTACTACATTTTGCCAAGCTGGAGACTATTGTTATTTAATTTTTATTTTCTGGTTTATTAATGAGGTTGATCGTCTTTTCATTGGCCATTATAGATTTTCCTTCCCTGAATTGTTTATTTATCTGTTGGATTGCTTGACTTTTTCTTAATGATTTGAAGGAACTTTTAAAATATTCTGGATATGAATACTTTTGTGATTAAAAAGATTTCAAATTTCTTTTACCATTATGAGGACTGTCTTTTAATTTTGTTTATTGTACCTTTTGACATACAGGAGGTTATAATTTTAATTTGGATCTATTCTTCTGTGATTTGTGCCCTTTTGGGTTGGTTATAAGAAATTCTTTCCTAATTATGGTGGCTTTATAATGTGTTAATTTTGCTAGGCTGAACTACATTTTCCAGAATTTCCTTCTGTGTGTTTCCAGGTAGGTACGCCAAAAGAGAGATTCTTGTGTGAGATTTGGAGGGCTAAAGTTAAGCAATAGGCATTTTGTAGCTCATACACTTCTATCCTATATCTGATAGATCACCTCAGTGGCAGGAAGCAGCGGTCAGGCTGTAACTGCTTTATTTTTTTCCTGGATCCTGCTTTAGCTTCTCTAACACCTCAGTCAGATGTGTGTGTTTTAGCTCCATGAAGAAGAGCCCCAGTTTCTTTAGGACACCTCTACCATCAAGATCGGCGGCAACAAGAACTGACAAGAGATTTTAGCCTGTCCTCATTGGTTCCAGCTCATGCTTATGAGTTCCAGGTTGTTCTCGCTGTTCTCCACTTGACATTTATTTGCCTTCTCAACTTTCTGCCCTGTGGACGTAAAGCTCCAACATGACGTGGGAAGACAATAGGCTTACAGAAACTGGTAAACCAGCTTCCACAATCACATAAGGTCACATGACTGTAACAAATCTTTGTGTATATGTGTATTTATCTTCTGCTTTTCTGATTGAAACCCTGACTGATACAATATTTTTATGTCATAAAGAAAGTCTTCTATAGTTTTTTGTAATAGTGTTATTTTTCCACGTAGATCTTTAGTCCATCCAAAATTTACCTTTTTGTGTGGTAAGTTACACATAGAAAAATTTTCTCTTTTTTTCATATGGGTAGCTATTTGTCCATCCTTTTCCCACTGATTTGTAATGTCACCTCTGTCATAAACAAAATATGCACATGGTATGCACATGGACCTTTTAATTCATTCTGTTTCATTAGTCCACTTACCTGTAGATAGCACACTGTCAGAATTATTTTGCCTTGTAGGTAGTCTTGAAACTAGGTAGATAAGTCCTCATTTTATCCTTTCTCTTCAAAATCATCTTGGTTATTTTTGGCTCTCTATACTAACATAGGAATTTTAGTGTAAATGTGTCAAGTTCCACAAAAAAATTGAATTTGTCTGTAGTAATGCTTACTATATAGATCAAATTAGGGAGAATTACTCTGTTAAGTCCAAGACCTCCTTGTATATATTTTGTTAGATTTATACCCAGGTATATTCTTCTTGTTCTTTGGTTCTAAGGTAAATGGTATTGTGGTTTCTTTCTTTCTTTCTTTTGTGAGGAAGATTGGCCCAGAGCTAACATCTGTTGCCAATCTTCCTCTCTTTTGCTAAGGAAGATTAGCTCTGAGCTAACATCCGTGCCCAACTTTCTCTGTTATGGGACACTGACACAGCATGGCTTGATGAGCAGTGACTAGGTGTGTGCCCAGGATCCGAACCTGTGAACCCTGGGCCGCTGAAGCAGAGCATGTGAACTTAACCACTACACCACTGGGCCAGCCTCTAATGGTATTGTGTTTTTAATGTCAAAATCCAATTGTTTATTGCTGGTATGTAAGAAAGCAATTGACTTTTAAAACCTTTTTATATTAATCTTGCATCCTGCAATCTTGCTATAATTGCATGTTAGTTCCAGGAGTTTTTTTTTTTGTTCATTTTTTAAGGTTTCTCTGTATAGACAAGTATGTCAGCTGTGAAAAAAGATAGTTTTATTTCTTCCTTCTCAGTCTGTATACCTTTTATTTCCTTTTCTTATCTTATTGCATTAGCTACGACTTCCAGTATGATGTTGAAAGGAATGAGAAGAGGGGGAGGGGGTATCCTTGCCTTGTTCCTGATCTTAGTGAAAGCATCTAGTCCTTTCTAAGGACCTTTTTCATGTCCATAGCCAGACATGATGTACTAGGTCTATAAATAGGCCTGTAGAAAGATGGTGCCAAGGTGTGCCTGGAGGGGAGCATTCCTTAGTCCTATGATTAAGTCTCAGTCTTTTAGTGAGTCTATGCCTCTGGACTGTGAACTTCACATGTGCTTCTAAGTTTTTTTCTACTCCCTTAAGTGGGACAGGATGGCTAGAGCTGACTGGAGTTGGGTATTTCCCTTCCTCCAGGTCAGTTAGGCTTTGATAATACCCCAGAAGGTTAGACTCTAGTTAGCTAGTTTCCCCTGAAGGCAGGCCTTGTTGAGAAGAGTGCTCTGATACATTTCAAAATGGTTCCTTTTCCCCTCCCCCTGCTGAAAGCCTGAGGGAATTTTTTTTTTCCTGATATTTACTATGGGAATCTGCTCTAGCTCCTGGAGGTAAATCTCACAATATTGTGGGGCCCTCTCTGTAACTGGGTGTCCCTGGTGTTTCTAACTTGCAGAGTTGTCTGCAGTGAGTCTCCAAGAATTATCAATTACAGTTCAGGTTTTCCTAACCTGGCACTGGTTCATAGTGGTTTCTGCTTGTGAGTCTCTGCTCTGGTAAGCTGTGACTGCCTGTATTTGCCTATCTGTCTCTCTAATCTTGGGGCACAGAGGTTTGTCCTGTGTCCTCTCCTCTCTTAGAGATCCAAAAAGTGCTGTTGATTTTTGTTGTTCAGCTTTTACTTTTTGTTAGGATTGAGTGGCTACTTTCAAGCTCTTTACATATGGAATCAAAAACTGAAAGTCCTATACCTCTCATTTTTATCCTTAGTTTTGAACAGGAGTGTCTCTTGTGGTTGACCTATCTCTGTCTCTCTATCATATATGGGTATATACATATATACAAGGAAACATATACATTTATACAAGGGAAGATAATTTGTCTCCTTAGTTCCTAGGTCTTCAGATTGAAAGAAGAATTGTGAGGATCCTCATGTACACCTGGACCTTATTTAAGTGATGATGTCCTGTACTTCAAACCAGAGCCTAATTCTGTAACGGGATGTGATTTTGGAGGTAATGGGAGTGACTGAGTGTATTTTACTTGTGGGAAGAACATGAATCATTAGGGGACAGAGGGTGAATTAGTAGTCTGTTGCATTGTTCATCGCTGATGGACCATGCCATCTGGTATTCACACTCTTGTGTAGTTCTCTTTCCCTTTACTATGGATTGGCTTAAAGACTGCTTTGAACACTATAATGTAGGTTAGAGGCCTAGGACTTCTGAGTTCAGGCATTAAGAAGACTTGGCAGCCCCCATTTTTTACCTTTTGGGAACCCTGAGCTGCTACAGAAGAACTCCAGCTGCCCTGTGGGAGAGGTCACATGGAAAGGAAGAGGGCTTGAGACTATTTGGAGGAAAATTGAGGAACCTAGATGATTGTGAGAACCATGGCCCCAGACAAATGCTCTTACTTGAGTCTACTTAATCTCCAGCTATTTGAACTGTTCTAGCTGAGGTATCACTTATGTGAGTGAAGAAGCCACCTTGGACATGCCAACCCCAGCATTCATAAAATAGAGTAGAAATGAGCCATTCCAGTTGTGCCCTAGTCAAATTCCTGACTCACCAGCGTGAGGAATAATGAAGGATTTGTATACCTAAATAACACAAATACTTCAAATACCACTGGATTTGTTGAGTCACAAAGTCCAAATGGCAGGGAAGCTTGCACTCAGCCTGGATTTCTTAAGGAATCCACTCAAAACTGGCAATCTTACAGGCTACTTGGTGACTGGGTTAGAAAATCACAACAAATGTGGCACATATTACCTCTAAAACCCAAGGACACCCACCAAATATTGTGTCTCTTCTTCACTGTGAGCAGTGTAAGGTTAAAAATTAGTCCCATCTTGTGGGTTTATCTCCTGGACCTATTGTTATTTCAGTTCTGTATCAGGCAGAGTCCAATCAGGAGACCAAAACCACACAGTAATTTGAACAGAAGTTTAATACAAGAAATTATTAACTCTAATAGGCAATTGGAGTAATGACCAGAATTGAGTTAGGAGAACTCTAAAGAATACTGAAATAGCAGGCATAGGGAGCAGCTACTATCCCTAGGCTGAGACAGAGCAACCAAGGAAGAGCCTCTCTACCACTCTGGGCTGAGATATCCAGATCTTGTTGGAGAGGGTGCAGTTCACTGGATGGTGGAGGAGTTTCTTGAGGTGATGTGCTAGTAGGACTCACTGAGAATATGCTTTCTGGGAGCTGGAGAAAGCTGTCCATGGAGAAATGGTTCACCTCAGAACCTACTGCAAAGCTTCCCAAGGGCTGCTACAGGAAGACTTCCAAAGGGAGGTGCCATACTTCAGAAACCATTGCAAAGCCATCCTAGGAGGAGCCATCCATGGATGGTACCAGATGCTGTTGGCTCCAGGTACTGCTGAGCCTTATGTCCTTCAGGAGCTGCACACTGTAGAAGTCACCTTAGAGGGCACTGAGAGAAGCCGTTCACAGGGTGTGTCATTCATTATTGGCCTATAGTACTATACCATATATAGTACTATACTATAGCAGCTGTTCACACTGCAGGAGCCTTCCAAGAGGAATACCCTGGAACTAGATACAGAAACGCTTTCCTCTTCTAGTGCCTTCTGCTGACAAAGTTTAACACTGTGCCAGCTTGCAAAGGAGAAATACTTACAGGTTGCAGAGCAGGCAGTAAAGGGTGGATTTGTATCTGAGAGGCACTAAATTAGTAACTGGAGCAGCAACCATTACATGTTTATTTCTGTTAATTCTATATCGAGGAAGTACCTAAAATAGTAACCAAAATTAGAAATTTTGTGGATATCTTGTTTCACATCTCCATATTGATTACAATAAATATTTTCTTTTTAATATCATTTTTATCAATGACTCAGAGGTATGTAAATCAAATTTTTGTGTGATTCAAAGCTGGAAGAGCTAGCTAACGGTCAAACAGTGGGTAATGGCACATGGTGGGTATTCCAATAAATATTTGTTAGATGAAAGGTTAGGTGAATGGATAACTGTATTATCATTTTAAAAGATTTCAAAAGACTCAGCCAACTTTTGACATTTTAATAAGTGTTCAAAAATTAATTCCAAGTAATAAGACGGAGGAGGAGTATAGCGGGTCTATATGACAATTCTTTAAAAAGACAGAAGGGTTTTAGGTGACTGTAAGCTCAAAATGAGCTAAATGAAAGAAAGGGGAAAAAAATCTAGGCATTTTCCAGATCCAGATGTCAAGTTAGTTTCTCCTTTAGGGATTCCTCTGGTAAAGTGGTAGTGTCTGCCCATAGCTATCTTTCGAGAAGAACGGTGAATCTGCTTTGGGGCTTAGTAGAAAATAGTTTAGTGATTGATTAGCATTATATGAGTGTGGGAAGGAGCAGTATCAAGTGAGATAATAGCTTCAATCTTGACCACTGGTAGGTCAACTTCTGCAATATTGTGTTCTATGCTGGATGTCACATTAAAGGGTTATATTGAAGCAGGTGTTTTTTTCTACTTTTAGAATTTTATGAAAGTTATGCACTTTGTCTCAGAAGAATGCATACTGCATATATGTGTAAAATTTTGTATGCAATTGCAAAAGATTCATGGAATCTAGGTTAAGAATTCTTGAATTGGAGGATATGGGAAAATATATCTTAAATAATAATTAATAGGAACTACATTTAGTGAACAGTTCTATGGGTCAGTGCCTCCACTAGGCAATATCATATATAGTATCTCCTCCAAGCTGCAACAACAATCTTGCAAAACGGGTAGTATTACTTCCATTTTGCAATAGAGGAAAGACAGTGAGAGACATTTTGTAATTAGCTCAAAGTCACACAATGGCACATCTGGAATTCCAACTCAGGTACCTCTCACTCACAGCTCATTGTTTCCATTTTCTGTAAAGGAACATATTTTGCATATAATGCTTAATAAATGTTTGAACAGTAAATAAATGAAAAGCCTCCATGTGGAAGATATCTTATTTTATATTGCTCTGGAAGAAATGCATGGGTAGAACTTATGTGGAGTGATGTTTGATATTTGAAATTTATTTTTTTAAAAACCTGCATTACCAGTCCTTTGCATTTACCTATCAGTTTGTCTCTTTTAAGACCTTGCTTTCACATATAATCTCACATGACTTTCACCCTTACTCTGTGAGGCAGATAAGGCAAATATAATTACCACTGTTGTATAGATAACGACACTCAAACAAAGGGATTAAGTGATTTGCCCAAGGTTGGACAGCAAATTATGATGAGAGTTCTGGGTCTCCTCTAGTCATCCAGTCCAAGCTCCTTCAACCATGGTATTCTGCTTCTCAGAATATCTCACTATAAAATGAGACATAAGACAATAAAAGGGACATGATATATTTAGGAGTAATACGGTCCACTTTGGCTGGCCTGATAAATGAAAACATCCATTTAGAAACTCTAAGTCAAACAGTTATTAATAATTCAGATTTATGTCCTCCCTATTGCTGTAAAGGAGTTCAGAGATGTGCAATTAAACATCTTGACTCTTGGAATTTAAGAACATGACTTTTGAATCTTTGGGGGGAAATTTTCCTACCAGGGCTCAGTGGTAACAAAGAATCCCATAGGAGCTTCCCTGCTGCCTTCTTCTCTTCCCTCTACTACTGTTCCTTCCAGGATTAGCAAAAGTTCCTTCTTCTCCTTCCCTGTATTTACAAAAGCAAAGTGCAAGGTTTCACAGGACATCTTAGCTATGACCTAATTCCAGTGCTCATGTTAATTATTCTGTTTTATGTGGAATTTTACAGTTTACAGAGTTCTTTCTTGTACATTATGTCTATTCATTTTCAAACCACCCTATTTGGTAGGTAGAACAGACCTTGTTTATCCTTATTGTAGAAATGAAGAAATCAAGGTCTAGAGAGGTTGAAAGACTTCCCTATTCCCACAGCTATCTGTGGTAGATCCAGGGTTTAAGTCCACCAGCTTTTCTGCCTCTTTCCACTAACAGAACTGAGAGGAGCGAGTCCAATAAGTACAAATTGGAAAGGGGATGCTCAGATGATTTTTGTAGTTAGCAGCAGCACTGAAACCTTTCAGGGTGACTTGGATCTGTTTTGTGAGCTACCTTCAATCTTGTTTTTTAGGACAGTCTGTTTACCTATTCTGGTATGGAGCAATCTGGTTTTCTTTATGTGTTTAGAACTTCTCTTAGGAAAAGTAAAGGGAATAAATTGTTGTCATGACAGTGCCAGGTTTTTGGGTGGATCAAGAAATTGTTTCTGAACCTGTCAGGTGCTTCCAATGATTGAGATTTTGGCTGGAGATGCTTTTGGCAGTTCATTCAAGTACAACCCTCTTATTTTCCCTCCTGTGTATGTTTTTGTCAAGTTAGAGTCTAACTTACGTAGGTCTGACTATTTGATAAAGAGAACCAAGAATGAAAACAAAAAGTGGCGTCTATTCATACTTTCAAAGGTAAACCACACCCTATTTGCTTTTTTAAAAAAATGAGATATAATTGACATATAACATTATATTAGTTTCAGGTGTACAACATAATGATTTGATATTTGTATACACTGCAAAATGATCACAAGTCAACTTCCATCACCACACATAGTTACAAAAATATTTTTTTTCTTGTGGTGAGAACTTTTAAGATCTACTCTCTTAGCAACTTTCAAATATACAATACAGTATTATTAACTGTAGTTGCCATGCTGTACATTACATCCCCAAGACCTATTTATTTTATAACTGGAAGTTTGTACTTTTTGACCTCCTTTACCCATTTTTGCCCACCTCTACCCCTCACCTCTAGTAACCACCAATCTGTTCTCTGTATCTATGAGCTTGGTGTTTTTTTCAGATTCCACATGTGAGACCATACAGTATTTGTCTTTCTCTGTCTGACTTGTTTCACTTAGCATGATGCCCTCAGGGTCCATCCATGTTGTCACAAATGGCAAGATCTCATTCTTTTTTATGGCTGAATAATATTCCATTGTATATATATATATACCACATTTTCCTTATCCATTTATCCATTGATGGACACCTAAGTTGTTTCCATATCTTGGCTATGGTAAATAATGCAGCAGTGAACATGGGGGTGCATATATCTTTTTGAGTTAGTGTTTTCATTTTCTTCAGATAAATACCCAGAAGTGAAATTGCTGGATCAAAGCTAGTTCTATTTTTAACTTTTTCAGTAATCTCTATGCTGTTTTGCACAGTGACTGCACCAATTTACATTCCCACCAGCAGTACACAAGTATTCCCTTTTCTCCACATCCTCGCCAACAGTAGTTTCTTGTCTTTTTGATAATAGCCATTCTAACAGGTGTGAGGTGATGTCTCATTGTGCCTATTCATTTTTTATAGAAATCATTATGATAACTTCATTTCTTTGTTGTATTATTTTTATAATAGCTTTATTAAAAATAATTCATATCCTATAAAATTCAGCCTCTTATAGTGTACAATTCAGTGGTTTTTAGTATACTCAGAGTTGTACAACCGTTACCACCATTTAATTTTAGAATATTTTCCTCAGTCCAAAAAGAAAACAGCACTCATTAGCAGTCACTTTTCATACCCCTCCTCCAGTTCCTGGCAACCACTAATCTACTTTTGTCTTTATAGATTTACCTATTCTGGACATTTCATATAATGGATTATATAATATGTAGTCTTTTGTGACTGGCTTCTTTGACTTGGCATAATATTTTCAAAGTTCATCCATGTTGTAGCATGCATGTTTCTGTTGTAACATGTACATTGTAGCGTGCATTATAACATGTACTCATTTGTTTTTATTGCCAAATAATATTCTATTTTATATGGGTATACCAAATTTTGTCTATTCATTTATCAGTTGATGGCCATTTGGGTTGTTTTCATTTTTTGGTTGTTATGAATATTGTTACTATGAACATTTATGTACAAGTTTTTGTGTGGACATATGTTTTTATTTCTCTTGGCTATATACCTAGGAGTGGAATTGCTGGGTCGTATAGTAACTCTATGTTTAATATTTTGAGGAATTGTCAATCTGTTTTTGAAAGAGGCTGGACCGTTTTACAGTCCCACCAGCAATGCACAAGGGTTTCAGTTTCTCTACAATCATCCTAAGCACTTGTTATATGTCTTTTTTGTTTTTTATTTCAGACTTCCTAGTTGGTATGAAGTGCTTTCTCATTGTGGTTTTGACTTTCCGTCCCCTAATGACTAGTGATGTTGAGCATCTTTTCATGTGCTTCTGGCCATTTGCATGTCTTCTTTAGAGAAATGTCTATTCAAATCCTTTTTTTTTTTTTTTTGGTGAGAAAGATTGGCCCTAAGCTAACATCTGTTGCCAAACTTCCTCTTTTTGCTTGAGGAGTATTGTCCCTGAGCTAACATCTGTGCCAGTCTTCCTCTATTTTGCACATGGGACACGGCCACATCATGGCTTGACGAGTGGTATGTAGGGATCTGAACCCGTGAATCCCAGGCTGCTGAAGCCGAACACGTGAACTTAACCACTATGCCACTGGGCTAGCCCCTGTTCATTTTTTACTTGGGTTTTTATATTGTTGGTTTGTAAGAGTTCTTTATATATTCTCAATACAAGTACCTTATCAGATATGTGATTTGCAAATATTTTCTCCCAGTCTGTGGGTTGTCTTTTTGTTTTCTTGGTAGTGTCCTTTGAACAAAAGTGTTTGATTTTTTGTGAGTCCAATTTATCTATGTTTTCTTGTTAAGAAACCATTGCCTAACAAAAAGTGAAGAAATACTTCAATGTTTTCTTCTAAGAATTTTTTAGTTTTAGCTCTTACATTTAGGTCTGTGATCCATCTTGAGTTAGTTTTTATATATGGTGTGTGGTAGAAGTTCAACTTTGTTCTTTTGTATGTAGATAACCAATTGCCCCAGCATCATTTGTTGAAAAGACTGTTCTTTCCCCATTGAAGGTTCTTCACACCCTTGTCGAAAATCAGTTGGGTTTATTTCTAAACTCTCAATTCTGTTCCACTGATTTATTGTCTTGTCTTTTGCTGGTACTATGCTATCTTGATTTCTGTTAGTAAGTTTTGAAATTAAGAAGTATAAATTCTCCGACTTGGTTCTTTTCTTGGTTCAAGATTGTTTTGGTTCCCTTGCATTTCCATATGAATTTTAGGATCAGTTTGTTAATTTCCTCAAAAAGGGAGCTGGGATTTTGATAGAGATGGCTCTGAATTTGTAGATCAATTTTGCGAGTATTGTCATCACAACTTATTAAATCTTCAGATCCATGAATATAGATGACTCTCCATTTATTTACATTTTCTTTGAACAGGGTTTTATAGTTTTTAGTGAACAAGCCTTGCACTTCTTTTGTTAAATCTCTTCCTAGGTATTTAATTCTTTTTGATGCTATTGTAAATGGAATTGTTTTCTTAATTTCATTTTTGAATTCTTCATTGCTAGTGTCTAGAAGTACAATTGATTTTTACATATTAATCTTGTATCTAGTACCTTATGGAAATTTTTTGTTCATTCTAATAGTTTTTTGTGTATGTGCATTCATGAGGATTTTTTAATATTAAAAATATGCAAATAGAGATAGTTTAAATTCTTCCTTTTCAATATGCATACCTTTTATTTCTTTTTCTTGCCTAATTGCCCTGCCTAGAACCTCCAGTACAATGTTGAACAAAGGTGGGAACAGTAGACATCCTTGTCTTATTCCTGATCTTAGATGGAAGTATCCTGTTTTTCAGTATTAACTATGATGTTAGCTGTGGGTTTTTCATAGATGTCCTTTTATTATATTGAGGAAGTTCCTGTCTATTCCTACTTTGTTGAGTATTTTTACCATGAGAAAGTGTTGGATTTTGTTAAATATTTTTCCTGCATATATTGGGGTGATCATGCAATTTTGTTTTTATTCTGTTAATATGATACATTACCTTGATTGATTTTTAGATGTTAAACCAACGTGCATTCTTGGAATAAATCTCACTTGGTCATGGTACATAGTCCTTTTTATATGTGGCTGGATTTGGCTTGCTGGTATTTTGTTTACTCTTTATTCATAAAGGATATTGTCCTATAGTTTTTTTTTCTTGTGATGTCTTTTGTCTGGTTTTGGTATCAGGGTAATACTGACGTCATAAAATGACTTGGAAAGTGTTCTCTCTGCTTCTGTTTTTTTGAAGAATTTTTGAAGGATTGGTATTAACTATTCTTGAAATGGTTAGTAAAATTTACTAGTAAAACCATCTAAGCATGGGCTTTATTTTATGGGAAATTTTAAATTTATGAATTCAATCTCTTTACTTGCTATAGGTTTACTCAGATTTTCTCTTTATTCTTGAGTCAGTTTCAGCAGTTTGTGTCTCTAGAAAACTTTCCATTTTATCTAGGTTATCTAATTTTTTGGTATATAGTTTTTCCTGGTATTCCCTTTTAATCCTTTTTATTTCTCTAATGTTGGTAGTAATATCCCCTTTTTCATTCCTAATTTTCATAATTTGATTCTTCTTTTTTTCTCGGTTATTCTAGCTAAAGTTTTGTTAATTTTGTTGATCTTTCAAAGAACCAATTTGGGTTTTGTTGATTTGTTTTGTTGCTTTTTCTTTCTTTCTTTAATTTGTTTTGCTCTGATCTTTGTCATTTCCTTCTTGCTTTGGGTTTTATTTGCTGTTCGTTTTCCAGTTTTTTAAAGAAGTTTAGGTTCCTGATTTTAGATCTTCTTTTTTAATATAGATGTTTACAGTTTTAAATCATCCTGTTAACCACTGCTTTGGTTGCATTCCATAAGTTTGGTATATTCATTCACCTCAAGATATTTTCTAATTTGTCTGATTTCTTCTTTGACTAATTGGATATTTAGGAAGGTATGTTTAAATTCCACATATTTGTGAATTTCCCAAATTGCCTTTAGTTAATGATTTCTAACTTCATTCTCTTATGGTTGGAGAACATGGTCTATTCTGGAGTATGTTCCATGTACATTTGATAAAAATGTGTATTCTACTGTTGTTGAGTAGCATGTTCTGTAGATGTCTTTTAGATCTAGTTAGTTTATAGTGTTGTTTAGGTCTTCTATATCCTTGCTGATCTTCTGTCTAGTTGTTCTATCTATTATTCCTTTTTTTTTTTTTTTTGGTGAGGAAGATTGGCCTGGAGCTAATATCTATTGCCAATCTTCCTCTTTTTGATTGAAGAAGATTCACCCTGAGCTAATATCTGTGCCAGTCTTCCTCTATTTTTTGTATGTGGGGTGCCCCATACATCACGTAGTGTGTAGCTCCACACCCAGGATCTGAACCCGCGAACCCTGGGCCACTGAAGTGGAGCATGTGAACTTAACCACTACACCACTGGACTGGCCCCAGTTCTATCTAGTATTGAAAGTGGGATATTGAAATCCTTAACTATTATTGTTGATGTGTCTATTTCTCCCATCAATTCTGTGAGTTTTGGCTTCATATATTTTGAGGTTCTGTTGTTAGGTACATATATGTTTATAATTATTATGTCTTTCTGATGGATTGATACTTTTATTATTATTAAATGCCCTTCTTTGTATCTAGCAAACATTTTTATCATAAAGTTTGTTTTGTCTGATTTAGTTTGGTCACTCTAGCTCTCTTTTGGTTACTAGTTGCATGATATATAATTTTCAATCCTTTTGTATGCTACTTATTTGTGTCTGTGAATTTAAAGTGTCTCTTCTAATTGGATCATTTTTAGAAAACAATTAATGCCATTCTCTGCCTTTTGATTGGAATGTTTAATTCAATTATATTTAATATAATTTATAGTAAGGTAGAATTTATGCCTGACATTTTGCTATTTGTGTTCTGTATATCTTGTGTCCTCTTTATTCCCATATTTTTCTGTTTGTGCTGCCTTTTGTGTTAGATATTTTCTAGTATAACAATTACTTGTTTCTTTTACTACATATATTTTTGAATTATTTTCTTAGTTCTTGCCCTGAGGATTACAATTCTCATTTTAATTTAAAACAATCTAGTTCAGATTAATACCAACTTAATTTCAATAGTATATAAAAACTTTGCTCTAATAATAGTCCATTCCCTACTTCTCTCTTGTGCTATTATTATCATACAAATTACACTTTATATATTATAAGCTCATCAACACATAATTATTGCTTCATGCTGTTGTCTTTTAAATAAAAGAATAAAAGATTTACAAACAAAAATAAATTTTTATGGTCTTTTATATCTACCTATGTAGTTACCTTTATTGATGCTCTTTATTTCTTTGTGTGGATCTTACTGTTTAGTGTGCATTTATTATAAATGAACTCCTTTTAGTATTTCTTGTATGGCTAGTGATAAAATACGTTGTTTTTTTTTTTAAATCTGAAGTGTCTTAATTTCTCCTTCATTTTTGAATGACAGTTTTGATGTTTATAGAATTTTGGGTTGGCATTCCTTCTCTTTCAGCACTTTCAATATGTCTAGCTACTGCCTCCTGGGTTCCATGGTTACGGATGAGAAGTCAGCTGTTAATTTTATTGACAATCCCTTGAATGTGATGAGTTGTTTTTTACTTACTACTTTCATTAGTCTCTCTTTGTCTTTGATTTTCGACATTTTGACTATGATATGTTTAAGTGTGGATCTCTTTGAGTTTATCTTCTGGAGTTTGTTGATCTTCTTGGTTGTGTAGATTAATGTTTTTCATCAAATTAGGAAGTTTAGGCCATTTTTTCTTCAAATATTCTTTCTGTCACTTTCCATCTCCTTTCTCATATGCATGTCTTGGCATGCTTGATGGTGTCCTATATGTCTTTGAGGCTCTGTGCATTTTTCCTCATTCTTTTTTCTTTCTGTTTTTCAGACTGGATAATCTCAATTGACTTGTCTTAAATTTTGCTGATTTTTTCTTTTTGCTAGTCTGCTCATTTGGCTGTTGAGACCCTCTAGTGGATTTTTTATTTTTTATTATACTTTTCAACTCCAGAATTTCTATTAGGTTTTTAAAAAATAATTTCTGTCTCTTTACTGATATTCTCTATTTGGTGAGGGGTTGTTCTCATATTTTTCTTTAATTCTTTAGATGCCATTCCTTTAGTTCTTTAAATATATTTATGGTAGTTTATTTGAAGTTTTTGTTCAGTAAGTCTAACATCTGGGCTTTCTCAGGCATAGTTTCTATTGATTGCATTTTTCCCCTCTGTGTATGGTCCATACTTTGCTGTTTCTTTGCATGTCTCATAATTTTTTATTCAAAACTAGACATTTAAAATAATATAATGTGACAGCTCTTGAAGTCAGATCCTCCCCTCTCATGGGTTTGTGGTGGTTGTTGTTTCTGTTTGTTTGTTAAGTGACTTTCTGGGATTAATTCTGTAAAATCTGTATTCTTTATTGTGTGTGGCCACTTAAGTCTCTGTTCAGTTGGTTGAGTGGTCAGTGAAATTTAATCTTTTTTTTTTTTAAATAAACTCTCCTTGGATTGTTGCAAGCCTTCAGTTAATTTCCAGGGTTCTGAAAATGTTGATTTTGGCAATTGTTTCTAGTGTTTTTCAATGCTTTTATAGAGGAGTGGATTTTCTGAGGTCTTTACTTCACCAATCTGGAAGTGCTTCCTTTTGCCTTAATCGCTATTCACTTTTACCAAGGGTAATGGAAAAATATACTCACCTGAAGATGCGTAGCCCTACTTGCCTCACATTTTTTTCTGCAATGCTGTTGAAGTATGTGGAGCTAAACATCAGATTGTCTTCTTGTGAGCAGAGAATTTTATTTTGAATTCATTTTTATATGACATTATTCAAGACTACTAACTGTATCATTAGAAACAACATTAGGCCTGGCGACTAAATCCTATTTCTTCCACCGGTTTTACCTTTCACTAATGTAAATATGCCTTCCTCAACCCTTCTGGGTCATCTTGCAGTGATAATAATAAAATCTAAATGTAGTCACTATTTACTACTTGTCAGCAATTTTATTAAGTGCTTTACTTGCATTTTCTCATTTGATGTTCCAATAACTCCACATAGTCAGTCCTTTTTTTAGCCCCATTTTACAGCAGAGGAAACTGAAATTGGAAAGGTCAAGCAACTTGTCCAAGGTAACCTAGCTAGTAAGTAGCAAAGCTAGTATTCAAACCCAGAAAGTCTCATTGCAGAGACAACATGTGCAGTGACTGCATTCTGCTGATCTCTACGTCGCAGAGATGTGAGGAAATAGGAGGGTCTGGAAAGTAGAAGATGACTAAATTGATCTCAAAGGACTCTCCAGGTGGAGACATTTTTGGCACTATAAATGTATATTCTTCTTCATCTTTGCAGATCTTTCCTTCAGTACTGCTATGAGAAATTTTTGGAACTGCTTTGTTAATTAATCTGACCAGTTTCAGAGGGAAATCATAGACATTCTGGGCACATGGCTTGAAATCATAATTAAATTATTTTTGAGATTTAAATGTAAAGATGGAAGTAAGGGATTTGTAGACAGAGTATTTCTATTGGGTACAATAATTATAGTGATTTTTGGATAAAGAGAATTAAAATGTGAAGTATATACCTTTTACATAATAGATAATACAGTAGATGAATGAATGAAAAGTGTTTTATAGGGAATTTATAGGAAACATTTAAAAAAATCAATTTAAAAATCAAGGTAAGTATATGTTTTTTTGATTTTGTGATGTAATGGTTATAGAAAAGTAGTTTATTTTCACTAAGAAAATTATGATTTTCTTAGTGATGTTTATAATCGCAAATTTCTCAACTTGGAATTATTATGGTGTTAAATGCAACCATAATTAAATTTTTGAGGAAAAAATGCTGCACTCTAGGAGTCATATAAAAATATTCATGTACATGTGACATTCTTTTCATTCATTTTAAGGAAATAAAACTAATTGATATAGCTCAGAGAAATAATGAATTCGAACCTATTTGCCAAGCTCAAGAAAGTAAAAAATATCTATGCAAATTTTATTTCTAATTATATAATATGCATACAGTGATATTACTTAAACATACAAACATATTTTATTCATTAATGAGTACATTGATGTCATGTAGTAGTATTTAATATTTTAAAGAGTGGCATTCTGAATTGAATTTTTCTTCTATTGTTCTTATTTTTCCTTCCACTTGAAGGAAAAATCACATTCATTTTATAGAGATTGCAAGGTCACTTTCAGTTTAGCATGGATGAATATATTAATGACATTTTATTTAAGGTATCTGTTGGGGTTTAGCTAAGAAGCTCCTAAATAACTAATGGAAAAGGACAAAAGAGTGAAAGAAATGTTCTGAAATATTTCATCAGATTAGAGTCACTGAACATTTCACCTGTGGTAGCTGGTTTGTTGTTGGCAACCATACTCTTCTGCCTGGCCACCAGGCAGAGCAGAGGAAAGCATTCCCTGTAGTCTGGCTTGTGCTAGCACATCTGTTTTGTAAATCTGGTGGATGTGCTTCTTGCAGGCAACATACTCCAGCTCTTAAACTTATGCTCAAGCTGCTTAGTTTGCTCTCTTAGTCATGTGTCCCCAGCCAGTTGGCCTGGAAATGGCTAGAAAGGCCTGTGAGAACTGCTGCTGACCTTAGAGCAGGGGGCAGTTTACAGCGTCCCTTCATAAAAGGGAGGTAATAGATATCTGGCTACCCAGAAGCAACCTTGCACAGCTGTCTCCCATCAGAGTTGCAGTCAGCTAATCCTGCTGGAAGATTAGCTGCTATAGACACTTAGGCAGGTTATTGGATCAACATTTTCTGGCTTGCAGCCCTGCCAGGTGCTTCAGTCTTTGCCTCATTTAACCAGAGATTCTTTCCTCTGGGTATTCCACCAGCCTTTCAACCCTGGGGCCATAGACTTTGGAACTATAAAGCTTACTCCCTCAGCATTGTCAATTGCAGGTGTTTTTCTGCTGTGCATTTCAAGTCATAATAATTGGTATTCAGAGATACAGGCCCATAAAGAGGGAAGGTTATAGTGTAGTAGTTAAGAGTATCAGCTGTGGTGTTAGGCTAATCTGGATTTGAATCCTGGTTTCAACACCTGTGACTAGTTTTCTCATCTGTAAAATGGGATAATAATATCTTCCTCACAGGTTGTAAAAAGGTTTAAGCTAGTTAATACGTATAAAGGGTTTAGCATAGTATCTGGCAAATAAAATTCTAATTTGTTCTGGAAAGTTCTAAAATGTTCTAATGATGTGACAAATGGTATTAACTATATGGGATACATATCACTTTTTATCCAAGCTGTTGATTAATCAGAATATTACATTCCAGATGATATTAAGTCTAATATATGTATAAATTCCAGTTTCTGAAATCTTGCTTATGGTATCCTTTATTCAAACAATAACTGTCTTAGTCCATTGGAGCTGCTATAACAAAATATCACAGACTAGGTAGTTTATAAATAACAGAAATTTATCTCTTAAGTTTCAGAGCCTGGAAGTCTGAGATCTGGGTGCCAGCATGGTCAAGTGAGGGCCCCTCTTCTGGGTCCTAGACTTCTCACTGTATTTTCACATGGTGGAAGGGTTTTAAGAGCTCTGTGGGGTCTCTTTTATAAGAGCACTAATCCTGTTTTTGAGGGCTCCACCCTCATGATCTAATTACCTACCAAAGGCCCCACCTCCTAACACCATCACATTAGGCATTAGGGTTCCAACATGTGAGTTTTGGGAGGACACAAGCATTCAGACCACAGCAATAACCATTTAGTAAATTTGTAATATATCTCCAGATTAGGTATTAGGACATATACAAAAGAAGCAGAAGACTGTTGCTGTTCTAGAAGAGGTTGTAATCTCTTTTTAGTTTTGTAAGAAAAGCCAGTTAGCTTACTTCTAGCATTCTTTTAGAATTTGGAATAGTACTTTGCTATTATACCGGGCTTGAGGCATCATACTTCTCTTGGGGTTTTAATCATTTATAGAGGTTCCAGTGAATATCTAGCAGTAATTTTATACACATACCTAATAATATGGGGCTATCACTGTGGTTTACTATGCAGTGAAGAGCACTAAAGTACCTTCTGTGATATCAAAATGTTTCCTATTTCTAATAAGATATTCTGGCTAGTTACAACTTCTTAACTTTCCTTGCTGTTGTATTTCTAGAGCCATAGCAGGTGTTTTCTCTGCCGAGTAGGTTGGATGATGGAATATGACCAGACAGTGAATCTTTTAAAAATTGGCCAGCAATGTGATATTAGGAATAGGAAGAAGAGGGGACATCTTCAGATATGGCTCTTCTTCTGAGAAATTGCTCAATTTTTTAAAATTCTGACTTCAGTTTTTTCTTTTTGTTATGACCGCAGTTTAGTTGGAAGGTGCTAGGGTCTAAATCTTTGCATCCCCCCAAATTCATATGTTGAAATTCTAATGCCCTCTGTGATGGTATTAGGAAGTAGGGCCTTTGGGAGGTGATTAGGGTGTGAGGGTGGAGCCCTCATCAACTGGATTAGTGTTCTTATAAAAGAGACCCCACAGAACTCTCTAGCCCCTCCCACCATGAGAGGACACAGAAAGAAGTTGGTAGTGTGCAACCTGGAAGAGAGCTTTCACCAGGACCTGACCATGCTGGCATTCTGATCTTGGACTTTCAGCCTCCAAAACTATGAGAAATAAATTTTTGTTATTTATAAGCCACTCAGTCTGTGGTATTCTGTTATGGCAGCTCAAATAGACTAAGACAGTAGCCAAGTTTTTCAGTAATGAATGCATCAAGGTGAGAATTACCAGAACAATGATGACCAGGTTTCCTAAACTAATGGGATATTTGAAGCAATGATCAAGAAACTTCAGATTTTAGAGAGGTTGTTAATTGACAATGAAATTTTCTAGCCTGGCTTCAGTTGGCCATCAAAAGATTTTCATGTACAAATGCTCCACTCTGTTTTGTGCTGTATAGAGTGGTATTGGAAGAGGCAAGGTCTGCAATTATCCATATGATTCTAAACCCCAAACCCTAAATTGAGCCAATTATTGAATTGTGTATAAATATGTGTATAACCAATAGCTACAACACATGCTAAGAATCCTTTTCTTGAAATGCCTGGATAATAACAATAGTAATTATCTGTGTTAATATGGAGCATCCAGATTTTCCAAATACTCTCCACCTACCTTATTTGTAAATTAACTTCATTTGATAATGAAAAAAACATGGGAAATTGGGATACAGAGGGGTTAAATGACTTGCTTTCACCCACACAGCATATCAATGGAGAAGGACTCAAACCTAATTATTTTGTCTGCAGGACCAGCCCAATAAAGTCTAATAGCCATATCACTCTCTGTGAGTTAAAATCCATTGAGAATATGACTGATAAACACATGCATTGGTAGCAGACTTTTAAAACTTGAACTATTCTCTCAATTAGTCTTTTGCTTGGCAGATGCAAAATTCACAGTGGAGTCAGCTTGCCTGTCATATGCAATATAATGGTGACAAATCACATTGCACATTGCTGGGGTTTTTTACAGTATACTTAAACTTCATTGGCTGTAGCTCTTTCTTTGAGAAATGGAAATGTGAACAATACACTGGCAGAACACAAAACATCTGTTAGATTTTCTTGTCCCTAAACAAGTGATAATTAGCAAGACTTTCAAGATAAGAAATAGCATGCCAGTAACAAGTTATGGAAGCTGGAAAAGTAGTAATTACATGAGTTAGCTTCTGAAGGATGGTTGTTTTTGTATACTTAAGCTTCTAGATGACCCTTGCATAAAGTATATCCCAACTTGATCTAACTTGACTGTGGCTTTTAATACCATGTACAAAGAAAAGTTTAGGCTAAAAATGAATGATTGTAACTTACAAACAGTGTAATGGGGAAACACACAGAGCCAACACACTGAAGTGTTTTATATTATTTATACTAAACAGTTATAGAAATTATATAGATGTAGGATATAATGACTTTAAATTATATACCTTCTATAACAGTCTTATTCAGTAACCTTTATCCTCCACTATGAATAGACCCTTTTCCAGAAGTGGGATAGGAATAGGAAAAAGAACTAAAAAGTTCAGATAGCCCTGAAATAGACAGTACTGGGTATAGCTGACTATTTCCCTTACTTTGAGGAAATATTTATTCCTTTTTCCTATGTGCTAATAGAGGATGTTTGCATGCCTTACTTCTCCCAGCCATCTTTCATCATTCTTGATAATATGGCTTGTATTTTAAGTAACTGAATACTAGATTTTTTTCCCCTCAATTAATTCCTTTCTATGAATAACTGCCTAGCAAACTGGTGGGATGCTTGGAGACAATTGGGATATAGTAAGCAGCTATCATTCCCTATAAACTAAACCAGGGGAACTTTATTATAACTCTTGAATACCATTTGACATATGCAATTGTGAAAGAACATATAAAAACATACAAGAGGAGAATAAAAATATTTTCTGGTCCTTTGCATCCCTTTTGGAAATATACAAATTTTCATGTTCCTTATACCAGGTGATTTGTAAATATTTATTCTAAAATAATTCTTGAGATAAGTAAAAAGTAGATATTCAAGTTTTCAGGCCTTATAGAAAGATGGAAGGAGAACTGTTGACCAATTTGAGCACAAGTTTTTCCTTTCTTTTTTTCCAGTCATGAATCTACACTGTCCATAAATAAATTTATCATGCAAAAATCAGAAGACTTATGTGTATGTTTTTAGCTAAATATTTCTGACATGGAGTGAATTGTACAGTTAGCAAATATCTAGTAATTTTGGGCTTTGCAGACAACCAAAATCAGTGTAGGCCAAGATCCAAACAAAAAGAAAAACACTCAAGCATTCAAATAAGCAAAAAAATACACACTTGATTTAGCCTTAACTAACTTAAAATTCTAGAGTTCTTTTACCTGATTTCCTCAGTTCTCTTTGCAAAATCAAAATAAACCTTTTCCTATTTTCATTAAAGATTGTGCTTAAAGAAGATGATGAAAGTAGGAAGATTTTAAGAAAAATATTTTGCATATTCAGAAAGGGAAGTTTAAAGACAAAATAAAAACATTCTTGGTTCATAATAATTCCCTAAGAGTACCATGGGTATGTTTTCACTCAGCCAATATGATCATCAAAGAAACCTGGATTTTAATGAGATAGGTATCTCAGAGATCAAACGATTGGCAGAAGCAGTCTTTCCTCCTCATGTGTCAGATTTCAAAATCCAGTGGCTCCTGCACTTTTCTGTACTTTAAAAATGTATGAACATTGCATGGAAAATGCTTTCATTGCCCATTGTGTCATGTCAGTTACAGGTCAAGGCATTATTTGTGCCATTTGCTATACTGCCTAGAACATGTTTAGGATCTATAAAAAGTGTAAAATAACTTGAAGACAATACTAATCATCAGCATTAACAAAGATTAATAATTGATAATTAATTTCTTATCAGTATTATGTAACCTAATTTCTCAGGAAACCAAGGGATACATGACAGAGGAAAGAAAGAGTTCAGAGTAGATGAGATGTCATTGTAAGTGGACTATAGCAATATTATAGGAAAAGAAAGGCTTAGCCAACCCTGAGGAGAAAAGAGAACAGTGCTTTCACTGCCCCAAAGATAATTATCATTCTGTGCCAAAGACTTCTAGAAGGATTTTTTTTGGTGCTTGGTTCTGGGTTTATGAAATGGGATTAAGAGATCTTAGTTTTGGCCCAGCTCTGACAGCTGTGTGGTACTGGACAAATAGATCACTGAAGCTCTCTGGGCTTTGATTTTCTCACCTATAAAATTAGAGATTTGGTTTGGGATCTCTATGGCCCCTTCCAGCCTTAAAATCCTAGGATTCTAGAAGAGAATAAAGAGGAGAAAAGCACATGGGGATTATAATCAGTTTTTAAGCAACTCTTTTCCTACCTCCCTGAAAGAACCTTTTGGAAGTCGTAGTCTAGGTTTTCAAGGTCCTGTCTATAAATATGTGTGTAAGGAGGAGGGAACATCTATTGAGCACTTGCAAATGTTAGATGTCACTTTCTCTAGGAAGTTCTTCCTACATACCTACCCTCCTCCACACCTTTTAAAATAGATATTCACTCCTACCTCCATGTTCCATCTGCATCTTCTGTATGCTGTTATTATTATTGTGTTGCACTTATTTAAATGTCTATTATCTCTACTAGACTCTTATTTCCTTGGGTATGGAACTGCTTTTTAGTGTCTTATTCAACTTTTTAATCCCAGTTTCTCACACAGACCCTGGCATATTAAAGGCACTTAATAAGTATCTTTGGGATAAATAAATATTTGTTGTTTTACATATGCTATCTCACTGAACCCACATAATAATCCTATCTCTAAGAAAATGAACTCAGAGTGGAAACATAACTTCCACATGTCACACTGCTGATAAATGATAAAGCAAAGATTCTATTTTGGGTCTCTCTGATTCCAAATTTGAGTTCTTTCTACCTGAGCAAGCTGTCTTCCATACAGAGTAATGAGAAGACCAGTAGAACTTACAGAAAATCAGAATTTGGGTCATAGCTTGGAGGGGAAATTTGTTCAAATTCAGCATTGTTGAACAATGTACATATGCTTATGTCTTTCAGTGTGGCTGATGTACCTGTTTTCCCTAGGGAAGCAAAGTTGGTTTGTATGCTTATTTTGAATTTTTAAACTTTGAGTACTATTGATCTTTGCATTAAAAAAAAATCATTCCAGCCACAACTGGGATTGTCAGAGACAATAGGGAAAGCAGAATTCACTTGCTCTCTTCCCAGTCTGGGCTCCCTGATGGGTTCCACCACCCTCTATTCTCCTTTCCCCTCAACCTATTATTTCACTGCCTGTTTTGTTATGTTCATAGGCCAACAGTGTTCCTTGAGAAAGTCACAATATCCCTCTCTCTGACTCTACCACAAATCCTTGCTCTAATCTTAGCTGGACCTCATTGCTGCTGTTGACAATACTTTCATTCCTGTCAGATTGATTACCTGTTGCATTCCCCACAACATTTTTTTCCACATCTTTTGGTTTTTTTCTCACCCTCCTCATTCCACTCTTGTCTTCCTTCATTCCCTTTGTCTTCGTCTCCAACTTTGTGGATAGATTTGTGATTATTATATAATGGGAATTTGAGCTTTGCTCCACCTTAAGCTTTCTTTTTCCGTTTTTTCTGCTTCACTGGCATGCCTTCTTCTTTTTGCCTCCTAGATGGTGGTGTTTCCCAAGGTTGTACCTTCCACTGACTTCTCTTAATTTTCTCTTTTGTGATCCTGTGTTTCCCATGACTTAAACTATCATCTCTGTAGGTTTGACTTTCAAATCTATATCTAGCTGTGACCTCTCAAATCAATTCCATCCTTATCTTTAAAATTGCTATTTGGAAATCTCCACTTAGCTGTGTTTGACTCACTTCAAACTCAGCATGTCATTATCTTGATCCTAAATCATCTTTTCCTCATTTCTGATAATAAATGAAATTCTTCCTCATGGTTACTAGACTCATCTCCTGGAGCATAGTTCTGATCATGTCATTCCCATTGCTGATTCTGTTTAACCTTCCTAAACCTCAGTTTCCTCATCTTAGTGTGTTGTAAAGGTTTAGATTGTGGTGATTAAAGTATAAACTCATATGTAATAGGCCAAACTTGGTGCCTGGTATATGGTAGGCATTCGCTGTTAGACTTCTCTTTAGTTAAACACCTCTGCTGGGTCTGTATTGTTTACAAAATAGAGCCAGTGCTTCTCAGCCTGACATGTAAACTCTCATCAAGCTGTCTCCTGAAAATGCTTCACTTTTTCTTATTTTTCTCATGTTTTTTTCCTCTTCATCTGAAAGTTGGCCCTTTATCACCTGTACCAGTTGAAATCCTAACCACCTTCTAATGCCTAGTTTAAGTACTTTCTCTTCCATGAAAGTCTCCCTAATACTCACAATTAGATGTGAATTCCCCCTTTCCCTTCTTAACTCTTTCTCCACAAATTACAAATTCTGCCTGGAATTATAGTTATAGGTAAGGATGACATCTCTCTGTTAGAGTTTTACATTCATTTTGAGAGCTAGTCTTATTTATGACATTCACAGGCTGATAGAGGGCTTTCTCCATAATAGACCCTCAAAAGTATTTATTGAGTAACTGTTTTGTTTATACTTTCAGATTTCCACATGCTTCAGTGGGAAGAACTGATTGTGAAATATGGTAGAGTTATGGGTCATGACCTTGTACAAGTAGGCTAAAACTACACTTGATTAGATCATGGAATAGTCTGGTAGAGAAGGCATATATGGTTTGTTCACTTTATGGCGCATTAGGAGAATGGGACCAGGCCTAGACTAAACATTTTCATAATCTTTCATTGTCCTTCCTGGAGAGAGTCCGCTCAGTCTTTGCCATCTCTAATTATTGTAATTTTGTACTTAGAACACATGTGTTATATGGAAATCTCCCTTGCCTGCACTACCTCCCCGTGCCTTGCTGGCAAGCACTGTAGGTAGTTGTTGAAGTTTCATTTTGCAAAGGCTGCAGTTAAACTTAAAGCCATTTTGAAGAGAATTCATGGGTCTGTTCAGTCAAAGTGAAGGGGGAATGAAAGCAATTAAAATATCTTATTCATGAAAACAGATTTTAAAAACGAGTAAAACCTATAATATAACACCATCATTATTGAGTACAAGAAGAGGACGGTGTAGGGGTAGGGAAATGAAACATACGAGATGAAGAAGAACTTCCTACCAGAGGAACTCTCTACCTTGATTATAATTTCTCAACTCTTAATTTGCCTTTCTCTGTGTAGATGTGGCCTTATGATTCGTAGAGCCCTTTGTACAAAATTGGAATGTTCTTGGTTAGGAGGAAACTTCAGTATAATGGAAAGAACATTGGCTTTGTCATCAGAGGAACTGGGTGCAAGTTTTGGCTCTTGTGTTACTAGGTGACCTTGGACTATGTGACCTACTATGTGACATAGACACTCGTCACTTAACACTTCTCATGCCATGGTTTCCATCTGCAAAATGAGGCTATTAATATCTGCCTGTGTGCTTGTTATGATTAATCGAGAATAATGTTGTATAACACTTCCAAAAATATCAAGTGTTCTGTGAGTAATCACTCAATGAAGGGGCTATGATGGCTCCTGAAACCAGAAGATGTTTGAAGCTTTTAATTCTCACCTCAGAGGCTCTTGCTTTTTCCTCGGTCTGGAACTCTCTTCTACTCTTTTCATTCTGCAAGTTCTCTCTTTTAATTTGTGGTTTTTATTGCTGGGAAACATTTGCCCTGAGCTAACATCTGTTGCCAATCTTCATCTCTCTCTCTCTTTTTTCCTCCCCAAAGCCCCAGTACACAGTTGTAGGTCCTTCTAGTTCTTCCATGTGAGCCACCACCACAGTATGGCTACTGACAGATGAGTGGTGTGGTTCTATACCTGGGAACCAGACCTGTTCCACCGAAGCAGAGCGCTCTGAACTTTTAACCACTAGGCCATCAGGGCTGACTCTGCAAATTCTACCTTTAAATCTGCTTACGTCAGAGAGAGGCCTCCCTTGATCATTGTATTAGTTTTCTAGGGCTGCTATAACCAAGTACCACAGATTGGTTGACTTAAACAACGGAAATTTATTTTCTCACAGTTCCGGAAGTCTGAGATCAAGGTGTCAGCAGGATTGGTTTCTTTTGAAGTCCTCTCTCCTCAGTTTGTAGATGGCTGTCTTCTTCAGGCATCTTCACATGGTCTTCTCTCGGTGTCTGATTGTGTCCTAATCTCTCTTCTTATAAGGACACCAGTCATATTGGATAGAGCCCCACCCATACGACCTCATTTTACCTTGGTTACTTCTCTAAAGGCCATATCTCCAAATATAGTCACATTTGGAAGTACTGGGGGTTAGAACGCCAACATATGAATTTTGGGGCCCATAACAACTATCTTACCGAAAGTAGTTCCCCCAATATTCTTTATCTCTTTTTCTATTCCTTTTATAGTGCTTATTTGAAATTATTTTATTTGTTTATTCTTTTTGTCTGACTTTTTCACTTGAATGTAAACTTTGTGAAGACAGGGACTAGATATTATTCTTTTTGTATCCTCAGCCTCTGGCAAAGTATCTTCTTGCACATGGTAAGTACCTGGTTTTGTCACTTAGTAGTCATGTAACTTTTGGGCAATTTTTTTAATCCCTCTGTGCCTCAGTTTACTTAGTAACGTGGAGGTCTTATGATTATCCACTTTTTTATGATTATCATTTTTCAGTGCTTAGAACTGTATCTGGCACATAGAACATGCTCAGTAGATGTTATCCATTATTCTTACTTCTCCACACATTTATTTAAAAAGTGGATGAATGAATCAAGTGCCTTTTAAAAAATTTTTAGGATTTAAATATTTCTGAATTGATTTTCACGGAGCGATCTATTCACAAAGCAGACTTTTTTCATTTCAGAATGTCATATCCTTCACTGAACACAGGAACAACCATAAAACCCCTTTGGTGCTGGAAAGGTTGTGATTCTAACTGCATATTTAGTGACTTCTCTCCAAGTGCTTTGACTGCATGCACTGGGTCTCTTTGGTGTACCTTTGTGTACTTGTGTTGAATGATGGTTTTTGTGTGTCTGTAGTTTTTATTCAGAATTAACTACAAATAGGAAAACAAGCATGTCTATAAGATAAAATGACTCTGGATTCCAGGAGAACTAGAGATCAAAAGCCTGCCTCTGGCAGAAGGAGATGAGTTCATGGAAGTTGGGATCCAGAGAGCTGTTGAGCAGAGTCAAAGGAGCTGGCCTAGCTGGAACCAGGAGTCCAAAGAGGGCCTGATAAGAGCTATTTCTCCTTTGGATGTCTAGTCTGTTTCAGGGGCAGGCACAGCTGGAAGCTTAGAGAGCCAATGGGTTTCTCAATAGGACTTGGACCAAGAATGCCTGTATACATTCATGTCAGGATGGATGTATCTGGACTGAGAGATCTTAAAATGATCTAATCAGGTCAGAGATGCTTCCTACTTATTTTGGGGCTCTATAATTCTCTATTTATATAGAGAGGGTCCCATATCAGTCTCCATTCTTATAGGAAGGAAAATAAATGAACTTATTTCACAGAATATTTTCCTGAAAGTATGCTAAAATATGTTATTTATACATGCATTCAAGAAGTAATGAATTAATAATAATGGGTGATGTATAAATGTGTCAGGCACTGTGGTAAGCACTGTAAATGTATTATCACATTTAATTATCACACCTATGAGATAGGTAATATATCATTACAGTTTAAAGAGAAAGAAATGGAGGCTCAGATAAATTAAGCTGGTCAAGGTGATACAGTTTGTAAGTGGTAGAGAAGGATAGAAATTAGGTTGTTTGCTTACAAGCCTCTGCACTCGAGTTCCCTTCCAATTAGCACTTATTGATTATGTCCCCTGTGATGTATGTGTTAAATGATATATGAAGGTTATAGCTTTAAATCTTGGCAACATTTTTTCTTGGTGGTAGATATTGTAATTCCTAATTTCCCAATGTGGATGCTCAGGCTTAGAGAGGTTTGCCCAGGGTTTTCACTTTGGGAGACAGAATCATAAGCAAGAGTTCCAGGCCTTTTTGTCTTATTGTCACAACTCTACTTATAACTGATGTATTTTTTTTTTTTATATTTGCAGTCCAGATGTAGTTTAAAAAAAACAACACAGTGTAGTTACCATAAATAGAAGGAGGAAGGGTCTCTGGATTAAGTGGTGGTAAATATCATACAGTTTTATTCGGTTTGGAGCACAGAGGCTTCCACACAGAAATGCTTCCAACACTAATATAGCATCTGTGCCTCTGAAGCCAGTTCTTTCTCACACTGAATAGCCACTTATTTGGACAGTGCTGGCACTAGACACGATGACAGGAATGGCTCTCGACAACACGTTTTTGAGAGGAATAAGATGGCAAAAAAAGGTGCATATGTAAAACAGAGATTTGGCAAATGGACTATCCAATTCTTGACATTCCTGCAAATTCACCCTCATTAAAAATAAAGTTGAGAGGTATAACTTTCCCCTTCATTTCTCCTAGGATAATCTCTGAATTCCCATGTTGAATAGAAAATACTAAAATATCAACATCCCCATGAATCACTCCCTTACTCCAATAAACCCTGAAATTCAACCTCAGAATTCTGTAGTTATAGGCCCACCAGAAGTGTGTTTCTTTTAACACATGACAGTATCCATGCACACTAATGCTGCATATTCATTCTCTCCAGAGGTTGTAAATAATCCTACACAATATATGTGGCTTTTCTTCTTTTTTATAATTGCAGAAATAGACAAAAAGCTCTGGGAAAAAAAAAAATCTGCTTTCCCCCCACTTCATGAACTCTTTACTCTAATTGTTGGACCCAAGATAAGTAAAACCCAAGTGTGTTTGCTATTAATTAAAGCTCTTTTCATGGTGTACCCAGAGGCACTATTAAGAGTGTGCAAACCAGATGAGATGAATAGTAAGTACTCTGGTTTACTCCCCCAAAGATTATCTATGCATTTTTGTTTTGAGAGATTGATGTTAGGAACTTAAACAAGAATCCTTAACACTGAAGAAAAGTATGTATGTTTGTCAATCATTCTTATGTAATTGTGTTTCCATAGCAAGGGCTTTACAAAGAAACTGCTATATGGGTTGGGAGTGAGCAAAGGACTAGGAGAATGTTCTCACCCTCAAAGAAATAAAGGTATGACTCTCACCCCTGAAATTCCTTAGCACTCTCTCAGTTCTCTTAATTTTCCTATCATTAAAACACATGGTTTATGATCCAAGAATGATTATAAATTCCTAGTTATGTGTTTATTGTGTGAATAAATGTAAATAGAAAAATGATAGTATTCATTCCAGAAAACAGGACATCTCAACAGGATCTCATAAAACTTGAAAACAAAGGCTTCACTTTGCTTTTTAGGTATAGGAACAAAAGGAGGGAGAAAAGCTGCTTGCCTAGATTTAGTTTCCAGAACTATCAGTCAAACACAAATAAACAAATGGTCCAGCATTTGAGCTCTAGATTCCGTATCCATCCTACTCTCCATTTCTATAACCTTTCTGTTTGGCTTTGGGTTTTTAACATTTCTGATTCTTAGTTTTCTTATCTGTGTTAATGCTAAGCAACTTTTAGGCATCGCGCAAAGCTCTTCTTGCATTATCCCTTTTAATCTTTACAATAATACCATGAAATATTTATTTCCTATTATACAGTTGAGTAAACAGGTGTAGAGAGGGTAAGTAACTTGTACAACTTGATACAACTAGTAGAAGAGTTAGCATCAGACTCAAGGCATTCTGACACCAATGCCCAAGTGTTTAACCCCATGTGGTTGTAGGATTGACTAAGATGGTGGTTACATAGTCAGGACTTAACAAATGGTTTATTAATTTGACAAATACTTATGAATGCTTCTACTATGTGCCATGTACTATTCTATGCTTTTAGGCTATAGTAATTAATAATAAAGACAAAGTTAATGGACTTTTAGGAAACTTATATTATAATGAGGAAGACAGATAAAAAAGATTTAATATTTCAGGTAGTGATGACTACTATGAAGAAAAATGAGGCAAGGTAAGGAATAGAGAGTGATGGAGATGGGATAACTATTTCAAGGTTTCTCTGATAAGGTGACATTTGAACAGACCCTTGAATAAAGTGAGGGAGTAAGGTGCTTAGAAATAAGTAGGAAGAATGTTTCAAGCAGAGGGACAAGTAAGTGCAAAGCCTTGAAGTATTCAAGGAACACTAAGGAATTCTGTCTGGCTAGAGTGGCGTAAGCTTGGGGAAAAATACTGGGCGATGAAATCAGAGAACTAGGGGCAACATCATGAGGGCCTTGTAGACCATAGTAAGAACTTTGGATTTCATTCTGAGTGAGATGGGAAGCTATTATAGAATTTTTAATCAGAGGAGTAACACTATTTGGTATAAATTTTAAAATAAGTGTTAAAAAACAAAATTCAGTGAAGTAAATTTGAAGATCTAATTGGCTTCACTAAAGGATTCATAAATCTGGCAGCATCCCATCTGGCAAATAGAAGGGTGCTCCAAGGAGTTGTACAAAATAGAAGGTTTTTATAGGCAGAAGGAGGATGGGGTAAGGACACGAGCAAAAGAAAAGAAAGTATTATCTTGGGCCAGGACATCTTCTCTTTGAGGGGAAGGGAACAAGCAAGAGTTTTATCATGCAGATTGCCTCTTCTTCCTCTGGGAGATAGGATCCAGGTGACAGATTACCTCATTGGTACTGACCAGAAAATTCCAGACTGGTTGATTAAGATTATATTCCAGGGGAAAGTCCAAGCTGCTGTTAGGTTAGGTATCAAATTTAGGTTTGGTATCATGGGCTTTAGCACAAGTGACGCCATTTTGGGTTTTGTGGCTTTTCTCTTTAACATAAGGAATACCCTGGCTGCTTATTAGATGGTAGGATAAATTATTAGCCTGAAGCCAGATTGAATGTAGAGTTAATAGGACTTGCTTATGGATTGGATATGGCTGGGAGTGGTGGGGGAGGGTGTCAAAGAAGTTATTCACCTGAGCAGCTGAAAAAAAATGAAGTTGCCATTTATAGAGTTAAGGAAGAGTGGGGGTAGAAATAGAAAAACCGGAGTTCAGGTTGGGAAATGTTATATATGAGATACCCATTAGGCATCCAAATGGAAATGTCCAGTAGGCAATTGGATATACAAATCTGGAATTCAAGGGAGAGGTTAAGAGTTGGAGATATCCATTTAGGAACTGTTAGTCTGTATATGGTATTTAATGCATGGAACTGGATAAGATCACTAGAGTGGGGGTAGCTAAAGAACAGAGAGATCTGAGGCCCAGGGTATTCTAGTAAAAGTTCTGGAAGATGAGTAGGAACCAGTGGAGAAGATTGAAAAGGAGAACTGAGAGAGTGCTGAGAGAACTGAGAGAACAGGAGGAAAGCTGAGAGAGTGCTGTTATGGTTGCCAAATGAAGAAAATGATTCAAAAAGGAAAAGATGATTAACTGTGTCAAATGATGCTTACAGGACAAGTAAGATGAAGATTGGATTTGGCAATGAGGATGTCATCGGTAATCTTGACAAAAGTGGTTTTCAAAGATGTGTTGAGAAGAAAACCTCATTAGTGTGGTTTCAAGAGAGAATGGGAGGAGAGGAAGTTTGTACAGTGAGTATAAACAGGATTTTGAAAATTTTTGTTTTGGTAGAGAGAATAAAAATTGGATGATAGCTAGAGAAAAATGTGCACAGGAGAGTTGTTTTTTAAGATGAAGCATATTATCCTGTTACTGATGGCATCATTTCTATAGAGGGAACAATAGATGATCAGGAAAGAGAGAGAACAGTTATTATTGTTATTTTACTGATTCATTATTATTGCAACTAATTTTACTGCTACTGTACAATGAGAACTGATATTGAAAATTTATATCCACAAACTTTATAAATCTCTCAATTATACTGATTGTCAGTATTGACTGTTTACTCTATGACTGGGACTATTTCAAACACTTCCAGTTGTCATTATCTTGCTTAATCCTTTTAATGCCTCTATTATCACCCCCTTTTAACTTATGAGAACACAGAAGCTTAATAGAGTTAAGAATTTGCCCAAGATCACACAGCTGGGTTCAAATCCAAACCCAAGTATGACTGCTCTCAGAGTAGGCTATTAATCTTTGCTAAACTGCCTCTACTCAGCTGCTTACTATGCTTCACTCAGGAAACATTTGAGACTTTCTGTGGAGATTTCAACAAAGAACTTTCTGGTTATTCCAAAGTCAACCAGAAATTTTATATCTTAGTGAGAGTGTGTTCTTTACCCAGATTACCCACTCCATATAGCTTACTTTTCACTTAAACATAACTATGAATCTGAAATCTCTGTGAATGACACTGGACATTACATAAGTGAAAGGGTCATTTTAGGACAGCAAGACAACTGGTCCCCTATATCTTATAGGTGTCTTTGAGGCCAGCATATGGGGGAAATACTAACAGATCTCTTACCAAATTTTGTGGCCTTGGGCAGATTATCTAATATTTGTTAGTCTCAGTTTTCTCATCAGTAAAATGGAGATACTGTGTACTCTGCAGGATTATGGCAAGGATTGCATACACATGAGAGGTAATGTGTGTAAATTGCTTAGCACTGTGCCTGGCACAGAGTAAGTAAGTACTTAATGCTCACTATTGTTTTTCTTCTCTCAGTAGCTTGGAAAAGGCACTCCTTCATTTCCAACTGAATTCCAAGGAGCTTTGTGAAACTTACAGGGACAAGGGAATTGCCTAATTGGAAGAAAATATTTGGGGGATTGAACAGGAAATTATATTTAGAATGCTGAGTGGTAAAGAGACTGTCTCATGCTCCAGTTTTACTCAACCCAATTTCAGCTGGGCACCACATGAAGCATGTCCTTCTCATTATAGGGGTAACTCACCTATACAGCTGGTTCAGTTTATCTTATAAAATCAACATCTTCATGAAGCAAACATTTTGAAATTATGCTATATTGTCAATGACCTAATCCCAGTGTTCTTTTAACTTCTTGTAGCAGTAGAATCCCTTCTTATAGATAAAATTTTACACAGGATCTCAAAATATGAAATAGATAAAAGCAAACTGCTTTGATTGAAGCTAGGCTAGGAGTGGGGGCCCAACTCATCCTTCTCAGCAGTTTCCCCTCCTTACCTTAAGTGGTCCCTAAGGCACAGCAATGGCACATTAAGATTCTGTGGGATCTATTTTGAAAATCACTGGCTTAAACTATTTGGGCACTAAGAGCATCAATAAATATATCTTTCAATAGTTTTATCAATTATATACTATATTCCAGGCACTGTGCTGAGTGGTGATAGGGAGACTATGATGAATAAATCAGGCCCAACCTCAAATTATGTAAGCTTTAATCATAGGGAAATATATCAAATGACTACAAGTCCAGAACTAGAGTGGCTATGGAAGGTAGTATAATGGCTCCCCAAATGTGTCTATGTCCTCACTCCTGAAACCTGTGATATGTTATATTACATGACAAAGGGGAATTAAAGTTGCTAATCAGCTGACCTTAAAATAGGGAGATTATCCTGGGTTATCTGATGAGTCCAATGTAATCACAAGAGTCTTTAAAAGTAGAAGAGGGAGGCAAAAGAGGGGTCAGAGTCAGAGAAAGAGACATGATGATGGAGCAAAAGTGAGAGTGAATCAATGTGAGAAGGACTCAACCTACCATCGCTGGCTTTGAGGATGGAAGAAGACCATGAGCCAAGGAATGTGGGTGGCTCCTGAAATCTGGAAAAGATAAGGAAATGGGTTCTTTCCTAGAGTTGCCAGAAAGGGATGCAGCCCTGCTGACACCTTGGTTTTTCCTCAGTGAAACCCATTTTGGACCTCTGTCCTCTAGAACTGCAAGATAATAAATTTGTTTTTGTGTAAGCCACCAAGTTTGTAGTAAATTGTTATAGCAGCGATAGAAAATGAATATAGTAGTCATCAGGATTTGTTAATTCAGCAACTCAAAAAGACATCAAGGGCATAAAGACAGACATATAGACCAATAGAGTGGAATTGAGATTCCAGGAGTAAACCCATATTTTTATGGCCAGTTGATTTTTGACATAGGTACCAAGTCCATTCAATGGGGAAAGAATATTTTCTTCAACAGAGGTGCTGGGACAACTGGATTTCCATATGCAAAGGAATGAAATTGGACCTTTACCTCAAACCATATACAGAAATTAACTTAAATTGGGTTAACAACCTAAATATAAGAGCTAAAGCCATAAGACTCTTAGAAGAAAACATAGGGATAATCTTCATGGCCTTGGATTTGGCATTAGATTCTTAGACATGACACCAAAAGTAAGAGTAACAAAAGAAAAAATAGATAAATTAGACCTCATCAAAATTAAAAAGTTCTGTGCATCAAAGGACATTGTTAAGAAAGTGAAAAGACAACCTACAAAATATTTGTAAATCATATCTGTGATAAAAGTCTATTTCCAGAATATATAAAGAACTCCTACAACTCAACAACAAAAAGACAAACAATCTAGTTAAGATATGGGCAAAGACTTGAATAGATATTTCTCCAAAGAAGAGATGCAAATAACCAATAAGTACATAAAGAGATGCTCAACATCATTAGGCATTAGGGAAATGCAAGCCAAAACTACAGTGAAATACCACTTCACACGTACTAGGATGACTATAATAATGTTTTTTTAAAGGAAGAGAGTGAATATTGGCAAAGATGTGAAGAAATTGAAACCCTCATACGTTGCTGGCGGGAATGTAAAATGCAGCTGCTGTGGAAACCAGTTTGGCAGTTCCTCAAAAAGCTAGATGTGGAATTACCATGAGCCAGCAATTCCACTCCTAGGTGTATCATCAAAACAATGGAAAGCAGGGACTCAGATACTTGTACATCAATGTTTGTTGCAGCATTATTCACAAAAGCCAAAAGGTGCAAATAATTCAAGGGTCTATCAACAGATGAATGGATAAACAAATGTTGTATACACATTCAATGGAATATTATTCAGCAATAAAAAAGGAATGAAGTTCTAAAGTTTTTTTTACAGTAAACATTTATTAAGCTATAATTTTCACAATATTTTAATTCTGTTCTGAAATTGATCTACAAATATTTCTATATAACACCAAAACCAGTGATTTAATAAGAGGAAAGTATGTGTCACTTTGCCAAAAATATAAGCCTTATATGTTTATGTTTATATATGATATTTGTAGAATCAGTTTCCCAAGGCTCATGGAACAAAAGTGTACATACATCACACACACACACACACACACACACACACACACACACCACTATATTCAAATCAAATGGATTTATATTGTGTCAAATGCTATATAAAATTTATAACGTGATACACAAAATGTGAATTGAATCACTGTTGATAATGGGTACCATACCTCACGAACCTTGAAACTTGAAAACATTATGCTAAGTGAAAGAAGCCAGGCAAAAAAGAACAAATATTTTATGATTCCACTTATATGAAATATCTAGAATGGGCAAATTTATAGAGACAGAAAGTAGATTAGAGGTCACTAGGGACTGGGGAGAAGGGGAATGGGAGCTGTTGCTGAATGGTTACAATGTTTCTATTTGGGGTGATGAAAAAATTTTGGAAATAGTGGTGATGGTGGCACAACATTATGAATGTAATTAATGTAACTGAATTATCTTCCTAAAAATGGTTAAAATAGCCAATTTTGTGTTATATGTATTTTACCACAATAAAAAAAAGTCACCATGGACCCAGGTTTTTTCTTTCTTTTCTCTTCGCTGCCCACAGCATCAACTTTATCCTAAGGCTAGTTCTCTCTTCTTTATCCTCCTCCCTCAGACAACGGGAACTGTAACTGAGTTATGAGATCACTGGAACCATAGAAGAGCAAGATGAACTATATGAACATGCAGATCGCAGGAATGATGCAGGCAAAAACAGTGATGTCAAGAAAAGTAAGTGATGTCTGTGGATTTCAATCTCCAAAGACATCAGCATCAGCCTAGGTCCATCTGGAAAGACAGCAGGGCTACAGTGGCAGGAGAACTCAGGCTTTCTTGGGTCCTACTAGAGTAGTGCAAGACTATAGTTGTAATATGAATTCAGTGAATGTCATTCATCATCTCTAGAAAACTCTTAGTTTGTTAACGGGTCCTGTAAAAATCTTGTAGAGATTAGAGCCTATCCTAAATAAGATAAACGATTCTGGGTCCTAAAGAAGAGAGTCATGGTTAAAAATAGTTAGTTTAAAGGCAACACAGAAAGCAAATGTGGCATTTCCGGGAGAATAAGGATCGATGTTGTGCGTGAGGCAAGACCTGCAGACGGTAAAGAGGAGATTAGGTTGATTTTAGAAGGAGTCAACTGAGGGAGGAAGAGGATTCAGCAACAGGACCAGCCTTAGGAATCTAAGGATTTAGTCTGTCCTGCTCCCAACAGGTACCTTGAAGCATAGGCCTGCTCTCTCAGCCTAGGCTTGCTGCCCTCCTGCAGTTCCTCTGGCATGCTGGTTATGTCACCAACTAGTGCCCCGAGAAACTCAAGGGTGGGTTTGGAAGCATTTAACTGTTTTTCCAAGTTTTTTTATGTTAAGGAGACACAGCCAGTGACCACTCTGAAGCTAACCAAGCCTCCCTACAAGAGCTATGCTCATGACCTTGCCTTATTTTTAATGTGAAGATCTCTTCAAGAGGAGATTAAGCCTCATTACCATAATCTGCAGTATACCTGCCTCTCCTTTTTGAATATTCATTCCCCAATTGAAATAAAAGTTCCTGCTTACCCCTTTGTTCAGGGATACCATCACTTTGGAAATGATTCCTCATGGCCTCCTATTTGCTGCAAATACACTTTACTTTGTGAGACAACTTCCACTGGTGTACAATCTTATTTAACTCACCAGGAGGCGAGCCCACTTGGGTTGGTATCAGTTATGGCCAGAATCTCCCCCAATGAGAGCTGTTCTGGACAGGATACAATATTTATGGAGCAATGTTCAAGGGTAGGGCCTGGGTCTCACAGGTTTTTGTTCTCTAGAACTTAGCTCTATGGACTTCACCAGGGCAGATATTTGTTATTGTTTCTATTGTTGTTAATAAAGATAAGGAGGAGACTTCTGGGAAGATCGTGGTGTAGGACTCTGAACTCACCTTTTCCTATGGACACAATAAATTTACAACTACCCTTGGAAAAAATTAACCCTGAGAGAGAACTAGAAACTGGATAAAAAGAACCCCTACAACAAGGGACAGGGCTGACTGAGGTGGAAGAGGCAGAAATTCTTTTTGGAGAGGAGAAAGCCACATTCTAACTGCAGCGCTTCACAGCTGTGAGCAATCTTAAGGTAGGAAGCTTTCCCTAGAGGACCAGGGGATCTGAGTGGGAGAGCTTTGCCATAATCATCTTTTGAACTTAGCACAACCAAGATGAGTGTCATAATATCTGGCTTTGCTGGCTATTAACTACAATGGGCAATACCCCCAGAAAAGCTATCAAACATAAGAGAAAGAAAAGCCTGCTTCTAAAGGGCCCACCACAAATTCACCCATTGTGGAAAACAACCTAAAATCACCAGAAAGAAAGGTACACAGTCCTTTGGTGAAAAGAGACTCACTTGATAGACTCTGGGCACATCTTGGTGAGGCAGGAGGCAGCTGGGACCACCTCCCCAGGGACTGAGACATTGGTGGCAGCCATTATTGTGACCTAGTACAGGTGTGCTGACACAGATGTTGGCAATCACTATTGGAGTTCTTCTCCTGGCCTGTTAGTGCAGGGGTTTGCCCCACACACTAGAACACTGATTTAATCTAGCTCAGTTAGGGCAGGCAGCCCACCATAGGGACTGGTCCCACCCAACAGCAAGCCCTCAGGCAACTTGTGGGCCTGTATAGGCAAGATTTGTGGGACCTCTGCAGTGGGGCAAGTGGGTCCACCTCTGTGGGACAGGGCATGCACAAGGGGCAGGCCTGCATTGGTGGAGTGTATGAAGCCTCTGCAGCTAGCCATGTGGGTCTGCTTCAGTGGGTGGGGCATGCACACAGGTCAGGACTGTGTTGATGGTGTGTGTGGCTCTGTGGGCAGTGGGACTCATTAGCTGCAGCAGAATTGTGCTTCTCAAACTGCCATATAGGGGATTGGCTCCACCTTCCAACACCTGAGACAATTGTGTGCAGCCATGGCTAGGGCCGCCCACACCCAGCTCTACTCCTGAGAGACCTGACAACAGCCTTGCAGGCCAGAGGCCGACAGCAATTGTAAGCCCCTGAGCTTAGCAAACAGCCATGCTGAGGGCCTACTCATTTAACAGAAAAACAGCGGCAAGAATGTGCCACAAGATCTTGCAGACAACTGTGCTGGGGCTCCCCCCACCTGATAAAGTTACTGAAGGGGCCATAGCAGCCACATGCAGCTGAGCATTACAACCAGCCAGACAGGGGGACAGCCTAGCCTCCCCATGGACCTGCAAGAGCAGCCCTGCCTCAACAGGACACATGTAGCTCACACAGGAGTCACTCCTGGAATATTTGGAACTAGTGATGAGAGGGAAGCATACTGCTGGGCCTTATAAGGCATCTCTTACATAAGGCCACTTCTCCAAGTTTGGGAGACATAGCTAGTATATAGATAAAAGCACAGAGAAAGAGGCAAAATAAGGAGACAAAGGAATATGTTCCAAATAAGGGAACAGGACAAATCTTCAGAAAAAGAACCAAACAAAACAGAGATAAACAATGAACCTGATAAAGAGTACAAACTAACAGTCATAAGGATGCTCACTGATCTTGGAAGAATGGATGAATAGAGCAAGAACTTCAACAAAGAATTGGAAAATATAAAAAAGAATGAATCAGAACCAAAGAATACTATAATGGAAATGAAAAATTCACTAGAGGGACTCAATAGCAGAGTAGATGATACAGAAGAACAGATCACTGAGCTGGACAAAAGACTAGAGGAAATCGTCCAAGCTGAACAGATAGAAGAAAGAACTAAGAAGAATGAGGATGGTCTAAGGGACCTCTGGGACAGCATCAGGCACACTAACATCTGTGTTATAGGTGTCCCAGAAGGAGAAAATAGAGACAAAGGGGCAGAGAATCTATTTGAAGAAATAATAGCTGAAAACTTTCCTAACCTAAGGAAGGAAACAGACATCCAGGTATGAGAAGCAGAGAGAGCACCAAACAAGATGAACCCAAAGAGGCCCACACCAAGACACATTATAATTAAAATGTTAAGAATTAGAGATAAAGAGAGAACCCTAAAAGCTGGAAGAGAAAGGCAACCCCATAAGGTTATCAGCTGACTTCTAAGCAGAAACCTTACAGGATAGAAGGGAGTGGCACAATATATTTAAAGTGCTGAAAGGAAAAAATCTACAGCCAAGAATACTCTACCCAGCAAGGTTATCATTCAGAATGGAAGGAGAGATAAAGAATTTTCCAGACAAGCAAAAACTAAAGGAGTTTATCACCAAGAAACCAGTCTTACAAGAAATGCTAAAGGGACTTATTTAAGTGGAAAAGAAAAGACCACAAATAGGAATAAGAAAATTATCAAAAAATAAAATCACTGGTAATGGCAAATATGCAGCAAAGGTAGCAGATCAACCACCTATGAAGCTAATATGAAGCTCAAAAGACAAAAGTACTAAAATTATTTATTTCCATGATAAGAGGGTAATGGATACACAAGCAAAAAAAAAAAAAAAAAAAAAAGAGGTTAAACATGATATCAAAAACATAAAATGTGGGAGGAGGGAAGTAAAAGAGTATTGCTTTTAACAAGAGGTCAAACAAGAGACCATCAACTTAATATAGATTGCTGTATATGTAGGTTATTATATATGAAACTCATGGTAATCATAAACCAGAAACCTACAATAAATATACAAAAAATTAACAGAAAGAAACCCAAACATAATACTAGCAAAAGCCATCAAACCACAAGGGAAGAGAGCAAGAGAAGAAGAAAGGAACAGAGAAGAATTGCTAAAACACCCAGAAAAAAAGTAACAAAATGGCAATAAGTACATGCTTATCAATAGCTACTTTAAATGTCAATGGGCTACGTGCTCTGATCAAAAGACATAGGCTGGCTGATTGGATAAAAAAACAAGACCCACATGTACGCTACATACAAGAGACAGACTTCAGACCTAAAGACACTCACACACTGAAAGTGAAGGGATAGAAAATGATACTTCATGCAAATGGCAATGAAAAGAAAGCTGGGGTAGCAATACTTACATCAGACAAAGTAGTCTTTCAAACAGTAACTGTAACAAGAGACAAAGAAGGGCACTACATAATGATAAAGGAACCATCCAAAAAGAGGACATAACACTTGTAAATATCTATGCACCCAACATAGGAGCACCTAAATATATAAAGCAATTATTAATAGACATAAAGGGAGAAATAGTAACACAATGATAGTAGGGGACTTTAACACTCCACTTATATCAATGAATAGACCATCCAAAGGTCCAGAAGATCAATAAGGAAACATTGGCCTTAAATGACACATTAGACTGGATGGACTTAGTGGATATATACAGAACATTCCACCCAAAACCCACAGAATACACATTCTTTTCAAATGCACATGGAACATTATCCCAGATAGATCACATATTAGGCCACAAAACAAATCTCAATAAATTTAGGAAGATTGAAATAATACTAAGTATCTTTTCTGACCACAACGGTATGAAACTGGAGATCAAAAACAGGGAGAAAATAAGAAGAGCCACAAATATGTGGAGTTGAAACAAAATGCTACTGAACATTGATTGAGTCAATGAATAAATCAAAGAAGAAATCAAAAAATACCTGGAGACAAATGAAAATGAAAATATGATGTGCCAAAATTTATGTGATACAGCAAAAGCGGTTCCAAGAGGGAAGTTTATAGCAATATACGCCTACCTCAACAAACAAGAAAAATCTCAAATAAACAATCTAGCAGTGCACCTAAAGGAACTGGAAAAAGAAGAACGAACAAAGCCCCAAATCAGTAGAAGGAAGGAAATAATAAAAAATAGAGCAGAAATATATGAAATAGAGACTAAACAATAGAAAAAAAATCAATGAAACTAAGAGCTGGTTCTTTGAAAAGATAAACAAAATTGACAAACCTTTAGCCAGACTCCCCAAGAAAAAAAGAGAGAAGGCTCAAATAAATAAAAACAGATATGAAAGAGGAGAAATTACAATGGACATCTCAGAATACAAAAGATTATCAGAGAATACTATGAAAACCTATACGCCAACAAATTGGATAGTCTAGAAGAAATGAATAAATTCTTAAAAGCATGCAACCTTCCAAAACTGAATCAAGAAGAAATAGAGAACTTGAATATACCAATCACCAGTAAGGAGATCAAAATAGTAATAAAAAACCTCCCAAAAAATAAAAGTCCAGGACCAGACACCTTCCCTGGTGAATTCTACCAAACATTCAAAGAAGACTTAATACCTATCCTACTCAAACTCTTCCAAAAAATTGAAGAGGAGAAGAAGCTTCCTAATTCATTCTACGAGACCAACATTACCCTGATACCAAAACTAGACAAGGAAAATGCAACAAAAGAAAATTAGAGGCCAATATCACTGATGAACATTGCTACAAAAATCCTCAACAAAATACTAGCAAATTAAATACATTAAAAAGATCATACGCCATGAATAAGTGGGATTTATTCCAGGGATGCAGGGATGGTTCAACATCTGCAAATCAATTGACGTGTTATGCCAAATTAACAAAATGAAGAATAAAAATCACATGATCATCTCAATAGATGGGGAGAAAGCATTTGACAAGTTACAGCACCCATTTATGATACAAACTCTGAAGAAAATGGGTACAGAAGGAAAGTACCTCAACATAATAAAGGCCATATATGACAAACCTGTAGCTAATATCATACTCAATGGAGAAAAACTGAAAACTATCCCTGTAAGAATAGGAACCAGACAAGGATGCCCACTTTCACCACTCTTATATGACGTAGTATTGGAAGTCCTAGCCAGAACAACCAGGCAAAAAAAAAAGAAATAAAAGGGATCCAAGTTGGAAAGGAAGAAATGAACTGTCACTATTTGCAGATGACATGATTTTATATATAGAAAACCCTAAAGAGTCCACCAAAAAACTTTTAGAAATAATAAATGAATACAGTAAAGTTGCAGGATACAAAATCAACATACGAAAATCATTTGCATTTCTATACACTAACAACGAAGTAGCAAAAAGAGAAATTAAGAATAAAATCTCATTTACAATTGCAACAAAAAGAATAAAATACCTTGGAATAAATTTAACTAAAGAGGTGAAAGACCTGTACACTGAAAATTATAAAACATTGTTGAAAGAAATTGAAGAAGACACAAAGAAATGGAAAGATATTCCATGCTCTCAGATTGGAAGAATTAACATAGTTAAAATTTCCATCCTTCCTAAAGAAATCTACAGATTCAATGCAATCCCTATCCAACTTCCAATGACATTTTTCACAGAAATAGAGCAAAGAATCCTAAAATTTATATGGAATAACAAAAGACCCCCAATAGCCAAAGCAATACTGAGAAAAAAGAACAAAGCTGCAGGTATCACACTGCCTGATTTCAAAATATACTACAAAGCCCTAGTAACCAAAACAGCATGGTACTGGCACAAAAACAGATACACAGATCAATGGAACAGAATCGAGAGCCCAGAAATAAACCCACAGATCTATGGACAGCTAATTTTTGACAAAGGAGCCAAGAACATACAATGGAGAAAGGAAAGTGTCTTCAATAAATGGTGTTGGGAAAACTGGACAGCCATATGCAAAAGAATGAAAGTAGACCATTGTCTTACATCATACACAAACATTAACTCAAAATGGCTTAAAGACTTGAATGTAAGACCCGAAACCATAAAACTTCTAGAAGAAAATAGGCAGTATGCTCTTTGACATCAGTCTTAGCAGCATATTTTCAAATACCATGTCTGACCAGGCAAGGGAAACAATAGAAAAGATAAACAAATGGGACCACATCAATCTAAAAATCTCCTGCACAGCAAAGGAAATCATCACCAAAATGAAAAAACAACCTAACAATTGGGAGACAATATTTGCAAGCCATATACATGACGAGAGGTTAATATCCAAAACATATAAAGAAGTCATACATCTCAATAACAAACAAAACAAAACAAAACAAATAACTCAATTAATAAATGCGCAAAAGATCTGAACAGACATTTTTCCAAAGAAGATATACAGGTGGCCAACAGGCACATGAAAAGATGTTAACATCACTAATAGGAAAATGCAAATCAAAACTACAATGAGATATCACCTCACGCCTGTCAGAATGGCTATAATTAATAAGACAAGAAATAACCAAGTGTTGGAGAACATGTGGAGAAAAGGGAACTTGCATACATGGCTAGTGGGAGTGCAAATTGGTGTAGCCACTATGGAGATTCTTCAAACAGTATGGAGATTCTTCAAAAATTAAGAATAGAACTCTCATATGATCCAGCTATTCCACTGCTGGGTATTTATCCAAAGAACACGAAAACATGAATGCATAAAGATATATGCACCCCTCTTTTCATTGTAGGATTATTCACAATAGCCAAGACTTGGAAACAACCTAATGCCCATCAAGGGATGAATGGATAAAGTAGATGTGATATATATACACAGTGGAATACTACTCAGCCATAAAAAAGATGAAATCTTACCATTTGCAACAATATGGATGGACCTTGAGGGTATTATGCTAAGCAAAATAAGTCAGAGGGAGAAAGTCAAATACCATATGATCTCACTCATAAATAGAAGACAAGAAAAACAACAACAAACACATTGGTACAGAGATTAGATTGGTGGTTACCAAAGAGGAAGTGGGGAGGGAGGAGGGTGAAAGGGGTGATTGGGCACATGTGTGTTGGGTGATGGATGGTAATTAGTCTTTGGGTGGTGACCATGATGTAGTCTACACAGAAACTGAAATATAATGATGTACACCTGAAGTTTATATAATGTTATAAACCAATGTTACTTCAGTAAGAAAATAAATAAAAAATAAAATAAAGATATGATGAGCCCTTTTGGTCTCACTGAATGAGATTTTTATGACAAGTAGTTAAGACAATGAAATAATACGTGAAAAGAAAAATACTTTTGTGAAGTTTGGTATTTTGAAGCCCATAAAATACACCATATTGTCAGCCTTATCACTTGGATCACATCAGACCTTTCCGTATATTTGGTCTGAATGTTGGGTCTGGGATCACATTTATCACTAGTGGAAAAGGTGGTCAGCCTCTGAGGGGAGTAGGATTTAAAAGGCTGAGGCATGAGACTGAAACCAGATCCAGGAAGTCAGTCAGAAGGCTCATATCTAGGGGGTTGAAACCCGGGAAAGATGGGTTTCCCAGAAAGTTGAGATATTGTACTACCAGCCAAAGACGCAAGTGTGTTCAAAGAACTTGGAGGCAAGCAGGTCTGAAATATAAACAGGAGGCTAGATTTTGCTTACTCTCTAGCCTCAAGCTGACTTTTATAGCCTTTGTTGTTTGTTCTGTATGGTTTAAAGGTCTGGCAGTTTCCACTGTAAGCAAAGGTTCTGATGGGCAGAGGTTGAATGGATTCATTTAATGGTTCAAACTCAAAGTCATGATGATTAGAGGGCAGAATGGTATATCCTCAGATTGATGAGGGCCTTTGGGATCTCTGGAACATATAATTCAGAAGGTTGATCTTCTAGGGTTACTACTTGAGAGCTGTGACAGTGTCTGAGTTTTAACCCTTTCAAGCAGGATCTCTGCTATTCAAATAGTACCTTTGTGTGGATTAGAAAATGGTGTCCTGTCCACTGGGTGATGCAAGCTCCAAGCCAGGGCACAAAGCTTGTTGAGCAGAGTTCAGGCTGGATTTCAGCCTTCAGTCATTGTTTTGTGTGAACATCTTTATGTAGTGAGCAACCTGCACAATCATACAGGATAGCTACCAGCCTTTGCAGAAAGTGCATGAAGTTGACCATGATTAGCAGATTTTGGCAAATCTCAATGCATGAGAGAGTATCAAGTACATCAAACAGAAAGTGTTTTGATTAACAATGAATGAGAACAGAACTAGGAAGCCTTACTTTCTGACCAGTCTTAGATGCAACATTACTATGCCCTGAGGATCCTTGCTTTTTTTGTACATTATCATGTAAAATTGCTGTTTTATTTCAACTTGTTCTTGTTTGGTTTCAACTTGTTCAGTTTTCTATGTGAAAGGGGTGTGCAGGAGGTTTGATTTCATTTTAGCAAACTGACGTCTTGATACTTGATATCAAGGTTAGGTTTTGGTTTTTCTTATGCTTGGGTTAGCCTCAATTTGGGGTAGGTGAGATTTGTTTGTGTGTGGGGAAAGACAAGGAGAACTTATGATCAGCTTGGAGCAAATTGATCTAGACTCAGTATTAGAATGAGTGACAGAGGAGTTTTCTGAAAAATAGAAGTCTCCAAAAGAAGTATCTAAACAGATTATAGCATGTAATGTTCAGTTTGAAATATTACTATTTCCTGCCACCATAGAAAGTTAAAGGAGCTCTGTTTGGATGAGGAGATTTTATTACCCCCGCCTGGTGTGTTGTTTTTGTTTTTGTATTGTTTTATTTTGTTTTTTCCTTTGCCTACTTCAGTTGTTTACTGCTGGTTCACTGAAATACCCATCTAGCCCTTTTCCTACCCCTGGGTGTAGTCACCTTCTTCAGATCCAGAATCTGAAGGCAGAGCCACAATTCCTGAGATCTAGTATGTCCCCTAACTCTTTCTTAAATTTAAAAAATTTCCCCCAGCTTTATTGAGATGTAATTAGCATATAACATTGTGTAACTTTAAGGTGTACAACGTGATGATTTGATACAGGTATGTATTGCAAAATGATTATCACAATAAGGAATAAGGTTAGTTAACACATCCATCATCTCACATAATTATCATTTTGTTGTGTGTGTGGTGAGAACTTTAAGATTTACTCTTTTTTTTTTTTCCTTCTTTTTTTTTTTGTGGGGAAGACCAGCCCTGAGCTAACATCTGTTGCCAATCTTCCCCTTTTTGCTGAGGAAGACTGGCCCTGGGCTAACATCCGTGCCCATCTTCCTCTACTTTATATGGGACGCCGCCACCGCATGGCTGACAGGCAGTGTGTCGGCAGGCGCCCGGGATCCGAACTCGCGAACCCCGGGCTGCCAAGCGCGGACTAAACCGCTGCGTTTAGACACTTTCAAGTATATAATACTGTACTGTTAACTATAGTCACCATACTATACATTAGATTCCCAGAACTTATTTATCCCATTACTGTAAATTTGTACCCTTTGACAAATGTCTTCCCATTTCCCCAAACCCCCAACTTTCAGCAACCACCATTCTACTCTGTTTTTATGAGTTCAGCTTCTTTTTAGATTCCACATATACGTGATATCATACAACCTTTGTCTTTCTCTGTCTGACTTATTTCACTTAGCATAATGCCCTCAAGGTCTGTCCATGTTGTCACAGATGTCAGGATTTCCTCCTTTTTTATGTCTGAATAATATTTCATTGTATATATATATATACCATATTTTCTTTATCTATGCATCTATTATAACTCTTAAGTTATTTCTATGTCTTGGCTATTGTGAATACTGCAGTGAACATGGGGTTGCAGATATCTCTTTGAGATAGTGACTTTATTTCCTTCAGATATATACCCAGAAGTGGGATTGCTAGATCATATGGGAGTTCTATTTTTAATTTTTTGTCTAATTCTTCTCTTAAAATATCATCTAGATTTGGAATCTGGTATGTCAGGAGTATAGCCCCAAGTCACAGAATCCAGTAAACTAATTAAGTATTCATCAGTGGCTTTCTGTGTTCTAGGCAGTGTGCTAAGAGCTGGGAGTACAAAGTTGATCAAAAAGACAAAAGCAAGCAGAGGAAGCTGCAGTGTGGTATTCATAGCCTTTATTATAGGGTCTGCAGTATTACAGGGATGTGGCAGTGAGCCCAGTCTTAGGAAGCCCTCTTTGAGGAAGTGAAGGCATAAGACTTAGCCAAATGGAGATGTGCAAACCCCAGAAGCAAGAGGGAGCATGGCATGTGCAGGGAGCTGTAGGTAACTAGAGTGGGAGGGCTGGAGCACAGACTGCAAAGGATGTAGTGGTAAGAAATGGGGATTTTTAGGAGGCAGGAAGAATAGTTAGGAGGCACTGTAGTAATCCAGGTGAAAGAGGATGGTGTCCTGAACTAAGGTAATGACAGTGGGGATGGAAAAAAGTGACAAATTCAAAAGACGTTAAGGATGTAGAACAAAAGGATCAGTGTTTGATTTGGATGTGAGGGAGTGAGAGAGGAAAGTGTCATATATGGTGCCTAGGTTTCTGACTTGGGCATTTGAGTAGGATGTTGGGGCTAGTGGCAAGAGGGTGAAATATGAGAAAGATAGGAGTTTGGGGGGCTCCACTTCCTACGTGATAGGCTGCTTGGTTACCCTTCCTTGTATTCCAGTCGGGTCACCTAGAGATATAGCGTCCCTCCTGAATCCAGGCTATTGCAATGTCCTAAGAATCTCATTTGTCTCCTTGAGGGCTAGAACTGTGCCCCTATAAATAAGCCCATAGTCACCACCTCCATTGGCTGGAGACCTCTCAAATATGGACAGAATTCCCTGGATCAGTTATAATACTCCAGGACACCAATGTAAATTCCTGCCTAGACCCACTTCTGCAACGTTCAGTCTGACAAATGTACCCCTGGTACTGACAATCTTATGCCTAAAGTTGCTCTGACCTTTGGCATGACCTTGACCTATTTCACTCAGTCATCTTCTATTACCAGGCCAGCAGCTCCAATAATGATTTTTCCTCCTTCCTTGGTGACCCAATATTGCCAGGGATCGTGCAGCCTTATCCCAGCCTGGCCTGAGTGATAACACTGTAGATAATGGGGTGTGGACACTTAAGCAGCACCCAGAATTCTACTTTGCCAGCTCATCTGCCTTTGAAAGATGAACTAAAATTGAATATCACTGGAGTTGTGAGAAGGGCATACTTTCCCATTATATCTCTCAGAGAGCACATAGCTGAAGGGTGGGCCCTCTGCTAAGCACCAGTCACTTTTACCTTCTTAGCTATGATTTGAAGCTAGTTCCTGGTCCTGCAAACTTAAAACAAACAGCAAGCTGACCAAAGAGAGACCTAATGAGAATGACAAGGCTCTCAAGCCATTAGGTTGCCTCTTAAAATTCTTACCTGTGGTGAGTACACAACATTCAACACCTTTGCTCCATGTGCAGCCTCTCACTACACATTTATAACCAATCACCTCATGTATGGATTTGTCAGAGTGCTTGAGTTAATGTGATTCATTAAAACCTCACAGAGATAAGTGACTCACAGATCCCTACTGGCCAGAATACCTCTTCTGGTCAGGTTTTCACTGCTGACAGGCAATGGAAAGTTGACTAACCTGCAAATTTGACAAGGTTTGAAATGACTCAGAAGTTTAAAACCTGCACAGGAGGGGCCAACCCCATGGCCAAGTGGTTAAGTTCTGCATGCTCTGCTTTGGTGGCCTGGGTTCAGTTCCCCGGTGTGAACCTACACCACTTGTAGGCGTCCATGCCATAGTGGCAACCTACATATAAAAATAAAGGAAGATTGGCACGGATGTTAGCTTAGGGCGAATCCTCCTCAAGCAAAAAGAGGAGGATTGGCAATAGATGTTAGCTCAGGGCAAATCTTCCTCAGCAGAAAAAAAAAAGCTTGCACAGGAACTTTATGGAAACCTCATGGGCTGCCATGCTGGCAAATCAGAACTTTTCCCAAGAAAAAGGACATGCAGGAAGGTGTTAGGGGGGAGCTGTCAAAGAAAAATGTCCTGTGGTCATTTTCCTGTATGGAATTGTGATATGGTTCTGGGAGCTCTCCCCAGCCACCCCATTTCAATTTCCCTCCTTGAGCAAAAGTTGGAGGCCACAGAGAGGCAGAGTCATGGCACCCAGATAAGAAAGCCTGAGTAGTTGGTGGGGAGGGAGCTGTCAATATCTCTTGGAGCTACCCTGAATATGCCTGCACATTGGGCTGCGTTAGCTCCTCCAGCCACAGCAGAGTGGATGAGCAGAGTGCTGGAGCTGAGGTGTACCTGAGAAAGAGCTATGACTTATTGGAGGCCAGTAAATTCCCTAAACTGGTAGTAGAGGAGCCAGCTGGATTTTGATGGGAAAAGGGAGGCTCCTGTAACAGTGGCGCTATACTTCAGATAGCAGGAGCTGGGTTATGGCAGGCCCTGCTGTTTGACATGGGTAACTTCTGACCTGACATGTGCTGAAATAACCTCAGTCTTCAAGTAGCCAGCACGGCATCCCACAGGGCACACACTATGAGGTGGAGAGTTGTAACTTGTGATGGAAGTGGTTCCAAGCAACCTCTTGCGGATGTATGGGGCCATTCATTATCTACTGTGTGCTTGGTGAAGTGTTCTTCAAGAGAGTCTGGAGAGAGATCAGAGAGACTCGTTTTGGGAAGGGCTTTAGGCAGTGACACAGTCCTGCTCTGACTGATTGTTGGAGAAAATAGGCATTGAGCACATCAATATACATGTATTTCTTATGTAAGAGTTATCATTTATTGAGCACTTACTCTCACGCACATTACATACAACTTCCCACTCTATATTCACAATGATCTTAAAAGGTAAATGTTACTACCCCAGTTATACAGAGGAGGTACAAAAGACTGAGGTACAAAAAGACTAAGTAATTTACTATCCAAAACCATGTGCTCTTAGTCATTTTTTATGCTGTCTCCTAGTTGTATGCAGTTCTACTAGTAGCTAAGGACTTCATTTCTTAATATTATCAGCTTAATTTGATGAGGAAAATGTAACATTTTTTTCAGTTGACCTATTAGACTCAGGCTGTTTATTGTAAACAGGCTGACAGCTCAAGGGGAAAAGAATAAATGAGTGAAATACAAATGCCTTCTTTCCTCTGCACATAACGGGGACCTAAAGCTGGTTTTTGGTGGGATTGAATAAAGAAATAATGCATGTGAAAGTACCAAGCACAGTGCCTCGCACCTAGTGGAAGCTCAAAAAAATGTTGGTTTATTTTATTCTCCATCCTAGAGTTATATAAATTAAATCTTTAATTAGAAAGAGACTCAAAAGAAAATTGTAACAAGTCTAAAGAATATTCCAGATTTTCTTTAAAACTGAAAGACTTTCTCTTTAAACACAGGTTTTACAAAGATTTTAAAAGTTTATTCTTCTTTCTCTCTCTTTTTAATCACCTCTAAATTTAGGTCTAAATGTTTTACCTGTAAGCTATTTGTATACTTACACCCTTCCTTATATTAAGAACAGAAACATAGGATAGGGATGAAATAGGGATGGGTGAATCCAGCTGTACTCCTGAGTTCACTGAACATCTCAGATGCTTTTTCAAATGTTTCGGGCTCACTGAAATCCAAAACAGGTTTCACCCATGCTTATACTCTTCAGTTTGGAGCATGTACAATTTAAGGGAAATTTAATCCATATGTTTCCAATTCATTTACACTTAAATAGTCAAAATATTGTTTTTAATAGTTATTTGATGTGCAAGTAGCCTTTTGAACCTTTAAAATAAGCTTTTAGAAGTCTGCATTTCTGTTGAAAACAGGAAATCACGTCTTTCCAAGGAGGTACACTAATTTATACACCTGAAAATTCAGTTTCAGTTAAAAACAGCTTGAAGCATAGGTTTTTAATGGCCTGTCTGCTTGGCAAATGAACACTCAGCTTTAGATTAAATGTTGTTTAAATGCACCTACTTCTTGCTGTATATTTGGGCTGGACATGCATTTCAGTTGGTGTTGGGCTGTTCTGAGTAGTGAGTTTAGGTTCTTGAAGCTTGGAATTTACCTAGTCTTTATTTTGATACAATTATTTTCAGTTTTAATTCATTCCAGCTTTCCTAGTTAGTAGACTAATATGGCTACTTATTTTTCAAAGTATTTCATGCACAATGAACTCTTTTTGTGGTTTTCATTTTTCTTCACCAATTATCTTATTTTTTTAAAATAAATGAATGTATCTGATTTCCAATAAAACTGCTAATGGCTTCAATTGAGATATGAACACTATCTTTCATCTGCATGCACAGAGACTGAGTAAAGTCATGGTAGCCCAAAGGAAATTAGGCAACACACTGCAAAAAAACAAAAAAAAGAAATCATGAGAGTTAGTGGGAAAAAAGGGGGTTAATTATTTTTACTTATTTTGTGAATTTATTTTAAGGGGATAAGGCTCTTGCTTAGTGAAACTGAAGTATAGTTGCATGACTCACATCTCCTACCCCTCTCTCCTCATTAAATGTTTGTTGGGTGAATGAATGAGTACAGTTTTTAGCTTACAGGTATTTTTTTCTCATACAGTTAGTTTTCAAAGAATTTACAAATGTTTATTATTATTAATATAGATATAGATTGCTGACATATACTTAGTCACTAGCTGTGTGAACTTGGATATGTCACTAAACCTCTACGTGTGCACTTTCCTCATTTGTAAAATGAAGATTAATGATAGTACTTAATTCATAGGGTTTTTTGAGGGTTAAAAAAAGTGCACATAAAGCCCTTATTGCAGAGCCTGGCAAGTAGTAAGTCCTCAGTAAATAGTGGCAAAAAAACCCATTAAACAAACTTTGGGGAGGGAGTACTTACTGCGTATGAGGCATACAGCTATTCTGGGGACACAGAATTGTATTTTCTTCCCTTAAGGCAACTTTTCTTCCCCTAATGCTAACTATCACTATATAGTTTTAGAAATACTTCAATAGAAGTTCATCTAGAGTGATATTGAAATTCAATTGAAGGACATTTAGACTTGGTAGTTCAGGAAAGGCTTGAACTGTGTCATCCAAGACAAATAGAACTTATCAGTAAAGGGGAAAGAGTAGAACAAAATGGTGTGGCAGGCAGGGGATGAGCATGCAGAAAAGCATGGAAGCCTGAAATAGTGTGATCTGGGTAGTCTGGTGCGGTAAACTCTAGGTGGTTTACGGTAGCCAGATCATAGGGTAAGACTAAGATGTTCACATTTTTTCTGATACTGGTAGAAAATCATTGAAAAATTCTAAGAAGAGGAATGATATTATCAGATTTGAGTTATAACTCAGCAGTCAGCAAGGTACAAGGACATTTGAGAGTCAATGAAGTTTGCTTTAAGTTCAAACCACAAGTGAAGGAAGTCCTATGTCCCTCCCAATCTCTCTAGGGATTTAGTTGAAGAGCAGGGAAGAGAAGGCAGTTGTTGGATTTCCTAGGCCTTCTGACTCAGTGTCTGCTCCTGCTGAATTAGTCAAAGTATGGATCCTCTCATTTTCCTGCACATATCCTTAATCTTTATCTTGTCCAACCAGATGTAGAATTTAGCTCCTTTCTTCCTCCTTGTTTCTCTCCTCCTCTTTCAGGAAACAGCCTCTTCAAATTTATTCTATTTTACCATGCAGGCTACTTGTGTGAAGAGAGGAGAATATTTTTCACCTCCTGCCAGAACAAAATCCCTCTTGTGGAAGTGTGGGTAAGTAATGAATTGGAGACAATCAAGATATGAAGAAGCAAGTAGACCAGGTAGGAGGCTACTATCAAAGAGAAAAATGCTGAGGACCTGAAGTAACACAGTGGCATTGGCAGTAGGAATGGTGAGGGAAGAATATATTTAAGATGTATTTATGAGATAGAATCCACAGAACTGGACCCAGTGACTAAATCAACCTAGGGTAGTGGTACAGGGGAACATGATAGAGGAAGGGTATGAAAGGAATTGGTAGGGGAGGCAGGGATCTATTTGTAAGTCAGGATTTTGTTTGTGGTAAGTGAACAGTTAGAAGTGACCTTCACTGTTGTTTGAGATACAGAAAGAAGTGCATATTTTGAGAGAAATTTATGAGTCCAGTTTTGGGCAAGTCAGGTTTGAGGTACTAAATGGAGATGTTATTAAAGTACTTAGATGTATGTATCTGGAATTTTGAAGAGAGATCTGGACTGGAGAAGTTAGGCTTGAGAGTGGATCCTCTGGAGACTATGCTCAAGTCCAAGTATAAGTAACCCAGCTACAGGAGCTTCACCAAATAGTGAGCTATTTTTCTTAACAAGAAACCCAGAGTTAAGTAGTGCAGGACTAGTGTGGTAGTTCCAAGATTTCAGGCATTTCAAGCTCTTTTCTATCTTTCTGCTCTATTGTCCTTAATGTCTTTGGTCAGATTTCCTAGAAGGTGAGTCTGAGATGATAATTCAGGTCATGAGACTCATTAAGGGAAAGCTCTTCAGGAAAAACTCATAAGGGAAAGTGTGAGGCAGGATAGAGAAGGAGAGAGAGCAGGTAGTCTGACCAACTAACCAAATTATTAAAAGTGGGCCATGCATGAACCAATGATGAGTGTGTCATGAACCAAGGGTTATGATTAATCCCATTCTGTGAACATGTGGTCCAAGGAAAAATCAAAAGAATGGATGATGAGAGGAAGGAACTCAAGGAATATAAGACTCTTCTTTCAAGTAGCTTGACTTTGAAAGAAAGAAGAGTAGGGGGTAGTTAGGGGAGGACATGGGTTAAAAGAGAATTTTAAATAATTGAGCTGTTTAAAGGAAGGCGATAAAGGGAAAGAGCCAGTAGAGAAAGGAAGATTGAAAATTTAGAAATGAGAGGAATTGGTTGGTGGAGTGATAGCATAGAGTTGGGAGGGAGTCCAGAGTACAGATGAAAAGATTAAGCTTTGGATACAAGGAAGGACATCTTTTTACTGATCCAGGAGGGAAAGACATAAAAATAAATTGGTTCACAGATAAATTCATGATGGTGGCAAGTGAGGAGCTGAGGAATTCCTATGCGATTGCATTTAAATTTACTTCCTCAGCAAAATACAGAAAAAGTCATCTGTTGAGCATGTGTGTGTGGAGTAAGAAGTGTCACTAATGGTGGAATGGGGAAGAGGTGTAGAAGGCTTAAAAGTGGTGAAAATTTGGAATAGCCACTGAGGGGAATAGGAGAGATATCTGCCTCAAACTCAAGAGGCATTACACATGTGATTCATTTTCTAGTTGTTAAATACCTTTCAGTTGTAGATCACAAAAAGACTATGGATATACATGAATGTCGGCACCTACATTTAGGCAGTGGAATGTAATACTATTGTTTGGTTTGGGTGGATTTAGGAATCAGCCAGTAGAAGTCTCAACTTTTCTTCTGGTTATTTGGTGCTGAAGTTATTATTTAGAGACCAAGTCGGGTTACATAGATGGATGAATCTTTAAGGGTGAGTTTGTAGGACAAAAAGAATTGGCCTACTCTCTGCAAGTTCATTTGGGATATGTTTGTGTCTACTAGATACTCCTATGGCCCAAAGATTTCTAATCCTCCCAGAATTCTGTGGCCAGATAAATCTCTCTAAAACACATCACTTCCCAGAAACCTTCAGTGGATTTTCACTGCCTATAGGATATGATCTAATTGTATTAGCCTGATGATTTCAAGGCCCTCAGTAATTTGGCCTCAATCTACTTTTCTTTATTTTCCCACCGTTTCCTATACTCGGAAAGTATAGCTTAGTGGTTAAGAGCACAGGCTTTGCATTTGTGTTTGAATCCTAACTTTTTAAATTACCAGCTGTCTAATCTTAAGAAATTTCACTCTCTTAGTTCTAGTTTTCTCAACAGTAACACGGAGATAAATACCTTATAGGAAGATGAAGATTAAATGAAATAATATAATGTGCTTAGTTCAGTGCCTAGAGTAGATTATATTTACAATGCTTTCAGTACTTTATTTGGTTAACTTACATAGTACTTGGACACTGCTCTAAATACTTTGTAAACTCATTTCATCCTTACAACAACCCTCTGAAATAGGTAATATCATTATCCTAATTTTATAGATGAGAAACTGAGGTATAGTGAAATGAATTCACTTGCCATGCTAACAACTAAATGGTGGAATTATATTTCAAACCCAGGGAGTCTGTCTTCAGAGACCATGCTTAAGCCATGTTGCCTTTCAATGAATGGCAACTATTATAAATACTCTACTTACTGTTCCTTAAACATGTCATGCATATTTCTACCTCTTTGTTACTATTCATCTCATCCACTATGCCAAGAGCCCATCCTCCTTTTCTATCCAAATCCTCTTAATCTTTTAAAGCCATCTCAATGTCTGCCCCTTCTGTGACGCTTTCCATGATTCCTCAGTGACAGTGATCCTTCTCCTCTCTAAATCCTTGGCATTTATTGCATACATAATTTAGTTGGCACTTAAAATATAGTGTTTTGTAGTGCCTGTATTGCTATATGTTGTTATTTGGTTTTCGACTAGTGAAATTTGTGAAGGTAGGAACAATATGTTGTTATCTTCTTTGTGTTCTTAGCACTGTTTAATGGGAAGTTCACTGAACATTTCATCAGAGGATCCAAATTTAAGTCAGCACTGACCCTTAATAAACCTGGTGACCTAAGACATATTAACTTGACCTCTTTGAACCTTAACTACATCATCTGTAAAGTGGAGTTACTAACTCATGTGTCTTAAAGAGTTAATGTGGAGATTAAATGAAAAGTATATGTGGGGGGCCGGCTCGGTGGCACGGCAGTTTAGTTCGTGCTTGGCAGCCTGGTGTTCGTGGGTTTGGATCCCGGGCGCCTGCTGACGCACTGCTTGTCAGCCAGGCTGTGGCGGCATCCCATATAAAGTAGAGGAAGATGGGCACAGATGTTAGCCCAGGGCCAGTCTTCCTCAGCAAAAAGAGGAGGAGTGGCAACGGATGTTAGCTCAGGGCTGGTCTTCCTCACAAAAAAAAAAAGTATATGTGAAAAAGTTATGAGGTTCTATGCAGATGTTAGATGTTTTGGGCATATCATGCTCTCTGTAAAATTTTGTTAAAGAAATGAATAAATAAATTAATGGATGCATGAAGGATGGAAAGAAGTAAAAAATACCTGAAAGTAAACTCTACAACTTTTAACCTATAGTATCTTGAGGTAGTCACTTAACAACTCTGAGCATTGTTTTTCACCTGAAAAGCAGAGATAAGAAGCTAGGTATATAAGACACTTTGAAAGAATTCAGGCCTTTATGGAATTCAGCTTTGGACTGAAGTATGAAGGGCCTGGGTCTCCAGGATAGAGAATAAAGGTAATGGGAGATAGAGTACAGACATACAAGAAATGAGAGGTTATAAAACACAAACTTTTACCTTTTTGCTCAAGCTAAGCTCTGTGCCTTTAGCATATGAAGACAGGCTAAAATTCCTTAGATTCATATTTTTCACAAACACATCACTGACTAGCATATCTGAAGTTCCTCTTTTGGCTCCAGGGTAAAGAATTTCAGCCAATTTCTCCTCATAAAAGTTCAGCTTGAACTTAAATTCCCTACCCACAGGAAAAATCTATCCAAAGTTTCACATGACTGGCATGTAGCTTTTTAAGATTTCTCTGACCACATAACCATGGATTTCTAAGTAGTATGTGAAAGTTCTTGATTCTTATTAGGCTTACTGATATAAGTCCAGCCAACTTTCACATTTTTTCCCCTTCTTGATAATTCTTCCAAAATAAACCACCACTTGCTAAATTCTTAGAGCTTATGATATGCACTTATATCTCAGATATCTGTCACCTTTCCATAGTCAAGGTTTCCACAACCTGATCCCCCTATGGTCGCTTGCTTTTTCTTTCTGTCTTATTCTGATGACTAATTACTCTTTGTTTCTCTCTGGGGTCTGTATTCTTATGCTTAGAATCTGCTCAGGTCTCTTTTTTCTCCTTTCTCAGTCTTAACACAGACAAATTCTGTGGCCCACATGTTGTGGGAATGAAGTGAAAGAGGAAGAGAAAAGACCGCAGCTGCCAGTAGAAGAGTTGGGGATGAGGTAGGTAAGAAAAACTTTTGAAAATAAGAGACATGAAACTACCTTGGAAGAAAAGAATTTTGATTTGTGGGGAGAAAGTCTTCCAGGTAGCACTTAGCTCAGAAGAAATACTACTTTTGTCGGAAGCTGCCTGCCCTACTTCCACCCATGGTCTATAATTATGTATGTCATTTGCAGGCTCATCACAGTCTAGTGAGATTCAGAGTCTCTCTCTCTCTCTCCCCTTATGATAGAACCTGAAAAGAGACTATTTCAACCTTTCTATAGTTGTATAAGGATCTAGAGAGTGATTAATACATTAGAGGCCACTGTCTTGTGCTTCAGTACCCTACATAACCTCCATCAGGCTCTGGTACTTGGATATTCTACCCACTTTCCCTTTGCTTATTCTCCCATGGAATATGAAGTCTAACCTTAAATCCCAGCCAGGAGGCTGGAGATTCTGACTTCCTCATTGGGTTTTAGTTAGCCACTTTTTCTAGAACTGAGGCCTACTTCTCTTAAATTATTTAACCCCCAAGAGTGATGTCAGCAAGATGGTGGTATAGAAGTTCCTAGTGCTTGTTCTTTCCTAGAAACATCAATTTGAACAACTACCCATGCACAAAAATGCCTTTATAAGAGCTAAGGATTCGAGGTGAGGGTTAACAGCACCTGGGTGGGGCATAGACATAAGAAAAGGTGCATTGAAGAGGGTAGGAAAGACAGTTTCACATTACCCCATCAACCCTCCCCCAAGCCTGGGCAGCTCAGCATGGAGAGAGACACCTTCCTGTGGGGGAGGGAGAGTAAAGTGAGTGACTTCATCATGGACCCCAGCACTGGCCCACACCAGCACCTGGCCACCTCTCATGGTCCTAGGAAGCTCTTGGCTCCAGGCTCCTGGCCCATTACAGTGCCAGGCCAGCCCCCATGGATCTAGACTCCAAATCAGCTGCTGTGGGCTCTTGACCCTTCTCAGCACCAGGCTGGTTATTGTGGCCCCAGGCTTCTGGTAAGCCCCTGCACCAGGCTGGCTCCCACAGACCTAGACTCCAGGCCAGCTCCCATGGCCCCAGGCCATGAAGATCATGAATAATCAAAGAACCATGACATCAACAAAGAAAACTAATAAAGCTTCAGTGACAGACCCTAAAGAAATAGAGATCTATGAACTGTCTGACAAAGAACTCAGAATATTTCTCTCAAAGAAATTCAGTGAACTACAAGAAAACACAGATAGACAACCAAATGAAATTAGGAAAGCAATGTATGAACGAAATGAGAAGTTCAACAAAGAAATAGAAACCATTATAAAAACTAAACAGAAATCCTAGAGTTGAAGAATGTAATGACTGAACTGAAGAATTCAATAGAGAGCTTCAACAACAGACTTGGCCAAACAGGAGAAGGAATTAGTTGACTAGAAGAGAGGTCATTTGAAATCATCCAGTTAGAGGAGAAAATGAAAATGAGTGAAGAAAGCCTATGTGAATTATGGGATACCACTGAGAGAAACAATCTATGTATTATTGGAGTCCTAGAAGAAGAGAGGGAGAAAGGGGCAGAAAGCTTATTTAAAGAAATAATGGCTGAGAACTTCCCAAATCTGGGGAGGGATTTGGACATCAAAGTTCATGAAACTCACTGTCCCCCTAAAATTTCCACTCAAAATGATCTTCTCCAAGACACATTACAATAAAACTGTCTAAAATCAAAGACAAAGAAAGAATTTAAAAGCAGCAGGAGAAAAAACCTCCTTACATAAAAGGGAACCCCCATAAGGCTATCAGTGGATTTCTCAGCAGCAACCTTGGAGGCCAGGAGAGAGAGGGATGATATATTCAAAGTGTTGAAAGAAGAAAACTGCCAACCAGAATACTTTATGCAGCAAAGTAGTCCTTCAGAAATGAAGGCAAGATAAAGATTTTCCCAAACTAACAAAAGTTGAGGGAATTCACCACTAGATCTGCCTTACAAGAAATGATGAGAGAAGTTCTTCAACCTGAAATGAAAGCATGCTAATTAGTAACATGGAAACATATGAAAATATAAAAGACACTAGTGGAGGTAAGAATATAGTCAAATTCATAATACTCTACTACTGTAATATGGTGGTATGTTAATCACTTAACTCATATAAAGGTATTCAAGTATTAAAATTATTTTATTAAAATAATATTAGTACTAAAAGTATTAAAAATAATCATAGCTACAATAATTTGTTAATGGATGAACAATATAAAAAGAGGTAAATTGTGATTTCAAAAACATAAAACATGGGGAGGGAGTAAAAGGGTAGAGTTTCATATATGATCCAAGTTAAGTTGTTATCAGCTTAAAATAGACCATTATAAGATGTTTTATCTAAGCATCATAGTAACCACAAAGGAAAAACCTACAGTAGATACACAGAAGGTAAAGAGAAGGGAACCAAAACATACCATTATGGAAAATCATCAATTCATAAATGAATACAGTAAGAGAGGAGAAAGAACAAGAAACTACAAAACAACCAGAAAATAATGATGTTTTAAAAGATGATGTTTTAAAGATGGCATTACTAAGTCCTTACCTATCAATAATTATTTAAATGTAAATGGCCTAAATTGTCAAATCAAAAGGCACAGAGTGGCTGAATGGATAACACGAGACCCAATTATATAATATCTATAAGAGACTCACTTCAGCTTTAAGGACACACATAGGCTCAAAATGAATGAATAGAGAAAGATATTCCATGCAAATGGAAACCAAAAAAGAGCAGGGGCAGCTATATAGTCATGCATCACTTAATGATGGAGATATGTTCTGAGAAAGGCATCATTAAGTGATTTCGTCATTGTGTGAACATCATAGAGTACACTTACACAAACCTAGATGGTATAGCCTACTATACACTTAGGCTATATGGTACTAATGTTTTGGGACCACTATCGTATATACGGTCCATTGTTGACCATAATGTCAGCATGTGGCTCATGATTGTACTTATATCAGACAGAATAGACTTTAAGTCAAAAACTAACAAGAGATAAAGAAAGTCATTGTATAATGATAAAGGAGTCAATATATCAAGAGGATATAATAATTGTAAATATATATGCACCCAACATCAGAGCACCTAAATATATTAAGCAAATATTAACTGATCTGAAGAGAGAAATAGACAACAATACAATAATAGTAGGGGACTTCAATACCCCACCTTCAACAATGGATAGATCCTCGAGACAGAAAATCAATAAGGAAACATTGGACTTGAGCTATATTTTAGACCAAATGGATGTAACATACATAGACAGAGCATTCTACCCAACAGCAGCAGAATACACATTCTTCTCAATTGTACACAGAAAATTCATCAGAGTAGATCATATGTTAGGGCACAATACAAGCCTTAGCCAATTTAATAAGATTGAAATCATACCAAATATTTTTTATGATCACAATGGTATAAAACTAGAAATCAATAACAGGAGAAAAATTGGAAAATTTACAAATACGTGGAAATTAAACAATACACTCCTGAACAACCAGTGGGTCAGAGATGGGGCACTACTTCCATGCCTGGCCCATAAAACCTTCTGAGCAGGTTTCTATTCTCTTTCATATGTGGATTTGTCTATTTCTGCATATTTCTTTTGTCTGTTTTGCTATATATATTTTTTGATGTGGTGTAATTAGGTGCATACAAATTTAGAATTTTTAACTCTAAGAGGAAGGATTGACCCTTTTATCGTTGTGAAATGTCCTTTTTCTCTAAAAATTTTTCTTACCTTAAGGTCTAATTTTTCTAATATTGGTATAGGTATACCAGCTTTGTTTTGGTTAGTGCTTGCATGGTGTATTTCTCCCATATTTTTACTTTCAACCTTTCCATATGCTTATACTTAAACTGTTTCTTGTAAGCGGCATATAGTTGTTATGCTATTTTGCCTTCTTTTGGAATAATTAATTTTTATTTCATTTTTCACTTCTGTTATTTTATCATATGCTCTTTCTTTTTTTAGTGGTATTTTTTCCTCACCACTTTGAAGACATTATCCATAGCCTTCTAGCTTCCATTATTTCTAGTAAAAAATTCTATTGTAAGTCTTATTGTTGCTGTGTTTAAAATAACTTTTTTTTCCTGTCTGCCTTAAGATTTTCTCTTAATATTTGGTTTTTAGAAATTGTAGTGAGAGAAAATTTAGTGGACATGGCTTTCTTTATTTATTCTGGATGGGGTTGGTATTGCTTCTTAAAATTGTAACTTGATGTCTTTAATTAATTTTGAAAAATTCTTGAATATTATATCTAAAAATATTGCTTTTGTGTATTCTCTTTCTCTCTCCCTTCCCCCTTTCTCTCTCATTGCTCTCCCTTTCTCAGTTCTCTTCTTCTGAGACTCTAGTCACATGTATATTAAACTTTTATACTGTATTTCTATCTCTGTTTTTCTCTATACTTCAGTCTGGATAATTTTTTATGCCATATCATGTCACTCACTAATACTTCTTCAGCTATGTTGAAGCCCACCATTGAGTTTTTCAATAACTTTATTTTTTGTTCTAGAATTTTCATGTGATTCTTTTTTCATAATTTCCATTTGTCTCTTGAAATTCTCCACTGTGTCAATAAATTATTCGACCATATTAATCATAGAAATTTTACACTATGCATTTAAAATTTCAATATTTAGATATCCTGTCAGTATATTTCTATTTTCTGTTTATTTGCCCTTTTTCTTTTCAGTCAAATCTTGTTTTATTGTATGCCAGGTTATTTTTATTTCAGTGCTAGGCATTTGTGCATGAAAAATTACAGACATAATTTAAGCTGTAGATGATATTTTCTTCCAGAGAGGATTTAATTTTGCTTCTGGCAGGCAATCAAATTCAGAGAAGGTCACTATAATCCAGTAAAGGTTAAAATGATTCAAAGCTGGGCTTCACTTCTTTTGAGAACTGATCTACTTCTTACTCTATTATGTAGCCCTTCAGATTCCTGACTAAATGCTGGAGATTTGTAACATGGCCCACTTCTTTGAAACTCCTTCAACTATTATTTAGCCTCCTGAATCATGAGACTTCTGAAAGCTTTGCTTAGCCTCCCAGTCACCGACCTGTTGTTTGATATAAGTATGCACCTCCAGGCAAAAGCAGCTCCAAATTCTGGGCTCCTTTTTCTTGGTTTCTTTGTTCTTTTTTGTGTGTGTGTGTGTGAGGAAGATTAGCCCTGAGCTACCATCCATTGCCAATCCTCCTCTTTTTGCTGAGGAAGATTGGCCCTGGGCCAACATCCGTGCCCATCTTCCTCTACTTTATGTGGGACACCGCCACAGCATGGCCTGACAAGCAGTGCATCAGTCTGCACCTGGGATCTGAACTGTGAACCACGGGCTGCTGAAGCAGAGCACGTGAATTTAGCCACTACGCCACCGGGCTGGTCCCTCGCTTTATTTTGTCCCACAAATTCTCACTGCCTCAGTCTCTAATAATGTCTAATTGATATTTAATTGAGAATTTTATATGATTCCATTTTCTCTTCTTTCTTAGCATATCAGTTATATATATTTTACTTTTTTTAATGGTTACCCTCAAGTTTGCAATACACATTTGCAACTAATGCAGTTCCCTTTTTGAATATTATACCACTTAGTGGGTAGTGTGAATAGCTTCTTAAAAAAAATCCCTAACTCCTCCCTCCTGTCTTTTGTGTCATTGCTGTCATTTATTTCATTTATATAAATGTAAAAAAAAATTATATTTATATACACGTACATAAAGATATATATATAAGTATATAATCAAATATATTCTTACTATTATTATTTTGAACAAATTTTTATCTCTTAGGTCAATGAAGAATAAGGAAAATACATGTTTTTATTTTACTTTCACTTATTTCTTCTTCAGTGCTTTTTCTTTCTTTATATAAATCCGAGTTTCTGACATATATCATTTTCCTTCTCTCTACAGGACTTTTAAGATTTCTTGAAAGGTAGGTCTACTGGCAACAAATTCCCAAAATTTTTATCTGTCTGAGAAAGTCTTTATTTTCCCTTCATTTTGAAGAATAATTTCTCAGAGTAAAGAATTCTAGGTTGGTGGCTTTTTTCTCTCAACACTTTAAATATTTCACTCCACTTTCTTCCTGCTTGCATGGTTTCTGAGAATTGGATATAACTTTTATCTTTGTTCCTCTATAAGTAAGGTGTTTTTTTTTCCTCTGTCTTCTTTCAGGATTTTTTCTTTATCTTTGATTTTCTATAGTTTGAAAATTATATTCCTAGGAGTAGGTTTTTTTTTGACATTATCCTGCTTGGTGTTCTCTTTGCTTCCTGGATGTATTGTTTGGTTTCTGACATTAATTTGGGGGAAATTCTCAGTAGTTATTGTTTCAACTATTCCTTCTGTTCCTTTTTCTCTTTCTTCTCCTTTTGGTATTCCCATTATGCATATGTTACACCTTTTGTAGTTGTCCCACAGTCCTTGGATATTCTGTTCTGTTTTTTCCAGTCTTTGTTCTCTTTGCTTTTCAGTTTTGGAGGTTTCTATTGATATATCCTCAAGCTCAGAGATTCTTTCCTCAGCTGTGTCCTGTCTACTAATAAGCCCATCAAAGGCATTCTTCATTTCTGTTACAGTGTTTTTGATCTTTAGCATTTCTTTTTGGTTCTTAGGATTTCCATCTCTCTGCTTATATTACCCATTCTGTTCTTGCATGCTGTCTACTGTATCCATTAGAGCCTTTAGCATATTAATCGTGGATGTTTAAATTCTTGTTCTGATAATTCCAATATTCTTTCCATGTCTGGTTCTGATGCTTGCTCTGAGCCTTCAAACTGTCTTTTTTACCTTTTGGTATGCCTTGTAATTTTTCTTGCTAGCCAGATATGATATACCAGGTAAGAGGAACTGTTATAAATAGGCCTCTAGTAATGTGGTGGTGAGGCGTGGGGAAGGGGAAGAATTCTATAGTCCTATGATGAGGCCTTAGTCTTTTAGTGAGTCTATGCCTCTGGACTCTGAACTTCACATGTGCTTCCATTTTTTTCTCCCCACTTAGGTGGGACAAAAATGGCTAAAGTGGGCTGCAGCTGGGTATTTCCCATCTTCCATGTGGAAGGCTAGAACTGACTGGAGTGGGTATTTCCCTTCCCCCAGGTAAGTTAGGCTCTGATAATACCCCAGCAGGATAGGCTCTGGTTAAGTAGTCTCCCCTGGGGGCAGGCCTTGTTGAGAAGAACAGAGTGTCCTGGTGTACTTCAAAATGGTTCCTTTTCCCCTCCCGCTCCCGGAAGCCCACGGGGATTTTTCTCTAGTATTTATTATGGGAATCTGGTCCAGCTCCTGGAGGTAAATCTCACAATATTGTGGGCCCCCCTGTGACTGGGTACCCATGGAGTTTTTAACTCTCAGAGTTGTCCACATTCAGCATTCAGCAATTCATCAATTACAGTTCAGACTTCCCTCCCCAGCACTGGTTCCCGAGGCAGTATTTGCTTGTGAGTTCTATTCTGGTAAGCCGTGATGCCTATATTTGCCCATCTCTCTGGTCTTGGGCAGCAGTTTGCCTGTGTCCTCCCCTATCTGTCAGTTTTTCAGTCTGTGCAACTTTTTACTTGTTAGGGCAGAGTGCCAACTTCCAAACTCATTACATCCAGAACTGGAAACTGGAAGTCTCCTCCTTCTCTAATTGATATTAAAAAACATTTTCCTCTTTTCTAGTTGTTCTTGGTGTTAAGGTTGACAAACAGCTTTCTCAGCTATTGCCACAAATACTTCAGGTCTGCTCAGTCATAATCCTACTTTTTATCTCCCATTTTCAGCCCTAACCTTGTGCTTTAATCTTGTCTATTTATCTTGGTTTCCCTGGTTAGATCTTCACACTTTCTAAAATCTTTGGCTTGGTTTCACATCTCTGTGCTTTCTATTCCTTACTGCCTTTAACAGTAATCCTAATTATCACAGGCATTTCTAGAACCCAAATACCACAATAGGCTGTCTTGACTGACGTTCTACTTGTCCGACCAAAGCTCTTTTGTTTATAAAAATACTAGCCAAAGTAAAGTACAGTTTTTGTAAAGATGCAACAGATGATCTTATGAACATTTAGTAATAGGAAATGAAAAACAGCCTGCTTTCATATGTCTCAGCATTGGAAAGGGTATTCTTTTTATCTCTGTGCATACACATTCTCTCTCTCTCTGTTTTCTTTTTGTTTTGGTGGTGGTTTCTCAGTTTACATAAGGACAGAAAATTCAGTTCTACACTTTTCCTCTTTCTTATACCATTCATAGACTTTTTAATTTAGGAGGATTTTAATTTTGTGCATACTGATTTTTAAATTCCTTAAAGGTAAGGGGCCATGACTACTAATTATTTAAGGATGCAGTTACTTGAAGCCTATCACTCATTTCTTCTTCCTTCTAAAGGAATTATACAAAATCAGTAACAGCTAAATGAGGAATAAAGTATAAATATATTAATTTCTCTGTAAGTACCATATATCCCTAAATACATATTGAACCAAGTTGGGGCACATGTCTGAGGCTAAAGGCCAACATAAGGCCTCTTGCTTGCTTTTGCTAAATCCTTATCAATTTTCTAAATCCTTATCTATTCCTCCTCCTTCCTTCTCCCCAAACTGAAGGTGAAATCTTTCTTTCTAGAGCAATGACACACATGTTCTTCCAGATTCACTTCTTTTTGCTTCTTGAAAGGTGTCTAATTAATTATTTCCTCTCTTTAGCAATGAGCTTTTTCTCTTACTAATTTTTCACATGGCCTCACATGGCTGTCCTGGACCTGATCATCCATTTCAAGTCCTTTTACTAATTACTATAGTCTCTATTTCTTCTTTTTTCAAATTATTCATTTGTTTGTGGCTAAGCAAAGAATTGGCCTTGGACCTGGTGTCCATTCTTGTCTAATAAGCTGTGGTCATGGTGGTAGGGTCATATCGCATTAGGAATTCCTCTTCCAGGCTCTCTGAGAGGGAAATTAAATTCAGGAAAAGGAATTAGATGTGTGAGAAAAAGTGACATCTTCAGAACACCTACCTAGATTGGGTTATTCACTAGGATTAAGACATATGTGGACAGAGTAGAATGTTAAAAGGAATAAAATGGGTGACAGATAAATAATCAAATTGATCAAAGAAAAGGTTATATTATGAAATGCAGGACTAGGACAATAGCATAGTTTTTTCTCACTACCGAATATTACTTATAAATTGCTGCATATTTATGTACGATTAAATTAATAGTTATTGAATAGTTATGTCCAACTACACTTAAGTAATAATCTTTAATAGTAGGTAAATATGAATATATATCCCTATGCATATTTATTGATAAAGGCATGGATAGGTAGATAGATAAAAGTAATTTGGTAAATATATTGATCATAAATTTCATGCTCTTATAAATAAGATCATTTAATTTGGTCTTATTTAATTTTAATAGAAGAAAAGCTAAACTAAAGCTCCAGAGCCACCACATTCAGTTGTTAAGATTACAACATGAATGGTGCCTGGAGTCAGGCAGTGAAAAATCTGCACAAGTGTATGTTGCAGCCCCCTCAACTTCAAATACATATTTCTACTTTGTCAGAAGTATTATTTCACAAAAATTCCTCTAAAGTTAGTATAAAGATTATGGAAAATAAGTTTTAAATGACATGTTTTAATATTACATATTATACTTTCTTACACTTCCTTTCTCTTATAATTTGCATGTTATATTATTGCTCGTTCATTGTCAAGGTTAACAATGTTCAAATCAACCTTCAGTTTTTTAGCATGGCTTCTCCATTCCTGAATTTTTGATTGACTTACCTACCAATAATCTAGATTTTGAGTGGCTTTTAAAAAGTAGCTCATGGATGCTGTTTCTCTGAGTTTTTCATTTTTGAAAAATATCTATCTTTTTTCATTTTTGAAAGATATCTTAGCTGGATACAATATTCTTAGGCCATAATTTCTTTCTCTTAGAACTTTATAGACATTGCTTCAAAGTTCTTTGGAAATCATTGTTGTGGGGAAGTCTGAAGCCAAGGTGACTTTTTTTTCTGTAGGAATTCCTGAAGAATTTTTTTCTTTATTCTTGAAATTCAACAACAAACAGGGTATATTTTTTGCTGATCATTGTATTTGTTTTGTTTTCCTGGAACAGAGTGTATTTTTGATATGAAAATTTAGGTTTTCCTTCATTTCTGGGTAGTTGTATTATGTCTTTGGATATATTTTGTTCTTCACTTTTAGGGTTATATAATTCAAAATCACACATTATATCTTTATTGTCTAGGCTTGTCCTTCATATATATTATCTCTCCTCTAAGTGCTTTAATTGTTTTGGCTTTTTTTCCCTGCATTTGCTATGATTACCTCAAGCTTTTCCTCTATGTCAGGAGGTCTATTTTGTTTCTTGCTTTCTCTAATTTATTTAGTAGTTCTTTAAAAATGCTATATTTTCCTTATACTGTAGTCTCCCATTTCATCTCATCTTATTGCTTTTTCATCTTGTCTTTTAGACGACAAAGACCCTATTTTATTAAATTAATATTTTCTATTATGTTCTTCTATAGCAACATGCTCATAATGAATTTTTCCATACTTTGGGTTTCTGTTTCAGAAAAGACTATTGAACTCCATTTTGTACACCCTATTTTATTTCTGTAGTGCAATATCTATAGTTGCTATGCCATTTCCTCCCACTAAAATGTTGCTTATGTTTAACATAGGTATCACTTTTCCAAACATTGTATTTGCTTTGACATAATATGGATGAATTTGATTTTGGTTCATTTTTAACTTTAAGCTAAATTTTTGGGCTGGGTAATTCGTGTTCCATCTACTTTTCTGTTGCTTGAGGGTATGGGAAGGTTTCTGGAATTGGTTAGAGCTCAAAATTGTATGAAGTTTTACTGTAATACCCTGAGCTTTGCTCTCCTGAGATTTTTGTAAAATATAGCATATCAAAATTCACTTTACCTTATCATGAACATATTCCGTTCCCATGGTGAGGAGATACCCTAGGGCTTTAAGTAACTCTCTTAATTCAGCATAGAGCCCCAGAGCCTTTGTTTCTAATATATAGCCCTAAAAACTTCTCTAATTCCACCAGTCTCGAATCCATCTCTCTCCACATCTACCTCCTACCCTTTCTTCCAAGTTAATCGAGAGAGAGAGAGTGAAGACAGATATCATCTCATCTTAGTTTACTTATCTCCAAATTTGGGTTGGTTAGTGAGAATTCTCAGAATTTTTCAAGTCACCAGAACTTCTTTTGCAGCATTAGAAGCCACCTGGTGCTAGAAATTCACAGCCTTTATAATGGCTCTATGAAGACCTCCACTAAAGAAATCTACTTGATTTTGCTAAATTCAGCATTTCTCATATTTATATAAATTCTTTTCTCTAGGATAGTGCCCAATATTAGTTTGAGAACCCTGATTTCTGAAGTCCCCTGAGTTCACATATCCTAAATAGGGATTTGACAGCCAACCAGTAGAATGAAAGTCACTCCCAATGTGTGGTTGACCTGAAAGTATATGGGTTGGGGAGGAGGGAGAAGCCTACATGGGGCACAGGTCAGTGGGACATCATGGATGACGCCCCATGGCTGGAGCTTCATTGACATGATTTTTTGTTGTTGGCTGAGAGTAAGAAGAGTCAGAGAATCATTCTAAGTTGTATTTTAGAGAGGATGGAGGGTTGAAACTAGAAAAATCAAATTCCAAGGACTAAATGTTCAGTCAGGAACAGAAAATTAAAGCAAGAAGATTTAAGAGTTGGATAAATGTAGGAATAGAGTGAGGAATGAAGAGCAAAGATGGGAGGTAGGAGGTATCAAAAGTATAAAAGATAATTGCCTGGCATTAAGCTGGGGTGCCCAAGTCTGGTGTCTCTGGGAAGGTCAGTCCATGTTAGAGGCTCTGGAGTGTAGGAGTATTGACTGCTCATGAACTCTGTTTCAAGTATAAGTTCTGTCTCTGATGAAGAGGACTATTTCAGTTAATCCTTGGGTATTCAAACAATAAGAGGTTTTCTAGTTACTAGCTTACCTTGGAGGCAACTGTCAATTGCATAAAAAAATATTTTCAATGGCCTGGCATTAATACGATCAATATATACGTGAAATAACTGGCACAGTGCTTTGCCAATACCTGTAGTAGATTTTTCAATTAAGTTTTTCATGAATTCGAGATATTTGATGTTCTTGGAAACTGTGGTATATTCAGCTCTCACTCAAAATCACACAACAGTAGTTTGGGGTGCTCATTCTGTAAGGCAGTTACCAGTCTACATCTTATGCCACACATTGTACCAGGGTGTTGATAGACAGAGTTGAACAAGATATAGGTCCTTCCCTCAGAGGACTATTTTGAACCCTAAAGGAGACCACCATATGGATTAGTGCCATTAGAGTTAATGCCAAACTCTCTTTAACAATAGAGCAACAATTCTCAAGTTTGGTTTCACATTAGAATCACCAGGGTAGCTGATGCCTGAGTCCTATTCCAGGCCAATTAAACCAGAATACTTGGGTTTGGGCTTATGCATCAGTATTCTTTAAAAACATCCTAGATTCAGTCTATGTTGAGAACTTGTGTGTTAGAGGGGAAATACTGTCAATTGGGGAAAACTAAAATGACACAATGAGTGAACTGTGTACTGGGTTTTAAATAGTTAAGCATATCTATAAATATGTTTACAACAAATTATGAATATAACACATAGTTATGTAGATCATCAGTTTTGTTCGGTGTTAATTATCAATCCCCCTTCATTAGGGTATTGGTAAAAACCCATAGCTAGTTTTGACTGAGTTAGTGTCTTTGTTATGGCTTTATTGACTTTGATCCAATACTTTTCTCTCTTCTATTTCTGTTTTCTATTTTATCTTACCCTTCATCATTTGCAGTAGAATGAAATTACTCGTTCTGCAACTGCTATAATGCAATCATTGGAATATAAAGCAGTCATTCTTAAAACTGGCTTAATTTTAATTACCTGGAGAACTTTTAAAAAATGCTGATGACCAGGCTTCACTCCAGAATTTCTAGGAGTGAGACCCAGTCATTGATATTTGTTTAAAAGTGTCCCAAATGATTCTGTGTACAGCTGGGTTTAAAAACGCTAGTGCGATTGACTGTTACAATAATGGACCCCAAAGAATTATGCCTCCCCATGTCCATGAACTTTTGCAGTGTGACTTCTCCCATCAACAGTTGGAGTCTATTTCCCCACCTTGACTATAGGTCCTTAGCTGACTCTCCAGGTGAATACAGCACATGAGTAAGTACATGTGGGATCAGAAGAGGAACCAGCCAGCCAAACCCTCAGAATCGTGAGAAGTAATAAAATGTTTTTTAAGCCATTTAGTTTAGGGACGGTTTGTTACCCAGCAAAGTCTAACCGAAATACACTACTTTGGAGGCTTTCTGTCATAAGCTATGACAAAGAAGAGCTACTCTTGATTTTTTTCTTTATCTCTATTTTTAATGCTGTTGCAAGAACCACCTAACAAATGCCTCTGAAACTCTTTCTATTCTCCCGGGATTCCCCTTCAGACTGTTTTTCTGCTGGCAGAATGAGATTTAGGCAGAAAAAGAAGAATTTTATGTCATTGCACAAATGCCTTCCTGTTTTTCTCTGGGGTACTTTTTCAGTCTGATTACCAAATGTTTCCTTTACAACTATAAAGATCAAAGGAACCACCTGCCCCTGGGGCCATGGCTCAGGCAGACTTTCCTAACGCTACATGTGGATTGCATCAACACGTCCTGAAATTTCCAGAGACTCAGCACAAGTTAAGGTCCAGAATAAAGAGATCTCCTTGCGTTAGCAAGATGGCCACACTTAGGTTGATCCAGGAGCAATGTGAAGTCTCCAATCAATTTGCTTAGTGTGGGTCATGTAAAAGAGTTATAATTTGCCTCTTCATTATCTATCAGTGATGAAAATTACTGTAATTTTGTCTTAATAATAAGATCACCTATTTTAACAGGTCTGACTAGAATGTCTTCCTTGTGAAATCAACAGTGAATAAAAACAAAAATTGTCTATATCATTACTTGGTAGGTAAATCTAGGTTGATGGGAGGAAACGTCATGGATCTGAAGTCCGAAGACATGGGTTTGACACTCAGTTCTGCTACTTACCTATTGTGTAACCTTGAGTAAATCGCTAAATTTTTTTAAAATCTTAGTTGCCTTATCTGTAAAATTGAGATAAAAATATCTCCAGAATATATCTAAGGATCAAAAAGGATAGCATATATAATATCCCTTTGTAATCTTTAAAGCTTAATTTAAATGTAAGATGTCATTTTTCTTGGTATAGATAGCTATTGGTATAGGTAGCACCAGGAAAGAATAAATATGGAAAAAATGCTTTGACAACAGCTGAGAAAAGTCACATATTCTCAATGCATTAGGGAAAGTGAATACTTTATATGGCTTCACAGTTTTCTTTAATCTCTGAATCTCAAAGCACCTTGCAGAATACTTTTATTAATTTATAAAACCCCATGAAATACATTTGTTCCCCCTTAAGCTTCCTTTTCAACAAGGTACCTTTTCCAGAACATGTAAATTTAAGCCTAACCCACTAAGGGCCATCAGATTTGTGAATGAATAAAGAGGGGTTCTGATCCTTTTTTTATGTTGTAATTTTTGTGTCTTATTTAAAATATGCAAGTCTCTTGATCTTGTCTGCCTTCCCTCAAAGCCTGTCCCTTGATGCTTTGATGTAGCGAACATGCCTATGAAACTCAAATCCTAGACAGGTGGCAGTCTTTACATTCCTTATATGTTAGGGATAGGGTTTGGAGATAATTTATTAATCTCTTTCTCCCGTAAGTGTCTGAAAGATGCCCATTAAAAAATATGTGGACCAGATTCTTATTCTGCCCAGGTTGAATTCTGGTTGGAGTCAGAGTCTGGGTGCAGGCTGGTTTTACTCTTTAGTCCTTGACTAGCATGTAGGAGTTTTCTTGTTTGGCTTACTAAATGGTAGTCTGCTGATATGAATGAGCTAACAGGGCTTTCAATCAAGACTTGTTTAGGCATTAGGAGAGGTAGCTATAATTATTTTCTGTATTTCTATGGTTTCTTTTTCAAGGAGTTCAGAGAGCTCTGCATACATTACATAATCTTCCTAAGTAAGGTGAGCTAGATAAATTGTGTTATTACGTTAGAAAAATTTACCTTGACCTCAACGTTCTATTGTCATATCTACTGCCATCTTTACTTATTTTACTGGTATTTAGTGATCTGATTTTTTCTGTGGATATTCCAAATTGTTCCCTTTCCCCTATTGAAGTAAACCTGATTTCTGTGTATTCCCTCAAACTCTGCTCTGAAAGGAAAGGGTATGCATGTGTATGGATAATTAACATATATTACATCCTAGTCCAAAGAAGTGCCATTACTGGTGAATTTCTTAATTCGAGACCAGTAATGTGTGAGAAAGGATGATACATTTTCGGGGCACATAGCCTTTTGTTATCCTTCAAAATAAGCCACACAGATATTTGCATATGCATAGAACCAATGCTGTTTATAATATCTTCTTTTAGACAGGAATTACTTGTTACAAACTCTATTTTAGGGTGAAGGAGATTGAGATACAGTGAAGATTGGTAACACAAAAAGAAAACATAAGCCAATTTTTGCTAGGTTATGATTCTGATTAGTAATGTTTATGACTTAATATCTGCTTTTGACAGGGTCTCACAGAGATTTCCAATACCCCTGCTGAAACTTTGATCAGATAATCAGAGCACTTTGCATTTGAGGCTGCCAGAGGTTCATCAAACTGATTTTTCTTTATAAATGTTGCTGAATGATTTCCTCTTTAACTCAACACATGTTTTTTGTAGGGAGTTTTCCATATTAGGTTAGTTGAAAAATGAGCCATTTTTTTTTTCTGAGGATTTTTTTTCTCTCCTAGAGAGACACACAGACATACTCAGACAGAAGTCTTTTAGTTTTGAACTCTGATAATTATTAATTCAATGGTATGTGCAATATACATGTGCAGGTGATATGAGTGGTTAAAACACCAATGATGTTTACTTCTTTTACCAATGCAGGACCCTTTCCCCTAAGACTCAAATTCACCATCAATCTAATTGCCACAGGATTGTTCCATTTCATATAGGATTACACTTCCACGGACGTCTTCCAGAGCTTATTCACAGGAGACTTTAGCAGAGGTCAAGCTGGCTTTTCTAAGTAACTTTCTGGAAGAGAAGCGCATAATTGCCGCCTTCCAGGAAACTGGTATTCATCAAGAAAGGTTTGCTTTTCATGTCTTCCCTGGTGGACATCAGTGGATTTATCAGGTTGCTGCTCAGGATCTCCCCAATTCTCTCTGTGTTTTTTGCTTCCATCTTTGACTTTCTTTGAATTGCATTTTTTTCTGATTGGTCTGACTAAAGGTAAGTCAAACTAAAACACAAGAAGGAAATAAACATTTATAACAAAATTACCCCTTAGAAAGAAGAATAATTTCTTAGCATATTATTATAAAATAAAATCTCAAAATATATTGTGTTTGGACTCAATTGCCACTTTTCTCCTTTGCTGGAATTGCTTATCATAATGAAAACATACACATGCTAGCACAGGCACACCCCAAACTTGAGAAGTTTCTTTATCTTTTGACAGATAGATGATTGCTTTTGCAGTTTGAATATGTTTTCCTTTGGCAGTTTGATACAATACAAAGAAAGAGTATGAACTTTGAAGTTAAAAGGGTCTGGGTTTGAATCTATGTTCTGCTTATTGGTTGTGTAACCTTAGGCAAGTTAACCTCTTTAAGCTTATGCTTCTTTCTCTGTTAAAGGAGATTAATAATGTCTACTTTATCAGAATACCTTAAGAAATAAATGAGACAATGCAAATGAAGGCATGTGGCATCTGCCAATCTTAGTGGGTCCTCAATAAGTATTATTTATTTTTCCTTCCTGCTTTATGTTGGCCAGAGAGTAATGTGGTATTTTTGCTTAATAAGATAAAATAATATATAAAAATAATGAGGCAGGGGCCGCCCGGTGGCACAGCGGTTTAGTCCGCGCTTGGCAGCCCAGGGTTCGCGAGTTCGGATCCTGGGCGCCCGCAGACGCACTGCCTGTCAGCCACGCCGTGGCGGCGTCCCATATAAAGTGGAGGAAGATGGGCAGGATGTTAGCCCAGGGCCAGTCTTCCTCAGCAAAAAGGGGAGGATTAGCAATGGATGTTAGCTCAGGGCTAGTCTTCCCCACAAAAAAAAAAAATAAATAATGAGGCATACAAATATAATGAATTTTAAGAGTCATTTTGCCCTTTCTAGGTTATCTAATTAACTCAGGGAACCCAATAGTTATATATAAAATGCTACCATATTCTTGTGAGGTAGAACAACAATATTAATAAATTCATTCACTGGCACTTTTTTGTCGAATATTTATTGAGTACTATTATTTGTGAAGTAGTTTGCTAGGTTCTAGAGATACAGTGGTGAGAAATAGAGACATGGTTTCTGGAGCTGGCATGTTAGGATATTGTCAGTTTAGAAACAGGAAAAATTAAGAAGGAACCCACTTAAAGAGCACTGACTTTGATCTAGGTTAATATATAATCCCTGGTATCATATCTCAAATCGGATTTATCATCATCTTGTAGCCAATTTACTTTTCTTAGTTCCAGTCAGTAATTGGGAATTTTTCCTTAGGCTGAGCCTGGAAACTCCATGGATGTGAAGGTATTCTGGGTTTTTCAACCATTACAAGGAACTTTGAGTGAGGTTTAGGTCAGTTATAACCCTGGGACCACTGAACCTAATATTAAAAGAAAGATTCCATTTTTTCCCTCTTAACAAAGCAATATTGACCAAAGCCAGTCAGTCTCCAGGAAGAGAGAAAATTCACCATTTTTCTGCTGAAGAGCTCTACCTCGTCCTTACCCCCAGGAAGAAAGCTTGGCATGAGGGTGGGATTATGTTTCCTGTGTTACTGTACTTTTTGCTCCCACTGGAGCAACTTGCCCCATCCCCTGGAATGATGAGAATGAGACACACATCCAAACTGCTGCTTAATCACTTTGTTTAGTGCTTGTGGGTGATTGTTTTAAGCCAAAGGATGGTTGAGAATAACCACCAAAGAGATTTTTTCCCTTATGTGTTGTCTCTCCCTTTCCTTCTCTCTCCTCTTTCATTTCCTTTGTTACTCTCAACCTTTCTCTTTTCATTTACTTTCTCTTCACCTCTGATGCCCAGCAACTTAGTTTGTTGGAGTTTTGCTGTTGTGTGAGGTTTAATCATGTCCCCAGAAAGAGGGATAATTATTAAACCACTGGAAATTTAATGATGGGTATTTATTCCCTAACCTTAGTCATTTTGGTGTCTGGGGTTTGGCATGCCAGTCAGTGGAAACCAAAGTGAATAAATGTCATCAAACCGCACGTGATTTTCCAGTGATTTACGTGTGTTTATTGTGCTCCAGATGGGCAATTACTGATGCCCTGCTCTGCCCTTTATTTGCAAGCCTCTCATGATCAAAATCACAAAGACTTAAAACAAATTCACCTCTCCACAATGGTGGAAAATGGGTGTCAGTTTCCCCAATATGAAGCCACTTCTTTCTAACACTGTGTTGTGTGTTATATTTCCTATTTGGTGTGCTTAAGCTCAGGTCCCCTGGGCTCCCTTTTTTTTTTTTTTAATTGTCTTTCCCTCTAACTTAAGAATTCAAATTGTCATGAGAAAAGTTGGACTTTATATTTTCTCCAATGAATTAATGTTAACCTTCTAACATATTATGTATTTGCTTATTTATTATGTTTATTTTTATTGTCTGTCTCCTCCCACTAAGATTTAAGCTCCCCAAAGGCAGTGATTTTTACCTCTTTGGTTCATTAGTGTATCTCATGTGTTTAAAACACTGCCAGGCACATATTAGGCATTCTTTTAGTATCTGTTGAATAAATGCTGAATGAATGAATGAATGCTACTGAGTTCTCAGTAGAAAACTTGCCTGGAATTACTATTTTTACAGATGGGAGAGACCTGTGTTAAATTTGCCACTTTTTATCCATGTAACCTTAGCAAGTTTCTTAATAAATATTTGTACGCAATAAATATTTGTCGAGTGAATTATTGAGTGTTTAAGATGGGGATTAACTCCACAAGCCTAACCTTGTGAGCCCCAGTGGTAATCAGTTGAATTAATGGCAGAGATCGCAAAATACTCTTCTAAAAAGGCCTCAGTTTTTTCATTGTGCAGAATCAAGACCACAGAGGAAGGTTTTGAGAACTAAAAGTGAAAGGGAGGAGGAAATTACCTAGAAGTTCAGGCCATGCAGAGTTATTTTGGGCAATTCAGAATCAAAGGAACATTTTATTTTCTTATTATCCCATTTGACTTTCTAAAATACCTGGATCCACAATACTTAATTTCACTTTATATCCTATAGATTTTGTCCAAAACAGAGCATTTCATTTAATCTTAGCTTCTTCTAGGTAAATATCTAGGTGGTATGTATGTAGGTTTCAGGAGAAAAGATACTATACACTCACTGGTAAATATACCTTTCTGGTCCCTGCTGCAAGCCTTGGCTCTGAAAATACCACAATCCAAAGGGCATGCTGAAAGGTAGGTCTTTTATGAAGTTAAAACAAAACAAAACAAACAAATCTTTGGTCTGTTTCCCACCCTGCTAACTCTAGTTGTTCTGCGAAGTGACTATTTTGACTGATCCTCTATTTTACTTTCAAATGATTAAGGGGGTCTTCAATATTCTATTTGTAACCAAACATTTACTGGTGACCCACTATAGCTATAGTGGCTTATAAAAAATTGCATTTTGTTAAAATAACATTTGATAGGATCATCAAAGTTTGTCTCAAAAGAATCTACATCAGGCAATTCACAGCTGTATGATTTTGACATTTTCATATGTTTTTTTAAGGCTCAGGTTTTAGTTTTGTTGTTTGTATTCTAACAAATACAATTCCTTTTCGTTAAATTTTAGCAATCAGAATTATTGCTATTGCTATCCTTAATGATAAGTATTTTAAATGCATGCTATTATTTTATTTTTATTATATATTATTTTAGAGGATAAAATATTTTAAGTGGATTTTGCAACTGCTGGGATAAAGCCTGAAACTTTTCCAAAAATAAAGATTCTGAATCGTTTAGGTTTTAAAATATGTTCATAACTCCAACTCAAGACAATGAGAATAGCAGATAACTTTAAGAACACCATGTCCATATCATTTGATAAATGTAAATAATAGAGATTTATATTGCCTTTGGCTGACCAGTATTTTAAGTAACATTATGAAAATCCAACTTCTTTTGCGATGGTAGGAGGAACAAACAATTTCAACAATACCTAACTGTTAATTCAGTTTGAACCAACTCCTAAAAAGTTGAGCCCCCAAATATTTTGAGGTGTTTTTTTCCCTTGCAAAATATATTTGCTTTTAAAAGTATAAGAAAGCAGGGAGTGTCTTTTAGAAATTTTCAAGAAAAAGAACTGAAATGGACACAGAAGTGTAGAAATGACAGAATTACACTATAGACATATGACGGTGTGTGTAGTTTTAAGGAGTATTAATCCTGGGGACTCAGATGCAGTGTGATCATAGCCTGTGACTCCACCAAATCCATAGTCATCATTAGGAAGGGCAGTTGTCTTGAAGTCAGCTTCCTTATCTTCTCATCTCTTGCACTGAGAAAAAAGCAGACAGTCTGGTGGCAAGAAAAATAGATTTGTACTTACAAAGTTTGGAAGTTGTTTTTCAAGAAGGAGAACATATCAGCTTTTCTCCCCTCTTGCTCTATAAATAGCTGCTGGCAGGCAGAAACAACCCTGATTGCACGAGATGAAGGAGAACAAGCAGCAGGCTGTAGTGCAGAATCAATGGCATGGTGCCAAGAGCTTCATCAAATGAATAATAGCTTCCACTTGACAATCAGTAAAGTGCCTCTTCTCCTACGGATTTAGTTTTTAATGATGATTAGAGAGGATGGGCCCCTAAAATTTCTCTGGTAGAAATGACCTCCTATTAATTTCTATTCCTTGAAATGCTGAATTTCAAAGCTATTTTACAGCTGCAAAACCAAAGGCACTGACATAAAGGAACTATTATCTTTGTAATTGTAGCAACAAGTACTAAATTTGTCATTGATTAACAGAGACTTTTTAACTTCATGATTCTCTGTTGGTTGAGTCCCCTATTTGGAGCTCTGCTGATTTCCTTGCTTTCAAAGACCCAACAGCTATCAGAATAATGTCTTTTGTTTTAATATAATAAATACTTCCTTATAATGTCCTACATCGATTATTATGCATTGAAAGGTGAGGGTCAAGTTAGAGTTTATTAAATCTATACAGTGTTTTGTTTTCTGTGCAGGTAACAAAAAATTCTAAATAGGCATGCTTAAAATACATATAGGAAAGCAACATTTATTAAGCAAAGAACTTCATCAGAATTTTTAAAATTCTTAACACATTTTCATCTATGAATATATATATAAAGTATATTTTCCAAGAGGAATTAAAGATAGAACAGAGCCTTTTAAAGAGTGAAGATATTTGTATCAATATCAAGCAATGAGACTATAGGCCTACTTTGTCAAATTAGGCTATTAGTTATAAAGTAATGTCACAGGTATTAAAAATAACCTGTGGTATATCTCAGTCATATCATATGTGCCTTTCTATTGTTTTATAAATGAATGTTTTGAATGTAAAGAGCAATTCAAGGGAAGACAATGGCACTTTACAGTGCTGTCTGTTTGGTGTTCTTAGTAGTTAAAAAAAAGCATAATGAAATGCTTACTTCAAAGGTTTTTAAATTTAAGACGGCTTTTAAAAGCCACAGAGTCCATACTATTGACTCTCATGTATTGTCATATATGAGTTCATAAAACTTACAGAAAAAATAATTGAAAAGTTTGGAGGGAAATGTTTATTAAGAATTTAAAAATCTTGCCAACCTCTGATTCAGGAGGCTGCCCAGTGATCATCTCTGATGCTCTTTTTCAGTGTTTGCCAGAGAAATGAGTGTCGTGGGTTCATTGCTTAATTTGTTCAGTTAAAGGACTTCCTTCAGAATTAAAATGTCATTTCTTTTGTGAAATAATATTGTTGTATGTTTTACTTTTAAAAGTCTTTACTTGATAAAATAAAAAGTTGGCAATCATTTGTGGGTTCCACCTTTGCTTTAAAAACATCCGGTGAAATCCAAAAGTTATGCATCTACTAGCCTATGAAAACTTAGAAATTAGTTGGCAGAGCTTTGCTTTTTATTATATAAGCTGGTACAAAAAGTCCGTCATAGCCACAGGTCAAACAGTTGCATGAGGAAGAAATATGAAAAAAAAATTAGCAAGCTATGACACCCAAAAGAAAAATAAAATCATCAAAAACTCTTTCAATTAGGTCTTACATTTTAGAAAAAATCAATTGGGAATTAAAACAATAGGATAAAACTTTTAGGAGCAGTCAAATGTCAGAGCTCTAGAGAAAAGCTTGAACATCTTACTTTCTTTGCATTGCCACAATATGCCTATTACTTTTTTAGTGAAACCTATAGAACACATCATTGTTTGAATGTAGAAGATTGAAAATTAAAACAAAAATATCCAACATTGTCTTTGCTACTATGTCACTTATTTCTCATAGAGGAATGAAATAATTTTGTACTTTATTAAGATATGGCTATCCTGGTAGGCCTATGAAGCTAAAACTACTTTTTTTTTTTTTTTTGAGGAGGCAGTATTTCCTTTGAAGTATGGCTTAATTCCTGGTATTAGTCATCCAGGGAAGAGATAGGTCTCTCTGAGAGGAAACTAGGACTCTGAAAGAATTAAAAACTACTTAAAGGGAAGTTTGTGGGGCAGCAGGGGAGTAGAACGGGCTGTTACGTGGAGTGGTTGAGTCATTGGCTTCCTAAGAACAAGCCTGCTGTCCTAGGGCCACAACCTTTCCTCTGTCAGATGGGTTATTTCTATTCCCTGTGCATTCTGTTTATTTTTCCTTTTGTTTTCTTTACTATATAACAAATCCTATCTGAAATTTCTGGCTTGGTTCAGTGTCAGAAAGAGGATTTCTTGAATCTACAGAGTAGTTAAGGGAGGAATGCACTCCAGAAGCCAGTGTGATGGTGGCACTAGGACCAGAGTGAGAGACCCTCAAGAAGAAGATCAAAGTCAGAGGTACAGAGTCAGATGACCTGGTAAGCTTCTTTTTCCCACCAGAAAGTTTTCTTTCAGCACTGATCCTAGAAGGATTTAGGCAGAGCTGGCTATATAATTTGCAGAGTCCAGGGCAAAATGAAAATGTGGAGCCCCGGCCAGAGGTAGAGAAGTCAATCTCCCCTTTGCACAGAACTGCTGCTGTCCAGTTTACTGCAGATGGGGTCCAGCACCAGGTCTCACTTGATACCTGGGTGGTATTAGGGGAGAGATCCCATGGAGTCACCCACTGAATGCACTGCTGCCCTGCCAGCCCAAGACACAATGGGGTATACATCTGACCCAGACCCTCCCTGAACCAAGCTCCCTGAGAGGGACCAGGGAGGGTGCTTGGAGGAGGGGGATGTGGCCTTCTCTAGCCAATTCAAACTGTATTCCAGACAAAGAGTGGCAGCGGTGGTGGACCAGAGCTGAGAGACTTTCAAGATGGCCACCCCAGAGCATTAAACCCCAAGCACAGAGCAATAACCCTTAAGCAGGGCCCTTCTGACCTTGAGACCCTGTGAGACTGCACTGGTTGCACATCTGTGAAACTGGCCCTGGATGTAGGATACATTTTATTAAAGAAGACACTGGGCCTTTATAGCCACATTGTGGCCTTGACCCCCTTTCCCTAAACATTTTTTTGTTGCTATAGTTGTTTACTTTTTTATTTGTTTACTCTTGTGGAGTGAAAACATTAAACACAGATTGCCTGGGGGTTCTCTAGGCTACTGGGCTTGGAGGGTGCACTGTTAGCAAGCCAAAGCTCAGTTTTTTATAGTAAGGGATTGTCAAGGTGAGATGCAAATAACAAGGCCAAATCTATTTTTGAAAATACAGATGTGGATTCATTTCTGATAGGAAATAAGCATAGGCATCCATAGTGCTGTTGAACATGGAAGAAGTCAACCAATTTTGGCTTGGAGCCATTGAGAACTTTACAGAGCAGAAGAGTTAGCTGGCCAAGGAGATTAACATGAATGGATTCTGATAAATTGTTGGGTGTCTCATTGATGACTGAGCTCCACATTCCGTTATTTCCTTTTATTCTCCTAACCCGACAGATGTAGGAGTCTACACTATATAGACAAGCCAGATACTTATTTTACTAGTCATATTTCTTTTTTTTACCTTTCTTCTGGTTCTCTTCCTAAACTTCTTTTTATTTCTTTTTTGGTGTGGTAATTATGAATAGAGAGAGGTTCACCAGGAACATAGATTTGTATTACTGGGCCTAAAGTGATGAAGGAAGATAATACTAGGACCTAGTATTAGAATACAATGATCTTTTCTTGTTTTATTTGTTTTCCCTTTTATCCTTCTTCCTCAACCATTCCAATGTGGTTTAATTTTTTTGTATTTTTGTAAAATATATATTTTATTATCTATGTATTATAAATGTATATTATATTATTTTTGTGCACATGCATTTTTATTTATATAATGATCTAGTGCTATAAATCTCATTCTGTTTCTTGCTTGTTTTATTCAACCCTCTGCTTTTAATATCTATGTGCCATACGTATTAGATATTCCTTGTTTCTATGGCTTTGTAGTATTCCACAGTTTACTTACCCATTCATTCAATGATAGAGACCTCCAGTGTCTCCATTTCCCTACTTCCAGAAATAGACTGTAATGAACAGTCTTTTATGTATCTCCTTTTGGATCTGCATAAGGATTTCTGGGGATATCAACCCAGGAGCAGGATTCCTGGGCCAAAGGGCATGTGTATACCTAATTTAACTAGGCTCTGTCAGACTGCTTTCCAGAATGGCTGTATCTACATTCATATCAAAAGTGCGAGAATATCTCTATATCCTTACATTATATCCCTATATCTTTATTCCTTGGCATTACTCAATATTGGCCAATTTGATGGGTGTAAGTGATATATCATCGTTTAAATTTTTATTTTTCTAATTACTAATAAAAGTTACCATCTCCTTATATGCTTTTTAGTCCTTTGGATTTCCTTGTGTGTGAATTACATGTTAATAGATTTTGACCATTTCTGATTTTCAGTTTTTTGTTTATTTGCTTGCATGAGATTTTTTTTCACATTTTAGATATTATGCCTTTTTAATTTGAGACATTGCCAACATATTTTCCCAGTTTGTTTTCTGTCCACTAACTTTGTCCACGGTGTTTATATTATTTAGGAGGTAACTTTGGCATTTGTAATAGAGCCGCATATTAACAATGGCTCAAACAAGAAAGAGATTTATTTCTCTCTTAAGTAACAGTCTGGAGGAGGTGATCCTTCTGTTTTACTATCCCACCGTTTCTAGGGGATTGCCTTTCTCAACACGGTGCAGGGTGGCTCTCACCAGCCATTGGGAAGGGAAAAGAGGGAGAAGAGGGTAGTAATGATACTGAGCATTGGGCTCACTCTGCTCACTGTGATCGGAGCCAATTAATCACGAGTTAGGGATTGAGAAAGGGTTTTAACTTGATTAGCTGGCATAATTGGGAGGATGGCAGACTAACGTCCCAAAAAACCGTCTTCAAAAATTACAGAATCTTGGGGTAGTTATACAGGGAAAATGGGCAGTAAGAAGGGGGTTTCCTCAGGCATGATGGACTGACTGCAGGGTCTTTTATTGTTCCATCCTCTGTCAGCTGTGATGAATACCTTGTAGGTGTGTTTCCCACATACAGTCAGCCTGTTTCTGGAGAGAAACTCGTAGAACAAAGTTTTAATTTATCAAGCTATCAGGGAGTACATGTGTAAGTGGAGGCCATAAATCAGGAAAGCATGTGAATTTTTTTAGAGTACGTGCAGAGCAGTGAGTAGTCACACTGGGTTTGGGGGGGCTGGGTCCATTTAGCATAATAAGATGGCCTCACTTATGCTCACTTACAGTGAGTCCCTTGGTTTTAAGGGCATGGCATAGATGCCACACACATTTGTTGGAAGTTTGCTAGAGAATGGTCACAGGGCCATATCTAGCTACAAGGAAGGCTGAGCAATGTGGTCTTTTACCCAGGTGGCCATGTTTCCACCTAAAATTTAGAAATTTTCTTAGGTTTAGAGACAGAGGAGAATGAATTTGGGGGACAATTGGCAGTCTATGCCACATTGTCCTTCATTGAACAGAAATCCTTAATTTTGATGTTCTCAAATTAATACTTTTGCCTTATTTGTGCTTCTGGAGTTTTGTTTAAGGAATCTTTCACCACTACTGGATGATTATCTTCTTTTAACTTTTTAGTTATGCCTTTCTTATTTAATTTTTAATCTATCTGGAATTCACCTGCAATTATGGTATGAGAGAACGATGCGGTTATATTTTTCTTTATAAAGGAGGCAATTTTTCGGATAACATCTATTCAACAATCTATCCTTTCATCACTTTTTGTATGTTAGTTCATGTCCTTTTAAAAGCAGATGCCAAAGTGGGTTTAGGCATGCGAGAAATTGAGGGAAACACCTGTGAAGGATAAAAGGGAGGGGGCCCTAGAAGACCACTGCTATATTTCTGACACCTTTGAAGGAGAGGTGGCAAAAGGTAGCTTGAGGAGGAGGAGTCTCAAACCACAGCATAGTTCTAAGAAAATCTTGGCCAGGCCAATGGGGAGTCCTCAAACCAAAGTTACCTGTCACAGGAGTATCACGTCTTGTGGGAATAGGCCCGAAGTAATACATTCACTGTGCTCAGTCATTGGCTGGGAACACCCTCCAGGAAGTGGTCGTTGCATGAATCTGGTCATGGATGCAGAGGGAGAGCATCTGGGGCCATCAATCAACTATGTCTCTGCAACAGGAACTCTGAGCTGTGCACATTCATGGCCACACTTTCAGGGCCAACTTTATCATATATAATGTTCTCATATTTACATGTATCTGTCTTGAATTCTTTATTATATTCCATTGATCTATTTGTCTCATGGTGTACCATATTGTCTTTTTTATTTACTCTTCTTTTTCAAAGTTGCCTTAAACCAATCATAACTTTTTATTCCTTGAAACCAATTTTAGAATAAATTTTACCTTCAAAAATCTACTTGGAACTTTGATTGGAATTACGTTGAATTTATAAACTAATATGAAGAAGAACTGGATCTTTAAACTATCATCTCTTCCAAGTGTATAGAGTATCTCTCTATTCTTTTATGATTTTCAATAGAGTTTGAAATTTATCTCTATAAAACCTTAAGTACTTTTTAATAGGTAGAAGTTTTTTTATTTTTTGTTCCTTTTATGAATGGCATCTTAATTTTATTATATTTTCTAGTTGCTTATTGGTGCTGTAGAGAAATGCTACTGATTTTGTATAGGTTGAATTTGAATCTGGCAACCTTGCTGAAATCTCTTAATAGTTAATATCGTTTATATGTTGACTTTGTTTTTTTTGCTATGTAGAAGATCTTCAATAATGAGAGTTTTATCTCCTCCCTTCTAATACTTTGCTAATTAAACAATAGCAAAGACAGTGGATATCTTAGTCTTGTTTCTAAACTTAAAGGGAATGTGTTGAAAGTTTGGGGTTTGTGTATGTAACTTTTACCTGGTTAAGGAAGTTTCTATTAATTCCTTGTTTGATAAAAGGTTCTATTATAAAGTGTTGAACTTTATGTATTTTGTATTTTTGTATTTTTATGAACTTTTATGTATTTATTTAAAAATCTCTGATTAGTCTATTTTTCTACTAAAAATCTCTGATTGTTTAGTCTATTAATGTGGGTATATCATTGACAGATTTTTCTCATGTTAAACATTATTGCATTCCTGGAATAAACTCTACCTGATAATGCTGTACTTAAAATACAATGTTGGATTCATGTAGCTAATATTTTATTTTGAATTTTTACATCTATACTCATAAGTGACATGATACATAATTTTCTTTTGTGTTATCCTTACCCAGTTTTTGAATAAAGATTACACTAGACTCATAAAATGAACTGGTCAGTCTTCTTTCCCTTTCTATTTACAGGATTAACTAATCTTTGAAAGCTTGGTAAAACTCAGCTGTAAATCAATCCATATTGTTGGGGCCTGAGACTTTTTTGGAAAGTCTTTGCTCCTCAAATTTCTTTAATTCCAGTATGTCTATTCACATTCTGTTTCTCTTCTTGTATATAATTTTGCATTTTATATTTTTTCAGAAATTTATCCATTTAATTGAGGCTTTCAAATTTATTTGAATATAATTTTTCATAATACTATTTATTATTAAAAATCTATGTTGAATTTATAGTTATTTCTCCTTTTTATACTATATATTATTTATTCGCATCTCCTTATCTTTTTTTCTTTTGCAATTAGTCCTGCCCAAGATTTATTTAACTCATTCATCTTTTAAAATAATGAGCTTTGGGCGTTATGATCCTATTTTCTTTAAAATTTTCTATTTAGTTGAATTCTGCTCTTATTTTCTTTTATTGTTTCCTTCCTTTTGTAGGACATTGTTTCCTTCCTTTTGTAGGATATTTTCTCTTTAACCTTTTTTCTCCTTCTTGCTTTGCTGTATTTTTCTTCAGCCCTAATAAATGTGTTCAAAGTTATAAATTTCTCCATAAATACTGCTTCTGATGTGCCCCACAAATTTTGACATATAGTATGAATTTCATTATTCAATTCTAAATACTTTGTCATTTTTCTTACGATTTCCAAATGCTATTTAGTACATATTTTGTAGATTTAAGATGTAGGGGATTAAAAATTTAACTTCTCGTTTTAGGGCAGTACAATTAAGAAGTTAGAATTTAATCTTATTTTCTTGATCTGTCAGTTTCTGAGGCTGTGTGTTAAAATCTCCAGCTACAATTTTTGATTTATCTATTTTTCCCATAGTGCTATCTATATTGTGCATTTATGTTCATGATGATTAAATCTTCTTGCTCTATTGTTTCCTTTATTAGGGTATAATATTTCTCTTTGTCCTCTATGATTTTTTCCAATGAATTTTTATCTTATCAGATGTTGAGTGAAATTCCAGCTTTTTTTTGAATTTTGAATAATTGACAGATTATCTTTTCCCATCCTTTCTGTATCCTCTTGTTTGAATGGCACTTCTTGTAAACAGCATGTTATCAAACCTATTTTTTAAATTTAAAAACTAGTATAAGAATCTCTGTCTTATTTAAGTAATATTAAATTCATTTAAATCTATTGTAATCACTATTATATTAGGACCTTTGTTTTTTTTTTTTGGTGAGGAAGATTGCCCTGAGCTAACATCCATTGCCAATCTTCCTCTTTTTTTTGGCTTGAGGAAGATTAGCCCTGAGCTAACATCCATGCCAGTCTTCCTCTACCTTGCATGTGGGATGCCTCCACAGCATGGCTGATGAATGGAGAAGGTCCACACCCAGGATCTGAACCCACGAACCCAGGCCACTGAATCAGAGCTCACGGAACTTGAACCACTTGGCCTCGGGACTGGTCCTATTAGGACCTATTTTTACAGTACATCTTGGATAACTGGCACTCCATCATGCATCTCCTTTACATTCCTGGGCAGAGGCACTCCCCTTAGGTTGTAATCCACTGGCTCTGGGAGTTTAGATAGGGAAGAATTATAGGACTGATTGATGGCATGTGGTTGGTGGGAATATAATTTCACTCCAGCAGGACTTTTTTCTGCCATTTTATTACCTCGACTGTTGTGGATTCTTTGGTGATGGGGCAGAGGATGACCATTCCAACATAAGAACAGAATTTTAAAGCTCTCCCTAAACCAGTCTTTTTTTTTCTTTTGTGAAGACGACTAGCTCTGAGCTAACATCCGTTGCCAATCCTCCTCTTTTTTGCTGAGGAAGACCGGCCCTGGGCTAACATCCGTGCCCATCTTCCTCCAGTTTATATGGGATGCTGCCACAGCATGGCTGACAAGCAGTGCATCTGTCCACGTTCTGGGATCTGAACCTGCGAACCCCGGGCCGTGGAAGTGGAGGGTGCGAACTTAACCACTAGCCACTGGGCTGGCCCTCCCTAAACCCATCTTTAATGCTGAGAATAGTAGCCTTTGCCCGGGCTGCTGCCACCCTACACGCTGGCTTCCATAGCTCTCTCACAGGGAGTTTCCTCACATTTTTTTTCTTGGTGAGGAAGATTAGCCCTGAGCTAACATCTGTTGCCAATCCTCCTCTTTTTTTTTGCTGAGGAAGATTGGCCTGGGGCTAACATCTGTGTCCATCTTCCGCTACTTTATACGTGGGATGCCTGCCACAGCATGGCTTGATAAGCAATGCATAGATCTGCACCTGGCATCCAAACCTGTGAACCCTGGGCCACCAAAGTGAAGGACACGTGAACTTAACCACTAGGCCACTGGGCTGGCCCCCTCATTGTTTTTTTTTTTTTTTTGGTGAGGAAGACCAGCCCTGAGCTAACATCCGTTGCTAATCCTCCTCTTTTTGCTGAGGAAGACTGGCCCTGGGCTAACATCCGTGCCCATCTCCCTCTACTTTATATGGGACGCCGCCACGGCATGGCTGACAGGCAGTGCGTCGGCGGGCGCCAGGGATCCGAACCAGCGAACCCCGGGCTGCCAAGCGCGGACTAAACTGCTGCGCCACCGGGCCGGCCCCTCATTGTTTTTTATATTAGTTATTCAAATCCAAATTTCTCTCTCAAGTCTGTAGTTTCTCCAGGGTTGATTTTGGGGAAGGGAGTTCACACTTTGTGCTAGTATATCATCTTGTTAGGAGGCCACAGATATATTTTATCAATATATTCAGAAGAATAGTAGTACAGAGATATTTTGAAAAAAATTACCCATTAAAAACTAGTTTATGGGTCTGCCCAGTGGCATAGTGGTTAAGTTTGCATGCTCCACTTCAGTCCAGGGTTTGTGGGTTCAAATCCCAGGTGCAGACATATGCACCACTTATCAAACCGTGCTGTGGTGGCATCCCATATAAAGTAGAGGAAGATGGGCATGGATGTTAGCCCAGGGCTAATCTTCCTCAGGAAAAAAAAAAAAGGAGGATTGGCAACAGATGTTAGCTAAGGGCTGATCTTCCTAACACACACAAACTACTTGAAACCCCCAAACAAGGTGACCTTGGGAAATCATATAATAGGAACATTAGAAAAGCTAAACTGTTTCACACATGCATCCAATACTTTCTTCACGACCAAATCAACCATCCCACAGTACTCCTAAATCTTGGAAGATGGCTTACTATGCTAATTTGGTTAGTTTTCCCATCTTTTCTTTCTCCCTTAAGGATTTCTGTGCATCCCTTTCTTTATGATATCCCTGTGGCTCAGTATTTTTTTGAAGCTCATTCTTGATACCCAGCCAATCTCTGCTGACTGTGGGCAGTTCAGCTTCCCAGGTGGTGGGCTGTTTAACAGGTTGCGATTGCTTTCTCCTACTGTCAGCAGGCAGCAGTGTTAATAGCATTAATTCCCAAACCCTGTTCATTTACCTTAATGACACCCTCCTGCACTCCTGCACTCACATGTGTTAATGGATGGCATAAGGGAACATCTAGGCTGTCCCTACCTCCTCCCTTAACTGACCCACTTAACTGAAGACCAGAGTCTCTGTTTCTCTACTACTTTTCAGGGGAATGACTCTTGCCAGTATTTCTAGAAGAAGCTCCTGCAGTCCTTCCTCTCCTATGATTAAGGGATGGCATTGCCAGCCACAAATGAGCAGGGATGCAAACCAATTCAATTAAATAAGTTGTGGGGTATAAAGGTTTGTTTTAGAAAGACAATTCCCAGAGGATTGGTTATATTACATTTTGTATCAGAGCCTAAATTCCCCATCTTACTATTCATTTGGGTTAAGGGATTAGAAAGCCTGTGTCTAAATGAAAATATTTTCTTAGAAGGCTGAAACATTAAGCAGCAAGGGGCCGTGGATAGAAACAATTGAATGGGAACTGAGAAATATAGACATTAGTCCCAGCTAAATTGTTAAGTAGCTGAGTGAAATTAGACAACTGGGAATTTGTCTTCTCCGTCTGTAAAATAACCTTCCTCAAAGATCCAAGATTCTATGGTTATAAGATCCTGAGGCATTTTTAGCCAGGATCATTTTTGCAGAAATGTTAATTTATCTAGCAGGGTCATAAGTGAATGCAGGTAAGTTTTCATAAGAGATCATGGAGAATGGATGTAGCCTAAATTGGGGGTGGTTCTGCTGTGGAGAACATACCCGGGCAAGTTGCTGCCAACTAGAATCTTAAAGACCTGGGGGTCAAGGAGGCACAGGGTGTGAAAGGGAGGGGCATGGCTATAGGAAATTGAGGCCATTGTAAAGATACTCTGCCCCTAACAAAATCGTGCTTGGGGCCATTCCTGAGTCCCTGAGATAGAGGAAGACCTTTTGCATGCTCTTTATTTATAGGCAATTCGTAAAACTCCCTACCGCAGACTGATGAAGGGTGTACACACATGATATATAATGTCAGTTTTTTAACTGTAAATCAGCTTTGTTACCGATTGATGGGTTCTTTTTAGAGAAGGCTTTTCCTGTAGAATGCTCATTTGCTACCCCTATCTTACCCATCTATCTCCACCCCACCCCTCACTTCACCTAAGAATCACATAGGAGTGAAACAAAGTGGTCTAGACATATTTTCAAGATTGGAACATTTTTTCCAGCCTATGATAGAACAACTCCAAATGTGATGCAGGTGGGTTTTTCTTGGGTGGCCTGTGGTGCCTCAGACCTGACCCTGGCTCTGTAAGTAACCTAAAATTCTTGTTGTTCAGGTCTTTAATTAAGAAGGATAGAGACAATTTTATAACCTTGCTTACATGAAAGAGAAGTAGTCTGACTCCGTATAGGAATACTAAGGGAACTTATCTAATGCTTTTGGCTTTTTGGGACCAAAAATCAGATTTGTAAGTTCTCCTATCTTTGACCTTTCTCATAGCTTAGCTAGGAATAACTTAGAACAGAACAACTTAGCTCTCTGCCTTCCTCAGATTGCAGTTGTTGGCTGGGTAGAGGCATAAATGTCACCTTAAAATAAATATACAAAAATGTAAACAAATATGTAAGCCCATTCATCATCCAGTAATGACTTACATTAAACAATAATTTGGGAGGTACAGAATAATGTTAGGGAAATATATTACGGTTGTAAAAAAAGGAAGATGTTTTAAAAAATAATTATTCTCTATTCTGGCACTACAGAAAGTCTTGTCAGTCATATTTTAAATGGTATAATTAAGTGTTTGCAAGAAGATAACTATATACCCCTTTGGCCACCTCAGCCTCTAGCACAATTGTGAATGGACAAAAACCAACAGCAAATGTACCACAGTTCTTTTTCAATGGAATTTATTTATTTAATTTAGATTCCACTAAGTGAAAATAATATTTTAAAATTCCAATCAGTCCCTGAAGGCAGCAGGAGATCTGCGGCCTCCTGCCTAATGATGTAATTAAGCTTAGCTCATCATTATCCAGCCAGACACCACACACACACACACACACACACACACACACACACACAGAGCTATGAATTGCAACTGTGTTTAAAAGATTAAGGGGTCAGTAAATGATTGGGGGCATGTGGGGGTTGGGGAATAAAAAGTCTTAAGGGATTTTTAGTTTTTGGACTAGGTATGTGTTGACGTATTTTTATAGTAGCTAGACCAAAGACGGATATTTTGGTGTGACAGAACTGGAAATCATTATAAGAGACAGTAAAATATGCAATGCTTGTTATCCACTGCAAACATACTTAAATAAAAATGAAGATTTTATGTACTTAAAGAGCATGTATTTTATTATTTTTCAAATTTTAGTGTTTATCTTATAGATTAATGCAGAAAAACAGAGTTTCTTTGGAAAGTAGAGATTTTAGTTGTATCATAGCTATTTTAAAATCACTCTCAGCCGTGATGAGGGAGTGTTTCTTTCAAATACTGTTTTAGTCTAACTTGTGAGAAGTGCAGGACATGCGAGTGAGTGTTGTATGAGACATTGAATACCTATCCTGGGTATGCTTTTGCACAAGAGGATCATTTATCAAATATAATTTATCCTTCCAAATAGAAGTATAATTAAAGAAATTATTTTGAAAATAAGGTTTATACTGCATGAAAAACAGTGTCACAAAGTACCTTTAAACACATGCACAAGAATGCTCAAACAGTAGCCAATCTCTGCTTTACACAGTTTAGTTTGGCTTCTCTCACCACATTTGAGATTTTTCTTTTAAAACCTATAATTACCTGATGGGAATTTTCACAGTTGGTATTATGGGCACAGTGGTTAATTTCTAAGGGAGTAGGACATATGGGAAAGGAATTTCTTGCCCAGCTATTAAAAAAAGTCTTCACATATATGAATAAAACTGTATTTTATTTTACTGTTAGATGATTTCATGTCCTAAGGAACCAATCTATTCAGAGTAAATAAATGAAGTACTCCCAAATCTATTGCTTTCAGAGCCTCTAAAATAATTTCTCAGCACTCCTGAGATATCTCCCTAGCACGAGAGTGGAATGAGTTTGGGGAAGTCTTATGGCTTTGCCAATGGCTAACGATAGCTATGTAGAAGTAACAAATAGTTTACATCACAGGGTGCATTAAATTCTAGCTTGCACAAAGGACCAGCCATAGAATAAACCTCAAATTCTCTGGACAATTGAGGATGGTGTAGGGACTCAGAAGCTTTCGCTGTAAAAGCCTTGAAGAGAAGGAAGTCAAACTAGATAAAGATGTCCTTGGTAGGAGAAGCAGGGCCTTAAAAAACAACCAAGAACTACAGGAACATTTATTCCATGTGACTAGGATAACAAGATGCAATGTGGAATGAAAAGCTAGAAAACTTTAAGGTAGGATGGACGGCACAGGCCATAGTGATTTCATTCTTCCACTGTTTCATTTATTCCATTAATAAGAATTCATTGAGTATTGAGATGAGACCCAAAGGCTGAGAAAGAGGCAGCTAAGTGGAGAACTGGATAAAGAGCACTCTAAGCAGAGCAGCAATACATGTAAAAGCCTGGAGTGGGGAAGGACTGGTGCATTTGGGGAGAAATCAAAAGGAGGCCTGTACAGGCAGAGCATGGTCTGCCAGAGGAAGAGTGGTGCCCGAAGAGGTTAGGGAGGTCCGCAGGAGCCAGATCACGCAGGGCCTTTGTCATTGTGGCAAAGAGTTCAGATACTCTTGCAAAAGCAGTGGAAAGGATTTATGTGGGGGAATCACAAGATCCAATTTACATTTCAAGTATATCACTCTAGTATGCTTTCATTTTGATAATAAAGAAAGGATTGTTCATGGGAACTGAATCAACACCTTATACAGAAATAAGTCCACATTATTGAAATCTTAAGGGTGATTAGAAAGAGAAATTTAAATGTGGCAAAATCAGACAAGGAATTGTCTTGCTGCCTTCAGATTCTCCCACGTGTGGATTTACTATCAAGAGTTTTTATAAACCTTCCTGAAATAATATTTCAGCTAGAACACAAATCTTTTAACTCTTTGGCAGAAAAATTAATGGAAGTTCACAAGGTAAAAACATGTTCTGATGATAAATCTGTTGAAAGTTTTAAAAACAGTGGGACCATTTTTTCATGTATCATCAGCAGGGCCTTCCTTGATCAGGAAAAGCCCTCTTTGTTGTAGGAGAAGAACAAGACCGGGGAATGATGGCCTGATCCAGTCTTCCCATTCTCAGGAGGATATACCTCCGTAGTCTTTCTAGGCCTGATAGAACTTCTTGATCCTTCATGTCTAGACTTACCTGTGTAACATTCTGCACTCTGTGGCCAGCCCTGAATGGAAACATTTCTTGACTACTTGTTCATTAGTATTTGTTTAATGTTCATTAGACATTTTTACAGCAGTACCTGGGAGAGATGTCATTGACTGGGATTTTCAGAATCAAAGCAATTATTAAAAAAATTAAAATACACAGTTAAAGAATAAATACATTTACTACATTATTTGTGTAGAAATGTTTACCTAACTACAAGTATTCTATGTTGATAGCATTCTGAAAGAGTGTGGAGAGGGTGAGAGTTAGGCCGACTTGCACTCAAACCTTGGCTTAGCCACTTGCTTGCTCTGTAATATTGGTCATTTCATGTCTCTAACTCTAGTTTTTTTCATTTATAACATGGAGATAGTAATACCTGCCATACAGGGTTATTATGAAGTTTAGAGGTAATGTATATACAGTGCTTGGCATATAATAGTTGCTAAACTAACAATAGGTTTGATTATGTTTTTATTGTTCTATTTGGCCAATTTCTCTCCATAGAGTTACAAATCTCTTTCTAGTCTCAGAGTTCCAATACCTTTTTTTCCTCTCTGATCTATTTATTCTATTCTTCATTTCAGTCCAGTTTGATCACCCTTTTTACCCTCTTTCCCAAGGGATATGTTAGAACTCAACTTCCAAGTTTCCCTTCACTTAAGTTACCTTTGACTTAGGTTCTTGAGTGGGATGCTGTAAATGGAGCTTCCAGTTTTGCTGGTGCAGGTAGTAGGAACGGCAGTGGTGATAATTTTCCAGTATTTGCACAATTTGTTTCTGATGCATCAGTAGCACTGGTGATGGTGGTGTCAGTGATTGCAGTAAAGCCAAGTTCCTGGTGTTGGTGGAGTTTGCTGGAGAAACTGGGGGGCTTTATTCCTTAGCCTTGAGAATCCTTCACCTAAAATCCTATATTAAGTCCCCCTTTCAGCTTTTTCTAATCAGAATATATTCTAGTGAATTCTGTGTTTTGTTTGTTTATTTTGTTTTGTGTCATTTTTAATAAGAACTCTGAATCTGGTACAGATAGGTTAGTTTCTATCCTATGTTTAATCCTTAGTATCTTCATTGTCTGGTTCCTTTCAATTCCCATTGCCCTCCATATCATGTAGGGGGCTTACAGATTCCCTTCTGCATAGACCTAATTATAAGCCTTTTCCACTTGCTTGTTACAAAAGCATGCAAACATAGTGTATTGAAAATTAAACTTGTTCATTGTCCTTCCCAAAACTTTTTCTTTCTCCAGTATTTCCTACTTTGGTGAATGACCCCATATACCACCAGTTGTCCACACCTGTAATCTGGAAGATTTTTAGATCCCTCACTCCCCTTTACACATACATACTATGAATTCTGTTGCCTAAAACTTTTCCTTCTTTCCATTCTTGCCCTTCTGCTTTATTTGGTTCAGACTCTTAACACCCCCACACTATTGTTATAACCTCCTTGTTGGCCTCCTTGTCCTCACCTTCTTTATATCCACTCATACCAGAATGACATTTCTCCCATGAAAATCTGATCTTATTACTCCTCTGCTAAAAAATTTTAGTTGTTCCTCAATACTGATAGAATAAAATCTAAATTTGTTTGCATGGCATTCAAGGCTCTTCAAATTGTAGCCCCTATGTTTCAGTCTAGCTTTATTATCTGCTACAACTGCCCTTGAATATCATATTCTAGCCATTCTGTACCAAGTTAAGTTCCCCAAATATTGATTCCTTTTTCACATTTGAAAATTTGAATATATTGGCATTTCCTGCTAGAACCCACCTCTCTTTTATCTGCCTAGGAATCTCCTTATCCATCTACTTTCAGTAAAAATACATTCTCCTGGACAGACTAGGATTCCTTCCTTCTAACATCCACTAAACATGTCTTTCTCCTCACTACACTTCTTGTAGGCAAGGATTGTCTTTTCATCTTTGTAGCCTTATCTATCGAACTTCTGGTTGGTGCTCAATACATATTTGTTGAATGCACAATAGTTTTCTTCCCATAGGGCCAACATTTCTCTGAATCTTTTCTGTTCCTGCAGCTCTTGAGGTGGCTGCTCATGTTTCTGGCCTGCATTCACTATGCTTTTCTCCTTATTCTCTATATCTACACATTTATGCATTATGTTTGCAGGGCCCTTTTCATTCTCTTCCACTCTCAGGGCTATATGTTTTCTAGATACATACCCCATAAGCATAGGTCTCAGGTCACCTCTAAGGGACCTCTGCCTGGTCACAGGGACAATCAGTTAACTCTATGTTTTCTTCTGCTCATGTTGACCACTCTGACCAAAGTGGTCATACTTGTCAGTCTGATTCCAAAGCTGTGCTAGCCGCCCACTAATTTTCCCATACCTTGGGTCTTACGAGTTTGATTAATGACGGTTTTCTCTCAGTCTGACTGTAGTGTTAATTTTGTCCATCTACAGATGGAAAAGGCTACTTATATACCACCCTTATTTTGGGTAATAAAGTGTTAGCTTTCTGACAGAAAGTTATAATAAGTAGTATTTCCACGGGAAATAACACTTTATTTATGAGTGTTTCTGTTCCACTAGTTCACAAATCTCTTCTAGTATAATGACAGGACAAATAAATCCCAGTTCGGAAAGATTACTTCGCGTTGAAAAAACATTTAGAACTTTTATTTCCTTATCCATTTCCCTTCCGTTATACTTGAGGTAAACTTATAGCAAAAATGAACAGGTGAAATTTGACCAAACTCATTTGAAAGCCTGGCATTCTACAACTTGCTTATAATGAAAAAGCAAATAAGAAAACAAACTATAACAACAGTAGCCAAAAAGAAAAAAAAACGCTGTTTGTGACTATTCCTTTTATTCCTTCAACTTATTATAGGTGTGATTTTTAACTGTCAGCTGAGATGATCAAGATACACTCCTGGGACTGTGATCCTCCAGAATAATATCTAATTTAGTTAGAGTTATGACTAAAGTGACTTTTGTGGCTCTTTGAATTAAAAAAGGTACAATATAAAAACTGATTTTAGCTATAGACTAGATGGAGTTACTTGGTTCAAGAATGGTTTATTTTATTTGGTGTTTCCTGCCTTCACTGATTCTAGGTAAGAGGAAGGGAAATGGCATTCATTGAATGCTTACTTGGCCAGGCACTGTAGTAAGTTCTTTAAACTTATCAGCTACCTTGTGAAGAAGACATTGTTACCTCATTTTACAGATGAGGAAACTGAACCTCATATAGATTAATAAATTTCCCAGAATTGCACAGCTAGTAAATAGAAGGCCAAGGAAAAAGCCATGTTCTGTCTGACTTCAAAGCCCATACTTTTTCTACCATTTAGTGATGTCTTTTAGCAGTTATAACTATGGACTGCAAATATAGTTGAGTTTTCTGGATATTTTTGGTTCCCCTGGCAACTTGTGCCAGATCACATATTCTTTTTTCTGCCACCATCCAAAGAGACTTCATCCTTCAAGAGGCTCTCAAAAAGAGAGGATCTTTCACCACTGGAGACCTGCGTAATTTGCAATGGACAAAGATCTAAGAAATATTTTTGCATAGAGGCTCTACATACATTATTTGACCATTCTGTTTTTCCTTTCCTAATATAAGGCAGGCTATGAAAGGCTAATCTGGAATTTCTTCTATCCAGCAGTCACCATTTTGCAAGATACCACATAGATTATGATGGCATGGAAACACTAAGTGCCAAATTTACAGATGTTAAATGTTATAGGAGTTTACAGGCAAGATCAAGAATGGTTTCATGGAGGAAGTTGGAATAAATGTTTGTGAAACTGATAGGTGCTTGAGGGATGAGTAGGTTTTGATAGGTTGAGGTAAAGAGGTAAAAGTAGGCATTTCAAGATAGGAAAAATATGAACAAAGGGACAGAAACATAAATAAATATGCCTGACGAAATTGGGTCACCTCCACCAGGTGACTTGACTGTCAGAAGCTATGCATTGGTACCATCAAAATATAACAAGTAAAATTTATTGAGTGTGTACTCTATGTCATGCACTACTTAAAACTCATATTACATGCTTTAACCTATTTAATCCTCACAATAATTCTTTGTGGTAGACAATGTGATCATCCCCATGTTACAGATGGGGAAACTGATGAACAAGAAATTAAGTCATTGTCACACATCTAGGAAGTGGTAGGTCTAGAGCAGTCTGTCTCCAAAGTCCATGGTCTTAAGTCCTAACCCAGGGCTAGGTGTGGGGGCATTACCCTGAATAGCTGAGGATGAAAGAGGGTTGGAAAAATTCTCCTGTACTGGAAGAATTCACCTGAATTTTCAGACCTTTTTTTGCTATTTTCTTTCTCCTACTCTATTTTCCCAATTTCAAAACCTAATTTTTAGTAACTCCACCTTCATTCTCAGATCTGTCCTTGCATGCTCCTTTATCCATCCCAGTTGATTCTTTTTCTTTTGATTTTTCTCCACTTCTTTTCTTTTTCCTTTTCTTCCTCCCTCCTTTTTTTTCTTTTTCCTCTCTCCCTTCCTCCCATTTCTAGGTTATTTGAGTCTGTAATATCTCTTCCTGTTTGTAGGACTACGGTTCAGGAACTGCACCATTCCCATAGGAATCTCCAGGGCAAGAGTGGAAAAGGTTACCAAATTGCAGAAGTTGGGGATAGCTGGAAACAGAGCTCAATCAAGGGTCAGTGAGCTTAACTCGCTTCTCCCTCCACTTGCCACCCACCTTATCCTGTCAGTCTAGCAAGGCCCACATGTCAGAATGATGAGAATCCTTAATGGAGGCAGTCAGCTTCAGAGCCTGTACCAGGATAAGTTTTGCCTCCTCTGCAGTCCCTTAGGGGACAGTTGTTTTTGTCACCTTGCCAAGCACAGCAGTGGATGTATTTATTGTACAAGAGGTAAAGCCAACAGAATCTGTGCATAGTATTCTGGCAGCTCTATCTTAGTTTTCTAGAACTTGAAACCCATACCTTTCTGGACTTTTTTTTACTAGGTATCACAATGGGTGTCTTTGGTTCTAAAAATGGAAGAAAAGAAACAAACAAAAAAGCAATCTCTGATGGAAACGGAACCACTAATTTCAATCCAGGGACTTTGAGTTGGTTGGAATTGCCCAGGTGGTTTTTATTATGTCTCTTTCTGATTGCTAGTTGCTTCCTACAGAAAGAAGGGAAGAGAAGTTTTAATATTATAGACATTGGTTGAGTGCCCATCATGTGTCTTCATTTTACATAGTACTGAGGAGAAGTGTAGGGGGAGATGTGAGACTAAAAATAAACAGTCCTAAAATGATATATAAAAATAAGTAAAGCCTACAACAATGTCAAAACAATAGGAAGTTTATAGTTACTACATTAAAAAATTTGAGGAGCTCCTTTTCCAGGAATTATATTCATAACTATTTTAGCTACAAAACAGTCAGTCTGAACACTACTGTGCTTACTTATTTACCCTAGTACAAGATTTGGTGACAAATAACTACTGATTGTTTTGCAAAATAAATTTCATCTTCAAAGAAAGAAAATTCATTATTACTGGGGCTACACAGAAGAATGTACTATAGGCTTCATAGTACTAAAAATGGCAGCAGTGCAGAAGAGGGACTGAATCCCAAAGTGACTACTTTGAAGAGAGTAACTTTCATCTGAGAGTATTAAGGTTTTGAATGTTTGTTTAAAAATAAAGTTGCATTGTTTTACGGTTATGCTATGAACACAAAGTCACTGACATTAGATGGATTAAAATTTTGTGAGACCTATATATATAAGACTTTTAAAGAAAAATTGAAGGCAGAAGGCAGAATAAAAACAATTGTCAGTGTGGCATACACACACACAATGGGATGTTATTCAGCCTTAAAAAAGAAGGAAATCCTGCCATTTGTGACAACATGGATGAATCTGGACGGCATTATGCTAAGTGAAATAAACTAGACAGAGAAAGACAAATATGCATGGTATCACTAATATGTGGAATCTAAAAAATAATCAAATTCATAGAAACACAGTAGAACAGGGGTTGCCAGGGGCTGGGGAGTGGGGGCAATGGGGAGAGGTTGGTAAAAGGGCACAAACTTTCAGTTATAAGATGAATAAGTTCTGAGGATCCAATGTATAGCATAGTGACTATAGTTAATAATACTGTTTTGTATAATTGAAATCTGCTAAGAGAGTAGATCTCAAGAGTTTGCACCAAAAAAAAAAAAGAGAAAGTAACTATGTGAAGTGACGTATATTAATTAACTTGATTGTGGAAATCCTTTCACAATGTATACGTATATCAAATCATCACGTTATACACTTTTAATTTATTACAATTTTGTCAATTATCCATCAGTAAAGCTGGAAAAAATTAATAAAAGCACGTATTATGTATATAAACAAAACCCAATTCTCAAAATAGTAGTTGAGGAAGGGAGGTCATACAGACTAGAATTCTTGCAACAGACCATGGGGAAAAGGAAACTTCAAATGAGTCAAATTTGGGAATCTGGAACATAAAAAATTCAAATGTAAGGTTTAAAGCACAGGAGCAGCTTAATCAAACATTATCTTTAAGTTAAGCAATTTATTGAAATAATAACCATAAGGATATTGGGCGATGTTATATGAGTTCTCTAATAAATGTTACAAAAATGACATACTTAATCCTTATTTGACCTGTAAAATAGTGCTAGTTCTTGATAGGTGTCTTATGAAATGCTGTTGGAAACATTGCCTAGTACATTTAGATGCATTTTCTTGAGGCTGTTCACATGTCTAACTAACCCAGAGACTATAGATCCCTTACAGTGCTGTATTCCCAGAATCCCATATAATGCAGTGACTAAGACTGTCTTGCAACAAGAAATAACAAGTGTTGGAGAGGATGTGGAGAAAAGGCAACCCTCATACACTGCTGGTGGGAATGCAAACTGATGCAGCCACTATGGAAAACAATATGAAGATTTCTCAAAAAATTAAAAATAGAAATACCATATGATCCAGCTATCCCACTACTGGGTATTTATCCAAAGAACATAAAATCAACAATTCAAAGAGATTTATGCGCCTCTATGTTCATTGCAGCATTATTCACAATTACCAAGACGTGGAAGCAACCCAAGTGCCCATCAGCGGATGAATGGATAAAGAAGATGTGGTATATATATTTACATATACAATGGAATACTACTCAGCCATAAAAAAGACAAAATCGTGCCATTTGCAACAACATGGATGGACATTGAGCGTATTATGCTAAGCGAAATAAGCCGGACAGAGAAAGACAAACATGGTATGATTTCACTCATGTGGAAGATAAACACGTGGATAAAGAGAACAGATTAGTGGTTACCAGAGGGTAAGGGGGTAGGGGGAGGACAAAAGGGGTAAAGAAGCACGTGTATGGTGATGGATAAAAACTAGACTGTTGGTGGTGAACACAATGCAGTCTATATAGAAACTGATATGCAATATGTACACCTGAAATTTACACAATGTTATAAGCCAATATGACCTCAATAAAATAATTTAAAAAAAAAGTCTTGCAGTCCCAGCTAGTAAAGTCAGCTAGGCTCCTACAATAGCTAGCAATCTACAATTATACATGGTTATTTGTCCAGAAAGTACTCCCAAGTAGGAAATGAAGATTAATAGACAAATATACAAGGAAAAATAAGATCTGAAAACAACTAACATATTTATTTCTCTACTTGTGATCTGAAGATTAAAAAAATATCCAAATGAACTACATGGCTATAGTTTTACTGGCCCTTTACTTTGTCATCAAAAGTTCCAAATTTGGCCTTTTCTTCAGTCATGCAGAGAGCCTATTCAATATGTTCTATAGATTTAAGAAAAGAAATGTATCTTTAAACTTGTTACTAATTTCCAGTGATAACATTAAAGGCTTAGATGAAAATGCACTATGAGGAAATAGATTCATTCTGAATCAGCTCAAATTCCATAGGCATTTAATACAATAATAGGTTATATTTATTGAACATCAGTTAAGTGCAAAACATGGTGCAAAGTAGTCTATTTAATCCTTATAACAAACCTATGAGATAGGAACTCTTATAATTCTTATTTTGTAGATGCAAAAAAAAAAAAGGAGGCATAGAGGATAGGGAACTAGCCCCAAATCATAAAGTATTGAGGCATAAATAAGACATAAACCCAGTTATTTCAACTCCAGAGCCCCACTTTAAAAAAACACTTTTATTTACAACAGTAATAAATGTGCATAGTTTAGAGGTAAAATAACTACAAATCTTGTAATTCGTTGAACATTTAGTTTGTTGTGCACTTTTGAGAATGAAAAGGGGTTGCTAACTGGATAGGACACTAGGAAAACAAACAGGTGTAAAACAGGACACTTCTGAGAAAAGTGGCATGTCTGGTCACCTGATTTATAATGAAAAATAGCAGTCCCTGTCTACAGTATCCCTTGCTCTCCAATTCCTACCCCTCAGAGGCAACTATTTAAACTCTTTTTGCTGCTTTTTTAAATTTTGGTTTTGTATTTTACATTTGGGAGTTCTTTTTTCAGGAACTGTATTAACTATTTATCCAAATAACATGCTGTACTATAAAGCCTTGATTTTTCGATTTTAGATAATTATATATTGATTTCTACTATGGAACACAAGGCTTTAGCTTTCTTATGCTTTCACTAAATAAGCTTTTCCTACCTTCATTCTTCTATTTTTTTTTTGTTGAATAATTTTGTGTTTACATTATTAAGACCATATAAATTTGATCACAGTTGAACCACATATGATAATGTATTACATTCTTAAAATCTACTTACTGTTTTTCCTGGAGTTAACTTTTTTGTGTTTTCATTTTTGCTTAGTTTTCTACGTACCTGTTGCTCATTCAGCCCCAAGCTTTCTTTCTAAATTCTAAAGCTCCTCTTGTTACTGTCAAACCTCATAGGTAATAGATAAACTCCACTTTTTCCCTTAGCAACATCCCTCTTGGATTCTCCATGTTTTTGATTCAATATGACTGATTGCTTTCTAAATCTACTATTCCGTAGTTTTCTTGGGATCTGTCTTCATCATTACCCTGGGCATAGTTTGTCTTTCTTTAGTTTTAGATATTCTATATCCTGGATTGCATGGCTGTCTCCTAGGGTCTCCCAAACCAGAGCCTCTCTGAGTCAATGTCTACGTGAATAATGTCCCGTTTTCTCTTGGCAGGGAGGGGTATAGTTTACTGGCGGTGTAGGCTGGGGGAAGGCATTTCAACTCTGCATGCTCACATTACAGATTCAAAAATCAGTACTCACCCTACCTTGCCCCTTAGTCTTCCAAGTCACCTCGTACCTCCAATTCCTGAATCTTTCTAGAGTTTACAGCGTGAATGTGCTTGTTTCTCATTGGCATCTCCCTTTCCAGGCAGTTGGGTTTCAACTTTCTCTGACTTACTGAGTCTCTTGCTACTCATTTCATCTTTTTTTCCATCTTCCAAAACTTTGTTTTCTTTTCTGTTCCCTTTGTCTTTAGGAGTTTGTGTCTTTTTTTTAAAACAGACTTTATTTTTTAGAGCAGGTTTAGGTTCACAGCAAAATTGAGTGGAAAGTACAGAGTTCCCATGTACCCTCTTTCCCCAAACAGTCACAGCCTCCTCCACACTCAACGTCCTTCACCAGAGTGGTGCATTTGTTGTAATTTGTGAACTTACATTGACACATCTGTCACCCAAATCCGTAGTTTATAGTAGGGTTCACTCTGGGATTGTACATTTTTGGGTTTTGACAAATGTGTAATGACATCTATTCACCACTGTAGTTTCATACAGAATAGTTTCACTGCCCTAAAAATCCTCTGTGCTCTGCCTATTCTACCCACTCTCCCTGCTAACGCCTGGCAACCATTGATCTTTGTAATCTCCATATTTTTGTCTTTTCCAGAATGTCATATAATTGGGATCAGGCAGATTGGTTTCTTTCATTTATTAATATGTGTTTAAGTTTCTTCCATGTCTTTTCATGGCTTAATAGCTCATTTCTTTTCAGTGCTGAATAATATTCCATTGTATGGATGGACTAGTTTATTTGTCCATTCACCTACTGAAGGACATTTTGGTTGCTTTCAAATTTTGGCAATTATGAATAAAGCTGCCATAAATATCTGTGGGCAGGCTTTTGTGTATATGTAAGTTTTCAACTCATTTGGGTAAATACCAAGGAGCATAATTGCTGGATTGTATGGTAAGAGAGTATGTTAAATTTTGTAAGAAAATACCAAACTGTCTTCCAAAATGACTGTACTATTTTACATTCCCACCAGCAATGAATGGGGGTTCCTGTTGCTTCACATCCTCACCAGCATTTGGTGTTGCCAACCAAAAGGAGGCATAGAGACGTACATTCTTATTCTAATAGATGTGTAGTGGTATCTTATTGTTTTAATTTGCATTTTCCTGATTACATATGATGTGGAGCATCTTTTCATATGCTCATTTGCCATCTATTTTTCTTCTTTGGTAGGGTGTCTGTTAAGGTCTTTGGCCCATTTTCAAATAGGATTTTTTTTCTTATTGTTGGGTTTTAAGTTTTTTGTATACTTTGAATACCAGTCCTTTATCAGATATATCTTTTGCAAATATTTTCTCCTAGTCTGTGGCTTGTCTTTTCATTCTCTTAACAGTGTCTTTCACAGGACAGAAGTTTTTAATTTTAATGAAGTCCATCTTATCAATTATTTCTTTCATGAATCATGCCTTCCTTGTTGTATCTAAAAAGTCATCACCAAAACCAAGGTCATCTAGATTTTCTCCTGTGTTGTTTTCTAGGAGTTTTATAGTTGTGCATTTTACATTTAAATCTATCATCCATTTGAGTTAATTTTTTGAAAGGTCTAAGGTCTGTGTATAGATTCAGGTTTTTGCATGTGGTTGCCCAGTTGTTCCAGCACCGTTTGTTGAAAAGACTATTTTTGCTCCTTTGTATTGCCTTTGCTCCTTTGTCAAGGATCAGTTGACTATATGTGTGTGGGTCTATTTCTGGGCTCTCTATTCTGTTCCACTGATTTTTTTTTTTTGTCTACTCTTTCACCAATACCACACTGTCTTGTTTACTGTAGCTTTATAGTAAGTTTTGAAGTTGATGGTGTCAGTCCTCTGAATTTTTTTTTCTTCTTCAACATTTTGTTGGTTATTTTGGGTTGTTTGCCTTTCCACATAAACTTTAAAATCAGATATCCACAAAATAATTTGCTGGGATTTTGATTGGAGTTGCATTTAATCTATTTATCAAGTTAGGAATAACTGACATCTTGACAATATTGAGGTTTCCTATCCATGAACATGGAATATCTCTCAAAATTTTTATTCTTCTTTGATTTCTTTCATCAGAATTATGTAGTTTTCCTCATATACATCTTGTATATATTTTGCTAGATTTATACCTAAGTATTTCGTCTTGGGGACTGCTAATGTAAATGGTATCATGTTTTTAATTTCAAATTCCAACTGCTCATTGCTGGTATTTAGGAAAGTGAGTGACTTTTGTATGTTAACTTTATATTTTGCCACCTTGCTATAATCACTTATTAGTCCCAGGAGTTTTTTTTGTCAATTCTTTGGGATTTTCTACATTGACAATCATGTCATCTATGAAGAAGGCAGTTTTATTTCTTCTTTCTCAATTTGTATACCTTTTCTTCTCTAATTGCATTAACTAGGACTTCCAGTACTTCTAGTTCTGTTGAAAAGCCGTGGTGAGAGCAGATATCCTCGCCTTGTTCTTGATTTTGGTGGGAAAGCTTCTAATTTTTCATCATTGGACATGATGTTACTGTAGTTTTTTTTTTTTTTTGGTAGATTTTCTTTATGAAGTTGAAGAAGTTTTCCTCTACTCCTAGTTTGCTGAAAGTTTTTTATCATGAATGGGTATTGGACTTTTTGAAATGCTTTTTTTGCATCTATTGATATAAACATGAGATTTTTCTTATTTAGCCTGTTAAGGTAATAGATTACATTAATTTTTGAATGTTGAACCAGACTTACATGCCTGGAATAAATCCCACTTGGTCATCGCGTATAATTCTTCTTAAACATTGTTGAATTCAATTTACTAACATTTTGTTGAGGATTTTTGCATCTATCTTCATGGGAGATATTGGTCTGTAGTTTTTTCTCTTTTTATAATGGCTTTGTCTGGTTTTGGTATTAAGATATGCTGGCTTAGGGCTGACTTTTTCCACTTTGTTTTTGTTGAGAAAAAGTGTTGTTTTCTTCTTGTGCCTGGTGGTATTCACCTGAACTTCTGCAGAAAGGGATGTATGGTGGAGATGGAATTAACCTGGGCTTTGAAGGAGCAAAACGGAAGAAGGTAGTAGAGTGTGGGGGCCAAGAATGGAGGCTCAGGATTGAGACCCAGGAACAAATTGTGGCTCTACAATTTACCAGCTGACTTTGAGTAAATTACTGAAACTCTCTAAGCCTCAATCTCCTCATTTGTATAATGAAGACAGTAACATTGCCTGCCTCATAAAGTTGTCAGGAGGATTATTGAGATAAAGAGGGTAAAACACATTGAATGAGTGCCCAGCCATCAGTAAGCATTTGATAGATGTTGGTTATTAATATTTTTAAGAAGGCAAAGGGCAATAGTAAACTCTTTAAATGGATGAAGAACATTGAAGTAAGACCAGAATAGCAAGGGTTTAAAGCAGAATGTGACATGAAGGGATTTAATTAAACCAAAGGAATATGTGAAGAGTCTTTTAGTAACTGATAAGATCTTGCAAGAGTATAGGAGACAAGTTAGAAGTTAACTTTCACTTTCACCCGTCTCCTGCAAACCTGAAGCTGAGCCTCCAGGTCTTAGCCTTCAGGAAGCCTGCCTTCACTCTCCACCTTGCACTCCATCAATTGGATGTTCCCCTTATGTGCTCCTATAATGGTCCATACTTCCCATATCCTAGCATTTACCATATTATATTGAAGTTTGTCAGAATACCCTGCTAGGCTCTAGGCTCTTCAAGGCCCGGATTCATGAATGTCTTATTACAGTGCCAGTACCTGGCACATAATGGGTACTTGATAAATCCTGGGCTAAATGAGTGAGTAAATGAGAATACAGTAGAGAAGTAGCAGGTAGAAGGCTTTGAGTCGAGGCTTTGAGTGCATTTCTGGTACATATATGGTATAAAGTATACCATGATTGGGAACCTGAAATACAGTTCTACAACATTATGCTTCTAAATACTCAGCGATATGATAATAAAATAGGACATATAAGAATGGCCTAGTCTGATGTCTGTCACACATGCAGTAAATATGTGTTAGATCTGGACAATATAGATAGAGCTAGGGACTACTCAACAAATGTTCTCAAAGTTCTTAGTGTTTGGGGTTGGGGGCCGGCATGCAGGGGATGGAGGCAGCAGTGGACGTTTTGTTTACAGTCCAGTAAAATTTTGAAAATAGTCTCTAAATTTGGGGAGATTGACTTGGAATGATGGGATTCTCTTTGGCACACCTATTTTTTTTTTTTTTTTTTTTGTGGGGAAGACCAGCCCTGAGCTAACATCCGTCGCCAATCCTCCCCTTTTTGCTGAGGAAGACTGGCCCTGGGCTAACATCCGTGCCCATCTTCCTCCACTTTATATGGGACGCCGCCACGGCATGGCTGACAGGCAGTGCGTCGGCGGGCGCCCGGGATCCGAACTCGCGAACCCCGGGCTGCCAAGCGCGGACTAAACCGCTGCGCCACCGGGCGGCCCCACACCTATTTTTAATTAAATGGCATTTTCTTTGATCTGTCTTTGTTATAGTAGTCTAACTTTAAAAAAAAGAATGACAATGTAAAAATTTTCCAAAAAATATAGAATGACTAGTTCAGTATGAATTAGTGATTTCCGATCTTGCTATTACAAAGAAAATTGTGCAGCTAGTGTGGGAAAGCTATAATTTTAAAAAATTGCTTGGAATCACCAAGTTCCATTATTCTCTTGCTTGTTCATAGTCATATTGTATGTTTGAGTGAGTTAAACTGTCTGATTATGTTTTAGAAACACCTGAGTGAAATATGTGCTGAGCTGTGCTCTTACATATGAACACAATTTCTTCCTTTCTTAGCCTCATTGCCTTCTAGGTCTTTTCTTTTATTCTCTACTCATTCCTACAATGTTTCCTTCTCTTTTCAATATGCTGCATCCTACTATTTCTTTCACCTAAATTTAACTCACATTAGTTTTATAAAAAGAAAAAAAAAACTGTTACCCACTTAAAAAATACATTTTTTTCTCTGTTTGCTGTGTTAATGCCTTATCCAATTCCATAATGTTTGGCTAACTTGTTGGGAGGTTGCTTACTTAGCCTGTCTTTCCTTTTTTACTATAAATCCTGAATGGATAGTTGTTTTTTCAGACTATTTTGCATGGTCCAGCTTTTCTTAATGTATTTAATTAATACCACTCCAACTCTATTCTGCATTTTTAGTCTAAATGAATGTTTAAGTTATAACCACAGTTTATAATTCAGTACTGAGAAAACTAGAAAACCGTGTGTGTGTGTGTGTGTGTGTGTGAGGGGGCAGTGCACATATATAAGGCAATGATATGTAATTTATCTGTTGCTCATTTAAAACTTTGGCGTGGCCTTCATTACCTACATGTCCTGTATATCTGTAAAAGATCACATTGAGCCTGTGTGTAATATTTACCATTGATACTGCCAAAGTCCTGAATTGAATTCTTTCCAGAAATGTTAAGGTTTGAGTTTATTGTTTCAAGTTAATGAGTATGCCTTTAACTCAAGGCAAAGACAAGGGTTGAAACCAGATTATGTGGCCTTAAACCACACAACAATTTCCCTTGTGAAATTTTTTGCTGTTTGAGTTTAGTTTGTATAAAATAATCAAAACACTCTGTAGGAATTATAAGCTTCTAAAGTGTTTTATCCCCACGGAGTAGTTTAGATCATGTGTGGCAATCCGGAACTTAGAAAAGTGGTTGACTTAATTTATTGTAAGCATTAGAAATCAAAGTTAGCATTAAAAATCAACCCCTTGTGACTTTCCCCCTCTGAGTTGAGCTTATATAAAACAATTGAATACACTATAGGATTCATCAGCTCTTGGTGAAGTTTTAATTTGATTGTATAATGGTGTAAATTGGTTATAAAAGTTTGGAATCAAACTTGAATCACTTCTACTTAGCTCTGAAAGTCATTAAAACATAGAGACCTGTAGACTTATTGATAAACATTTTGATTACAATTTTATTTTAGGGGACAATTCTTAATTTCCATGTTTGTGTATGTGGCCTCCAGGAAGATCTTATTGGTCATTTTTTCTTCAGAGTTATTCAGGACTAAACTTAGATTGTAATGGATTTTTTTTCACTTTTATGTTGAGAAATGGATGTGTTCTCTGTCTTTTCTAATATAAACTTAATATATAAGAAACCTGTATATTGTGTGAGCATTTACATATGCTTTTTATATGCATAGAATAATTTATTTAAAACTAAAGTTAGCATAGGATAGTGGAAGCTTAAAAAGCCTGTTTTCTAATGACTTTGGCTTATTGAAGAGAGCATTACTTCAAAAGCAAAAACAAAGCAAACAAATAAAAAACTGACTTTATTTCCTAGGGTTTTAAAATACATCAAATTCTCTATAGTTAATGGATTATATTGTTAGTTAATACATCATATAACATCAATGGCATATAAGTTTCTACAAGTGAAATTTGTGTATCCATATAAATGTTTTAATACATTACCTTTTCTCCATGAAAAATAAAGAAAAACCCCCAACTTTTCTAAAATAAATACCAAAAAAAAGGGGTAGGGATTGGTAACTATAAAGTCAATGGAATATAACTTGGGATGAAAGTGTCTTTACTTAATACTGATCACTTTTGAGAAACAACTGAATATTTTAAGGTGACAACTGTAATTATTTTTGGAATACTGTGTTTGCTTTATGAAATCCACCACCATTTCTATATTCCTCTTAGTACAGCAATTTAGTGAACTGTAATTTACTGTAATTTGTGTGGACAAGGATCGTAGATTATATTCTGCTATTAATATTGCCAAATACAAAATTGTGTCAACAAATCCAGAGGTGGCATATGACCAAATTCAATGACTTATGCTTAAGAAAACAATAGTTAATTATAGTTTTAAAAGGTAGTATATTTTGCAGCCATTCAAAAACACAAAACAGCCTTCCAGCAGTAATCTGGGGTTTGTATCAAATGAAAGCATCTTGCTGGAATATCTGTGGGACCTCTTGGAGGCTTGGTATTCATTAGGATGTGCATACAGAACAATTTACTGTTCAGAGGGCTGATTAGGACAGTATAAAACCAAAGCAGTCACTAATAGTCTAGCCCCTTGCACCTCCCAGCAATTCAGTCTCTATTTGCTAATAGACTGGAGGGTAAATGTTCATTATGGTAGACACATATACTTTAAATTGTTCACCTGAGTGCTGTATGGAGTTACGTGCGAAGAAGAGATGCCTGGTTTTGATGTTTGTTCGAAGGACACAGAAAGATCATCTCGGCCCCCAAATTAACTCCTATATCAGTTACCTGCATTACCTGACATTATTATTATAAAAACTCATCCTATGTCCTAAGACATAAGAAATAAGATTCCCTTAAAGAGTTTTTGACTCATATGTCAATAATTATATATATATATTTTTTACCAGTATTTTATAACTTACAAGGTTCTTTGTGATAAGAGAATGACAATGAATTATCACAAAGAATCAAGATGGCAAAGACAGAAATAGAAATCCTATGACCAACCTCACTCTTTATGATTGCTCATGGCTATAAGAACAGTAACTATTTCTTCTCTTGCCACAGATCCTAAGAGGTTCCATGGTATCTTTTCACCACCATTCTGCCATGTTGGGAAATAGATGGTTTGTTGAGAAAGGGAATTTAGATTTTTACCTTTTTGAGAAATTCTTTATGGAGCTTATTTAGGCAAGAAAAGATATATGGCACTCTATAAGTACTCTCTCTGTGAGTGGCTTCAATGATATATATAGGAGAAACTCTGCAAACTAGGTATTTCCTACAGTTACAATTTTTTCGTCATTGTCATTAACAAGCACTCTATTAGAGCTGGAGGATCTGAAGCCAGAGTGCCTGGGTTAGACTGTTTCTTACTAGCTATGTAACTCTGGGCATTTCTCATCTGTTAAATAGGCATAATAATAGTAGCTACTTCATAGATTGTTGTAAGAATTACATAAATAAATGCATGTAAAGATCTTAGAACAGTGCCTGGTTCAGAGTAAACTTTCAGTGAACTTAGCTATTATTACAATTCACAGAAAGTTACAATCAGGGCATGCCACAAGAAGTGTGGATATATAGTAGTTCCCCCTTATCCACAGGTGATATGTTCCAAGACCCCCAGTGGATGCCTGAAACCATGGATAGTACCAAACCCTATATACAATGTTTTTTTTCCTATGCATGCATATTTGAGATGCAACAGTGAAACTAGCATGAATTTCTTTTTTCTTCTTCACAATTGTGCAGATAGAAGATTCATTCTTACCATAGATCTTAGCAACCTCAGCGTACAATTTTTTTCTTTACCTATTAAATCGAGAACTTTCACTTTTTCACTTAAAGGAAGCACTTTATGGCTTCTCTGGCATATCTAAATTGCCAGCGTCATGACTCTTGCACTTTGTGGCCATTATTAAGCAAAATAAGTGTTACTGAACACAAGCACTGCGATACTGCGACAGTCGATCTGATATTCGAGGAGGCTACCAAGTGACTAATGGGCAGGTAGTGTATACAGTGTGGATATACTGGACAAAGGGATGATTCATGTCTCGGGTGGGATGGAGCCAGATGGTGCAAGATTTCATCAAACTACTCAGACAGCATGCAATTTATAACTTATGAATTGTTTATTTCTTGAATTTTTCATTTAATATTTTCATACCACGGTTGACTGACGGTAACTGAAACTGCAGAAAGTGAAACTGCAGATAAGGGGAACTGTTATAGTTGAAAAGACTACCCAAAAATGTCTGAACTTTTAATTTATAGTAATTATTAGTATTTTTGTTAACATTTTTCTTTTGTTGTTAATTAACAGCTCTTTGATGAGACTGCTTTTCTAGACTGGGACACGTGATATAAATTAGTAATTTTTATTCCATAAAAATGTGTCCTAACAAAGTATCAGTTGCTTCTTTCATCTTCTTTCTCATCCTTGAGGAAGTAAGAGTCAAGTCTTTTGCCTTAAAACATACAGAATACCAAGAGAAATATTTATGTAACAAGCAGCTGGAAAGACTAGGTACCAGAAGATGTAAGAAATGAAACATAGGGAGACTGAACAGAAGTTGAGAGAATAGAGTTAGGAAAGGGGATCTTTGGCCTAAACCGAAGGTTCTGGGAAACTCAGACATGGGGAGAAAAATTACCATATTCTTTTGTTTGTTTGTTCAAGTCAATTAGTTTATTTCTCATTAATATTGTATGAAGATGATAGAAGCTATTTGGGGTCAGCTAAAAGAAAATAAAGCAGTTACTTGGTACTTATTTATCTGAATTTTTATTCTTTGTTTCCTTCATAGTTGTTTCTGTTTCTTGAATGTTCCACACTCTCTTGCCTTTTGAAGAGTGAAACTTTGCACATACTGTACCCGTCTTGTAAAAAACTCCAAAACAACTCATCCTTTGCCAGGTTAACTCCTCCTCATCTCTGAAGCCTCTGTTTAAATGTCTCATCCTTGAGATACTTTACCTTCCCCTAGATCAGGTTAATTCCCCTTTAGATGCTCTCATACAACCTTCAAAACTTCCCTATTGTCTTACTGTATTGTGCTTCTCTAATGTTTATCTTCTCCTCTAGATTGTAAACTCCACCAGAGCACAGCCGTTATTATCTCTGGGGTTCTGGACAATGTACTCTATCTTGATTTGGATGGTGGTTCACATACATAAAATACATTGATTTGTACATCTAAGATCAGTGCACTTTATTCTATGCAGGTTATGCCTCAATAAATAAGGAAGAAAAATCAGGCACTTATCTGGATATTTAATCTGCATAATACCAAACCTTGAGGTTAAGCTGAACACTGAATTACTAGAAAAGTTCTTCCTTTACTGAGTTGCAATATGCATTTCTAAAATTTTCATCTGTTGGCCATATATCTATTCTTGGAGCCAACATTAAATAATTCTATTTCTCTTTTTACATGATGCCCTATAAAATATTTGATGAAAACTTTCAAGTTCCAGGCTAATCTCAACCATCCCTGTCATGACAGTTTTAACTTTTTAATCATCTTGGTCTTTCTCCTGCAGATGTTCTCTAATTTCTTAATGTCCTTCACAATATGGTACCTAGAACTGAACACAGCATTCCTAGTATTATCTGACCAATGCAGAGTACAGCTTGCCATCACTTCCCTTGAAATGCATATTTTGCTGCTATTAAACAGACTAAAACGCTTTCATTAATTCTGTTTAGTATTATCTCTTCTCATATTAAGACTTCTTTTCAACTCCATTTAAAACTGCCATTAGACTAAATTCCTTCCATTCGTATTTGCATAATTCAGTTTTTAAACCTAATTCAGGCCATTACATCCTTTGGCTTCAGGCAATAATGGGTTCCAACTTATTCCACCCAAAATTACATTCTCTATTTCATAGGCTTGTTATGACACTTAAATATGATAAGGCCTAGGAAATGTGTTTTATGCAATGCAAATTTAAAGAAAATAATTGTTGAGATAATTTTGAAACCCAAGTCTTTCATCATTTCATGTTGTTTATTAAAAATATTAAATATAAAAAGCACAGGGACAGAGTTCTATAGCACAGCTCCCTTTCAAGTTGACATCCATCACACTTTTTGTGTTCCTTGTTTAATCATTTTTAAACAGAAACCAGCCTAATGCCATGTGAAAAATTAAAATATATTAAGGAACATATGAAACAAGATAGAAATTGAATAGTTTGTATTTTTTGCTGGCATCTCTTAACGTATAATTAACTCCTTGAGGAGTAATCCTATACAGTCTTAATTACTACAGCTTTATAATACATTTTCATATCTGGTAGATCTTGGCTGTTCTTGGCCTTATGAATTTTCATATACTATTGAATGTGCTATTCTAGTCCTGCATGCAGACACACACACACACACACACACACACACACACACACACACATTCTGTTTAGGATTTTCACTGGGATTGCCTTGAGTTTACAAATCAATTGGGAGAGAATTGACGTCTTTAAAATAATGATTTTTCCAATGTATGAACACAGTGTGTCTTTCTAACTTATTTAGATCCTCTTTGTTGTCTTTCAGTAAAGTTTGTAATTTTTTCTATAAAGGTCTCACACATCTTCCTATGTATGTCATATTTTTGTACTGTTGTAAGTGGTACATTTTTAAAATACTATTTTCTAACTTCATTGTTAGTATATAGAAACCTGTTATTTGTTTATAGATTTTATATCCACTTACCTTTAAAATTAATCAATTCTAATAATTTTTTAGATTTTTTTTTCTGATTATCTTGCATACAAGGTCATGCCATCTGTGAATAATAACAGTTCTATTTCTTCTTTTCCAATCCTTTTAACATATATCTTTCTATGTCCTCCTACCCCAACCCATCTCCCTGCCTCCACTCTCCTGAATCCTATTTTTAATAATTTCTTTAATGTTTTAAAATATTGTTTTATCATATATATTCCTTTAAAAGAATACTGTAATTTTAATTGCTTTTAACTTTATAAAATGGATACTATATTGTATATAATATTCTGGCACTTAAAACAAGTATTGCATCACTTCATATTGTTGCATAAAGAAAACATAGGTGAATACCTTCTTGATCTTGGTATAGGGAATGATTTTTAGCAGACTATATAAAATTAATATCTCTTTTCATCAAAGAAACTTTAAATAAAGTAAAACTATATATTACAAAAATCAGGGACTTGATCAGATATTTGTATACCAATGTTCATAGCAATGCTCTTCCCTCAAATACCTGCATGGCCTACTCCCTCATTTCCTTGAGGTCTCTACTAAAGTGCGAGCTTCTCAGTGAGGCCTTCTGTGACCATCCTGTATAAAATGTCAGTTTCCCTCATCACCCCATTGTGTTCTATCTACTCTAATTTATTTACTATATTTGCCACATTTAAATATAGGCAATATAAAATTTATATAAATTATGAAACATAATCATAAAATGATCATCCATGAACACTCTACCCTACTTAAGAATCAGACACTACCAACGCTATGGAATAAAACTTCACTCTTTCCTTCTCTTGTCCCTCTCCCACCCCGCAAAATAACCAGCATCCTGGATCATCTTCCCTTTGCTTTAAAAAATTGTTTTATTACATATATTTTTTAGTTTTGCATAACTTTTCAGTTTTATAAGGTGATGTCATTCTAAGTCATTTTTTGACTTATTAGTATCCTAAAATCTAAAATTGGGTTTCTAAAATAAATCTGTTGTTGAGTATATAGTTCATTCATTTTCACTGTTATATACTATTCTGTTGTAGGAATATATTATTCCATTCTCTGGCTGGGTTGTTTCTTGGTTTTTTTTGCTACTGCAATCAATGCTGCTATGAACATTTTCATACAGGTCTGCTGGTACATGATGCAAGGGGTTCTCTAGGGTATGTACTTAGGAGTGGAATTGCCCATGTTCAACCTGATGAGAAAATTCCAAATTGTTCTCCAAATTGATTGAACTAATACACTCCAGCAAGTAACATACAGAAGTTCCCGTTGTTTCATATCTTCACCTACATGGTATTGTCAGACTTCTTGTTTTTTTGTTTTTGTTTTTTTTGCCAATCTAATAGATGTAAAATGATATCTTATTGTTTTCTTAATTTGGTTTCCAAGATTACTAATGAGATTAAGCTTTTTACCACATGCTTATTTGCCATTTATATTTCCTCTTTTATATGTTGTATGTTTATATATTTTTCCCATTTCTCTATTGGGTTTTTTGTCTTTTTATTGTTGAAAGATTCTATTTTAGATATATGCTAATTTTTAATCCTTTGTTGTCATAACTATTTTAAATATCTTCTCCTTTGTATTGCTGCTTGTATTTTCCCTTTCTTTATATTTTTTTGAAAGGAGGGAAGAACTAGATAATTTATTTTCTTCACCAGTTATAGAAGGAAAAAACTTCCTAACATGAGTTATAGTTAATTCTCAATTTTTCATTAAAGAAAGGTTGCTTTACCCTCTTACCCACCATCATTTTGAAGGTCAGTTTTGTTTTCTTTCCTCTCCAAATGAAATTTTCTGTAGAGCTCAAGTAGATCTTTCTTCTGACACCCCCTCCCCACGTCTGGTAATAACATATAATGGAGGCAGGGACAGAAAGCAGGGTAGGTGGGCCACTACCCTTAATGGCAGAACCAAGGAGTCACTCATGTTTTCAAGATTGCCCTAATCTTCTCTTTCTTGGCTTTAGCAATATTGGCTTTGATACCAGGGGCCAATATTTACAACTTTTTGAGGTTTATGATCTGTTTCACTTCATAGTTTTGCCTCATCATATGGACACTAAAATGTATGCATTCTTTTAGTTTACAGGTGTCTTCCTCTTCTACCAGCTCAGGAATGCCTTGGCAGAGGGGCACTTGGCACCATGCCACCCAAGCATTCTATCTTGGATCTTCAGTTTTTTCTGGTTTCAGTTACTCATTGAGGCCTGAAATCTCCAGGAGCATCAAGTCAGACATATCCTGAGCTAACTATTAGATGATGTGTGTTTGGCATGAGAAGGTTTACCTCTTGGGGATATTATCTAGGAGAGTGCTGGTGAGGACGTTGGGCTTCACTCCTTCAAGTACTGAGACCCCTCATTAGCCTTAGTACATAGCTTGTAGCAGTTGATCGAAGGATGGTGTCCAAAGGAGATGAGCAATCAGAAGTACCATAGGTCAGGGAGCAGGAAGGTCACATATGGCTCTGCAGGCAGTGGGAAAAGAGCTAGATACCACTACTAAGGAACATGCAAGCAAAGAACGACTCTTTGTGGTTTCTTTGGCTAAATTTAACTTTTAGTTTTACCTGTATTGAGGTATAATTGACATACAAGAAAACAATCCATACTTAAAGTATACAATTCAACACGTTTTGGCTTATATGTTCCTGTGAAACATCAACACAATCAAGATAATCACCTCCAAAAGTTTCCTCCTCTCCCTTTGTAATTCTCTCTCCTGTCCCTTCATGCACCTTCTTCTACCTCCAGGCAACCACAAATCTGTTTTCTGCCATTATAGATTAGTTTTCACTGTATAGAGTTTTATACAAATGAAATAATAGAGTATGTACTCTTCATTTTGGGGCTAGGATTCTAGGTTCTTACACTCAGCATATTTGAGATTCATCCATGTTCTTGTATGCGTTAATAATTTGTTTCTCTTTATTACTGAGTAGTATTCCATTGTAGCATTATACCACAATTTAGTTATTCATTCACATATTGATGCATTTGTATTGTTTCCAGTTTTTGCCAATTACAAATAAAGCTGCTATTAACATTCATGTACATGTCTTTTTTGTGTGTGGGGGGGGAAGACCAGCCCTGAGCTAACATCCATTGCCAATCCTCCCCTTTTTGCTGAGGAAGACTGGCCCTGGGCTAACATCCGTGCCCCTGTTCCTCCACTTTATATGGGACGCCGCCACGGCATGGCTGACAGGCAGTGCGTCGGCGGGCGCCCGGGATCCGAACTCGTGAACCCCAGGCTGCCAAGCGCGAACTAAACCGCTGCGCCACCGGGCGGCCCCTCATGTACATGTCTTTGTGTGGACATATGCTTCCATTTTTCTTGGGTAGATATCTAGGAGTGGAATGACTGGATCACATGGTAGATGTGTTTAACTTTATAAGACTGACAAACTGTCAAAGTGGTTATATCATTTTACATTCCCATCAGTAGTGTATGAGAGTTCCAGTTGTTCCACATTCTTGCCACACTTAGTATGATCAGAATTTTTAATCTTATCTATTGTAGTAGGTATGTAGTAGGATCTCAGTTTGATTTTAATTTGCAATAAATAATAATAATAGCAATAATAACAACTGATGATACTGAGCATATTTTCATGTGCTTATTTGCAGTCTATGTATCTTCTTTGGTGAAACGTCTGTTCAAATTTTGCCCACTTAAAAATGTTGGGTTGTGTTGTTTTCTTATAATTTAAGAGTTATTTATATGTTGTGGATACAAATCGTTTATCAGGTATGTGATTTGCAAATATTTTCTGCCATTCTATGGCTTGTCTTTTTATTCTCTTCCATAAAGTAGGAATTTTTAACTTTGATGAAATCCAATTTATTATATTCTTCTTTTATGCATCAGGATGTTGGTGTATCTACAACATGAATTTAATGTCAAATTTACCAATGTTTCCTTCTATGGCTAAGACTTTTTGTGCTTGGTTTAAGATATAATTCCAAGTCTGAGGTCATAAATATGTCATATTACGTTTTCTTTATGAGTTTTAAAGCTTTTAAGTTTTTTATTCATATGGAATTGATTTTTGTGTAAACTCTGGGGTAAGGATCCCATTTTTTTTTTCTATATGAATACTCAATTGACTAAGAATAATTTATTGAACAGTCCATCCTTTCCCCAGTGCATCAGTTGGGGTAAGCTCAGTTATGCTGTAGTAACAAAGAATCCCAAAATGCCTGTAGAATAACGTGTAATAGTCTATCTCTCAGTTCATGCTTTATGTGTGAGACAAGTCAACATGGACTCTGCTTATCAAAGCCACTCAGGCACCCAAGTGAAGAAGGCTCTGTTCTGACATAAGCTTCTAGAATTACTTTGATGGGGGAGAAGATGACAAATTAGTGACTGGTTTTTGAAGCTTTTTCCAGGAAGTGGCATACTTGTACTCATATTTTCTTGACCAATGTAAGTCACAAGTTCACACCTACCATCAAAGGGAGTGAAAAATTGCAATCCTCTATGTACCTAGAAGGAAAATAAAGGGAAATATTTGGTGAATAATGTTAATAACTACCTTAATGACTTATCTGCAAAGGTACCTATGTAATATATCTATTTTCATGTGTATATAGACTTGCTTCTGGGCTCCTTATTGGTCAATTTTTCTAATTCTAATTATAGTGCAATTCTCAATTTCTATCATTTTGTATGTGTTTTGACATTTGATAGGACAAGTCTCTCCAGAGTTGGGGAAAGGTAAGAAATAAGGTCAGAAATAAAAATGAATGAAGCCAAAAATGTTGAAAGTCTGAAGGATGTGGGATGAATTAGGAGTCCTGAATTTCTTGTGGTGACCAAGGTAAACAGAGTTAAAGGGCATAATGAGACAGCCTCAGGGCATATGGAGTTGGAGATGCTCTGAATGTGGAAGGAGAAGTAGGGGTCTCTCTAGAAGCATAGAGTTCTATGGCTCTCTCCTCTTCTCTACTGCCGGTGGTGGTGTGGACACAGATTGGGTGGAGAGTCTTATCTAGAGCACTTAGTGCCTGGGACGACTCTTGACTCTTGCTGATGAGAGCATGGAGACTTAGGGAAGAGGATACTCAGGAGCTCCCTCCTCTAAGGATAACAGAATATTTGAGAGAGAGAGATAAAAAGAAACTGGAAAAATAAAAGCAACCTGGAGGAAACAGAAAAAATGCACAATAAAACTTTTGCCCAGACTCTAATATCCTCAGAGAGATAAAAGTAGATTTTGCTTCTATAAATAAGAATAGGATGCTATGTAAAAGGAGCAATCAGAACACAAGAATAATCTCTCAGAATAAAAAAAATAGTCAAAATTTGAAAAAAAAATGCAATAAAAATTTTGAGAGTTAAAATCAAGGAAATCTTCTAAAAATAGAATAAAATTATAAAGAGATGCAAAATAAAAGAGAAAAAGTATGAGGTTTGGATAATCAATCCATGAATATAACATCTAATTAAAAGGAGTTCCAGAGAAAGAAAATAGAGCACATGGAGGGGAGGAAATTATCAAAGAAGAAAACATCAAGAAAATTTCCTAGAATTAAAGGATGTGTGTCTACATCAATGACTTTCAAACTTTAGCATGCTTCATCAGGATTATGTGGAAGACTTGTTAAAATAGATTTCTGGGCCCCATCCCCAGAGTTTCTGACTCATTAGGCCTAAGGTGGCCTAGAATTTTCATTTCTAAAAAGGTCTCAGGTGATGCTGTTGCTGCTGACCCAGGGACCACAGTTTGAGAATCACTGTTACAGATTTAAAGAGCACATGAAATAGCTACCACAGTAAGTGAAAAATACCCACACCAACATATGTTATCATGAAATTCTCAATGTCAGGGATTTTTTTTTAATCCCCAGAAGATTTCAGAAAGAAGGAAAGGAGTTACACACATAAGAATGAGAGTTGGACTGACATCAGACTTCTCAAATGCAGCAATGGATAATAAAAGACAATGGAACACAGTCTTCAGAATTCTGAGGGAAAATGCTTTCTTACTCAAAATTCTGTACCTAGACCACATATTAATGAAGTGCAGGAATAGAATAAATAAAATTTTCAGAAATTCAAGGTAGAAATGCACAACTTCATAGGAAGCTATGAGGTTTTGCAGCAAAACAAGGGGTAGACCAAGTAAAAGAAAACTATGGTACCCTGGGAATAGTATATCCACCACAGGAAACCTGTATAAGGAAGTCCCAGGATGACTGCATCAGGCCTAGAGAGTAGCCAGTCCATATTGGAGGACTGCAAAGAAACTTAATTATACAAAAGAGAATGTACAATCATTTTATAACTACTTAGCTCTGAAGTGGATACCATTTACAGAGTCATAATAATGTAAACTGTAATCATTAACTAAAACTTGTAACATAAATATATGGGGAGGATGGGGAAAAGTTGAGGAGAGGTATTAAGTAGTTGTGTCTTCATCTACCAAAACAGAAAGCCAATGGAAAAAATCTGAATGTGATAAATCAAGAAATAGTAGTATGGCTCTAGGGTGAAGACAGAGAGTCTGATTAGGTAAGCAGAAATCCTCCCTTTGTTAATGTCTAGGTATCTTCCATTATAGTCTAGCTAGTGTTGTTTTCTGCAGCTATATCAGTAGGTCTGGATTTACCCTAATGAGGCAGAGTCTGATACCAGTTGTATAGCTCTCACGGTACAAAGTGTCTCATACATCTCTTCTGTGTTACATTTTTCCACTCACCAGCTTTTTAATATTCCTGTTGATTCCTTCTTCCCTCTCAGAATAATTTTCTTTCTGGTCTCTTTCCTGGAAAATTCACTGTATCCTGTAGGAAGGCTTCTATCTACAGGTACAGGAAACAATTTATAGAGACTTAAACAATAAGCACTTATTTTTTCCACACTGTAAGATGTATGGAGGTAAGCAATAGCTGACAGTGGTTTAGTGGTTCAGATATATTAGTGTCACCATCTCCGTAATGTTCTTGATCTCCTTCTCATGCTATTAAGATGGCTTCCCAGTTTTAGGCTCCTGTCTAGTTCCAGATACTATATCTCTTTTCAAGGCAGAAAGAAAGAGGAAGGAGTGGTATCTTCAATTCCTTTTAACAGGAAAGAGAAACTTGCCTAGAATTTATTCCCACTCCTAAAGACTTTCAGTTCCATCCTAAATGGACAGAATTATGTCACATGGCTAGCCCTATGAGGGAAATGGGAAAGCAACTAGAAGATGGCAAGGACTAGGAATGGATTTGAGGTCAGCTATTCTATTTTGGAGTACTTCATCCTTTCTTGTAAGTCAAAAGATAGGGGAGAATGTGTGTTGGGATGGCAAAGATACCTTTAATCCCTTTTCATCATTTCTCCCAGTTAGGAAATTGGTTTGCATTGGCGGTGCATATAATCGATGTCTCTCATGCTAAAAGAGACATACAGCACAGTTCTGATATCATTCCTCATTTCAAATGCCACTAGGTCATATAGTTGCCTCTTATCACCCCACTGGAAGCAATTCCTCCTTCCTCTGAGTTCTCCTATTTACGTATCTATATCTCTTATGGCACATGTCCCTTTTCATCTTGTATTTTTTTTAAAAGATGTATTTATTCATATTTAATTATAAAACTAACATTCACAGCATTTTGACATTTTTGACAATTCAGAAGAATAGAAAGAAACATCTATAGATAGAATTCTTTGGGTAGATGCTTGCAAAACATACTATAAGTATTCTTAAAACACTCATCAGTTTTATAATTACTTGTTTAACGTTTGTATTTTTTTATCAACACCATGAAGACAAAAATCATACTGTCTTATTCATTGCTGCACCTCCATATATCCAGCACAGTGCCTAAAACACACTAGGCATTTAATAAATGCTCATCAAATGAATAAACTCAGACTACCATTAATGTTTTGTGCATCTATTTTACTTTTTAAAATGATTTTTTATTCATGACTATAAGTTCCTTAGGAATAGAATCTGTGACTGATTTATCTTTTTACTTGCCCTCCCCCAATCAATAAACAGAAGACTTGACACATATTAGGTGCTCAATAAATAAATATTTATTGAATGAATATATGAATGAATAGTATTCAATCAATCTGTTATATGAACCCATACTAACAAATAACACCTTGCTCGTGGATATTCACTCCTCTTCTGCTGCTCTTTGGCCCTATCTCAGAGCAGAGTAGGATGTTCTAAAGCTCCAGCAAGAGGGTCTTTGTGACCATGACTCAGGCTCTACATCAAAGATTTGAGTTTAAAGCCCATCTCTGCCATTTTCTGGCTGTGTAAATTCAGGAAAATCTCTTCAACTCTGTGAGCTTGTATTTCTTCATTTCTAAGGTGGGAATAATAATATTACTTCATGTGGTTGTTTGGGAATTAATTCATGAGCAAGCACACAGTACACAGTAAGTGCTCATATAATTTTCAAAAAATTTCAAGAACATAATTTTCATACAAATATAGAATGGACATGTGTCAAGATTTAACTGATTAATCAGGGAATCAGCACGATAATAAAACCGATTCAAAGAGCATTTGAAGAACTGAGTACTCAAGGCATTGAAGAAAGAATGTTGAAATAAGATTGCTAGGTTATATCCAAAACTGGTTAATATCCTAGAGAGCATACCTATAATCCTTGGGTTTACCTCTTGTCCTAGACAGAAGTTATTTGAAGTTTTACTAGATAAAAATCTGCAAAATAACATGAAACTTCACAGTGTTTGGCCCCTTGACCAGCAGTCAAACAATGCTATACCCCTCCAGGGAGTCAAAAAATTCTTGAGGGACCTGCTAGACAGTGCTCCAGTATGACACTGAAAGAACTTGTGGTCTCCTTTTTGCTTTATGTTTTAGCTTTAGATAATTTCTAAATATAACAATATAAACATAATGGTATATAATACAAGATATGTTAGAAGGTGTAGTGAGGAAAGAATCTTTTCTCTTATGCAACAGTATTATGCTCAATTGACACCAAGGTTTACACTCTTCAGGCAGAAAAGAGCTTTTTCTCCTTAATCCTTAGAAGATCAGAGTTTTAGGAAAAAGCTGTGTGAAAGATAGGAGATTGCATCTGATTCATAAAGGACAGATTTAAATAAAGAGTATGACATTAGAATAAAATAATGTGGATCACTATTAGCTAAATGTGGATTTTAGTTTTATTTTGTTTTAATCAAGCTGTCTCTTAAGACAGCGGGTTAGATTTTAATAAAGAAAAGAGCCAAAAGAAAACAGGGCTATGAGAGTCAAAGAATTGGGGCCGCCCGGTGGCTCAGCGGCTTAGTCCGCGCTTGGCAGCCCAGGGTTCGCAGGTTCGGATCCCGGGCGCCCGCCGACGCACTGCTCGTCAGCCGCGCCGTGGCGGCATCCCCTATAAAGTAGAGGAAGATGGGTGCAGATGTTAGCCCAGGGCCAGTCTTCCTCAGCAAAAAGAGGAGGATTGGGGACGGATGTTAGCTCAGGGCTGGTCTTCCTCACAAAAAAAATAAATAAATAAATAAATAAAAAGAGAGTCAAAGAATAAAAGAGAATTCAACAAAATGAAACAAAAATAGCATCTGCCTTGAAGGGGCACAGAGATAACATTCATTCATTCAAGGCCATCAACCCATCAACCCATTCTGGCAGCGTGTCTCAGGGCTGGAGATGCTACAAAGGATAGTTCAATTAATTAGGCACCATGATGTCCACCACTCACACCCACACTACTATATGGTCTTTCATAATAGAGGTGCTTGAACTTGATCTGGCCTAAGTAATGTGATCTGTGTGAGCAAAGGCAAGATTCAAAAGTCCCTTAGGAGCTTAAGCTTGGTAGATAGAACTTGCTGGAGGTATTATGGGAGAAGCACTAAATTTGGTGTATAAAGAACTAGATGCCAAAGCTGACTCTATCAGTGATAACAGCAACGATGATAACACTAGGCAAGTCATTTAAGTTTCCAAGCCTTATTTTCCTCATCTGCAAAATGGGAACAGTAATACCTATATTACAGAGTTGCAATAAGAATTAGATAAAAGAAAGTGTCTTAGTCTGTTCGGGCTGCTATAACAAAATACCACAGACTAGGTGGCTTATAAACAACAGAAATTTATTTCTCCTAGTTCAGGAGGCTGGAAGTGTGAGATCGGAGTGCAGCATGGTCAGGTGAGAGCCCTTTTCCAGTCGCAGACTTCTTGTTGTATCCTCACGTGGGGGAAGGGGCGTGGGAACTCTTTTGGCCGCCTTTTATAAGGGTACTAAATCCTGTTCATAAGGGCTGAGCCTCTCAAAGGCCCTACCTCCTAATACCATCACCTTGGGGGTTAGGTTTACAACATATGAATTTTGGGGGAAACAAACATTCAGACCAAAGCAGAAGGTATGTGAAAGTACTTTTGTTAATGATTAGTATGAAGGGAAATCTGTCTGGTTTTCTAGATTTTGCCTTCTGCTGGCCAGGAGATATCCTCTAACCTAATAGAGGTGCTTTTTCTCTAACCTAGCTTCCAGAGCACAGTGATGGAGGCTTAGAATAACCTGTCATTGTCAAGCATAGGGCAGGTCCTGGTGATGTTCTCTAGCTCTGTGCTCTGTACTGCCTTTTATTTTAACCATCATTAAGAAGTTTCAAGCAACCATCAGGAAGAAGCTGGAACAGATTCCAGCCTGTACCTGTAGCTGTTTTATTTTATTTTTTTTAAGTTCAGGCCCAATGCCTCTGGACTATGGTGGGATGTTTAGAGATGGATCATTTTATGAAAGTCTTGACAGCAGGATTTGGAGCACATGTTGCATGTACTATCACTTTTTACTTCCATCTGGTGAACAGAAGCCTAGTTCAGACTCACAAGGGAGAATGATTTATGCATTTTAGTGGAGACCCCATTTATAACATTCATAAAGCAAGATCAAGTTAGCAGGTTAATTTATTTATTAAATATTCCTACTCTGCCTCATTTGCACAAAAGATTTGAGGAAGTTAGGTAGGAGAATTGACTGAGAGCTAGTCTGCTACTTAGAAAACTGTCAAAATTGCAGTGAAATTAGCTCTAAGTGTCGATTTAGTTGTATTCTTAAAGAAGAATTTTCATGAGAGAATATATGTTATATTGGCTGTATCTATACAGGGAAAATTACAGGAAGAATTTATGTGTAATTCAAGATGCTGAGGACAATTCCTTTTGCTCCAGTAGCATTGGCATATAAAGATATTTACGTGTGTGTGTGTGTGCATGATTATCCTGTTTACTGTACTCTGTATGAGCAGTTCATTGACAGGGAAGTAGCATAAAAATTTTTGTCAGGCAATTTTGTCAGGGATATTCCATCAGCACACAACTGAATCATGAGGTCTGTCAGTCAGTATATGCTTGGCCAGAACTTCTGATTTCTTTACTGTCATGTATGTCCTAGGCAGATAACTTTTGCTGAATCAGTACATTTTCGTTTATGTATATAAAACCAGTCTGATGTCACATCTTGTTTTGTATACACTTACACATATACATATATCCTTTGTTCTGGGTAGGTTACTACATCTGCCCTTACATGTAAGCCAGGAATCCCTTTTCACTTACTCTGTAGACATTTTGTCATCTCCAGGACCAGGCTTAATCAGAGAACAGTAAGATTGGGTTAAAAATTGATTAAGCCCAGATCTTTAATTATTTTAAAGGAAACTGAACTTGGAATAGGCAGAGAGTGGTCATTCATTAAATACTTTTCAGGAAGTAAAACATAGTTGAAGTCAATTCTCCAACATTTGGGATGTATATAACATGTTGGTCTCTATCTATACTTGTATTTCTTAATGCTTTTTTCATTCTCTCCCTGCCACTATCAAGTGTGGTATAAAAACTTTGATTTAAAAAAAAATTAAAGTAAATAAATTCTATTTTGAGGGAATAGAGGCAGATACCTTTTCATGAATCAGTACATCCTGCTTTACATATATAAAACCAGACTGACCCATTACAAACCTTAAAATAATTGGGTTATTCTTGAGAGTTTAGTCATGGGTCTTTTCAACAAATATTCATGAGCTTCTACTATGTATTAGGCACTTTGATAAGGCAGAGGATTTAGCAGAGATCAAAATAGACCTAGTCCCTGACTTTATGGTCTTTACAGTTTTGAAAGGGAGACAAACAGTAAACAATTAACCACAAAAGTAGGCAGTATTTAGACATTGCGATAAGTGCGAGGAAGGAAAAACATGGAGTTCAATGACTGAAAATTAAAAGGACACCCATTTTAGACTGAAAGAATGGGAAAAGCTTCTCTGGAAATTACAGTTAAACTGATAAAATACTGGAAGGATAAGTTGAAGGTGTCTGAGGAGTGAGAGACTGTCAATGTGTTTGAAGTAAAATGATGGAAGGAGAGAGTGGGACAGGGCAAAACCAAGAGGTAGATTCAGGTAGATTATACATGCACCTGAACGCCATGTTATGGTTTTAAAATTTGATCTTAAGTACGTTGGAAGTTGGAGGATTTTAAAGACATATAAAAAATAATATTGGTACTTTTGAATGATTCTCTGACTTCTGGTTGTATGGAGAATAGATTATAAGAGAACAAAAGTGAAGAGAGATGGAGTGTTCAGTGGGAGATATCCATTAGGAGGTTATTGCATAAGGCTAGGTGAAAGATGATGGTGAATTGGACCAGATTAATGGCAGGCAGTGGAGACAAAATGAAGTGGACATATATTGTGAAGGCAGGATAAATTGACCACGGCATGGATTGGATGAGTCAGGTGAGACAGAGTGAGTTATTAAGAATGGCTTCCATTTTCTATCATGAGCAGCCAGGTGGATGGAGGCACTATGTACACACAGAAATGGAGAAGAATGGAACAGGAGCAGATTTAACTAAACTGAATATTAAAAATGCAGAGTTAGAAGTCATTGTTCTAGAAAGGTTGAGAGGAAAGATGTAGTGAAAGACAGAGTAGCAAAGGAGCAATCCTGAAGATAACAGAACCCCTAGTGAAAGTTCAACAGGGATAGATCTTGAGTGACAGTCCTCATAATTAAGGAGAACAATGGACTTAAGTGCTTGGTAAGAACTTCAGAAGCAGAGGCAAGAACTCTTGATTACTGACAACTTGTTTGCCTTTGGACAAATCACTTAACCTTTTGGCTTCTACTCACTCATCTGTTAATGACCATGTTGGATGAGATAACATACCTTTTTATTCTAGCATTCTATGATTCTATGTAGTGGGAGACAGCAGGAGTTCTGGAGTCACAAAGACAGGATTCAGTTCCATCTCTTTAACTTCCACATCCATAAAATGGGACTAATACTAGTTAGGTAGTGCATATAACATACCTTACATGTTGGAAGTCCCTTTCTTTCTTTCCTTTTAATGCTAATCAAGAGTTCTTATATATTTCATTTGGAAATTAGGCATATACTTTCCTATACTATCTTTTCTAAAATTTGAGAGACAAAAACTTGGAGCAGAATCCCACCTTCAATACATTTTTATGTATTTTGTTTTTGTCATGTGATCTTACTTCTCTGAGGTTCTGTTTTTTTCATTTGTAAAATGAACATAATGATATTTAGCTTATAGGGTTTGTATAAGATTTGAATGAAATAGTGCATGCCAACGGTCTAACAAAGTACCTGGAACATAGTAGGCTCTCAAAAGATTTGGTTCTCTTTTCCTTTATTCCTTAAGTAAAGTTAGTTGAATTATAGTCTTCTCTGTAGATTTCATTCCAAGGCAAAATGGAGGTTAGGAAGGTAATCTTAGGCCAGAACTACTTTCTATAGTTACTGAACAACTGATCATGTTTAGATATAGAAAATCTACATCTATATCTATATCTAAATATAGATATATATAGAATTATTCTATAGTCAGTAGTTACTGAATTTTTAGGCAGAGTCAGTAAGTATCTTGCTAATGCTTTACTGTAACCAGGGGAATTCTGACTTTCTCACCGGTGAGAGAAAACAGCTCTGAGAACAGTGAAAAACTTCCCTAAGCCTAACTGGTATCCTTCAAAGCGTTGTGAAATATGTTGTTTAATGCCAAAGTCCAGTTTGTATTTTAATGGAAGTAATGATCTTTAAAATAGGTGAAAAGATTCTGGAGTGCTATGTGAAAGAAAACACTATACACACACCCTTTGCCTTTGAGTGCAGCAAGCCTGATTTGGGAGCCATTACAATCAGTGAGCTACTCAACCCTCTCTCAGACTACCCTTTTCAGTAGTATCCAATTTTCTACCTCTTAGACCTGAGGTTATCTTAAGTGAATTGCTGAAGAGAAGACAAAAGGTCCATCCCGTAATATGCCTAGCATACCGAGGCCAGGTTAAATGGGATTCCTAGCACCTTTGTGTTTCAAACTGTTTAGCTCACAGGTGGCTGTAATTCTGCCTGGCAAGGCCAAGAGCATCCTGAAATATTGGCCAAAGTGTTTTCTTCACTCAGCCTTTAAAGTACACAAATTGGGAGGTTCCAACAGTACAAGTTGAAGATTTTATCACCTCAAGCTCTGGCTGTTATAATAAACTCTAACTCCTATCTCTCCCTCTAATCTCTCTCTGCCACCAGTTTTTCTCTCCTTCAATTCTGACTTCCCTCAGATTAATCTTACTAAAACAGCTCTTGAACAAAAATCTTACCTCATCTTAAAACTTGTCACCCTCTGTTAAACAAAGTGTAAACTCCGTAAAGCGGCAAAATCTGATCCCAAGCTACTTTCCTAGATTTTTCTCTCATTATAATCTTTCATGAACCTGACATACCAGGCATGTGTAATTTCCTGGGATCTTGCCAAATCCCAGTGATACTGCCAGAAGTAGGGTATATGTCCTGTTTAGTTTTGAGATCCAGAGACTTTTTCTTCATTTTTCCTTCTCTTACACTTGGGAGTCCTTATATTCTATGCTGAAAAATATCTTGTTTTCATGCACCTTCAAGATAGTCTAACTACACTCATGAATCTCTTTTCCTAAGAGTTTTTTTTCTTTTTTTTAGAGCAAAAGCCAGTCATCTTTGTAAGACCTTTCTGTTTTCTCCCCCAACAAATAGCTCTTTCTGAAGTAATGGGCTTGCAGGTGGCTATCAACTTTCCTGAAAGTAAATTAAAAAGAAAAAGCAGGGCGGGGCAAGGGGGAATATATATATCTCTACACACACACACACACACACATACACACTTATCTAAAAAATATTGTTTGCAGAGTCCATCTGAACTCCTACAAAGAATAGAAACGTGACTAAAATTCTGTTTTCTGGAAGCTGAAGGTTAAAATTTCTAGTTTACTGCAAAGGAAAAGGGGATGGGAACTTATACTGACTGGCAGTGTTACTAATTCTAACTTGTGAAAGTGAACACTCATAAAACATCGAGAGGTTGACAGCTCATTGTATATAGTTTGAGGCTGGACCAGAGTACAAATGGGGCTTCAATTAAAGAGAAATTGTGGCTCTGAGTACTGTCAATGACTTAGTAGATACTGAGGTAATTCAAATGCAAAGTCAAGTAGAATAGCAGGCCAAGAAAGTCCAAATGCAAGCTAGAACTTAACAGATGTTGGATTAACTTTGGGATGCTTGGTCTAATTGCTACAGGGCAATCATAGACTGAGTCAGGAACATGAGTATGAGAAGTAGGTCAGAAAGGCCTTATTCAATTAAGGAAAATTTGGCAAAATTAGCAATCTTATACCAAGATATAAAGTAACAAGAGGTTAGATGATCCTTATGTGATTGTCAGGCAAAAACAAAAAAGTGATGAAGTAAAAAGTTGAACCGATTAGATGTGTATTTGATCAAGAATATTATGGATCATTGTTGCTTTTATTTTTAAAGCAAAATATCATGGGTTTCCCCAGACACTTGACCTTAATGGAATTAAATATTATAGTGATACAGTGGAAAGTGAGAAGGCTTTGGAATCAGATTGACCCAGTTAAATCCTAGTTCACCACTGCCTGTTTAGGTAAAAAAGTTTTACTGGAACACAGACATGTTCCATGTTCATTTGCATATTGTCACTGGTGCTTTCAACCTGTGATGGTATCATTGAGTAGTTACAACGGAGACTATATGGAACACAAAACCTAAAATATTTACTATCTGGCCCTTTACAGGAAAAGTTTACCAATCCCTGGTTTAAAAGAGCAATGATTTATTCTTGCTCAATGGTCTACAGGTTGGCTAGAGCAGTTCTGTTCTGGGTATCTTTACTCTAGGATGTAGACTGAGTAGGGAGAAGACTTTTCATGGTAATGAAAATTTAAGAGAGCAAACCTCTTCAGGGCTAGGCTCAAAACTGGTCCACTGTTGCTTCTGCCCATGTACCATTGGCCAAAGGAAGTCAAATGGCCAAGCCTAAAGTCAAGGGACAGGGAAGTACACTGTACCCATTATGAAGCAATGAGAGTGTGGATGTAGGGAGGGATGAAGAATTGAGGTCAATGATTCAATATGCTACAATAGGTGAAGTAATTGGCCATGTGATTATGTGGGGGATAGCCTCCCAGGTAGTGTAAACAGCCATTACAAAAACCCTAAGGCAGGAGCATCCCTGGTACATTTGAGAAACAACAAGATCAATAGGTCTATAATGCAGTGAGTCAGGGGGAGAGAAGTAGGAGTTGAGACTGGAGAAGTAGTGGGGGCCAGGTGTGGGGAGAGCATACCCATTTGAATGAGATGGGAAGTCAATACAAGATTGTGAGCAGAAGAATGACACATTTTTTTACTTGTATTTTAAAAATTTGTTTATTTTTAAAAATTTATTTAGATTAAAATAAACAAAAACAATTTACCCCTTTTTCCAACCCTCCCCACCCCCTGTCTCTGGCAACCACCCACCTATTCTCTGTATCTATGAGCTTAGTTTTGTCTGTTTTTTCTGATTCAGCATACAAAAGAGATCATACGGTATTTGTCTTTTTCTGTCTAGCTTTTTTTTCTTTTTCTGTCTGACTTATTTATATATATATATAATATATATATAATATAAAAATATATATGCACGCCACAATTTCTTTATCCATTCATCCATCGATGGACACTTAGATTGTTTCTTATCTTGGCTATTGTAAATAATGCTGCAATGAACACTGAGGGTGCATATATCTTTTCGAATTAGTGTTTTCATTTTCTTTGGATAAATACCCAGAAGTGGAATTGCTGAATCATATGGTAGTTCTATTTTTAATTTTGGGGAGAACCTCCATACTGTTTTCCATAGTGGCTGCACCAGTTTATATTCCCACCAATGGTGCACAAGTGTTCCAGTTTCTCCACATCCTTGCCAACACTTGTTATTTCTTGTCTTTTTGATAGTAGTCATTCTAACAGATGTGAGATGATGTCTCAATGTGGCTTTGATTTGCATTTCCTTGATGATTAATGATGTTGAGCACCTTTTCATGTGCTTATTGGCCATCTGTGTGTCTTCCTTAGAAAAATGTCTACTCAGATCTTCTGCCCGTTTTTCAATCAGGTTGTTTGGTTTTTTTTTTTTTTTTTTTTTGCTATTGAATTAGATGAGGTTTTAAATATTTTAGATATTAGCCTCTTATCAGATGTATGATTTGCAAATATTTTCTTCCATTCAGTAGATTGCCTTTTTATTTCGTTGATGGTTCCCTTTGCTATGCAGAAGCTTTTTAGCTTGATATAGTCCTACTTGTTTATTTTTGCTTTTATGGTTTTTGCTTTTGGTGTCAGATTCAAAAAATCTTCACCAAGACCTATGTCAAGGAGCTTACAGCTTATGTCTTCTTCTAGGAGTTTTATGGTTTCAGGTCTTATGTTCAAGTCTTTACTCCATTTTGAGTTAATTTTTGTACATGGTGTAAGAGAGTGGTCCAGTTTTATTCTTTTGCATGAGGCTGCCCCATTTTCCCAACACCATTTATTGGAGAGACTGTCCTTTCCCCGTTGTATATTCTTGGCTTCTTTATTGTAAATTAATAGACCCTATATGTGTGGGTTTATTTTTGGGCTCTCTATTCTGTTCCACTGATCTATATCTCTGTTTTTGTGCCAATACCACACTCTTTTAATTACTATAGCTTTGAAATGTAGTTTGAAATCAGGGAGCATGATGCCTCCAGCTCTATTCTTCTTTCTCAAGATTGTTTTGGCTATTTCTGGTCTTTTATGATTCCATACAAATTTTAGGGTTTTTTTTGTTCTATTTCTGTGAAAAATGTCATTGAAATTTTGATAGGGATTGCATTAAATCTGTCTATTGTTTTGGGTAGTATGAACATTTTAACAATATTAATTCTCTCAATCCATGAGCACATATTATCTTTCTATTTATTTGTGTCTTCTTTAATTTGTTTCATTAACATCTTGTAGTTTTCAATATACAGGTCTTTCCCCTCCCTGGTTAAATATATTCCTAGGTATTTTATTCTATTTGATGCAATTGTAAATGGGATTGTGTTCCTAACTTCTCTTTTTGATAGTTCATTATTGGTGTATAGAAACACAACAGATTTTTGTGTATTGATTTTGTATCCTGCAACTTTATGGAATTTATTAGTTCTGACAGTTTTCTGATGGAAACTTAAGGATTTTCTTTATATAATATCATGTCTTCTGCAAATAGTGACAGTTTTATTTCTTCCTTTCCAATTTGAATGCATTTTATTTCTTTTTCTTGCCTAATTGTTCTGGCTAGGACTTCCAGTATTATGTTGAATAAAAGTGGTGAGAGTGGGCATCCTTGTCTTGTTCCTGATTTTAGAGGAAAGGCTTTCAACTTTTTACTGTTGAGTATGATGTTAGCTGTGGGCTTGTCATATATGGCTTTTACTGTGTTGAGGTACATTCCCTCTATACCCACTTTGTTGAGAGTTTTTATCATTAATGGATGTTGAATTTTGTCAAATGCATTGTCTGCATCTATTGAGAGGATCATATGATTGCTGTCCTTGATTTTGTTAATATGGTGTATCACATTGACTGATTTGCAGATGTTGAACCATCTTTGCATCCCTGGAATAAATCCCACTTGATCATGGCATATGATTCCTTTAACGTATTGTTGAATTTGGTTTGCCAATATTTTGTTGAGGATTTTTGCATTTGTGTTCGTCAGGGACATTGCCCTGTAATTTTCTTTTCTTGTGGCATCCTTGTCTTGTTTTGATATCAGGGTAATGCTGGCCTCGTAAAATGAGTTTGGAAGAGTTTCTTCTTCTTCTATTTTTTGAAAGAGTTGGGAGGGATTGGAATTACTTCTTTGAATGCTTGGTAGAGTTCACCAGTGAAGCCATCTGGTTCTGGATTTTTGTTTGTTGGGGGATTTTTGATTACTGTTTCAATCTCCTTACTAGTAATTGGCCTGTTCAGGTTTTCTATTTCATCGTGATTCAGTCTTGGCAGGTTTCTAGCAATTTATCCATTTCTTCCAGGTTGTCCAATTTGTTCGCATACAATTGTTCATAGTAGTCTTTTATGATCCTTTATATTTCTGTGCTATCAGTTGTAACATCTCTTTTATTTCTGATTTTATTTATTTGAGTCCTCTCTCTCTTTTCTGGGTAAGTCTAGCTAAAGATTTGTCAATTTTGTTTATCTTTTCAAAAAAACAAGCTTAGTTTCATTGATCTTTTCTATTGTCTTTTTACTCTCTATTTTGTTTATTTCTGCTCTAACCTTGGTTATTTTCTTCCTTCTGTTAACTTTGGGCTTTGTTCTTTCTCTAGTTCCTTGAGATGTACTCTTAGGTTGTTTATTTGAGACTTTTCTTGTTTCTTGAGGTAGGCATTTATTGCTATAAACTTCCCTCTTAGAACTGCTTTTGCTGCATCCCATAAATTTTGGTATATTACATTTCCATTTTATTTGTCTCAATATATTTTTTGGTTTCTCCTTTGACCGTTCAGTACCATGTTGTTTAATCTCCACGTATTTGTGAGTTTCCCAGTTTTCTTTGTGTAGTTTATTTTTAGTTTTATACCATTGTACTCAGAAAAGATGCTTGCTATGATTTCAATCCTCTTAAATTTATTAAGACTTGTTTTGTGGCCTAACATATGGTCTATTTTGGAACATGTTCCATGTGTCCTTGAGAAGAATGTGTATTCTATTGCTTTTGGATGGAATGTTCTATAAATCTGTGTTAAGTTCATCTGGTCTAATGTGTCACTTAAGGCCAATGTTTCCTTATTGATTTTCTATCTTGATGATCTATCCATTGATGTAAGTGGGGTATTAAAGTTCCCTACTACTATTTCTTCCTTTAGGTTTGTTAATATTTGCTTTATACATTTAGGCGCTCCTATGTTGGATGCATAAATATTTACAAATGTTATATCTTCTTGTTGGATTGAGCCCTTTATCATTGTGTAACACCCTTCTTTGTCTCTTACAGTCTTTATGTTAAAGTCTATTTTGTCTGATATAAGTATAGCTACACCAGATTTCTTTTGGTTTCCATTTGCATGGAATATCTTTTTCCATTCCTTCACTTTCAGTCAATGTGTATCCTTACATGTAAAGTGAGTCTCTTGTAGGAAGCATATAGATGCATCTTGTTTTTTTATCCATTCAGCCAATCTATGTCTCTTGATTAGAGAATTTAGCCCATTTATATTTAAAGTAAGTATTGGTAGGTACGTACTTATTCCCATTTTGTTAATTGTTTTCTGGCTGTTTTTGTAGTTCCTCTCTGTTCCTTTCTTCTTCTCTTGCTCTCTTCCTTTGTGGTTTGATGACTTTCTGACTGATATGCTTATATTCCTTTCTCTTTATCTTTTGTGTATCTACTCCCCAGTTAGTTGAACATTTTTCTGATCATTACTTTGAACTCCTTTTCAGATAAATTACTTATCTCTATTTTATTAAATTTTTTTTACTGTGGTTTCATCTTGTTCTTTCATTTGGGCTATATTCCTCTACTTCTTCATTTTGCTTGTGGTTTTGCTTTGTGGTTACCATGAGGCTTACATATAACAACTTATATCTATAACAGTCTATTTTAAGTTGATAACAACTTAAGTTTGATCTCACTGTAAAACTCAACATTATTACTCTCCCCTCCATGTTTTTGATGTCACATTTTACATCTTTTTATCTTGTGTATCCCTTATTGTAATCATAGTGATTTTTACTTCTTTTGTCTTTTAACCTCATACTAGCTTTATAAGTGATTAATCCACTACCTTTACTATATATTTACCTTCCCAGTGAGATTTATTCTTTCAAATATGTTCTTGTTAGTAATTAGTGCACTTTCTTTTCACCTTAAAGAAATTCTTTAACATTTCTTGTAAGACCAGTTTTGTGGTGATGAACTCCTTTAGCCTTTGCTTCTCTGGAAAACCCTTTATCTCTCCTTCACTTATGAATGATAACCTTGCTGGGTAGAATATTCTCAGTTGGAAGTTTTTTTCTTTCAGCACTTTGAATATATTAGGCCACTGCCTTTTGGCCTGCAAAGTTTCTGCTGAAAAATCTGCTGCTAGCCTTGTATGTAACAAGCTGTTTTTCTCTTGATGCTTTTAATATTCTCTCCTTGTCTTTAACTTTTGATATTTTAATTATAATATGTCTTGGTGTGGGTCCCTTTGTGTTCCTCTTATTTGGAGCTCTCTGTGCTTCCTGGATCTGGGTGTCTGTTTCCTTCCCCAGGTCAGGGAAATTTTCAGTCATTATTTCTTCAAATAAGATTTCTGCACCTTTCTCTCTCTCTTCTCCTTCTGAGAGCCCTTTGATTGAATGTTAGTCCATTTGATGTTGTCTCATAAGTCCTTTAAACTATCTTTACTTTTTCATCTTTTTTTCTTTTCGCTGCTCTGATTGGTTGAGTTCTACTGCCCCATTTTGAGTTGACTGATCCTTTCCTCTGCTTCATCTAGTCTGCTTTGAGACCTTCTAGTGTGTTTTTCAGTTCAGTTGTTGTTTTCTTCAGCTCTGTGACTTCTCTTTGGTACTTTCTTATATTTTCCATCTCTTTGTTGAAGTTCTCACTGTGTTCATCCATTCTTCTCCCCAGCTAGTTGAACATTTTTGTGATCATTACTTTGAACTCTTTATCAGATAAATTGCTTATCTCCATTTTATTAATTTCTTTTTTACTGAGGTTTTATCTTGTTCTTTCATTTGGGACATATTCCTCTACTTCTTCATTTTTCTTGACTCTTTGTGTTGGTTTCCATATAGTAAATGAAACAACTACCTCTTCCAGTCTTGAAGGAATGGCCTTGTGTAGGAGATGTACCTTGTAGTTCAACCCTGCCTCAGCTCCTGGTTGTCTCTCAAACCTCTGTGCTTGTCCAAGGACCCTATTATATTTTTAGTAACTACCACTCGTTGAGGATGTGCCAAGGCCTGTCAGTGTCTGAAAGAGGCAGATCTCAGCACCTAGATTCAGGCTGACTGGAATCCAGATCCCCAGGCATAAGCTTTTAAAAGTATGCCAATATATAGTCCTGTGGGACTGCAAACCTAAGCCTCACTGGCCACCAGAACCAGGCAATGTAAAGGTATCCTCTGGAAATGGTTGCAAAAATTGGGGCACCACATAGGGGTATGAGCTCCTTTCTGGGAGACATTGATTATTGCAGTCCTATCAGATCAGGAACGCAAGCTCCTCTGGCCTTCAGAGTCAGGTAATCAAGAGATTTCCACTGGGCAGCAGCTGCAAAAATCAGGGCACCAGACATGTGTAAGAGCTCCCTTCTGGGAGATACTGGTGCTCTGGAACATGTCAAAGGAGATCCCAAGATGGCACCCATCAGTCTTTGTCCTTAGAGGGAGAGTGTTCCAGCGGGCTCCTAGATGTGTGTGTTAAATTAGATGCCTGCCCCTCAGGCTGACCAATGGTTTAATAGAAGCACGTGAGCCTCCTTGGCTTTAAGTCTGGATGCAATCAGCTTCCTCTGAGCTGGTGCCTGGGACAGGTGAGTCTGAGCATGCAAGTCCATTAAGCCACGGTTTCTCAAATCACTACAGTCTTGTGGGTCTTGGGATGCAAGCCTCATGGTTTTC